>JASDDO010000022.1:774843195-775443195 GCA_030015575.1 Agapanthus africanus
ACTGAAAGTTTTGAGCCAATCCGGGAGTCGAAACGAACTCGAAACCCGCCCGAATCTTCACGGAGGCGAAGACACATGATAAACCGTCGAATGGGGGGCCTCGAGGGGGTACCCACCCCTAGGGGCCACCATGAGGTGGCCCCCAAAGGAGGGCAAACCCGAGAGCACCAATTTCTGGTGCTCTCGGGTCACCAGCCCCCAAGGCCACCAAGTGGTGGTCTTGGGGGTAGTCCTGGACGTTGGTCCCCCTCCCGAGGTGTCCCCGAGGTGCTTACGCTTCACCCCGTGGCTTCTCGGTTCAAACCGTGAGCCCGCGGGATGTGCAAACAACTCAAAACCTCACTTTTGAAAACTGTTTTTGTCGACAGTTTTTCCGCAACAAAAACGGCGGAATTCTAACATCGTTACAAGCTATCTAAGATTTATGAGAGGCTCTGATACCACTGTAAGTCGATGTCACGCACCCCACGTGTTCGCGGGGAGGCGGAATTTGCAAAAATTGATTTTTACGAGCTTCGCAACACCGACTATAACCAAGTATCGTCCGTAAACCCTAGCTAGCAAACTACTTGAGGTTTAACTACTCGGATACGAAGTTATACCTCACGATACATGTCCTTCGGGTCATCATCGTTGTCCTCCTCGTCTACGTAGGCTCCAAGAATCGATCCGGATCGTTACTTCTTCGACGGCCTCCTCGAGTCAAAGACGATCCACCCGAGAGTCTATAATCCGAGCTCCACCTCAAAACCGAGGTAACTAGAGCAACAAGCTTGCTAAACTTGATGGCTTAGATGATGTAGAGTATGAAGATGGATTTATTTGTCTCTTGAAACCCTAAGATTCTCAACACATGAGAGCTTTGAGGGTTTTGAAGTGACGAAGAAGAAGAAAGCTAACATGAGAGCTCACTTGAAGAAAGAGAAATAATTTTGATAAATGATAATGATAAATGAAAATGAGATGGCTAACTTGACATGACCACAAGCATGGCATGAAAAATATCGCATCAAAATATCTAGATCACAAAATATCTCACAAAAATATCTAAATCAAATAGTCAAACCAAGTCAAGTGGTCAAGCCAAGTCAAAAGGCCAAACAAAGTCAAGTAGTCAAAACTAGTAGCCATGCCTCAATTATCATTTACAAAAATAACAAATACTTTTCTCCACCTCATAATTGTTTTAATCAAGTAAATGGCCAAAACCCTAATGAGGTGTCTCCTTCTGTGCTCCTCTCATCCGTATATACATACCCGCATTCGTGTTCCGAGAAACACGGATACAAAGAAACAAAACCGATCCATCAATATAATACTAGAATCTGGCATAAACCAAAGCCGACTAGTATTATCCGCCCGAATATCATACGCGCACAAGTGTACGTAAGTGATCGAAGCCCTGTCATAAAACCATACGGCCTCTACACCTTTTGCCCAGTGCAGCAAAACCCACTATGTGGGACTCTAAAGACTCGACACTACGCTGGCAGTGGGTTTAACCACAGGCCGCAAGCGGTACTAGCTGCACGTAACAGTCCCCAGGTGGATGTCGATAAGAAGGCCGATGAGGAAATCCATCCGAACTCCTACTGAGCTTGAATGTGACAATCTCTGTACAGTCCGGTCTGTTCCTCTAAGAGTATCGCATATCGGTCCTAGGGAGCAGTAATCGTCAGACCCCTAATAGCGCAATAAGTCGTGTCAGAGAGTAGCCCAAAACACCCTGAGAAACTATTGGAATACCTACTAGTAAATCTCGCTTGTTTTGGCCAAGGACTTTGTGTAATGGTCTTCCGAACACAGCGATATCAACTCCCAATACCGGAAGAGACGAATCCTATCTAACCGCCACTACCTCTAAGTGCTTCGGGACTACACCCAACTACTACCTGTTTGCACGACTCCATTGAGCCGTGGTAGGATAATAATCAAAATACAATGGGAACACACTTGAGGCGAAGTAGAGTGTCAAGTCGACGGACTAAGCTGTACTCATGTCACCTGCGAACTACTACCCGGCGACAGGTATAATACCCACCAACAGTTCCCGACGAGTCCTGTCCAGTGTACTCATAACCTAATGAATACCTGCATACTATCTCCAGTCCGACGTACTGATGGTTATGGGACAGACCATCTCCCCTACTGGAATAATAAGCATATACACTAGTCTACTATGGAGTATCAATACCCCGTCTCGATAATTCTACGACTATGGACATGTATAGGATGTGCTTATAGATTACTCAGCCCCCAATAATGTGACAACGCTGATAATCAAGCAAAGATCCTAAGAGTTCTACCAATATGTATAAGCGATATGCTAAAAAAAAACAAATGCACATATTGAGGTAGAAACAAACTAGGTAGCATACTACCATTTCGAGCAAGACTGTTACTATTCCGTGTGTATCCCAAGCTCTCATTAAGTAATATACAATCCAGTATGATACAATAATGGCCTCTAGGGCATATATCACTAACATTGACAAGCCAAGAAAAATTAAAAGAGAGGCTTCTAAAGAAAGACAGAGAAAGAGGGAGGGAGGGAGAGGGGGAGAGAGAACTCTTTGTATTGGGCATTTGCTCAAAGAGCTTGTATAATCTCTTGTAATTCTTTTTACAGTGAAAGTTCTCGTCGCGGTTGCAGGAGTAGGTCTAGTTGGGGGCCGAACCTAAGTATATCTTGTGTTACTGATAGCTAGGTGTGCTCTTTTCGTATTTGTTTTATTTGTTCATCGTTAGCAATCTTTTCCGCTCGACCGCAAAACACATGATTCGTTTTTCCGCTGCGATATTAACGTGGTGACTGATTCCTTTATGAATCATATATATATTTATAACAAACCCGGTAACGATGTTTAAAATCAAACATAGATGGTCATTTTTGGGGTCGGAATTAGCCATCTTAGATCGGAATTAGCCGATATATAAAACCATGATTCTAATGGTGTTTCTTTTCTTTACTTGAGTTATATGGTTGGACACATGCACAATGCACCCCTCCCCCTTTAAATAAATAAAGACAATCTCCTCTCCTCTGTGTTGGTAACATACCTCAAACTTGCGACCTTCGTGTCATATATCAAGAGCATGCGTGGAATATATTAGATTCAAAATTGACAATGATTAGGTAACTTAATTTAAAAAAAATAAACATATTTTTCTACATCACACACTTCTAGAAATTAATGCTGCAACAATAATCAGCATACCGTCGTCCCTGCAAGGCTCTGGCTAAGTAGTCCGAACGAATCATCGTCCTTGGCAGGTGAGCAAAAGCTGACAGCCAGCAGACAATCATAGACATTATCAATTTCTGGTTCTGAGCAGCATTTGGATCCATCTGTCACAAAAATCCATTGTTTTTTTTCTGGGAACCAGATATAAAAACATCCCCAACATGCACAACCACAGCAGGCAAGCAACACAAGCCAAGCTGGTAAGCAAATAACTTTTAGTAGTTAATACAACAATCACTAGAGAATGAGAGGAAAGCATGGCAAGTGCACAATGATTACCAGGCTAAAGGCGCCTCACCCAGATTTGACAATAGCAGTGGATTGTGAGGGGTGAAAAATGGTCTGCAACAAAAAAAAGTATGAGGCTTCCATTTACTTTTGAAATAAGTATGGTGTTGGGCTACACTTACTCAAATTTCTCAGATATGGAAAGCACAGCTTTCCATACTGTAGAAGATCCTCTGGATTGTAGGTAAAGGATATCGGACCCGAAGTTCAGTGGCGCCCTTCCACCATATCATGTTTCTGTTCAATAGAATTAATATTCCTAAATAAACGAACTCAACAACAAAAATATCTTGATTTGATGTTCTTAAATATTAAAGTTACAAAAGACAAGTACAAGTTGATAAATTACAGTATGACTACCTCATCCATGACAAAGATCGTGTTCTTATCAGTGGCAGAGCCAGGAATTTATGTCGAAGTTTTAATGTCTAAACCTCAAAAAATTACCTTAAACTTTCAGCATTCTTTAGAAAATTACTCTACGCCCTGTTTGCAGCAGACAAATATATAAATATCTTAAACTTTGCATGTTCTCCAATTTATCACCTTGCGTCATTTTATTGAAATTATGAAGGTGTATCAAAAAAAGATTTCGCCCTAAATGGCATATGAATTTGATCAGTTTCTAATGGTAAGAAATTGATAGACAAAAGATTCAAAGTTAAAACCCGAGCCAACCTCAATTTATGCATCTTGATCTTGAGCCCCAAACCACTGAGGGTGTGCTCGGTAGGAGATAATTTATGTGGTAATCCTAAATTACCATGAAATATTACCGTACTTGTTTAATTGTAAAGGTATTTCTGGGAATATATGATTACCATGCTAATCAAATGACCCCATTTCATGGTAATTTTATCCTCCCAAAACATGTGTCTATCCTAAATTACCATGAAATATTCCCGCCTAACATGAAATTAGCCATAAGCATCCGCCACTGGCTCTCTCGCCACCCGCAGCCCATCATCGGTCGCCCGCCAGCCGGTCCACCGCCGATCAACCATTTGCCGACAGCCGGCCACCGGTCATCGCCGATCGTTCACCGGCCGGCCCGGCGCCAATCGGACGTTCACCGCCGGCCATCGCCAATCGTCCGGTAGCCGTTGTCGATCGGCAATTCGTCGCCGGCCCGCTGCCGATTGTCGCTGGCCTCACTGCTATGGGGAATGGGGAATAGAATTGAAGGATGTTCCAAATCGGAGAAGAATTTGATCGTCTGCCGCCAGCTCAAGGATGCTATTGAACAGTTGTTTCAGAAGGGAAACCTGAAGCAGTTCGTGGCATAGGAGCAACAAGAAGCTCGGAGAGAAGAGAAGCAACCAGAACACCGAGCAGAGAAGCGGCCCATGGTCGGCGTCATCAACATGATATGATCATGGGAGGCCTTTCAACAGCAGGAACAAATGTATCCTCGCCGCAACAAAAAATCCTGTTGGACTCTCTCGAAGATCGTATTGAGCTAATCGGAGCACCGAGAAGTTACTCACGTCCGAAGTCGGAGGTTCGTGATGCCCGGGGTTTTTTTCCGAAAAAACGCAAGCTAACTCGCAAGACCGAGCACCGAGACCCCGGGGGGTCTAGCCCACTCGGAGTGAGGTGGGAGATTAGCAGCCAGCCCAGTATTTATTGAGCTCCAAGTGGATGAGAGAGAGTGCGGGGCCTCACATCCACCTGTTCCACTCGGCTGAAGCCGATCGGCACCCTCAACGCCGAGCGCCGGTTGCACATACATATATTACCGGGAATGATTAAAGCATTCCAAACACATTAATGCAGGATTCCTAGAAATTAGATGCTCGGTCATCCCATTCCCGGGAATGTGAAGATTCCCAATAAGCTTCCGGTCTACGTACCAAACGCAACATAAAGTAAACTCAATTCTTATCTCATAAAATATATTACCGAAATGTTTTATGAAATTTCTGAACCTATTACTTAGTATAATTTTCGTGACATTGAATTTGACTCTAATTTGGAAAGGGTTGGCATTTAATAATCAAATGGATATACCACTATCAATTTCTCCTACAAGAATTATGTTATCGTAGGGTGTTTTTCATCACCCCATTGAGATGAGAATACGTATCGCTTGTCAGGCTTATACAGATTCCTCCTGTTTAGGGTAGGCTGAGCTTTATTGATTGTGGGGATCCGAATCTCCGGCAGCCGCGGATTAAGCTGTCATTAATTACCCCTCGCTTTTGGAGAGAGCAAATCTCCGATTGACAGGTAAAACTAGTCATGCGAACTCAATGTGCGGTGTGCATGTGTTGTATTTTGAAGGGGACTTGGACGTATCGAGCGTCTCGTAGAGTTTACAGGGGTCCCGCTACCCACATAGCGGACTGGGGGTCAAGAGGGCTAGCAGCCCTCTTATGGGATGCGGGACAGCTTCCCGTTAGAAATTTTTTCTAACGGGGATCGTGTTTTGAGTGTGCAGTATAGGGAAAAAATAGGGATGAGTTGCGCCCTAATGACCGTGAGATGGCGCGTATGCGCTGGGCGCCAGGGCTTCACGCGCCCGGCAAGTGGTCGCTGGCCACCAGCGGGTCACGTGCGCGGCGTGTGAGCGCAAGCGGGTCACGTGCGCGGCACGCGACCCCTGAAAACACCAGCGGAAGAAGGGGCTAAGGTTTTGGGTTTGGAGTTGAACTCCTGAACAGGAATTGGGTGTGGATTTGAAGTTAAAGTCCTAAAAGATCTGAATTTGGAGTTAAACTCTTTTGAGAATTTGGATTTTGGTGTTAACTCCTCAAAGATTTTCGAAGATGATCAAATAGGACCCCTTTCTTCTTCTTTAAGTCTTGGATCCCCCAAAGTGGGATTTTTGAAAATAGACCTTCTTCATCCTCCTCTCTTTTTGCTGGGTCTTAAAGAAAAAAGGAGGTGAGATTAAAAATCTCCCTTTTAGAGATTTGATGGGAAATCTGAACTCCCCCTCAAGGGTTTTATGGTGAAACTTTGTTTGGTTTTGAGAAAAAAGAGAGCTAAGCTCTTGATTTAATTGGAAAAGAAAAGAAAGAGGAAAACCTTGAGAGAGAGGAGATGAGGCACAAACCCTAGAAATTGTGAGAAATCACTTAATATATTCATTTCATCATAATGTTTGCCTTTTATAGGCTACACAATTTTACATATAGCCCATTGGTCTTTACAAAATGGCATTTTGCCCATCTCAAGTCCATGTGCTTATTTTTTTTTTTTGCATATGAGTCATGGGCTTCACAAAATTTAGGCTTTTTGCCATTTATTTTACGTTCATGCATAAAAATTATATCAAACTTATTTATTATGTAATTTTCTTCTTGTCATGGGGGAAACCGGCCGCTTCATGTTCAGGCTTGACTTGGGCATAGGCCCACTTAGTCTGGGCTTGAGCCCATTTGGCTTGAAGTTGACTTTGATTTTGACTTGGTCAACCGGAATGTAATTTTTGACCCCAACAGTTACATTGCGATTCAATTTTTTTAATGGAATGGCAACTACGAATAATTAGTAAATTAACAAAGAAAAAAGATTAGATGATGATGACTAGGTATAAATTTAAGGAGAAGGATAATGACCAAGAGCATAAAGTGAAGAAAAATATAAAAAGGGAATAAGAGGAATATGATTTATTTCTTTTATAAAAAAAATTTCACTTTTTTAGGAAAAAATAAAGTCAAATAGAAACTTATAAAGTGCTTTTGATAGAAGGAATTTAAAGAAAAATAAGGGTGCCCAAGGGATCAGAACTAGCCTCCTTCTAATCCAAACATTAATGCTACCAATTCCAGGTATGACAAGAAGTATTCTCTTGTCTATTTATAACTATATGTCTATCTGATTAGTACATATGCACATAGCAAACCTTACAACTGGGTCACTTGCCTAAGCTCAACCCACCTTGGATCCACCCCTGGTTGTTATAATTTCCCCCATATGAACGGTCAGCCAATAAGCTATCTCACATTCTTACTTTTCCAATACATTACTAGAAAAATTATTACATAGATGAATGTTCTGATTATATGATGCATCATTATCAATTTAATATGGGAAGGATGGCATGCTAAATTTCAGTTATGAGTTACGAGGAAGGGTTTAATAATAGGGAATAAATCTTACTTTGGATAACTGAAGTATAAGGATTACATTGTACAGGATAGAGTAAAAGAATAGGCATGTCTAAGAATTGAAGGTCAAGTGATATCTCAGCATGAACCATTGCATAAACGCATCTAATAGATATGGCTTGAGTGGATGGCTAGGTGGTTTTGAATGAAGCACTTGATGTATCCCTTAGCGAACTGCGATAAAACCTTAATAGGGTAATGATGATTTAAGAATGTTCGGTTATGAATGATGCTGGTTAATGAATCAATTTCAGGAAAACGAGATGAACACAACGATACTGCAGCTAGCTGGATTCAAGGTAGAATTAGAATGGCGCAAGGGGAGTAATGATTAATAGAGAAGTTGAAGCACAAAAGGTGACAAAACTCTATGCCCAGCAAAACACTACATTAAGCGTATGCCTGCCGTTTTGGTATTTGCATTTCCTATGTGCCACAAACGCAAAAGAAATTATTATTAACAATATCGGTTAACACCTGTAGTGCCAATAATCAAAAATGTGTTGAAGAGAGGCTTTAGGTACAAAGGATATAATATATGCGAGAAAACTTGTGTGGCAGGTTACAAGGCAAGTAGAATCCTTTGAGCCCTCCAGAATCTATTTGCCAAATGGGGCCTCCAAGAAAATTGAGTTGTACGCATATTCAAATAAATGCAACAAAAAATCTGGGAAGATGTTTATAAAAAGATCAAAAAATAGAAAGTAAGACTACCAGGGTAGGTATTCAAATGTAGCAGAAGCTATATTGATACTGCGAAAATCATCTAATACTCACCTACTTCTCAGTAGGATTCCAGATTGTTATTAAGCCTTCCTTTTGGGGTCTCCTCCTACATGAGCCTTTGCTGGTCAAACCAACCACCCTCGCCCTCATAAAAGGGGTAATATCCCTGGAGACAAGGCCAGCGTCTTCAAGAGCTTTCTCGATCTTTTTCTGCATGCTAGATTGTCTGATAGCCTAAATGTGAACCTACGATTGATAAAATTTCCTGGATAAACTATAGTGTAACAGACAGTTTCAAATACCTACCTCTTGCTTCGACTGATAAGTTGAAAAGGACATCAATTGCTCTTGTTGGGGTCAAAAATTACACCCTGGTTGACCAAGTCAAAATCAAAGTCAACTCCAAGCCAAGTTGGCCCAAACCCAGGTCAAGACCAAGCATGAAAGGGACCAGCCCCATAACAAAAAGAATGAAACCATAAATTGGTTTAATGTAATTCTTTTTTATATATATAGAAATAAATGTACGTAAAATGGGCAAAAAACCAAAATTTTGTAAACCCCATGGCTTATGTGTAAAAAGAGATAAGCACATAAGGCATGTGGTGGCACAGGTGCCATTTGGCAAAGCCCAAGAGGCTATATGTAAAATATGTAGCCTATAAAGGCAAACATGATTAAAAATCAAAGTACTTTTTCTCTTTCAAAAAAATTAGGGTTTCTGTACCTCTTTCTCTTTTCTCAAGATTCTAAACCTTTTTTCTTTTTTCTAAAAAAAATTAAATCAAGAGTTTAACTCTTTTTTTCCAAAAAGAAACAGTTTTTCATCATAAAACCCTTAAAGGGGAGCTCGGATCTCCCATCAAATCCCCAAAAGGGGTGATTTTTAAGTCTCGCCATCTTTTTTCTCCAAGATCCAGCCAACCAAGAGAAGGAGGAAGGAGACTCATATCCAAAAACCTCACTTTGGGAAGATCTAAGGCTCAAATGAAGATCTAGGGCTCGAGGAAGAAGAAAGGGGTCATCCTTCATCATCTCCGAAAATCTTTTAGGAGTTTAACTCCAAAAGTCAATTGGGAATACAACTCGTAGTATAGGGGGCTAAGCCCCTTTTCCTGCGGGCGCCCAATGCCCACGTGCCGGACGCGTGAGACGTTGGCGTCCACGCGCCAAGCACGTGAGGCGCTTGCGCCCAACGCCCGCATACCGGGCACATGAGGCACTTGTGTCCACGCGTCCTTTGAACACTATTTCCCCTTTTTTTTATATATACACACTCCAAAACATTGTCCCCGTTAGAAAAAATTTCTAACGGGGCACTGCCCCGCATCCCGCAAAGAGGCAGCTAGCCCTCTTGACCCCCAGCCTGGTATCCGAGTAGCGGGACCCCCGTAAACTCTGCGAGACCCCCGATATACCCAAAACCCCTCAAAACAAAATACACGCACAATACACATTGAGTTCGCATGACCAGTTTGACCCGTCAATCAAAGGTTCCTTCACTTCAAAGGTAGGGGGTAATTAACGGCAGCTTAGTCCGCGGTCGCCGGAGATTCGGATCCGCACAATCAATAAACCCTAGCCTATCTTAGACATGGGGTATCTGTAATACGCCTGACAAACGACGCGTATTCCCATCTCAATGGGGTGATGAAAAACACGCTCTGAGCTCATATCTGCCATTAACACGCTCTGAGCTAATATCCTCGATGATATCAGACCGCCTGAAATAGAATAAAATACTAAATTATGCTAAGTGGCAGCAGTTTATCCCTTTGTTTCAGCATATCATTAACCTCAATTTTTGGTGCATTTCAATATTTCATAAACCATGCAGAATATCGTGATGAGTAAGCCTACCAACAAAATTGCATACCATGATGCTGGAATCCTTACCAGGTTATAGAATTTCTCAGATTGTAATTTTGGTCAATGGTCGCAACTGAATAAGATATAGCTACTGCGCTGCGACTTCTCTAAAATCTTGACCCTATTTAGTGATGCTTGTAACCTCCTGAGTATCATCCAACTTGGCACATTTCCAACTTTTACCATATGCTTATAATAGTTGACCTATCAGTTAAAGCTTCATTGCTCACTCTGCTTTCTGTGTATGTGCGTGTGGGTACACACCATGGATCATAGCTCCGGCAACCAAATAAGAGAATCATTAATGTTAAAAATCAACTTGATTTTCTTTTAAACAAAAGCTTCCTACTACTTTTATCCAGATTTTCCCCCAAAACCTTTCTAGGTGGCCATTTCCATACAAGGGTCACTCGGTGTTGCTTTGATTCCAACCCGAATAGCATAGGATGACAAATGTGGAAATATGGACCGAAACCACCAGTGCCCTTAAGCAAGAGGAAAATCGCCTTGCTATAGTCACACCTAAGGCTCTATCTAAATCTATATGATAATATCCCAAAATATAATACCAACATCATGTTGTAAGAATAACGAGTAATATCAAAAACGGAATCACATGCTACCTACAGTAAAGAAAGATCATTCCATAGTCGTATAAAGACTTTCTAGCTAAACCTGTCAATATAATATCTCAAGATAAAATACTAATATCATGCTGCAAAAATAATGAGTAATATCAAAAATGGAATCACAAGATGATACATCCAATAAAATACCTATGGAAAATAAAAGATCAGAATAAACGAAATACATGATCCAAAATAAAAATACATCACTCCTAATGTCCCGCGAGGGCGCACATTCTAATAGCAAATGAAATAAAATAGAAATAACCTACAAATACTACAGGTCTTCTGTAAAGTCCTGATAATCACTCTGATCCTGTTCGATCTGAAAATCCGTCTCTAAATCTGAAATGGAAAGTCTCAGGGATGTCAGAACATCCCAACAAGTACTCAATCGTAATTGTATGTGTGTGATAGTATGAATATGTGAGTGTAGTGAAACCCGCGTGCCCATGTAGATATAGATATGACAATAATATGAAGTAAGCAAGTAAACAGATCAAGTCGGTCAAGTCATATCCCAGTTGATCGCTAAAAGGGTAATCTATCTTATCATGAGTTTGAATATGAGTTAACCTCTGCAGGAGTATTCCTAATCTAAGGATAGGGTCGCAAAGGCTAGGAAACACGGACACAACTGTGTAATGAACAAGTGACCGATATAGCCCAGTACGAGCTGTAATAACAAACGACCGATATAGCCTGGTACGAGCTGTCAACTTGGGACTCCTGAGATCCCGTAGTACGGACACACACTCAAACTACCCCAACACCCCGCGTATTTATAACCAATATAGCAGTAAACTGAATAACTAATTAGGAATGCTAACTGGACGAGCACTTATAATATCATGTTAATTGTACGAAAATAGAACTTATAACAGTATAGATTATGCCATGGTATTTGATTTAGCATTCTAATTAGAGATCTCGTTTTAATATGCATAGACTGGAACACTGAGTAGTCATGATATGTCACGTGCAGTAGTTATAATATGATTGTATTTAAAACCAGGAATAGCATGTTGAGGTTGTTCAAGCGTGTCGAAAATAATAGTCTCAAGTAAAATGTTAAATATAAGAGATATGATATGATAAAGTCAAAAATGTAAACAAGACTACATAAATATGCAAACATCTGTATTAACATCCGGATTTATTTATTGCATCGGATATAATCTAAAACATGATTTAAAGGGTTAATCATAATTAAATAGGAATGACAAATTATAGATGCATAAAGCGAACAGCGGTAATGGTATAATTACGAGATGATAGTAATTAAAATAAAATAAGTGACAGGTTGACTAGTCATCATATAAATGCTAGTAATAAGTTTCATAATCATATGATAACAGAAATTATTAAACAAAATGTAGTGTCAACATAACTTATATAACTAGAGCACATAGAGTGCAGTGATGTAATAAAAAGTAATAGTGTAGAAAGTTCAATTTTTATATACTAAATATTAAACCCAGAGCATTTATTGATTAACAGTAATAATTGAATATTTTTATGTTTTAGATTAAGATATAAGTGTTGATATTTTGCATACCAATGTATACCAATATGGTTGCAACAGAAACATATAATTATTTATAAAGTTTTTTATATATTAAACAACGTCTACATGTTAATAATTATTTTATTACGCTTGCACTTTTACAGTTGTTCACGTGATGAATGGATTAATGGGTGCTCTAGATCCTAAGATTTTCATCATGTGTACAATTATTATAAGATATATTACATAATATTACAATTTTATTTAAATATTGTAAGTTAATAATTTATTTAAAGAATTGACAATATTTCGTCGACTAAAATAGAAAGCAAAAATACTTACCTCGAAGACGGATAAACATGACGACACGAAGCGCAACTCCAAGTTTTGATGGCTCGACTGATTTTGAAGAAAAAGAAAATATTGTGATGGAAAAGAAAATGAAGGTTGATTTATATGAGAAGGAGAAAGATAATGATGAATATATGTAAAGTTGTTATAAGGTAGGAGAATAAAATATTGAGGAGACAGAAATATAATTGAAAAGAGATCCAAATAATGTTAAAGAGATTAAATTATATGGAAGTTTGTAAAGATTGTTTGGTATAAGATATATATATATATATATATATATATTAGTTTAAATATATATATTATTAAAAAAGGTATAAATTTGTTTGGGGAGATAAAATATATAGATTAGTTTAAAATATGATATGGTTGTATAAATATATTAGGGTTGGTTTAAAAGAGATAAAATAATACTAGATTTAGCAAAACAACTTTCTAAATGTTAAATATCATAACTATTTAGACAACCATAATATATTTGGTTACATAAACTAATATTTGAAAATATGTTGATGCAAATTAAAATAAGAGGTTAATAAGTTATCAAATAAACTTAAATACTAATGATGGTTAACGACTTCATTGCAGCTCCTAGTATCGTTCAATTTATTTATGTCTGGAGCGAAATGTGAGTAGATAGACAAAATACATAAGACTATCATAGAAGCTGGTGATGCATCACCGTCTAGAACTTTCTTAAGTGCAGATCTATGGTCAAGATTAATTTCTCTATCATTCCTATAAGAGAAAAACGGAATTTTAATTCCCCGTGCACATTAACCATCTACATTTTACTTCATTTGTTTTTTTTAAAAAAAACCAAATGAAGTAAAATTAACCTCACCAGTATTTTAATTCTTCAAGCACATTGGAAGCAGTTAAAAACTTTCCCTTACCTTAATTTGGATAGCATCTCTCAAGGCAAGCAAGTTTCCAAACTATCCACTTGTGGTGATTTGCAACCCAACTACGTAACATACACAAGAAAAATAAATGAATTGTAAACAATAGGCCATACATATGATATGCTTAATTAGCGCGCGCATGTGTATGTGCGTTATTTGCATGGTTATAGTGATTTAGAATGTACAGCAGTTACCAGAGGTAATTAGTATGGTGGTAAATCCATCATTTCAAATTTTGTAAAGGACCATCACATTGCACATTAGTTAATAAAGAAGAAATTATTGAAGAGTTAAAATGTATCAAAAAGTCCCTTCATTCACTTCATGGGAGTCGCACACAGCACATTGCTAGAAGTCAAAGGGTCTCCATCATAGGTGCCAAGAGGTGCTTGGTACAGTAGTAAATGGATCGGTTTTGTGTCCTACAAAAACTCTGACATCATCATCGCTGCCATGATCGTGTAAGCCTTCTCCCATCAAAGCGGGATTGGCTATGGAGTGCGAGGCTCGATGACCATGGAATTATTGAAATTTGATAAAGCTATAACCGATTGCCAACTAGATGTCATGCCTCTAAACTTGTGTCAAGCTATTGTCCTGATAACCTATGAAAAATAGTAGGTCTTTCAGGTGGATTACAGGGGACCAGTTGGCACCTAGGAACCCCGTCTTTATTGGCATGCACATTTGGGTTTGACAAATTAGGAACAGAACTCAACCATTCTTCTGTACAAGAAGCGGTTTGGAAGGAGAAATGGTTTTAAAATCAAACTCAATGTTGCTCAATAGGAAGCTGAATGTTGATTTTGGCGGCTCAAGAACAGGCAGGACAAGTTTGAATCAACTAATTAATACCTATGTTGCACAGATTCTTCATCAACGTGACAAATCAGTATCAGAATTGTATTAAATTCGTATCCAAAGCGGATTGGTTAAGGATACTTGAGGAACTGATATTAGCATATCCTAGGGCATATTCTGTATTCTAGATGGACTGACATGCATTAGTAACTAAGACATTGACAATCTATTGCTATCTGCATTCTTAGACATTATTTATATCCCTAGTCTAGATTTGCTAAAATGATAGCTTTCCTTATTATGTACATATATTTAAACAACAAACTAATGTTTATCCAAACGAAGTGTATACTGTTTTTTTTAATATCATAAATCGGTGAATCTGACATGTATCTTGTCCGGTATCTACATGTGTATCCGTATCCGAGTTCATGCTACATAGATTAATACATCAGGTTCATTGGCAATTGCCAAGGAAGTGGAAAAATGGACTTAGGCAGAGCCATCTGAGGACCTTGGTCAACTTTGAACAGAAGTAGAGTTTTTTTTCTAATATGCAACTCACATTTTTCCACTTTAGATAAAAAAAAATATTACATTTTTCTAATATGCAACTTTGAACACAAGGATCTCATCCCATTTTATCAGAATTTACGCCTAGGAAGCTGTTCTATGTAGCATTGACGGTAGAAAGGGATTAAATATGAAATTTCAGTATGCCAAAATTAGAATAGAGAATGATTCATTTTTCCATTGTCTAATGTGTTTATTAGAAGGGTCCCAAATTATATAATGCTGAAAAAATATGAGAAGTCAAGACGGATGGATGAACAAAGTGGAAACAAAATGAAGGTTGCAATTTACAAAAGACAACGTTTGGCAGTTGAACAAATAAAAGTGATGCAGATCTGAATAAGATACGTGCCTAACATACAGATGAGGCAGCCAAGACAAAAGAGGTGCTCTAATATGTATTGAAAGGGCATGAACCAAAAACAACATGAAGGTGTGTCCAGAAAAGTTTAAGAACATGAGGAGCAATACTAGATGATTCCCTTAATGATGATGAATAAAAAAGTGATTCCTATTCTAGCTCCGAAAATTTTGG
Organism: Agapanthus africanus; assembly: GCA_030015575.1. NCBI lineage: Eukaryota > Viridiplantae > Streptophyta > Magnoliopsida > Asparagales > Amaryllidaceae > Agapanthus > Agapanthus africanus. The sequence goes on from JASDDO010000022.1 coordinate 774,858,737, forward strand.
TTAATATTCTTATGTTAATTGGCATGCTTATGTTTTTCGGCTAATAACATAAGTTCAATGATTATCTAGATAGTGCATGAATTACACATAGCTAAATGTTTATGGATGTCGTGGAACATCAATTTCAAGGTGATGCCAAACGTATTCGATAACAATTCTTACTGACTCATTTTAATTTCTAACATTTTTGCACATACGTTGTTTGAATCAGTGGTAACCAATTTACAAGAAAATAATAAGATAAAATTAAGAAGGTGCATGAAAGAACGGAAGAGAATTTCCATAGTTAGAGGTGAGAAAGAAAGCGAGGAAGTTTCGGCAATAGGCAGTGTGCTCTGAACAGGAAAATACTGTTATTGCTTACCTATATTAAGGAAAACCCAAATTAAGTGGATGAGGGATTTTTTTTCAGTAGTGCAAGCAAAATTTAAATATAGACCTTTCTCAACAGAGAAGTTTAAACACTATGCAATAGGGCACTCGCATAAGTGGATGAAGTATCTCGTAATTCATACCAACGTTTAAAATTTCGGGATCGGTACCGCTAACAGATGATCATTTTTTGGATCGGAATCGGACATCTCGAATCGAACATATTGGATTTTTTATCATTTGAATAAATAAGTTTTTAAAAATTAGGGAAAAATTTAAATAAATAATAAAAATAACAAAAAACAATTTAATACTTTTTTCAGTAATTAATGATGTCTAGAATGGATTTTTTTAATTTGTAGTACAGATAACTGCAAACTTTTTGGTATTTTATCGGTAAATAATGATGTCGAATAATCCGATAACCGATTAATAAACTTAACATGAAAACAAAAAATAAACAATTGGTGAACCCAATACCAAGGTTTAAAATCTCGGTATTACTTGGACAGTCATTTTTCGGATTGGAATCAGCCATGGTTCATACTTGTTTTATTAAACTGTTAGCTAATCAATTCATTTAAAAGTACTCTGAAGTTGAAGTTGTGCTCCCAAACCAATGCCATTTGGGAAGGCAGCAAGCAGCTTAAATTATGATCACAATACCTATTTCAGAAAAGAAAAGGGAAAATTGGAGTTTATGTCCCTGGAATCCAAAAGCAATAGGGTTTAGTCTCTAGGACCAAAAAAAAACTTGTCAAAAACTCCTTACACTCAAAGATTCCTTCGTTTAGTCCCTATAGTGCTTTAAGTAATGTTTTATGCGAAAACTGCCCTTTCAGATAAAGAACTACGTTTACCTTTTAAAGTACTATATTTATCTAATAAAGTACTGCATTTATTTTATAAAGTGATACATTTATGTTGAAATTCCTATATCTATGTTAAATATTGCATTTGTCAAGAAAATGTTACATTTATCAGTAAAAGTACTCCATCTATTACATTTGATATGTTTCAATATAAATATAGTACTTTATACAATAAATATAGCACTCATGGTTCGAGATTTCGTCTGAAACCACTGATATGTGATCGTTTCGTATAGGTTTCGGTGGAGACCGATACGAAACCAACCATACAATATGTTTTGGCCGAAACCTAAAATAACTATTTTTTTGTCGTTTTTGCTATCATCGTGATCACTATAGGCCTTCATCGTTAGATCTGAGGTGTTTTCGTGATGAGTAGTCGATATTTGCTAGCCAAAATGATTGACCTTGACTATTGAGAAAACTATAGGAAAAAAGAAAATATCGAGATGATAGAAACAGAGGGAGAGATGTGAGAGAGAGGATTAAAAACAACTAGTCATACTTTTTTTTAGCTTTCAGGACTGCCTAATTATTTTTTATGGATCAAATATAGAACCAAAATTGAGACCATAGATTTTATTTGTCGTACAGCTGGTCAGCTTATTTTCATTCAAAGAAGACCACAAAAATCGACCCAAACCATATATTTATACTTATCTAAGTACACTTTTCAACGTATTTTGCATTAGGTCTTGTCTTGGCTGGATTTTTTAACACTAAGATCATTGTCGTGTGATATAAAACCATAAATTTATTATATCTGCATGTGTGTATGTATATATTACCGTCAAAACTGAAACCTGAACCTAAACCGAGATAAGCAAAATTAACCGAAACCCACCGAAATTAATAAAATTTTGAGAGACCGAAACCGAGTTCTCGAACCTTGATAGCACTTTATAAGAAAAGTATAGTACTTTCAAAAGATAAATGTAGTACTTTATTTGAAAGAACAGTTTTGGCATGAAACAAAAGTCAATGTACCATACGGACTAAAACAAAGAAATTTTTAAGTCAAGGGAGTTTTTGATAAGTTTTTTTGGCCCGGGAACTTAACCCTATTGCTTTTGAAACCTAAGGACTTTAAAACATTTTTCCCTTTTGAAAATGTAGTCACATAGCCTTTAAGAAAGAAGTACAAAATTCCGATTGATTGAGACTTGCACTCCAGTTGCACTTGATAATGAAGCACCAAAGCGATGTAACATATTCTGAAAGTTTTCTGATCCAATTTCATTGGACTCCGAAGCATGAGAGAACCTATAAATTTCTGCATTATCCGGATTCATGTTTCACACCTTATCTGATAATTGTCTGACCTGAATCACACAAGTAAAAGACTTCAGTAGCTCTTCAGATAAAAAAAAAAAGACAATAGATAAATAAAATCAAAATTTTCTTCATAGCATGAATTACCAGGTTATGCTTGATTGGAGGGCAACCAAAAAAAGTCCATAAGAGTTTTTCTTTGAATTTTAAATGGATAATGAGAGGATACCGTTGTTCTGGGACAACAATTTTCTGAACTAGTAAACTCGGTTGAATTTACAAAAGGTAAATTTATTATTAATTTGGACGACATTGAGCACTGGAGTTCTATATACAATTATTTACCTGTAGCAGAGAATGAGAGATTGCTGTCTACAGGAGTGGTGAACCTGGAATACAGGAAGCAATCATATATAAGAAGTATGTGTGAAGATACATTTGTAAATTAAAGAGCACGAGAAACATACCTAGAAATACGAGGCCTTTTAAATGGAGAAATAGAGATTCTCGTTTGAGATCTTTTCTTTTCACTGGTAAGCCCATTTATATTTGAAGAATCTGTTAGGATGCAGTTTGAGATGTCAGCTAGTGGCCTAACTGAATTGTGGTAACCTGGTGACTTTCCTTTATTGTTAACTGCAGCATGAGCTATATAAAGGCCCTTTTTAAAGGATTCTTGCAAATGAGACATATCCCATGCAAAAGCTGGCTTCAGTCAGTTAGTAAATGTTGGAATATGAGGTAAAATCTTTGGCAGATGATTTATGGCATCAGCATTTTGGTGCAAACGCGCAAAGGGAACATTCTCTTTATCCTAATGAGCCTCTTCAACTTTTTTCTCATCTCTAACTAAGAGCACTGAGTGGTCTGGTGTCACATTATTGTGCAGATCTCCGACCTCTGAGTCACCAAGAAGGCTTCTAGCACACTTTAATACATAACTAGAAATTGATAAAGGCTTTCCACTCGCGGTCTGGAACTTGAGTGGAGGTTGACCAGAATCAGTTGTACAAAATTCTGATCCCTTATGGTTTTGGACTGTATATTTATATGGCGGGTTTTCTAAGTACAAATTAGATGAAAAGGTAAATGAATTAGTTATATCTGATTGTGCACCCGCAGGGTTGCATGTGGCACCAGTAGGAGAGGGCATTCAAAACTTGGTCCCGTCCCATGCAGTAACATTTGTGTCTAGGTGATTTATTGCATTCACAATATATTTTGAAGGGAAAAGGCTGTCATCAGCCTCCAGACCCAACAAAGAGGTAGCTTTAGAAAGACCAGCGGAAGATACATTTACAGCTTTCCCAGAGCCAGTCTGAAAGAGAGTTAGAAAATGTGCTGTGCCGATCATCAAATAACTTAAATGCCTTATCTGCAAAATTTCAATGTAACAATTAGCCTGTCTAGAGTTAAGAATGAAAATTCCATAGCCTAGCTAAATGCAAGCACAAGGAATATAGTTTCCTGATGTAAAGTCACTAAGATGCATCAATAAACAAATGTAGCTGGTGTATAAAAGTTTCAAAATTGTCATATACTAACAGCAACAACAAACAATTTCATAAGATAATGCATTGAAGACCAAGATACAGGTTCTGGAAATGCAACTGCACCAATATGCTTGACAATTATAACATGAGGTTATTTCCTATGAAATGTCTTAACCTGTGTTCATAAAGTTGCAAATCAGGGGTTCCTTGAGCATCTTCTAAGGAAAGCATCTTGAAACACATATGTGAGGCTTTTTCAGAACCATGAGGCATATGCATGTGGTGCAAATGCAGTGTACGCCTCAATTCTTTTTTGTGCTGTCTGTGTGAGGCTGTGTTTCATAAACAAGAAAGTTTATATTTTTGTCTTTTTTAAGCTACCAAGGATAGGGCTTTGAAGCTGTAAGTTGCGGGACTTAACTTGTGCTCAGCAATTCAACCACACAAGTAAAGACCCATGCAACATGGTTGAAGATGTAATCCAAGAAATATGACACAAGAAGTACTTAATTTCTGTCTCGTGGCCTATATGGTTTATAAACTTGGCTATCGTATTAGCAGAAAGCTAATATCAAAACTACTCTTAACTTAAGCATTGAGCCACGTAAATCATCGCAAATGCCTTTGCACAATATGGAGGCTTCAAAAACTCTGAAATATAAAAGGAGAAAATGAACTAAAGAATGGAAATTATTAAAGAAATAGAAAGCAATGTGAGGATCAACTTAATCCCCATATATTCGTGGGAAAATATCTTAGGCCAGGGCACAGAGTGGACATATAAGGTTGTGTGCTTAAAACTTTCCTTGTATTATAATGATGCGAAAAGCATGGATAGTAGTCTGATTCCTAAGCAGACCAGTATGAAACCGAGGGTCTCACAACTCACAAGCTGAATACCTAAGGGTGCATTCAGAGCAAATATTACCATATTTGTATAGGTCCCTTTCTCCCTTTCAGTGAATACAAATCCAGATGCAGGTAAATCTTTGTTTTTAGAACTCAACATCCATATTTAGTAAATTCACGTCAGATTCGAAACAAATAAGGATATGTGGAGACTAGTCAGATACATAGACAGATAATTAATGAATAGAACAAAAAGAAATTGAAGAAAATGAGTTAGGCCCTTAATTTTTGTATTCCTTTAAACTTACATGAAAATGTTTCAAGTAAATAAGTTTAGCTCGATTAATTTTTAAAATCAGTATGCTACCTGAGGTAATTTAATTAAATGTGTTCGGAGTCTCACATACATAGTATGTTTGGTTAATATTTTAAAAACTAAGATAGTTTATTACTAGCATTTTAGTCCATATTTTAAACAGACAGATAGAGTGTTCAGATATATTTGTCAAAAGAAAATATAGACCAATTAATCATTCCTTTGCACCCCTCTGGCCCCAGCAATAGCTCATTGTTTGGATTTTTTGCTCTGATCATCACAAAACTAGCAACTCAAGATAAGAAGAAAGGAAAGTATGTCACAGAGGTGTTCATATTATTCCCTTTTCCTAATGAAATAAACAGTATTATTATAATTTCTATCACCATCGTTCCTCTGTTTCTTCATAAAAAATTGTGGCATTAGTAATGGATGAAAATGGTTTGTCTTTGTTTCTTCTCCAATTGTGAAGGGGGTTGCTATTTGGCTTGCTTCTGGTTCTCACAGTTACCATAATTTATTCTCTGTTCTTCTTTCTTATTGTCTCATTGCTACTATTTGCTTTGAATCATTTACCTATCCTTTTCAACCAGCTATAATAGTGAGTGCATTGTGTCAGAATGTATAAAGTGTGGACACCTTGCAGGCTTTCGTCTATGTTGACTTGTGTTGATCACCAACTCCCTATGAAATATTACTATGAACAGAAGCAAAGAACCATGAGGTCACCTTTCTTTAACATATCTCCTTCCAGAACAGCTGCAGCTCGCCTAACTGAAGACTGTCTCACCATAACAGATTTTCCTGATCCGGTACGAAACATAGGAAAGCCATCATTGCTGCTGCCATCCTTTGTAACTGTTGCAGGTTCTACTAAAAATGTGAGGTAAATAAATGAGTCTAAAGATGTTCAAATTTTATTGAATAGCTTTTCATGTATGGTTTTAGTACCATTAGTTCCACCACTTTCACCCAAAACAAAAGAGAATGATGATAGAATATTCTGTTAAAGAAAAAATACAAAAATACATTAGGAATTGAAAGCAAGGTTCGAGGTTTCGTCCGAAACCACCGATACGTGATCGTTTCATATCGGTTTCAGTGGAGACAGATACGAAACCAATCATACAATCAGGTTTCGGATAACTACTTTTTTTTACCTCATCGTGATCACTATAAACCTTCATCGTTACATCTGAAGTGTTTTCATGGTGAGTAGTCGCTACTTACTCGCCAAAGACGGTTGATCTTGACTATTGAAAAAGTTATAAGAAAAAAGAAAACGCATCTAGCTGATAGAGATAGAGGGGGAGATGTAAGAGAGGGATTGAAAAACAACTTGTCATACCTATTTTTTTAGCTTTCAAAACTGTCTAATTATTTTTTATGGCTCAAGCAGAACCAAGATTGAGACCATAGCTTTCATTTGTGGTACAACTGGTCAGGTTATTTTTATCTTAAGAAGGCCACAAAAGTCAACCCAAACCTTATATCAATACTTATCTAAGTACTTTCAATGTATTTTGTATTTGGTATTGTCTTGGCTGAATTTTTAATACTAAGATCATTGTCTTGTGATATACAACCATAAATTTAATATATGTACATATATGTATGTATGTATTACCGTTAAAACCGAAACTGAAACATGAACCGAGATAAGCGAAACTAACCGAAATCCACCGAAACTAATAAAATTTTGAGAGACCAAAACCGAATCCGAAACAGTTCTCAAACCATGATTGAAAGTGTTGAGAAATAGGATGATTTAGAGGAAAGTAAACAAAATTTAGCCAAATTGATTGGGAAATCTAGATTATATTAACCCTTAAGGTGTAGTTAAAAGTAAGCGGTTTGCGATGAAAAATTGGAATAATAGTATCAAGTAATATTCAGATGACTAAGAATTGACATGGATTATTGTCATCAGCGAAGCCGTTCCTTATCGACACAAGCTCATTTATGTAGCACAAATCAAAGACCAGAAAGCTCAAAAAAAAAAAGATCTGACCTTTTCTAAAACCATCTATGACTTTATGCCATAAATCCGGTGAAGGCAATTGAGAGGCTACCAGTTTAACCTAGTCCCTCTGTTTTTTGCTAAACCATGGCCAAAATAACTTTCAACAGGCGAGAAAAGATTGAAATTTTGTTGGTGATATGACATGTAGGTAGACATATATTTTATGGACATACATTTTAAGTCATCAAACCAAGGAGCAACTATCCAAATACCCCAAATGTTAGAAAGGATCCACAGAAGTTTTAGCATGTTGCAGCAGATTTTGACCATCGAGTAAAAGCCAGTATCCCCATTCTTGCTTTCCCCGTTGCCGATAACTTGATAGCTGGTAAAACCGCAATGAACAAGAGTAAGGGCTCACCAAAACCTATCTCATAAATGGTGAAATTAATTTGGAAAGAAATTTTTTTGCGCAAATGTGTTGAGCCTTACAGGTCCTTACTATAAGGAGGCAAATGACTGGTCATGGAAGATAATAAATACTCCGTAGAAGAAGAAATTATCTCCATACATGAAGCAAGAACACTGCATATTGGTTATTAACAATTCTACAAGATCATACTGTTGCTCATAAATAAGTAAATAACTACATAACAACTAGATCTACAAACTGCAAACCAAGCACCTTTGTTGTTGCATTAGGAGCCTTCAATTGTGTACCTCTATTTTGGTTTAGCAACTCATTTACAACTGCAAATGGGGAGACAGGAACATATGACCTCGCATTTATGCCGCAGTGCTGGTTTTGCTTGAGCTGGGCTCATTTGGTACAGGATCTTGATAATACTAAGAACTATATTTGGCCAGATTAGAATAAATACCATCTTGGGAAAAATATAGGTTCACAACAAGGAGGAAGAAAAGAAATTTAATATGATTAAACAATTAAGTTGTGTTAGCATAATAATATTGCTACATTACCTCTGCACTTTCAACTAATGTTTCCATGGCTTTTTCTCGATAAAAAGGCATTAAACTCATAGGATATTACAATTATATAAGAAATTCGATTCAAGTTTTAGTACACTTTTAAGCTGTATCCTTTAATTGAACATTACAGGAGAATTCATACAGGCATTAAGCATTATTTTGATAACAATAGAAGTAATATTTGGCCAGATAAGACAGACATTTGTTTGTAATAAACATTGATTCATTACAAGGAGGAAGTGAAGAAATCTAATCAGTTTATATATTTTAGTTGTTCTAGAATATTAATATTTCTATGTTGCATCTACTGTTTTAACAAATGTTTCGATGCCCTTTTTTTAAATACTAAACATAACACCCCTAAGATATATATATATATATATATATATATATATATATATATATATATATATAGATATGCAATCTAATTAAATTTTAAGTATGTTTCTAAGCAAATCTCCTTAGAAGAACATTACAGAAGAGTACATACAGTCATGAAGCACACTTTAATCCATGCATAACTGTTCTCCAGGATTAGAACAAGTTATCCTAGCATAGCAGTAGCGTAATAGGAAGGTAGCATATATAATGTGCATTTCGACAATGTAATGTGTCATGTTGCTAAGGGTAAAAGGAACAAGTAAAAATTGAACAAATTTAACATGTACCTTGGCAAAAACTAGCAGACTTTGTTTGCGATCTCTCTCGTAAATATACATATCCAATGGAATGTTTTATTTCCAAGCGCATAGGTGTACGGGTACTTGGGTTTATATTTAACATATGAACTTAAGCAAATCTTCCTTCTATGGATTCAAAGAGCTGAAATTAATCTCTCTCACATATGCAAACAAAGACTATGATTATTTCGCATGAGTCATGACTCCATTCTTGCGTGGGAATTGTTTCTTAAAGATGGCACAATTCCTTTTGTGCAGCAAGATTGTTGATGCATCACACTGACTCAGCAAGTGTATTCTTTGGAGAAGTACAACGATTGAATTGCCTTGCTACACTCATGGGTGGTTGAAAATATTTGCATCCATTAGCAGGCCCTAAAACCCTAATTTTGGTCATCAAAATTTGGTAATTATTATTCTACATTATTCCTTACAAAAACAATCCATACAATCTCTTTTCTAGACACTAAAATTCTTTCTAAACACTAAAATATCGAGTCCAATGTCAAATAGTCCAAACCTGAACAATACCCCTATTTTCCCTGTTTGAATACCCCGATCCCTAACCCAAAATCTTTGGTTCAAGTTTCAACAAATCCCAAGTAATGCCCTGAGAAGTTTCAGTCGAGTTTCAATGCATAATCTTCTAAGCAATCATGAGTCATGACCAAGCTTCTCAAAGGACCGTGGGACTTAGTTCCCTTTGTTATATATCTATCCTAATCTTGTTTTACTTCAATACTCTTAGTGTTCTTGTTCCTCTGATAATTTGCTATAGGGCTTTGGATACAGTTACTTCACATCTATTGTTACTGAATTGTGTTGCTTGCCTGGATTGCAGTTGCATTTCATCATCATAGATATGTGTTTTTCATCATTTATAGACCATTTCATTGCAATTATTAGGGTTTTACCTTAAGATTAGTTTATCAGGCTCTTATATTTGATAACCCATTTGCATCATGCTAGAATGCTTGTCATGCCATCTCCTAATTGAGCTCATCAAAGTTCCTATTTTAATTTTCATAGGATACGTTTCTCGACTTTCGCATTTGGTTGTGTCAGTTGAAAGGTTGGTGCAATAATTCAACAGGTCTACAGGATTAAATCCCCACCCACACCAAACAAAAGAAAGGTGGCCTTATCATCATAATGGCATAGGATAAGTTTTTTATAAAACATAAATTACATTCGTTCCAGTGATTATAGTAGCATAAACTGAAAAATTATGATTAAAGTTGCATTATGTTTAGAAAGGATCAAAATTTTACCTTTCTCTACATCTTCTCCAAGAACTGCTGCCACCTTCCTAATTGAAGACTCTCTCAGAGTAACAGATTTTCCCAATCCAGTTCCAAACATCAGAAAGCTGTCATCGCTTCCAACACCATCCTCTGCAGCTGCTGCAGCTCCTGAAAGAGGGAAAAACAATACAACATAACTTTTCATATATAAAAATATTAAATTATCATTGTGTTTCACCATCAATCACTGAACTACAATCCAAGAAAGCCCTTTCGAACACTAACCCTTTCCAAACGCTAAATTATCAAATCCAATGTCAAAAAGTCCAAACCTTAACTAATCACACAACCCAAAAACATTGGTTCAAGTTTCAGTTGATCCAAAGTAACAACCCTAGGAGTTTCGGTTGAGTTTCAACCCCATAACCTTCTAAGCAATCATGACCAAGCTTCTCAAAGATTCATGTGACTGATTCATTTCCTTGAGTTATGTCTCCAATGTAATTTAGTTTTTTACTTCAATAATATTAGATATCTTGTGATATATTGCTTTTAGATTTTACATATATTACTTCACATCTATATGGTATTGCATCTTCTTGCTTGCTTGGATTGCAATTGCATCACATCATCTCATATATGGGTTTTCCGTCACTTCTGAACTATACTTTATGTTGTTAGGGTTTTGCCTTAAGATTAGTGTGGCGGGTCCTTATGTTAGACAGGTTATTCATGTCATGCTAGAGTGCTTGAATGTTCATGGCATCTCCCAATTGGCCCTATTTTCCTATTTTCACTTCCATTTTAAATGAAACCTTTCTCGGCTTTGGCTTGTGGGTGGGTGGTATCCTAGTTGTGTAATTTGATGCAAAAATAATTTTTAAGCTGGCCTTATCATCATCATGACATTGGTTGAAATTTGATATAAAACATAAATTACAATCATTCCAGTGATTAGAGTAGCATCAACCAAAACACTATGATTTAAAGCTAAATAAGGTTTAAGGAAGAAGAATTAAAAATGTGCCTTTGTCTGCATCTTCTCCAAGAACCGCTGTCACCTTCCTATGCAAAGACTGCCTTAGAGTTGCAGGTTTCCCTGACCCAGTTCGGAACCTTGGAAAGCCATCATAAATTTCAACACCATTCTCTACAGCTGCCGCAGCTCCTGAAAGTGGGGGAAACCCAAAAAAAACACTAGTTTTCATCTTAAAAAATATCATATTTTCTAAATATTCACCATATACTACTGAACTGCTCCAAAAATATTTCACCATATACTGCTGGACTACTCCAAACGTTTTCTCTAATTTTGGAACTAAAATGAAATGGTTTAGAATTGAACCCAATTTTTTATTTTTTTTTGTAGAAATTGATCCTAAATTGAGAGTGAAATATCCAGGTTACCTCGGTCCATACCATCCCCTCGTTCAAGAACAGACCTGGCTTTCTGAATTGCAACCGATTTCCCCGATCCAGTACGAAACATAGGCAGCTCGCCGCTCCGATCACCACCATCACGTTCTAGAAACTTCGAAGGAGCTGAGAAAATCACAATAAATTTGAGAGCAAGAGAACGAGAGAAACTTTTCATTCGTTCAATTTGATAGAAATGGGGGTAAGCTTACCTTGGCGCACGAGATCGGCCATGGACAGTAAACGAGAGCTTAGGGTTTTCGAAATCTCCGGCGATCCGCGGTCGGCGTCGCCTCCGGCGAGAGACCATCGGTAATGGCCGTCGGCGGTGGGGAAGATCTGCCACGTCCGCACCTCCGATGTCGCCGGCATCTTTTTTTCCTTGCTAGGGTTTGTTTGTCTTTTCGTTTTCTGTCGTGATTTTGGAAAGAGAAAAAGCAACAGTAAAAAATAGATAATGGCGGGAAACCAAAGAGTTTTCAATTTGGTGACATAGTGCCTTGCTGGGCCTCGTTGATCAATATTGGGGTAGTTGAGAAGTTGAACTGCCGTCTTGGTTCTTCTTTCCAGTGCTTCCTGCCCAATATAGAAACATAGCAACAGCTCGATTAAAAACTTCATCGGCCGATTTAAAAGTATCAATGAAAATCCTATAATTGCGTGCCAACCAAAGATTCCAGCAAACTGCAATGCAAAGTAAAGTCCAAATATCCTTGTCGCCAACTGTAGAATTCCAAACTCAACTAGTGATAAAATCATCCATATCAAGTGGAAAAAACCTGAGACATGCTCCTGGGAAAACTTTTTCTCACACAGCCACAGCTATGGACATTGCAAAAGAAAATGGAAGATAGATTCCAGTCCACAATCACAAGAACATTAATTAGGATTATTGTAATGCAATGATTGAACGCCGCGGACATAAAAAAAAAAGACGAATAGATGGAGGAGAAAAACCTGTGGCTATCTAACAAGCCAATAACAGAGAAGCATGGTTGACAGGTTTTGCTAAATAAATAGAAAATAAAGAAAGAGGTAAAGAAACAAGAAGAAGCCAATGCAAAAGCGGAAAAAAGGTAAAACAGAGAAATAAAATACCATGGAGCCAAATAAGTGAGAAGAAAAAAAGGTAAACCATACAAAAAATCAGAAAACAAGAAATGCTTTACAACATTTTAATCTTTTTAAGATGTTGTATGATAAATCGAAGAAACCATTCAGAAAACAGGATGCAATATACCACGGCACAAAAGAGAGAGAGAGTGGATTTTTTGGACAAATTTATGGAGTCCTTGGATGAATGGGACTATCTATTTTTGTCTCATGATCGGTTAAATATACTAGGCGCATAACATTATGAACTGATACCGTCACCAATTATTTTTCTTTTGGTTTAGCATGTAATTCAAGAGACCAGCCCGCCAAGATATTTGCTACATATATTTATAAGGCAATATACATATAGTATGTACATGAGCTGACCTATATGAGACTAATAACAATTATGAATTTACAGGATTGGAAACCGATGGAGAGGGGAGGGGTGTGGTTTGGAAATGGACGGCGAACGAGGTCTTGTCTTTAAAGTCCTTCTATTCAATTCTGAATTATGGGAGGTGATTTTGCATGATCAAAATATAATATAGAAGTTCTCTGTACCTTTAAAGGTTAAGATATTCATGTGGCCGGCCTACAATAATGCGATTTTAACTAAACACAATCTTTGAAGAAGAAAGTGGACAGGCTCGGTACTTTGTGGAATTTACAGGGAGGATACGGAAACCGTCGATCATTTATTTCTGATGTGTTCCGGGTTGACATATTTGGGATAGATTCGGAAAGAACGATTTCTCAGGTTTCCTTTTGGGATTTTTTCTGACATATGGAGACAGTGGAGGGGGGTTTTGGATACGAGATTTATGGGTATTGGGATATTGTGGTCTCAACTATATGTTGGTGTGAGAAAAACGACGGTCTTTAATAATGTTATACATGTGATAAATGAGATCGAGTTAAATATTGCATTTTGGTCAGATACAGCTGCTGCAAGAACCCGGAAAAATGCCAAGGTCTATACAGGGGAGGAACCAACGATGGCTGAAGAATGAGCACAGAGATCGTCAAATATAGTAGAAGAGAGGAACAGGGAGGCGAGCACAAACAGATTAGGGCGATTGTTGGAATCTAGAGGAAAGGAATGCTTTTTCAAATTTGCGAGAAGTGGGGTTTTTCTATCTTAGCTTTGATGTCCTTTATTTACCTTTTATTTCTGTTTTAGACTGGGTTGATGTTTCGTTAAAATAAACATAAGGGCATTTGCCTTAGTTTTGGTAGAAAATAACAATTATGGTTTCAAGACAGATTTTCAACCCGCGCTAATTAAATTTATCTAGATATAAAATGAACTAAACATATGCTGCTACGAAAAAGTTTAGCTCTTACCTACGAAAAAGTTTAGCTCTCACCACAAGATGCTTATCCGAATTTCTGTAATCAATGACCTGTATTTAAAACCATTGTTTTTTTTTTCTGGAATAATAGACTATAACCCGATATAAACAGGAATTGAGTTCCAAATCACTAATTCCGGAGAATCAGGCTTTACTAGTCCGCTATAGTAGCACTCATGTAATTATGTCATCGTATTTTTTCTCTAGTTTTTTCTGGAGTGCTGAAACCATGCTACGCTTTTAATGGAGTTGTAAACAAGCGGCAACCAACACGCCGTCTAATTACAGCGTTCCACATAATACAAGAACCACAAGCATAACTGAACTAACTCCTAATTCAATTCGCCATCGCCACATCAACCTGAACCAAGAATCATATTTATGCATGAATATAATTTTGCCAAACCAGCCATCAAGGATTTCTTTCGAATTCTGCCAAACAAACCACCAATGGAATAAACAAAATAACCACATAAATAATTTTGCTAAACCCGCCACCAGGCATTTTGGAATGATTGATGGAAATTGCTCATTTAACCCAAAACAACACCAACATCAACATCTACGATCATCATCTATCATCTCGTAATCTGCACCTTGAAATACTACTTATCTCATAATCTGAAACCAGCTTTAACAACATTTGTTTAGCCCACATCTCTAAAACATGCCACCAAGAAAAAAAACATCCATTTGTATAAAATTGAGATGAAATGGCGCAATATTATTGTTACTGCAACTATTGGGTCAACATGAATCAACAATCATGCCTGATTATAATAACTGAATCACAGCCATCAATACGACTAAGCAATAAGGAAACACAAATACTTCCAGTTGTCTTAAATTGGCAAAAAGTCTATTATCAAATTGATAAATAGCTAACAATTTATCCTCAGCCGGAACCCACCTTTGATCTAAAACACGATGAGGTTCCATTTCGAATTTAAGGCTAATTAGAAGTTCTTCGTGTTCATCTTGTTTGAACCGAAGGCTCAAAAGCATATGAAATCTCATTATCTTGCCAGTATCACCTGATCATAAAAACTAAAAATAAAAACATGCAAATGTGCCAATATGTTTCAGCCTCTGCTTCCACTAAAATTCAGTATCAGGTAAATATATGAGCATAAATAAGCAAAGCATAAAGTTCCTAAACTATACAAGTCAAACGCTATGAAGATCATGGTTCATGAGAAAAAGGAAAATCCATTTCCTTCATTACTCTGAAAGAGTTTGCTGGCATTAGCAAGAGTTGGTGCCTGTAATGTGTTTACGCAAACTCAACAGTGGGAGTTTGTTGTGTGCATGCAATAGATAGCTTACTCAAACTAATGCGCAATCCTACTGATCAAGGTTGGAACTCTTTCAGCAGACTAGACAAGGGGCTCATACACTACTATACGATTATATCATTTTCATATTTATTTTCTTGCATTTTGGATATGGAACTCTATACTGATTTTTGAATTTGGATCCAGATCAAATAAAGATACTGATCGGACATTATCAGGCATAGTTTATGATTTGAAAGTAAAATAAGATTACAGCTCTTTATTGTTAAAATCTACGGAAAAAAGAGCTTTCCAACTGAAGAGATAGTATGCTTGAGTATTGCTGAAAATCCTAGCCTCGTCTCTCAAAACTAATCTCATCTCACGTAAGTTATAGTATACAGCATATGTTAGTTATATGGCCATAAGAATTATTTGTATCCATTTGTGACCCACTGTTAATCCAGATAATTATGGAGCTTTCATGGCACTACTGTTCAATGCTGGGCTATCCAAAATCCAGAAAATTAATTCCAAAGTTGAGATAAAAAAGAAAAAAGAAAAAAGATGAGCAACTAAGCAACACCTAAATGTCAGATGATGACGACATTACAAAAAGGTTGTTTTTGCACCTCAAAAACAGTTCAATCAGCCATCACATACTCGTAGCTGTCTCAAAAGTAGTTAAAACTTCAAAGTGTTTATCAGCTCAATATACCAAATTTAAGCATCTGAAATAATCCAACCACAGGAATTCTCTAGGTTGCTAAAAATTAATTAATGTGTTCATTTTCTTGTCAATGCTGATAAAAGGAACGGAATTTAAATTTAATGAACTCGGCTTATCAACTATTCCCAACAAAACATGACCCTTTTTCTTTCGCTGACGGCGAATGAGACGTTCTGTGTTTAATGCAAGAAAAATGGCTCCTGCTTTGCTTAAAGGCATGATTGAGGACAAAAGAAGAGGATATGAATAACTGACATACAATAAGGAAAGCGACTCAGCGGTAGGTCATGTCGTCTTCAACAAAGTCTAGAGGCAAGGAAACGGATGGTAATAATTGGAGCTGTCCCTTTGGAAATACTTGATGCATGATGACGACAAATGAATGACTTATATTAGAGTTTACATAAATAAATTAAAAAAGTTATACTACAAAAGCAATTATTTATTTCAACCAAATAGGCTGCTATAGTGAACATAACCTCCACCGTGATTATGTCATACTACTTTTTCGGTACATACGATGCTCGCAAAAAAGTCAATATTTTCCGATATGTGTGTGTGTGTGAGAGAGAGAGAAGGGGGGGGGGGCAGAGTATGAGAGAATTCATTTGGAGTATCCCCTCCCAGTTTTTATAATCCCTTTTCTAAAAAGAAAGATCACCAATTGATGACATGGTCTATATAAGAGTAGAGATATGGATTGTTCTGAACTTTGGAAGCAACAGTGTCACGCCCTGCTTCCCAAGATACGGAAATATGGGGAGCAACGAAGGCCAGCCATGCTACCTACGGTAAGGAATGATCCCTCCATAGTCATATAAAAGTTGTCTAGCTAAACCTGTCAATATAATGTCCAAAACAGAATAGATAACACTATAATCTTGCTGCAACGAAACCTAAGAATACTAACAATAGGTTCATAAGATAAATGGATGCAAAAATAAGGTTTCGATACAATAGGTTCGAAATAAGACAAAATCCGAAAAAGACACATAAATCCTAACGTCCCACAAGGGCGCGCATGCTAAATACTAACTGAAAAAGAAATAAACCTACAGACTACTGATCTTCGGCAAACTCCTGATAATCGCTCTGAACTTGCTCGGCCTGAAAATCCATCTCTAAACCTAAGATGGCAAGTCTCGGGATGTCAGAACATCCTAACAAGTACTCAACGCAAATAGTGTGTATGTAATGTGACAGTATGAATATGTGTTATGAAGCCCGTGTACGCATGTGTGAGTGTATGGTAATAATATGAAACAAGCATCTAAACAGGTCAAGTCCTATCCTATTTGGTCACTAAAAGGTAATCAATCCTATCGTGATTTCGAATGTGTACGTCAATCTCTGCATGAGTATTCCCAAGCTAAGGGTAGCGCCCTATGGGTAAGGAAACACGGGTCTAAATATGGAATAAACAAGCAACCGTATATAACCTGGTACGAGCTGTAGGAAAAAACGACCGACATAGCCCGGTATGAGCTGCCAACAATGGGACCCCTGAGATTCTATTGAACGAACGCACGCTCAAACTACCCCAACACCCCCACGTATTTATAACTAATATGGCAGTGAACTCGACCACTAAATAAAATGTTGACTGGACTGGAACTTGTAATATCATATTAACGGCATAGAATATTAGTTTGTAAACAGGAATAAATGATGTCATGGCATGTAATTCAGCATTCTAACTAGTGATCTCGTGTATGTTGATGATACGGAGTGAAGCATGTTAAACAATGAGTATAGATTATGAAAATATTAGAATTGGGTAGGATATTGTTATATAATTTAAATGATATCATAGTTTAAGAAACAACATAGTTACAAGCCCGCTGGTGTGTATTACTCACCAGTACGCGATAGCATATATTAAAGATCATAAAAATAAAGCGGATTAATACACTAATTAATATTGCATAAATTAGGTGAAAGTATTGACATACAATAAAGTGTACAAAAATAGCATCTCATCTATATACTACTATGTTAACTATATTATAGATATACTAATAATATTTTCCTAATCACTAAATGGATGGTGTGTGTGTGTGTGTTAAAGAAGCTTAACAAACTTTCAAACTTTATTTGTATATAATTATATTTCCTTATAGATTCACGCGTAATCAGTTACCGTCAACTTTACTTTCAAATACGCCGAATTACTAATGCATTATTAACTTGTATATACTTGAAACAAATGATTTCGGATTGTTAAAATATGTAAAGATGTGTTCTAACACAGTTTTATTCAAAGGATGTGGGTTAATGATATATTTGGAAAATCGCTGATGCTGCATCGACCAAAAATAAAGAGCAAGAATACTTGCCTTGGAGACGGATAAAACGACGATACTACGCAAAACTCCAAGCTCGATTGCAATGATGGAAGAAGACAAAGCCAGGGTTGCTGCTGCTGCGAAGGAACGGCGGCAATGATTGCTGTCAAGTTGGTTGCTGCGGTGGCGGTCGAGGGTCAAGGTGATGCAAGGAAATGGTGGAGGCAATGGTTCCGTAGAAGGCAAGGCAAGGGTGATGCGTTGCAGGTAGGCCCGGCTGATGAAGCGAATCGACGGTGAATCGATTCGCTTCGCCTTATCATGAAGCAAATAAAATTCACTTCATGATAACGTGGGTGAATTTGGCAAATTGATTCGCCTCGCCGGCCGCGAATTTGGCGAAGCGAGCGGGTTCCCAACTTTTTCGGCCGTACTTCGTCGTAGTTCGCCTTGCCTAACTTGCCAACTCATCTCACTTCATCTCGGGAATTGCCACGAATCGGCAAGACTCGCCGATTCGCCTCGCCTCGTTGAACAATTCGCCACGAATTCGCCTTGAACTTGCCTCCCAACATTCACAAACGGGCCGCCTACTCGACGGATTGCCCTTCCCCGCCTTGGGCTTGCTTCGTCTCGTCTTGGAATTCCCATCCAATGGCTCTTAACGGTCAGATTTAGGCGAAGCGAGACGAATTTCAATTCGCCTCGCCTCGTAACGGCTAGAGACGGGCAAAAAATTCAAAACCTCCCGAAAACCTATAAATACCCCCACAAATCCCATTTCTTCTCATTCCAAACTCTTTTCTCTTCCAAAAAGATTCCCATCTCTCTAAAAAAAATTTAATCTTAATCTCTATTACTAGTGTGGCAATTTCCATCTCTATAAAAAATAGAAGCTCCGATCCGATCCTCCGACAGTCCGACTCCGAGTTTTCGAAGCTCCGAGCCTCCGATAGACCCATTCTTCTCTCTTTTTTATTTCTCGTTTTTAATTTATTATTTCTAATTTTCTACTCTTACATTCTTTTTTCTAACATTTAGTTAAAATATTGATACGGAGGGTTCATCCGATACGCATCAAACCCAAATTTCTCATCTCGGACAACAAACGGAAGGATCCACCCATACATCAAGAGAAGCTAAAAAAAACGTGCGGCTGTTAGTGATATTTGGGATCACTATAAAATAGAATTTAGGGACGGTGTTAGATACACCGTTTGCAAATATTATGGTAATGCATATAAACACAAGGATAATACCGGCACCGGTAGTTTGAATAAACATGCAAAAAAACACTTAGAAGCCCCGACCGGTTCCTTCACTACACAAACACAAATTGGTTTCGCCGGTCAAAATCTTTTTTCAATATAGTCATGATTTAAATGTTTCAGAAATGGCAAGATATGTTATGGCAGATGAACAGGTTCTCGGATTCAGAAAACTGCGGCTTTTGAGCTGTACGTTCAAACGGCGTTGCAACCGGCATTTAAAAGGGTTCCGAGAACACTTAAAAGTCGTTTTAGCCTCTACAACAACGGTAAACGGATATTAGTTGCTACTCTTGCTTTTTTAAATAATCGTATTTCATTAACTTCTGCTGTTTGGACGGATAGAAAGAAACTTTTCTTGATCTGTGTTACTGCACATTGGATTGATTGTGACTGGTTTTTGCAAAAAATAATTATTGGTTCTAGATAATTTCTATACCCGCACAATGCTTTTCATATACTTCTAAAATTAGATCTATTTTAGAAGAATGTCATTGTGTAAATAATTTTTTCCCATTTCTTTCGATAATGCTAACAATAATTCTGCTATTGCTGAACTCATTAGGCTATGCAAACCAATTTGCAGTGATCATTTTTTCATAATCGTTGTGTATGTCATATACTTAATCTTGCTGTACAGGATGCATATACCGTATGTAATACAAATATTCAAACAATTAAAAATGCATGTAGGTTTTATTAAAAGTTATGGAAAAAGAAAAGCTAAATACAAAACTAGATGCCCAGCTGCAGGTGTAAGGCCGTCTCTTAAAAAAAATATGTTCATTAAGTGAAATAGTACATATGACATGCTTCGTATTGCATTAAATATCGCCAGAATTATTAGTAATATGTGCAATAAACAAATGCATGTAGAAAACCACTCAACACCCGATCATTGGGCGGTTGCAGATCATTTTAAAAATTTTCTTATGACTTAAAATAGCAACCGAACGATTTTCTGCTACTTATACCCCACATCTCATATTCTTATCTCTGAATTGTATAACATAGCTAATTGTTTTGCTAGTCACGTCGAAAATCCAATACTTCACCACCCAATACTTACTATGCTAACTAAGATTTCTAAATCTTTTTCTGAAGTTCCAATTATTTACTGTTCATGTTCAGTAACGGGCCCTAAAATTAAATTATAAGGTTTGGAGGCTCTTTTAACCGGGTTCCACACGGCCATGGGACATGGTGTAGATATTGATGCCTATGTTAGTATCGTTAAAAGTAATTTAGATGAAATGTTTGATTTGTATGTTACACGATCTTCTTCTGATAGAACTAGTAGACCGCCGCTCTCAACCAGCTCGCGTACTTCGACTCCAGCTTTAGCACTTATTCAACTGAAGAAACGGGCAAAAAGCCCGGTGGCCTCTTCATCGTCATATTTAAATGAGTTATCACTATTTTACAAACTGATTCAAATGTCGATTTAACTATAGATGATTTTGATATTTTAGCCTGATGAAAAAGCCACAAACATTTGTATCCGGTGCTTTCTACTATGGCCCGCGATTTACTAATCGTTCCAGTATCCACAGAAGCATCGGAAAGTGCTTTTAGTGCAGGTGGCAGGATATTAAACAAGAAGAGATGCAGCTTGGCGCACGACACAATGAAGTGGATGATTTGCTCGCAAGATTAGGAAGAAGCCGTCAGAAAACAAAATGCAATCATTTTGGATTCGGATTATATACCTGAAGAGCTTACAGGATCGAACGAGACCAACACCGAAAGAGGAGGAACCATAACCGGTGGCAACAAGTGGTGAGTAAGATCTATAATAGTAGAAAAAGAACTGCGTAGACCTGATTCCCTCTCATTGCGATCAATATTTGGGAGGAATACATAGGCAGCCCGAGTAGGTTCGGTATTTAATGTAAAAAAACAAATTGTATTATGAAATTGTAGTTTGATTAAGATTTTTTTAATAAAAAAACTTGTTTAAATTTCAAAATTTTAAGTCTAATTTTAATTTTTAATATTTTTATAAAAAATAGCAGCCGAGCTGGGCGAAAACTTCGCTTGTTACTGTTGCCCTTGCCTCGCCTAGCCAGCGAAGTGAGAAAAATTCGCTTCACCGGCTAGGCGGAGCAAACGAATTCTGAAGCAAATTGCTTCGGCTCGATTCATTAGCCACGCTTAGTTGCAGGGGCTCTCGGGTTGGATTTGAAAGAGGTGCGGTGAGACAGTGTGGGTCAAGGAAGGTGGCAATGGTGAAGTAGGGTCGGAGGAGATGGGTGTGGAGTTGCAGCCAAGGTGAAGGTTGTGCTTGGTGGTGGTTGCAGTCGTCGTCGGAGGAGGTCTCGGCTCTGGTGCTAGAGAGGTGGAGGCGACGAGAAGGGTCATGCGTGAAAGGGAGAAGGGTGCTCGATCGGGTGCTTTTGAGGAAATTATGGGTTTTGATGCCGAGGAGAGAGGGAAAGAGATGATTATGATGATGATTGAAAAATAGATAGGAGAGAAAGATAATGATGGAGAAATGTATATAGTATTTTAATAAGAGTAAAGATTCGTGGAGTGAAAGAGGGTGATGTGATATGTGGAATTTATATATATGGATTGAGAGAAGAGATTTTATGATTGGAGAGAGAATAATCTATTGAGAGCGAGAACGAGATATTTTTATGATATTGTATATGATGAAGTTAATATGTGTATATATATAGATTGGTTAAATTAGTAGATAAGTTAAAGATTAGGCATATAAATAGTTAAAGGGTTTTATTAAAACTTATCATATAACTATTACTACAATATATCTTTAGTTACAACAAATAATGCTAGACAAAAATATATTTGCAAACTAAATAAAATACTAATAGATTAGTTTAAAGATCTTATTATATTAAAGAGATATAATTATTGATAAGATGGAAAAATTATATATATTGATTTGTTTAACTTGTTGCCACTAATGAATTAACATATATTACTTAAAATTGAAGATTATCAAATCAAAATTCTATACACCAAAAGATAATATAAATATATTAGCAACTAACCATTCATTACATAAACTCTAAATTTATAGGAATAATTTTATTAATGAAAACATTATTGTGATAAATCTAAAAATACTGTATCCAAACTAGGGTGTTACATCCTAGCCGCCTTACAAGAAATTTTGTCCTCGGAAATGGAAGAATGAACTACAAAATTTAAGGAAACAAATGAGGGTACTTTTGACGTATCTCGTCCTCACGCTCCCGAGTGGATTCTCCGCATGAACGTCCGCCCTAAGGTACAAGAACTAAAGGAATGACCTTGTTCCTTAACACTTGCTCTCAACCGTCGACGATGGCTGTAGGTTGCTCTTCATACGAGAGGTTAGCGCTCAAGGTTAATTCAGAGTGATCGATAACATAGATGTCATCATGAACGTACCGACGTAACCGGGACACATGGAATACATCGTGTACACCATCCAAAGATAGTGGTAAAGCCAATCTGTAGACCACCACTCCAGCACGCTCCACAATCTCGAATGGTCCGATAAATCAAGGACTGAGTTTCCCACAACTACCGAATCTCAACACCCCTCGAGTCGGCAAAATTTTAAGGAGCACATGGTCTCCTACACCAAACTCAAATGGTCTTCGACTAGCATCTGCCCAACTCTTTTGGCGATCTTGTACGGCCTTGATACAGTTTCTGATTGACTGGACCTTATCGACGATTTATGTTATGAGCTTCGGTCCTAGCAATCTTCGCTCCCCCACATCATCCCAGCAAAGTGGGGAACGACACTTACGTCCGTAAAATGCCTCCAACGGAGCCATCTGAATGCTTGCATGGTAGCTATTGGTACAAGAGAATTCCACAAAGTGCAGGTGATCCTCCCACGATCCCTTGAAATCTAGCATACAAGCCCTCAACATATCTTCTAATATCTGTATAGTAAGCTCAGACTATCTGTCCGTCTGAAGGTGGTAAGCCGTACTGTAATTGAGACGAGTGCCTAAACTCTCTTGCAGGCTTCTCCAAAAATGTGAGAAATCTTGTCTCTATCTGATATGATACTGATAGGCACCCCATGTAACCTCACGGTCTCTTGCATATACTTCTCTGCCAACGTCTCCTTTGATTGGCCCACTCGAAAAGGTAGGAAATAGCCCGCCTTTGTGAAACGGTCGACGATGACCCAAATAGCGTTATTGCCCTTAGGACTCCACGGTAAAGCCATCACGAAGTCCATAATGATGTGTTCCCACTTCTACTGAGGAATAGAAAGTGGTTGCAAAAGACCGGCCACTCGCTGATGTTCGGACTTCACCTGCTGACATACTAGGCATTTCGACACATAGCGAGCAATCTCTCTCTTCATGTCATTCTACCAAAAGTGCTATACATCTTGGTGCCACTCGGATGCACCGAATAAGCTAAACTGTGCGCTTTCTTCAATACTTCTCGAATGTCATCCTTTGGCACGCATAATCGACTGCCGAATTTCAAAGAACCATCTTTGTGTATAAATTAGTCTATTCTCAATCCGGCCTCTACCAAACCCCGGAACTTCTGCAATTGCGGGTCTCCAGCCTGTGCAACTTTAATACGATCTACTAATGAAAACTGCACTTGTAGCTGACAATATTGTCTGTGTCCCCTGCTTTACCACCTCCAAATCAAGTCTCCGAAACTCATCAAGACTATCCTTCTGCCTAGTCAACATCGCTGTTGGTCTCCTGCTGAGAGCATCCGGTACCACATTCACCTTTCCGGGGTGGTATTGCAAATCAAGATTATACTCGGCTATGAACTCCAACCACCTGCGATGTCTCATATTTAGCTCCTTCTGCGCGAACACATACCTCAAGCTCTTGTGATCCGTATAGACTTCAAGCCGTTCTCCCAAGAGATAATGACTCCAAATCTTCAAGGCAAATATAACTGCGGCCAACTCTAAATCGTGGGTTAGGTAATTCTTCTCATGCGTTTTCAGTTAACGCGAGACATAAGCTACAACACTTCCATGCTGCATCAAGACACAGCCTAGCCTTTTACCGAAAGCGTCACTGTGAATTACTAATCCTCCTGTCCCGTCTGGTATGGTTGGTATGGGTGCAGTGGTAAGTTTCTCTTTCAATAACTTAAACGCTCGATTGGATTCTTCTGACCATACAAACGATACCCCTTTTCAAGCAAATCTTATCAACGGCTCAGCTGCCCACGCAAAATCTTTAACAAATCTCCGGTAGTAGCCTGCAAGTCCCAAAAAACTACTAATCTCTGCTACTGACTTTGGTGCTAGCCAATCTTTAACTGCTTCAATCTTCGGCGGGTCTACTGAGATACCATCTCCAGAAACGATGTGGCCCAAAAACTGAACTTGTTCAACCAGAACTCGCATTCACTAAGTTTGGCATATAACTTCTCCTGTCTTAGTATCTGCAATGCGATTCTCAAATATTTGCATACTCATTGCTTTTTGAGTACACAAGAATGTCGTCGATGAAAACTACGACAAACTGATCGAGGTACTGCAAGAAAACTCGGTTCATTAAATCCATGGACACGGCTGGAGCATTAACTACACTGAATGACATCACTAAAAAATCATAATGACCGTACCAAGTTCTGAAAGCTGTCTTGCATACATCTTCCGTCTTAACCCGAACTTGATGGTATCCTGACCAAAGGTCCAACTTAGAAAACACTCAGTCACCACATAACTGATCAAACAAGCCATCAATCCGGGCTATAGGATACTTGTTTTTAATCATAACCCGGTTCAACTCCCGCTAGTCAATGTACATATGTAACGAGCCGTCCTTCTGATAAAAAAAGTTGCTTCTGAGGGATAAATGCCTTCTGTTGTTGGTTGCACTCTGCTCTCTCAAAGTAATTCCCAATCTAGTGGTCACTAGCACCACAGACCAAACACAGACCCTTGGCCCGGCAGCAATTCCTCTCAACGTGTAGGTATTTGACAGTATCCACAAACCAAAGATCCTCGCTGTGGTGGGGCTGCGGTCCGCTTCATCTGAACTCCTCCATGCTGTTTAATTGGAATCCTTCCTAAAGTTTGATTCACCGGGCGTTTAAATCCTCCACTCTGAAATTTCTTCCTCTTACCCATAACTGCTTCAATCCTGCGGGCTGCATTTAATACCTCAGAATAGGTTCCCAAATCATGCAAAAGCTAATTTCTCATCTCCCGAGTAATAAGGCACTGTAAAAATCTCCTGGTCCTGTCCTCCTTCTGAGCTACCATCGAAGAAGCGAAACGACTAAGTCGGATGAACTCAGCCGCTATCTCATCCACTGTACGATCTCTCTGACGAAGACTGCTAAATTGCTGCTCCATATCTATCCTAGCTGACTTGGGGAAAAACTTCTCAAAGAAAGTGGCCGAGAAGTCAGCCCATGCAATTGGCTTCTCCAATTTGTTCTCTTCCGCAAGCCATCAAATCCTAGCTACATCTTACAGCTGAATCTTGACTGTCAACTCTGTCCTCCTTTGGAACTCGAGCAGCTGACAACAAATTTTCCATATCGACGATCCACTACTCAACATCTAGTGGACCGTCCGAACCAGTGAAAACTGTCGGCTGAAGTCTCCTGAAATTAGCGACATTGCCCAGACGACTACCCTCACTAACCTCAGCCTCCTTATTCAAGGCTACAGTAGTGGTCTGTTGAGAAGCGAGTAGACCCTTCTGCAGTATGCTAGTCTGCTGATGGTGTCCTCTAACATGCCACGTATAACCCCAAGTAATGTGGCATTATTGTCACGCCTCCCATACACCCGAAAATTTTCTTCCGCCATGCTTCTGAAGTAAAAAAAACGTACGACGAGGTTTAGCAACGGAAACAAGATTCAAATTCAGAACATTAAAATAATTGAGCGAAAAAGAAAAGCAGATAATACTGTATAATCAAATCAATGGATACGAATTAAGGATGGAACTCTAAGTTACTCATACAGAATACCTTATTGTAACCATGCCGCGGTACATGGGTACAATATCGTAACTCTATCCAAGTTGCACGATTCCTACAATCAAGAGCCAAAGAAATATGCAACATGACACACTAAGAGAGACATAGACATGTGATTCTAAGCTAACTGTTGGACCAAGTCTAACTTTATTGCCAACCTGGCTCTAATACCAACAAAACCCGTCACGCCTTGCTCCCCAAGATACGGAAATATGGGGAGCAACGAAGACCGGCTGTGCTGCCTACGGTAAGCAAAGATCCCTCCATAGTCATATAAAGGTTGTCTAGCTAAACTTGTCAATATAATGTCCAAAATAGAATAGATAACACTGATAATCATGCTGCAACGAAACCACTAAGAATACTAATAATAAGTTCATAAGATAAATGGATGCAAAAATAAGGTTCTGATACAATGGGTTAGAAATAATACAAGATCCGAAAAAGACACATAAATTCTAATGTCCCACAAGGGCGCACATGCTAAATACTAACTGAAAAAGAAATAAACTTACGGACTACTGATCTTCGGCAAACTCCTGATAATCGCACTGATCCTGCTCGACCTGAAAATCAATCTCTAAACCTGAGATGGCAAGTCTCAGGGATGTCAGAACATCCCAACAAGTACTCAACACAAATAGTGTGTATATGTGGTGTGATAGCATGAATATATGAGTGTTGTGAAGCCCGTGTGCGCATGTATGTGTGTATGGTAATAATATGAAACAAACATGTAAACAGGTCAAGTCGTGTCCTATTTGGCCACTAAAAGGTAATCAATCATATTGTGAGTTCGAGTGTGTACATCAACCTCTGCAGGAGTATTCCCAATCCAAGGATAGGGATCCAGGGGCAAGAAAACACGGGCCCAAATGTGGAATGAACAATCGACCGTATATAGCCCGAGCTGTAGTAACAAGCGACCGATATAGCCCGGTACGAGCAGTAGTAACAAGCGATCGATATAGCCCGACACGAGCTGCCGGCAATGGGACTCCTGAGATCCTGCTGAACTAACGCATGCTCAAACTATCCCAACACCCCGCGTATTTATACTAACATGGCAGTGAACTCGACCACTAAATAGAATACTGACTGGACTGAAACTTGTAATATCATGTTAACGACATGGAATAAAAGCTTGTAAACATAAATAAATGATGTCATGACATGTAATTCTGCATTCTAACTAGTGATCTCGTGTATGTTGATGATACGGAGTGAAGCATGTTAAGCAATGAGTAGAGATTATGAAAATATTAGAATTGGGTAGGATATTGTTATAATTTAAATGATATCATAGTTTAAGGAACATAGTTACAAGCCAGCTAGTGTGTATTATTCATCAGTACACAATAGTATACATTAAAGATAATAAAAATAAAACAGATTAATTCACTAATTAATATTGCATAAATTTGGTGAATATATTGATATACAATAAAGTGTACAAAAATAACATCTCGTCTATATTATTATATTAACTATATAATAGATATACTAATTATATTTTCCTAATCACTGAATGGCTAGTATATATATATTAAAGAAAGCTCAACAAACGTTCAACTTTATTTATAGATAATTATATTTCCTTATATATTCATGTGTAATCAATTACCGTCAACTTTACTTTTAAATACGTTGAATTACTAATGCATTATTAACTTGTATACCTGAAACATACGATTTCGTATTGTTAAGATATATAAAGTTGTGTTCTAACACGGTTTTATTCAAACCATGTAGGTTAATGATATATGGTCGCCGATATTGCATCGACAAAAAATAAAGAGCTAGAATACTTGCCTTGGAGACGGATAAAACATGACGATACTACGCAAAACTCCAAGCTTGATTGATCGACTAGAAGAAGAAGACAAAGGCGGGGTTGCTGCTGTTGCGAGGGAATGACGGCGATGATCGCTGTCAAGTTGGTTGCTGCGGTGGCGGTCGAGGGTCAAGGTGATGCAAGAAGATGGTGGAGGCAATGGTTCTGTCGAAGGCAATACGAGGGTAATAGGTTGCAAGGGCTCTCAGGTTGGGTTTGAGAGAGGCGCAGTGGGATGGTGTGGGTCGAGGAAGGTGGCGATGGTGAAGTAAAGCCGGAGGAGATGGGTGCGAAGTTACAACCAAGGTGAAGGATGTGCTCAGTGATGATGGTTGCAGTCGGCGTCGGGGGTCTCAGCTCTGGTGCTGGAGAGAGGTGGAGGCGACGAGAAGGGTCGTGGGTGAAAGGGAGAAGGGTGCTCGATCGGGTGCTTTTGAAGAGGCTATGGGTTTTGATGAAGAGGAGAGAGGGAAAGAGATGATTATGATGATTGATGAAAAATAGATAGGAGAGAGATAATGATGGAGATATGTATATAGTATTTTGATTAGAGAGTAAAGATTTGTGGAGGGGGAGAGGGTGATGTAATCAGTGGAATTTATATATATGGATTGAGAGATGAGATTTTAAGATTGGAAAGAGAAAGAATAATCTATTGAGAGAGAGAAAAAGATATGTTTTTGATATTATATATGATGAAGTTAATATGTGTGTGTATATAGATAGGTTAAATTAGTGGATTAGGTATATAAATAGTTAAAAGGTTTTATTAAAACTTATCATACAACTATTACTACAATATATCTTCAGTTACAACAAATAATGCTAGACAAAAATATATTTGCAAACTAAATAAAATACTAATAGATTAGTTTAAAGATTTTATTATATTAAGGAGATGTAATTGTTGATAAGATAGGAAAATTATATATATTGATTTGTTTAATTTGTTGCCACTAATGAATTAACATATATTACTTAAAATTGAAGGTTATCATATCAAAATTATATACACCAAAAGATAATATAAACATATTAGCAACCAACCATTCATTACATAAAGTAAATTCTAAAATTATAGGAATGGTTTTATTAATGAAAACAATATTATGATAAATCTAAGAATATTGTATCCAAACTAGGGTGTTACAAACAAGGAAATACAATTGATCCTAACTTTGAATCTCTGATGAACCATAAATTTTATCATTTCTCATAAGTTCTGAACACAGCTTTAACCAAACAAGCTCGTTATTACACAATGAATCCCTTCATGACTTTTGGTGGCATATAAATATCTAATGCAATTCTATATGTAATGATGGGTAAGCTAGGAGCTTAAACAACGATTTCCTAACTTAAATATGTATCAAAATCATCATTGTAAACAAGATCCAAAGAAAAGTCAGTAGGAATGAAGAAACTCCCCTGTGCAATAAACCTTCTGCCATCAAAATACACGCATGTATCAGATACAGCTCAGAACAGACCTAGAACTATGAAAGTACAGTCTCTTGAATGTGATCAAGTGTTCACAGATTTTTTTTCCTTTTCAAAGCATACAAAAGACGAAGAAAGATTCACCAAACCCTAACTTGACAGGAAAGATAATAGATCCAATGACATATATGCTAGATTCCATACAATAACCAAATTACGTAAACAAACAATGAAAGAGGAGGGCATAAAGAACCATACTCAGATAGATAAATTCAGATACACAGCAGGAGTATGAGAACAAAAATGGCTTCTGTAGACATTAAGCATTATGTAAGTCTGTGTGAAGAGCTATAGAGCATCCGCTCATTTACTCTAGAAGCATCGTGTAGTGTCCCTATATGAGGTAAACTTATATTCATCTAGCTAGAAAGGGAAAACTCGAATAGGGATGCAAGACCCTGGATGCCTAGTATTGTCCTTCAATTCCACATTACGAAATGAGAATCATGGAGTTTTGTAGGAAGACCTAATGAGAATTCGATGCTTGACTGAACAATGTGTACTTAGAAGAGTAAAAGCTTAAAACCATCTAGGGAGCAAAGGAAGCTCAATTTAGAGATAGAGGACCCTAACAGCTAAGTAGGCTAATCCTTCAATTCTACTCCATGGAGTTCTGTAGGAGGAGCTAACAAGAATCAGATCATAGACATTGGGAATATGATGTATCTAAAAAATTCTAAAACTTAGACCCAACTAGTGAGAAAATCAAATTTGAGATAGAATCACACAGCAGGTTCACCCTTCTATTCTATGGTGTTTACATGCCAAATTTGATAAATGCCAAGTATTCAAACCATAAGAGAGCAGATCATCCTAGAAATTGGTTGGCGAAATTAATATTCAAACTATCACATTCGTGATTTCTAAAAGTAAATACATTTTTAATATGGAAATCCACAAAAATCAATGCAGTATCTATCGTTCCAGCATTAAAAAATACAACTTTTAACTAAAGCTTAAAGCTATGGAATTGTTTGATAGGCTGTAGCTGGAGCTTCATGTAACTAAACTAAATTTATAAACATTTGTTAGGTTTTAATTAATTGTGCTCCAAATATAGATGGAATCGGAGCAGTCCCAACTTCGATTGTTGGAAGTAAAGCTGTTGAAATACATGAAGTAAAAGAGAGATAAACAGTAATGGTAGTTACAACACATCGGCTGCAACTAATCATACACGTTATAGTTGGAACAATACAGCCAACGATGAAATTTAAACAATTGCAGTTACATCTCCGCGATGCATCCCATTTAACAGGATAAGGATACATCAATGAAAACTCAAAATCCCAAAACACTACACTTTATGCAAAACAAAACAAAGGAACCACGAACCCTAACCTTGATTCGCCCCCAAAAGCAGCCTCCTTTCACGTCAACTTCTCCTTTCCCACATATCTTGCCGCCGCCTCCTTCACCTTCTCAATGTATCCTTGAATCGGCGGCATCAGCGTCGCCATAAACCTATTGGGTGGAAATGGCGTCAAATCCGGAACCAAAGCCTTCTCCCTCAAATTCTCCAGCAAAGCCTCCATCGCCTCGTTCTTCAACTTTAACAACGCAGACTCCCTCGCTTGCTTCAATCGGTGCTTCTTCATCAAAACCCTAGAATACTCCTTCGCCAATCTCCTCCCATCCTCAACAGTCAGCTCATACTTCGGAATTTTATCCGCATCCACCAATGCTAACGAGATCAGATCCAGGCCAGGAGTCCCCATCAGGAATGGCTCGGCCTCGGACTTGGACTTGCGCTTCTTGGCTTCATCAATCTCGCGCTGGCGATCTTTGGAGATAAGGCCGAGCTTCTCGCGCTCGATCTCGCGCTGGCGCTGCTTGGCGGTGAGGTAGCGGATCGGGGTTGGGGCGTCGAGGCAGGACTCGATCATGCGGTTCAACCGCTCGATGTTCTAGCGCTTGCCTCCGCCTCCGCCGCCGCTTCCGGAGGGCTTCTTGCGGGTGATGGTGTTGCGCTTGAGGGGCTGGCCGTCTTTGAGCTTGCCCTTGCCCTTGGCGGTGCCGCTGACGTGGCGTACGAGGAGGTTAGGTTTAGGGTTTTGGGAGATTAGGGTTTTGAGAGATGATCGATTTTGGAGTCTCAGCATCCCTTTTGGCATTAGGGTATCCATTTTGGGATTAGGATTAGGGTTAGGGTTTTGATTTTAGGGTGAATGACTTGCAGACGAAGAGTGATCTCTTTGGGAGTAAAGGTCTTGGGGGTTTGGAGGTGATTGTTTGTGTAAACTAGCAAATGCCCCTTCATGCGCTATGCTACCGCATAATGGACTGGATTTAAATTAAATATTATTGCAGCCAAATCTTACAAACCTAACCTTAATCGAGCCCTTTTCGAAATAATTTAGAAGACTTTTTCGCTTTCTTTCAAAACAATTCCAGAAAAGTATCTATCTTTACAGATTTCTATCTATTACATGTATTAAACTGATAACAAATTGCATTCGAAAATTCATGTCATCATCACTAACTACATTTGGAATTTTAAAGATTTTTTCCGGAATTTCCTGCCATCATCACTAATTGCCCTCGACATCCGTCCCCCTTCAGACAACAGTTATCTTCACTCATCGTATGCTCTTCTCTTGCTAATTTTCATATTATATAATTCAACTCATTACTTTTAATATATATTTCAGAAGTGTATATAACTTTTAATATATATTTCATAATCTTATTGATATTCAATCTATAATATACAAATTTTCATTTCTTATAACTTTATGTATCCATGTGTGCATTCGCCAATGACAGCATGATGCGAATATGGTGACATCTACATCCGATCTATATCTGATCGATGAACGTATATAAAAGTAATAGTGAAAGTAATGATTCCAATTTTTCAAAAGATATTTGAGCCCCAAATAATTTTCCATGCATGTACTTATACAAAGTAATAGTGGACAGATGTATCCGATCGATGAGAACGTATACAAAGTAATAGTGAAAGCGTCGACGATAATTTTTCAAACTACATATGAGCCTCCTCTGATTTTCCATGCATGCATGTACATATACAGAGTAATAATAGACTGGTTGATTTCAATTTTCAAAAGATATCAAAGATCTCATCGAATTTTTCATCCGCATGTGTTCAGGATGAAAATGCTTTCCATAGATGTTACGGTATAGTTTGGATTGAATAATGATAACTCGTACGACAATAAATACAGATAATTCATCATAAAATATATTACGTGAATCAGAAGATAAGTTTAGAATGAGTCAAATGCATAATAACTTAAATTACAGGGGGCGGGGAATTAATTTCTTGCAATAAGGGCTAAAAGCATATTTTCTTAAACTAAATGGGTGGAGTCTAATTTTCCATGCATGAGGATAAAAGAAAAGCTTGATGACATTTAAGTTAAGGACAAAATAGTAATTAAATTGGATGCAAGGGGCAAAATGAGAAAAAAGAAAGCTTGAATCAAGCCTAAAAGCTTGAAGTAGTGATTTATAACAATATATAACACCGGGTTCCTTTGTTCTAGTCGGGTGAATGTGTTAAGATCCAATAACCGGTGTTGCTGGTTTAGGTGAGGAACCAACAGGTTTGGATATCGTTTACCCTCTTTAGGACATCTGAAGAAAGAACGTTCAGAACAGATAGAATTCAAACAAAACAAGCATTTGAGTTTTAAAAGTTGACCAGAAGGTCATGTGTTCGAGACTTTCCACAGACGCAAGCACCAATGGTTAATTAAATCCTGATGTGTACAGAAACATTTAGACAAGATACCTTATTAGGTTGCACAAATCACATCACAGAAATCATATTTAAAGATCATAAAGTACTTGCAAATAGAACATGAGGTAGACAATAAATATATTTCATTGCATTTCATATATATATATACGTGTACAAATTGAATACAAATTATATTGATATTGCAAAATGCACAAAAGTAGTAAGAAAACTCTAATTTAAGAGTTTAGTTCAAAACTTGGGGTATTTTAATGTCAAGTTGACATTAAATAGATGGGCACTACACCATGTGGGGGCCGCATCTTTCTATTTTAAAACAAGGTGGAGTCACTCAAAGTGGGACTTACACCTTCGTTAAGAAACAAAGACGTCTCTTCTTTGCGGGAAGCCTATTTTGAGGCTTCCTGACAACGGGAGGCCTCCCGACGACTGTTCTTGAGAAGCTCATTTTGGAGCTTTTGTTGTCGGGACGGGGGTCCTGACCGTCGGAGGCCTCATTTTGAGGCCTCCCGACAGTCGCTTTGGAAAGCTCATTTTGGAGCTTCCGCTATTGGGAGGGGGGTTCCGACCGCGGGAAGCCTTCTTTTAAGGCCTCCCGACAGTCGGTCTGGGATGCTCATTTTAGAGTTCCCTGCCGTCGGGAGAGGGGTCCCAACCGTGGGATGCCTTCTTTTGAGGCCTCCCAACAGTTACTTTGGGAAGCTCATCTTGGAGCTTCTTGCCGCCAGGAGGTCAATATTTGGGACTTCGTGCTTTAATAAAGCACAAGTATTATGTCCTTTTTTCGTACTTATGTGTTTAAATACTTTGTTTAAAGTATCATTATTAAACCTGTGATTACTCAAGTTTGTATGGGTAAGGGAAAAGCCCATTTGGTTGAGCTTTCAGCACCAGAATGAAAATGATAGATAACATCACTTTCAATGTGTGTGAATTTTAATGTCAAGCTTAACATTACGGAAGGGCCCGTCTTATGTGGGGCTACATCATTTTCATATTTTTAAGTGAACACAGACCATTTTATGTAGGGTCCATATTCTGTTGAGAAATGTGATGTTTCATCGAGTGGGAGGCCTATTTTGAGGGCTTCCAGACGTCGAGATGGGGGGTCCCAACAGTCTCGCGTCTTGTTTGATAAGCGGGGAACATTTCTCTTCAATGTCCAAATTTGTTTTAAAAGGACATAGATTTACTCTATGTTCAAAGTTGTTTCAAGGGACGTAAGTTTATAGTTATTATGTCTGTGCATGATATCGTTTCAAAGCTTAGTGAGTTAGCTTTCACATGCTTCGAACAGATCACGATTTGGTGCTTTCGGATAAGAATTATGGTCGTTTTGCTCTGATGTGTTGGAGCAGGCAGATTCAACCCGAAAATCTGTATTTGAGAACATATAGTTTTTTTATGTTCAAAGTTTTGTCTGAGAAAATAGAGTTTCTACTATTTTCAATTTGCAGGGTATGTAGAGTTATATTTTATGTTCTAAGATATGAAGAAAATAGGCTTTCTGTAACAACTTCATTTTCAGTGTATAGAAAATTGTTTAAAAGTTAATGTACAAATGGAGTATTTGCAATCCTGTGTACATTATAAGTATTTGATTTGCTTTTGAACAACAAGAAACACTTGTAGCTCATTAGTAAAGTCTTGCACTGCAGTGACGTAGCCTATGTGATCGAATTCCCCCAACCACATTATCTTTTTGTTGATTTTTCTCTTAATCTTTTAGAAGCCCAAAGGTTTACACGTGAACTACACGTAAAATGAAGAGTCGCAGATAAAACAAACATGTGCACTGAAGTATACAAAACGACGAGGACGCGTGGCGAAGATCTAAGCCCTAACCGCCGAAAATCGACCGGCGAGATTGCCTCCAAGACCGGCACCGCCAGGCCCCCCGTAGGGGATGGTCCCTAATATTTAACCCCACACCCCTTGGCCTCCCCCCTTAACCCCTGGACTGTTTGTTTTTATTAAAAAGAAACAGATAATTTAAAAGTGGCATTAAACCAAAATTTTAATGCATATTTTTAATGCATTCTTTAACCCTCAAAACCCTAATTTTCCCTATAAATACCACACCACATTTTACACCTCCTCACTCAGAATTTCATTACAAAAACTCTAAAGAATTTCCAGCTCCCAAGTTATGTAAGTGGAGTTAGCGAGAGGCGAAGTTCCGGCAATGTTCCAAGAAGATTCCGGCGACGAAACGACGCCCCGACGCTTTCCTAATCTTCCCCTACCTCTCTTCTTTTTAATAGCTTGTAAGTCCCCTCTCCCCTCATCTTCTACTATTCTAAAATATTTTCTTTTCAAAACTCGTTGGAAGCGGAGTTATTCCGACTTCTGACTCTCTTTTCTTTAAAAACTCCATTTTTCTTAAACAATAAATCACCATATCTTCTCATAATGTTTAATAAACATAAATAAACATATTAGAACAAGTTTCATCTCAAAATAATTCATGTTGCAATTTTTAGTTCACTTTTACAGTAAAATACCATCATGTTTACAAATATATTGTTATCCACTTTCAACCCTATTACCTTTAGAAAACTCACGAGGTAATGACCTATCTCATCACAACACACATTTTTGACATAGCACGATGAGTTTTGGGATTCTAGATTATGGGATAATACGCTTTTACGAATAAATACTTTAAACATTCAAAAAACGTTTTCTTTAAAAATTGTGTTATTTAATTCCGTGCAATTGCGCCTCTATAACCCATTTTGGGGAACCCCGTCGGGATGGTGCGGATTATCGCAAATTCTTGGACCTAGTAGAGCGAGATGCAGACCTCCACAAGGAGCATTCGATCTTGATGGAATTTTTAATGCAATTTTTAAGAAAATGAGATTTCTACAAAATAAATAAAATTTATTTTATTAAATATATAAATATATAAATATATATATATGAATATTATCAAAATACCTATTTTAAATATATTATATAAATATTCCATGTTTTCTAAATCAAGGAATCACAATTTCATGAAAATACCATTACAATTCAATACAATATCAATACTACACTAAAATACCATATAAAATGAAAACTAGGTTTTACTCACTAGAAAATTCACTTTTATAAAATATAAATCTATGAAAACCCTAAAAATGATAATTAAATACTTGAGGTGTATTTTGAAATTATATCAAAACTATTTTCACAGAAAACCCCCTCAAGTTTTACTAAATTACAATAATGACCCTAGTAAATATAGGTTTAAGCGGGACCGGTTCTCTTGAGCCTCAGGGAGCCGGAGAATGTGAGTGCTTGCCTATCTAAGGTAGACAATCTAACTACGGTGTTATCAACACGGTGATTGTGTTAGTTATATGTATGCCCTAGAGGCTATTACTGTACATAAGATGTATATTGTAGTGGATGCTGGGACATATATAGGTAGGACTTTCTTGCTCGACATGATAGTACGTGATCAGTCGAAAATATTGCATATTTTAACAGGCAATTTCCATATCATCTGCATACAATTAGAAGTGTTCGACATTCATATTCTACATATTAGCAAATCGGTCGCAAAATATCAGATTACATGTATTCGACCTTAAAACCGGCATTTTTAGGGAAATTGACTGCATTGCATTACATAGCATATTTTCTATATCTTGCAACTCGTGTTTCGAAGTCTGTGCAGGAAAAGAGAAGCTTGCTCGATCATTACATTGCTCGACCATTACAATTGCTCGTAAACTCACTTAACTCAAATCTGGTATCAACACAGAAGAGGAAATACAAATCTAAACATCAAAGGAAGCTAAAAACAGCAGCCCAAGACCACAGAAGAAAGTCAAAGGCCCAAGCTTACCAACAAGCCGCGGAAGCGCGGCCAATACCTGGTTCTTGCGGCGGTTGCGCGGCGGCTACAGGGAATCAGTTCCCCAATTTCAGTGCACAACTCCTGTTTTAGTGGCTACAGCTCAATAATGCTCACAAACTTCCAGAATATTCCAGATACTTCCTCCAGATCAGCAAACACCTAAACTAGCCTAATACTTCTAGAACTTTCCCTAAATCCTAGCTTAAACCCTAAGCTAACTCCTAACAAACTCCTTCTAGAAACTCTTCAACAAACTTTGGGAGGGAAAGTTCTAATTCAAACCTAAACCTAGGGTTTGAGAGTTCTATAAATAAGACCCTAGGCTCACTCATTTGATATGTTGGCAACCTTGGGAAAGTTTAGAAAATCAATCCCATTCTTCATCTTCTTCTTCCTCAAGTTTAGTGAGAGAGCTTGTAGGAAACCCTAACCCTAAATCCAACCACAATTCAAGATCTTGAGTGCAAGCCAAGCAAGATGCCTTCAACCCTTTTATGAGCCGAGCCGATCTTCAATCGGGCAAGAGATCAAAGTAGATCCACGATCCACGGAGACGAGCGAAGCCGAGTCAACGATCGATTTCTTCTTCTTGTAGATTCTTGAAAGAATGTATTGAAATTGTTGATTAAATAAAAGGTGATATTCTTTTATCTTGTTTTCTTTAAATTCCGCATCATATTATCTTTACAATTCTTGAATATATCTGTGTGGTGATGTGTGAATAAAACTCCGCTCGTCGAGGAGTCGAGACGATCTTTAATATGATGATGTAACAAATTTGTAATCGATTCTTGAATCCCACGAGTTTGTAAACCCTAGCAAGTTCAAGAATCGACGACCCAATTCGTTGCGATGCTTTCTTGATCGACATCGCTCGAGATTGGGGAGTTCCGATCGTTTCTTGAAATTGCTAGAGGCTAGAATATAAATGGTATCCTCGAAAGAACAAGGGTTAAGAGATGAAACCCTAATTTCATCAAGAAAACCCTAACTTTCGTCGATCACCATTGATCTAGTATCAATTCTTCGAAAGACAAGAACACGAAACCCTTTAGATTACATCACGTCTAAAGATCCGATCGATTCCTACGAGCCTCACTTATATTCTTGATTGTTGATTGGAAATATTATCAAAACTACCGATTCTTGATTGTTTATAGTTTCTTGATTCTTGAGTAAAGAATAGTGACACTCGAATACAAATCACATCTTGAATCATGTTTTCGTTTATTGTTGCTTAACATTTCATTTCAAACGTATCAAAATACAATTGAATTGTGCAATCCCTGTGGACGATCCGCACTCATTCATTAACTACATCCGACACCGTAGTTTGATTGCGGTCAATATAATTTTTTGATTGTCGTTACTTTTTACATATACACGTCAGAAAATGTTTCAATCAAAATGGCGCCGCTGCCGGGGAATCGCGCTAATTCATTTGCATTTATAGTTTGAAGTGAAAGAATTATTACGTTCTACTTCTTGAATTCAAAATTCGTACAAACTCTTATGCGTGTGTTGTGATTGACTGCAAGGTGATCTGGAGCATTCTGTGCTGTTGAAAAATTATTTGGGATATACCAGAGAGCTGGAGATAGGAACAGGAAGCAGCTGAAGAATTTTGGTACAGTGAACCCATCAACAAGCCGCGGAAGAGCGGCATATACATGGTTATTGCGGCGGAAGCGCCGCAGTATTGAGGGTTCTCTGGAAAATTTTTGGTGCAGGTACTTTCTTGCATTCTCCCCTCTCTCTTTTTAGCTCCAATTAACCCTTTGCTGCAGGATTCTTTGCAAATAAATCGCAGCGCGCAAAGCAAAAATAAAATTGTGTGTGATTTTGATTTCTTGGTTGTTTGCATTCTAATACGGAAATTTAAGGGGCACAGCCAAATCCAAATTAGGTGGGGATTTCATTACCCTTCCTAGGCCCTGAAAATCGTCAAACTTGCATCCGCATTACCCCCATTAACTAAAAGAAATCTAGAGAAGACTCTAAGGACTGTCGCGCTCAATAGGACAAGAGAAGGTCGTGGGTAATTCATTGCTTATCCGCGTCAACTCAACTATCTGTAGAAACATAAGACTTCTACCAAAAAGGAATTAAATCTAAAAGTCATGTTGATGAATATCAAGGGAAAGTGATGTTCCAGAAATATTCTTACATCTCCTGAAAGATTCAGATTCAAAACTGATATCTGAGAATCACCGCCATCAGCACTGTACACAGCAAATAGGCTATCTCCATCAGGGTGCCATGTAATATCTTCAGGCCATCTCCTTTGTTTTGGGGATACACAATCCATTGAGCTTAGGAATGCTGCACTATGCCTGCATTTACAGTGTACTATTAGTTGACAAGTATACGGGAGTTTATGCTAGAAATTAGAACAACTAACACGTCGTTAGAGTTATGCTCCTTTAGTTGATCGACAAGTTAACAGGCTTCATGTTGCACAATAACCAAAAGAATGCTCAATACGCGAGTAGGATCGGTAATTTGCACTAGAAATCAATGTCACCATGATAACAGGCTTCCAGTAAATGCACTTAAAGGGAAACTTCTATTTGGGAGGAGTGCAAAATGTTTGTGGAAATTCTGAAGGTCCATCGACAAGCAATAATTGCTAATAAGACATGGTACACAGCCAATGGGGATAACTTCGAGATTAAGCCCCAGTATATCAATCTTTTACCCAAATACCACGGACTCGAGACCGAGGACGCTTACGTTTTCATTACCAAATTTGAAAACGTATGCGCAATGATGGGTACGTCTCAACTTTCAGTGGATGCGATGCGTCTACGACTTCTTCCATTTACTTTGTGCGATATAGCCGAGAAGTGGCTATACAACACCACCGCACACTCTATTACGAATTGGGAAGAATTCGTCGCTGCATTCCTTAAGAAATTTTACCCAGTCCAAAAGACGGCTCGAATCCGTAGCGAACTGAACCAATTTGCCTAGCTCCCTGCCGAACCATTTTCAAAATACTTTGAACGTTTCAAGGATCTATTGGTTCAATGTCCTCATCACGGCATCCCGAGATGGGAGCTTTGCCGAATCATATATGAGGGCAGTAACCCTAGCACTAAACAGAGCCTTGAAAACATGTGTCAAGGTACTTTTATGACCAAAGATGACGGGGAAGCTTGGCGATACTTAGAAGAGTTCGCTGAAAAATCACTAATTTGGGAGAGTGGAACACAACCATTGAATAGGGGTGGCGTACACCAAATAGATGTGTCCATAGGTGTTCGAGCTGAAATGGCAGCAATGCAAAAGAAGCTCGACGCTATGGAACACAAATTTGCAGCAGCCTCCCTAAACCCAATGTCGCTCCCCAAAACTGTTTGTGGGTGCTGTTCTGATCCGTCACATTTAACGGAAGAATGTCCATTAAACTCTGCGTTTCAAGGTCACGAGCATTCTAATGCCGCATTTCAAAGACCTCGAAACGATCCATATTCTTCCAGTTACAATCAGGGTTGGAGGAACCATCCGAATTTTGCTTGGAACCAAAACCAATCTCAAAACACGGTTCCAAACACGAATCAATTTCAACGGGCTCTTCCTCCACCACAACAGCAACCCCTACAACTCACTCAGCACCCCTACCAGTCACAAAATTTCCAAAATCAGGGCAACACTCCTGCACAGTCTAATCCTATGCAGTCCTGTTCTGACGAGTTCTCTCAATTCACTCAAACCATGAAATCACTTTTATCAAATTTCATGGATGTTTCGACTGAGGTTAGATCTTCCGTCAGTGAAATAAAGAAAAACTCAGCATCCCAAGCTGAGAGTATTCGCACGATGGAAGCTGAAATCGCACGCTTAAAAGCCGAAATGAGTGCGAGAGAAAAAGGGAAACTTCCCTCTCAACCCCTACAGAATCCTGGGCATTACAATGTAAATGCCATCACAACGTTGAGATCGGGAAGAGTGCTGAATAATCATGTCGGGGAAGATATTGATAATACTGAAAATCATATCAACACCCCGGCTGAGTCTTTCCCACATACACACACTTCACCTTCTGATCCTTCTTCTTCTACCAAACCACCTTCGCACGAGCCTATTCTCCATTTCCCTTTAGGCTCAACACCTTCACCCAACCCTTATAGTTCTCCACAGACGGTCCCCACACCTCCTTTGGGACCTCGTCTACCCCCCTTTCCTTCTCCTATGATGGACCCTGCGCTTATTGCGAAAGCACCTTACCCGAACCGGTTAAGGGCTAATAGAACGAGTCCTCATATGGAGAAAATATTAGAGATGTTCAAACAGGTTAACATCAATATCCCTCTCCTAGATGCGATTCAACAAGTCCCCGCTTATGCGAAAATTCTAAAGGACTTGTGCACTAGGAAGAGGAAGACTCAAGTGCCGAAGAAGGTCTTTATGTCTAATAATATCAGCACTGCTTTTATACCCCAGCTTCCAAAGAAAAGAAAGGACCCAGGTTGTCCTACAATTTCAATTTCGATTGGGGGTAAAAACATAAATCGTGCTCTTTTAGACCTTGGCGCGAGTGTTAACCTGTTACCTTATTCTGTCTATGAGCAACTAGGGATTGGAGAGCTGAAACCTGCTCATTGCACTCTCCAGATGGCAGACCGATCTATCACCAAACCAAGGGGTGAATTAGAGGATGTGTTAATAAAGGTCGGGGAATTTGTTTTCCCTGTAGACTTCATTGTGCTCGACACACATCCTGTAGCAAACCCCCGGGGCCAAATTCCGGTGATTCTAGGTCGTCCTTTCCTTGCCACTTCCAATGCTGTTATAAACTGTAGAAATGGTTCAATGAATTTATCATTTGGAAATATGACCATTGAACTAAATATCTATAAAGTTGGAAGTCAGCCGTCAGAACCCTCTGCTCATATTTTAGATGTGTGCTCTGTCCATGAGATCGCTCCCGATAGTTGTGGAGCTGAGGATCTTTGCTTTACTGATCTCGATGACATTAGCACATCTCTGCTTGACTTTGCACATGATCTTAGTGAGGACACTTTAGCTACACATGAGTCCTGCACTTCTGACTTTTCTCCACCCGAGTCTGTCTCTTTCACAGGCTCTGAGCTTCTTTGTAGATCCAAAAATCAATCTATGACCCTTCCTTCTATCATTTCTCCGCCTGAGTTAGATCTCAAAATTTTACCTTCTCACCTGAAATATGCATATCTTGGTGAGAACGAGTCATTACCGGTTATCATTTCCGCTTCTCTTGCATCAGAGCAAGAGAATGCCCTTTTATCGGTATTGAGATCTAACAAAGAGGCGTTTGGTTGGAGTATGGCGGACATCAAAGGGATTAGTCCCTTGATAGTTGAACATCATATACATGTGATGGATGATGCCAGACCGACCCGAGAACCACAGAGACGGTTGAATCCCGTCATGAAGGAAGCTGTCATGAAAGAAATCGTCAAGTGCTTAGATAATGGTATTATCTACCCCATCTCCGATAGCCAGTGGGTGAGTCCTATTCATGTCGTTCCTAAGAAATCCGGCATCACAGTTATCACAAATGAAGCGAATGAGTTGATTCAGACACGCGCCCAAACTGGGTGGCGTGTATGCATCGATTATAGAAAACTCAACGCTGCTACGAGGAAAGACCATTTTCCTCTACCATTTATTGATTAAATGCTGGAACGCTTAGCGGGACGAGAGTTTTATTGTTTTATGGACGGATACTCAGGCTACAATCAGGTCCCCATCACCAAAAAGGATCAAGATAAAACCACTTTTACTTGTCCTTTTGGTACCTTTGCTTACAGTCGCATGCCCTTTGGGTTATGCAATGCTCCCGCTACCTTTCAGCGGTGTATGATGGGGATATTCTCTGATATGGTAGAGAATTTTTTGGAGATCTTTATGGACGACTTCTCGATTTTTGGAGACTCTTTTTCTGATTGCCTAGCGAATCTTGACGCTGTTCTTACTCGTTGCAAAGAGAAGAACTTGACTTTAAACTGGGAAAAATGCCATTTTATGGTCCAAGAAGGAATAGTACTTGGACATGTCATTTCACAGAAAGGCATTGAGGTTGACAGAGCTAAAGTAGATGTCATTCAAAACCTGCCTCATCCCAAAAGCGTCAAAGATATTCGCTCTTTCCTTGGCCATGCGGGCTTTTATAGGAGATTCATTAAGGACTTTAGCAAGATTGCTAGACCTTTAACACTACTCCTGGCCAAGGATACGACCTTCCACTTCGACTCGGATTGCGAGACAGCTTTCGACTCACTTAAACACTCACTCACCACAGCCCCCGTTTTATCATCACCAAATTGGGACTACCCTTTTGAGCTGATGTGTGATGCATCTGATTTTGCAGTAGGTGCAGTCTTAGGACAGCACATCGAAAAGATGCCACACGTGATTTACTATGCCAGTAAGACCCTGAATGATGCACAAATCAATTATACAACCACAGAGAAAGAGCTTTTAGCGGTTGTATTTGCGTTAGAAAAATTCAGGCCTTACTTAATCGGCTCACCTATAGTTGTATATACTGACCATTCCGCTTTAAAACATCTTCTGGCGAAGAAAGATGCAAAAGGTCGACTAATACGTTGGATCCTTCTTTTACAAGAATTTGATCTTGTTATCAAAGATAAGAAAGGATGTGAAAACGTAGTAGCTGACCACCTTTCACGCATCGTTTCTTCCCCTGTGACCCTGCCAATCAATGACTCATTCCCTGATGAACAACTCTTGAGCATATCCGCTGAACCATGGTTCAGGGATATTGTGAACTATCATGCCACGGGACTTATACCGAGCGATTGGTCAAAACAGGACAAATACCGTTTTCTTTCCTAAGTAAAACACTTTTACTGGGACGAGCCCTATTTGTTTAAATATTGTCCTGATCAGATCATTCGCCGGTATGTCCCAAATGAAGAGTTCAAGAGTGTTCTTTCATTTTGTCATGATCAGGCCTGTGAGGGTCACTTTGGTCCTAGAAAGACAGCGGAAAAGGTTTTGCAATGTGGATTTTATTGGCCGACCTTATTCAAGGACGCATTTGAGTATTGCAAAACCTGTACACAATGTCAGTATACGGGTAGAATATCCTAGAGGAATGAAATGCCTCAGCAACCCATCTTGGTTGTTGAAATGTTTGATGTTTGGGGCATAGATTTTATGGGTCCTTTTCCCAACTCCTTTGGGAATCTGTACATATTGCTGGCGGTTGATTATGTCTCAAAGTGGGTAGAAGCCATTCCATGTCGCACTAATGACAGGAAAGTTGTCATTAAGTTCTTAAAAGAGAATATCTTTTCGCGATTTGG
Source organism: Agapanthus africanus (assembly GCA_030015575.1). Classification (NCBI taxonomy): domain Eukaryota; kingdom Viridiplantae; phylum Streptophyta; class Magnoliopsida; order Asparagales; family Amaryllidaceae; genus Agapanthus; species Agapanthus africanus. The sequence goes on from JASDDO010000022.1 coordinate 774,903,392, forward strand.
ACACCCACGCGCTATCATTAGCGATAATGGGACACACTTCTGCAACAGATCTTTCAAGACTCTGATGCGAAAATACTCAATCAACCACCGTCTTTCTACACCCTATCATCCCCAAACAAGCGGGCAGGCTGAGATCTCAAACAGACAAATCAAACTTATCCTGGAGAAAACTGTTGCTAAGAATAGAAAAGACCGGTCGACCAAATTGACGGATGCTCTTTGGGCATTCAGGACTGCATATAAGACCGACCTAGGAATGTCTCCATATAGGATAGTTTTTGGTAAAGCATGTCATCTACCTGTTGAGATAGAACATAAAGCATTGTGGGCTATAAAGGAAATAAATTTTGATCTAAACCTTGCTTGCAACTTTCGGAAGCTGCAACTTAACGAGCTAAGCGAACTCCGCGATGAAGCTTATGATAATGCTGTAATCACAAAGAATAGGACTAAGGTTTTTCACGATAAAAGCATTTTAAGGAAAACATTTTTACCTGGTCAACAAGTCCTTCTTTATGATTCACGTTTACACCTTCATGCGGGTAAGCTCCGATCTCGTTGGAAGGGACCTTTTGTTGTGCGGTCTGTATACCCGCACGGGGCAGTAGAAGTAGAAAATGTTAAAAACGGCACAGTTTTCAAAGTAAATGGACATAGACTAAAGCCGTATTTTTCCACTGACCCCACGGAGGAGCTCTTGTTCTTACAAGAGCCAGTTTATTTGGATTAAAATTCCTCCGTCTCACCTTCATATCCAGTATATCATTGCATCATTTTTTGAATGAAGGTGAGTGAAAGATAAGTTTGGGGGAAGTTCTTTACTTATATATTTTGCCCCCACTAATAATTCCCCCCAGATTTACAGGTTTTGTAGATATAACTGTCGGCAACAGTGAGGACACTGTTGAAAACAAGTTTGGGGGAGGTTTGTGCTTATTTTTGCATCATTTGCATATCATCTGCATAAGCACAAAACATTTCTTTAAAAATCTATAAAAAATTGAAAAATTTTCAAAACCCATAAAAATTTAAAAATTTTCAAATATAAAAATAATTTTAATACTTACACTTTTTTTGTATATAAATAAGATAATGAAAGTTTAGATAGTGAAAAATTGCATCCATGAGATTAGAAAAATTTTAGAAAACTAAGAAAATTAGAAGTTTTCTTATACGAACTAGTAATAAGTAGTTATGAGCCGTTGTCCCAAGGGTTAGTAAGATGAAGGACGTCACTAATCTGAGGATAAAAATAAGTCTGAAAAATAGTTTCTATTCTGGAAGCCAAACATTTTGAACGTTGCTACCCTGCTATTCGCACTTACACACGTCTTGAAGCCTGGGATAGTAGAGGATACCTTGAAATGCTCTTGTCTTAAAGCCAAAAGTATGAAAAAAAAATATGGTGAGAAAAATGGACACTGGTTTTGTTATCACCAAGGGAATAAAAAAATATATAGCGAGGGTGCTTTTTCATCTAGTGCCCTAAGGCCAACTGGTCTGGGAGTCACTGCTATACCTAAGGTGGTGCAAGACTAGGAAAATACACCAAATAAGCAAGCACATGAGTAACCGGTCGGTTAGTACCTCAAGAAGTATTAACGGTCGCATGAAAGTGTGTGAGCTCATCGAAAAAAAAAAAGAAAAAAAAAAGAGTACTGAGGTTGATGGGCAAGAGTATGATAGCTTGAATTGAATTCTCCGGGTGTAGGGATGTCTTTACACACACGCAGGGTTATATGATCGATGTTTGGAAGAAAAATAGGAATGAAGAATAAGACGATGTTTTATTGAGGGAGGACGTGATTTCTAACATCTTTTCATGACCATTAAGATAGGGCTCATGACAACCGAAAAGCTAGCTTAGTTGGAAACCCTAATTTTCAAAGTCTTTCTTTTACAATTCTTTTCTTTAAATGTAATATTCATGATCTTGCTTTTATTATTGGATTTTGTGGGTGCAATCCGCTGAAAACCCTCAGGAGACAACACTCCTCCTACTAGGGACACCTAGAGGTTTAAAGGCTTGTTGCACGTGCTCAGTGCAATCGTGTTGCCTACGAAAGTGTGCTAGTTAGTTTTTCTCTTTTTTAATAAAACATTCGCTCGAGACGATCGAAATTAAGTTTGGGGATATTTGATCAGTCGAAAATATTGCATATTTTAACAGGCAATTTCCATATCATCTGCATACAATTAGAAGTGTTCGACATTCATATTCTACATATTAGCAAATCGGTCGCAAAATATCAGATTACATGTATTCGACCTTAAAACCGGCATTTTTAGGGAAATTGACTGCATTGCATTACATAGCATATTTTCTATATCTTGCAACTCGTGTTTTGAAGTCTGTGCAGGAAAAGAGAAGCTTGCTCGATCATTACATTGCTCGACCATTACAATTGCTCGTAAACTCACTTAACTCAAATCTGGTATCAACACAGAAGAGGAAATACAAATCTAAACATCAAAGGAAGCTAAAAACAGCAGCCCAAGACCACAGAAGAAAGTCAAAGGCCCAAGCTTACCAACAAGCCGCGGAAGCGCGGCCAATACCTGGTTCTTGCGGCGGTTGCGCGGCGGCTACAGGGAATCAGTTCCCCAATTTCAGTGCACAACTCCTGTTTCAGTGGCTACAGCTCAATAATGCTCACAAACTTCCAGAATATTCCAGATACTTCCTCCAGATCAGCAAACACCTAAACTAGCCTAATACTTCTAGAACTTTCCCTAAACCCTAGCTTAAACCCTAAGCTAACTCCTAACAAACTCCTTCTAGAAACTCTTCAACAAACTTTGGGAGGGAAAGTTCTAATTCAAACCTAAACCTAGAGTTTGAGAGTTCTATAAATAAGACCCTAGGCTCACTCATTTGATATGTTGGCAACCTTGGGAAAGTTTAGAAAATCAATCCCATTCTTCATCTTCTTCTTCCTCAAGTTTAGTGAGAGAGCTTGTAGGAAACCCTAACCCTAAATCCAACCATAATTCAAGATCTTGAGTGCAAGCCAAGCAAGATGCCTTCAACCCTTTTATGAGCCGAGCCGATCTTCAATCGGGCAAGAGATCAAAGTAGATCCACGATCCACGGAGACGAGCGAAGCCGAGTCAACGATCAATTTCTTCTTCTTGTAGATTCTTGAAAGAATGTATTGAAATTGTTGATTAAATAAAAGGTGATATTCTTTTATCTTGTTTTCTTTAAATTCCGCATCATATTATCTTTACAATTCTTGAATATTATCTGTGTGGTGATGTGTGAATAAAACTCCGCTCGTCGAGGAGTCGAGACGATCTTTAGTATGATGATGTAACAAATTTGTAATCGATTCTTGAATCCCACGAGTTTGTAAACCCTAGCAAGTTCAAGAATCGACGACCCAATTCGTTGCGATGCTTTCTTGATCGACATCGCTCGAGATTGGGGAGTTCCGATCGTTTCTTGAAATTGCTAGAGGCTAGAATATAAATGGTATCCTCGAAAGAACAAGGGTTAAGAGATGAAACCCTAATTTCATCAAGAAAACCCTAACTCTCGTCGATCACCATTGATCTAGTATCAATTCTTCGAAAGACAAGAACACGAAACCCTTTAGATTACATCACGTCTAAAGATCCGATCGATTCCTACGAGCCTCACTTATATTCTTGATTGTTGATTGGAAATATTATCAAAACTACCGATTCTTGATTGTTTATAGTTTCTTGATTCTTGAGTAAAGAATAGTGACACTCGAATACAAATCACATCTTGAATCATGTTTTCGTTTATTGTTGCTTAACATTTCATTTCAAACGTATCAAAATACAATTGAATTGTGCAATCCCTGTGGACGATCCGCACTCATTCATTAACTACATCCGACACCGTAGTTTGATTGCGGTCAATATAATTTTTTGATTGTCGTTACTTTTTACATATACACGTCAGAAAATGTTTCAATCAGTACGCTATCCAGTTGCTCTTTATCTTAACATGTATACTTTCTGTCTCTCTATTACATGTTGATAAAGCCCTTAGGATGTGTACTCGACTTCCAGGACTATGATGCAGATCATATTAGTGGGGCCTGGGTAGTCCATGAGTACATCCTTCAATGTTCCTAGTCGTGGGAATATCGAGACGGGGCATCGATATTCCAGAGTAGACTAGCGTATATCTTCTCGACCCATGTGATGGGCGATAGATGATCCCATATCCATTGGTGTTTGACATCAGAGACGGTATGCGGGTGCTCAGTGGAGACTGGGTACACTGGACGGACTCGCCGAGAACTCCCAGATGGTATTATACCTCACGTCAGATGGCAGTTCTCTGGTGACACTGATACAGCTTAGTCTGTTGACCCGAGATCGTCATAGAGTCTTGTGTGTCTCCCACTGTGCTTTGATTACCACCCTACCACGGCTCTACTAAGTCGTGCAAACAGGTGGTTTTTGGGTACAGTCCTGATTCACATGGAGGCAATGAGCGATAGGAGGGGATTCGTCTCTCCCGGTATTGGGGGTTGATGTTGCGCTATGCTCGACTGGCCATAACTGGAAATCCCTGGCCAGGGTTGCACTGATTTACTGGTAAGTGTTATCAGTAGTTTCATGCTTGTTATGGACCTTACATCGGCATGACTTATCAAGCTACTGGGGTCTGACGTTTACCACCCCTAGGCGAGATATGCGACATATCAGATGAACAGACCGGACTGTGCGGTAAGTGTTACTGATTGGATTCACAGGAGTGTGAGCAGGCTTGCTCGTTGATCTTCTGATCGCTCAATATCCGGGTGGCCGTTACGTTTGGCAGACCGCTTGCGGCTTGTGGGTGATTGATATGATCACCACCTACTGCCGGCGTATTGACGAGTCTTTAGAGTCCTACACAGAGGTTTCCTGGCTCAAGCGAAACGAAATAGGAGCGCATATGAGATATGTGCGGGACCGAGAATAATACCAGTATGTGATACTGTATTCTATTCTCACGATTTGTATCATCGGAAGGTTATATGAGATATAGCCGGGTTACCGAATCAAATGTTGATTCGATATATTGATACACTTGATATTAGTCGGTTATATGCGATATGACCGGATCATTAAATCAAGTATCAATTTAATGATTTAATGTATAATTATATATTTGATATATTACTTTACATTAACTAGTATTTGTTCACTTGAGATTGATTTTCTCACTTGATGTGCACAAGTTGTATATATGATATATGTTTGTGCACTAGTTTGTATCATGATTGATGATACATGCAAACTTGGGTGTGTGTATGACTTACACCATATTTAAGTTAATGATTTAGGTTTTTAATTATTTTGGTAAAACAAAATGGTGGCCTTCTTTGTCTTTGCTTGAAGCTTCATGAAGTTTTCAAGCATCTTTGACAAAGTCCAACCATTTTGTTTTGCATGAGATTTTCATTAGCCTAACCATTAACTTAAACTAGGGTTTAATCTCTACAAAGGTTAACTCACCCATGGTTGCATTATGATATACTTCACTTGATTATTCATTTTAATTAATTTATTATTCATTCATATTCTTTTCTTCTTCTTCTTCTTCTTCAAGAAGAAGAAAGCTTGCTAGAAAAAATTCAAGTAAAGAAAAAGAGCGAGAAATCCAAATCTAAAGTGAACCCACTTCCTATTTCTTCATCCTCTACCACTTGCCATGTAGTATAGGGTGTTCTCTTCACAAAGTTCATGACCAAGTGAAGATGAAGCTTGAGTTTGAGTCTCCTCGATATAGATCATCTTCGGTCTCGAAGTCAACGACCTAGCCCACTCATTTCTCCGAAGAAACCATCGCTAGAGTCCGGGATCCCGATGATCGCAGCGAAAGGACGTCAACACGGAGCTTTAGAAGTGAAGGACCGGATCTACAAAGATTGTAATCTCTTTCACTTGTAGTTAAAATGTTTAACTTGCTTTTAGTTTCGCATAATCTCTAGTAAACGATCTTGTATAGGGTTGTTCGACACATAAAAATTTGATTTTGGCATGGTTGATACCTTGTAGAACCTCATGAGTGTGCCTAGGAACCCTACAGTGGTATCAGAGCCTAGCTAGAGCTTTAGGCGAAGTGTAGACGAAGTTAGAAATCCGATCAAACCCCGAAACCCTAATCTATGCCCTTCTCTGTACATTTTTTAAAACTATGGATTTTTCCTAATTAAAAATTCTCAAAAAATTCAACAGGGTTTTCTAGGAATTACTGTGCAGCACGTGCACCCAATTCAATTAAGGCGCCGTGGAACCGCGGCCTAACCCTAGGTGGCACGGCGGTTCCGCGGCCATTCTGTAGCTTTATGCTACACTATTTGCACAGTAATGTCCTTATATAGTTCCTGTGTTTTCTGGGAATTTTTAATTTATACTCAAGAGTTGAGTTTTCTGGGTTGTATTGGGGACTCGATAATTCGATCGGAAAGTTTAACTTCGTCTATGTGTTTTCCGGGTAATTTTAGAAAGTGTTAAAAAGTTCGACCGGATATCAATAACTCACTTTTTCCCCTGCCGGAAAATTTCCAAGTGTTGGATTTTTCCGTAGTTTAAGAACGTTCTAAGTCGTGCAAGTAACGCGATGGACCCTCTGGAAGACAACAAACCTTAACTCGATTATGTGACCGTCTTGAACTGCCTTTTGAACCTTAGAGTTTGGGGGAGTACGGCATGCCACATGTGAGGCGTTGGCTTGACCCTTCTACGGCTGGACCGTTGGTACTGTGGCATGAAATGGATGTTTTAAAACTTATTTCAAGTGTTGATCTATTTGGGAAAAATTGGGTGTTTGATTATTCGATCGGAAAGTTTAACATTGTTTATTTATCTGGAATGTGATACAATATTTGGAATCCATAAATAGTTATGAGATAACTAATTTGAATGTTATAAACATAACAGTTTATTCTCGTTTGATCGGTTGCCACAGAATTTTGATGTGATCAAAAGTCCGTCGCAATCACATAGCGTACGCGGATACTCGCCGGGTAAACTTAATAGACAGCCACGCCCCATAGCCCCGACCAAGTGACTGTAGGAGAACCTCGTCGCCAAAAGCATCTGTCCGGGTGCTCGCGGCAGCGGTGTTCCGCCTTAGTGCATTTCGTCGACGGCATCCGGGGGTACGGCCGTCTACTAAAGTTTGCGACGAGCATTCGATCAGGATGTCAGGAATCTTGTTGAATTGCCCGACTTGATATTGAAAAGAGTTTTCGATAATGTGACTAAAATGCGGGGTTTATAATTGTTAGGCATGCAATGTCTAAGGAATTCATTTGATTAGGCATGCGATATCTAAGGAGGTTGCGGATTCCAACTGTTGTAGTTTTACACTTTCTTTTCTGCGACTGTAAGTGTAATATGTCATATCGCCGGTTTCGTTGCTATACATCAACGACAATTGGGATACGCATATTTACTTACGTTGATGACATGTGTTGTTATGTGTTGCTGGATATGTTATATTGGATCGTCGTGTTTGAATAGCCGGGTTTTTTTATGTGAGATGAGTGTTTTTCATTTTCATTCATATAAAAACTTGTATGTAATATTCTTTTATTGGGGCACTTCCGAGCTGAGGATGATGCCACCATTGTATATTATTTACTTTTCCGCATTAGGATAGACCCAAGGAGGGGAGCACAAGTAACCGGGTTCTAGAGTCCAGTGGGAGACCATCTCGAGAAGTCGAGTCCGGGTCTCCTAACTCTAGAATTGGTAGGGTTGCTTGCCGCTCTCGTAGGGGTCTAGGGGTGTGGGCTTGGCTATTCATCACGACCGTGGAATCCGTGTTTTATATAGGCTCAAAATAAAACACGGACGTCCTAGTATATCCAATATTTTCATATGATATTTTCTGCTGCGTTATCTGTGATGTGATCATGTGATATGTTCAGATAGATATTGTATATAATATATATGATATATTATATAAACGTTGCTTATATTTTACACCCGCGCTAGCCCTGCCCCGCTCTGCCGTTAGTTACCTAACCTAACGGTGCAGACGGGACATCGAGACGAATGCGGATGGCATAAGTGTACGTTGTATCTATCTGTGATGTTTAGGTGGACTTAAATGATGGGACATTCATTAATGAGATTAATGAAAGAAAAGACCTAAAAGATGTTGTGGAATCGAATTTCAAAAATTAGGTAGCTCTTGTTGTTGCTTTGCATAGCGGTGTTCCTTGTAGAACATCCAGCACCTTATTCGATAAGGAAAGAGTCGACGATCCCTTCACCGGGAGTGACCTCTTTAGCAATAATTAGCAAATGCTACAACCTTCGGTTTGTCTTTTGACTGTTTTTTCTAGTTCTTGCTTTGCATAGTGGTATTGTGAATATCCTGCACCTCATTCGACGAGGAAAGAGCCGAGATCCCTTCACCGGAAGTGACCTCTTTAGCGAAACTAGCTAAAGCCTAAAAAACACTCCATTTAAAAACCATTTGATTCCGCAACGAGATCAAGTTCAAAGCGTTAAAGGTTTTCTTAAAAATCATCCGCAACCTTCCATCATTTTAGGAAGTAGAGTACTTAGTATTCGTGCTGTGTTTGTTGACCTTAGTTAAGGCACAGTGTACGGTAGCTAAGTGATGTCTTCCTACACCGCATATGATGCGATTAGTTAGGACAGTCGCGCGACTTTGTTGATCTTAGTTAAGGGTCATGTGGGTGGGTCTAATTAATCACGAAATAACGGGTAGAACTTGACTAGTGCTTATGATTTGTTGACCATAGTCATAAGTGCTAGGGGTAAAAACCTTTATCGGAAGTTTCAAGTGTTGAAATTTGCAATGAGATTGCATACCTTCTATATGATAGTTGGATCCTGATACCCACTGCGAGTAATTGTTACTCCTGGGAGAGTTTTGCACTTTACAATTAGCCGATCAAATAGGTGTCTAGAAAGGTGTCAACGGGGTTACGCCCCTGGGAAAACGAGGTTTATTGTAATTAGGTCCGTGCGAAAGCACGGGGAACCTCTCTCAAAATACCGGCACTGGCCTGGCTGAAAGATTGGCGAACTTGTAGAGTGTAATTAATCCCGGCTAGTCTTTCCTTTTAAGGTTTGAAGGAAGATTTGATAAAAACAGTGGGAGCCATCCTGATTAGATAAAATATATAACCAATCTAATCTTGTAAGAGCGCACGCAGAGTGTTTTCTTCTCTCTCTCTCCAGGTAGCGACCATATCACGCCTTAATCAAGATAATAATATGGATGTATTGACCGAACCCGCTTGTTATACTGAGCTGGGGAACGTTGGTCCCGCTCCAACTTATAATTGTTATAAGACCGAGCAGGAAGTAGGGGAATGCCAGGATTCCCATGCCGCCCAAACGAAGAGAGTGCATGATGATGCATCTTCTTCGGGTGTGTTCATTACAAAGAACTGTTTCTCTATATCCTTTATGTCCTGGGTATTAGATACCGGATCAGGATCCCGCAAATGTAATCTGTTACATGGGCTATAGAAAGGTAGAGAACTGAGAACGGGTGATAAGTTTCATGAGACAGAATACGGTGCAAGTGTTGCAGCTAAGTCTGTTGGTCACTATCACCCTGTATTATCAGAATACATTGATTCTGAACGAATGTTATTAGATACCGAACCTGATATACAACATCATATCAGTCTCTTTAAAAGTAAAGAAATGATATAATTTTGTATTGTTGGATAATGTTTTGAACATTTCCTATATCAAGAGTTGATCGGTTCAGGCACGTTATCTAAAAGCATAAACGTTCTAAATCAAACCACAGTTCTTAATGTACAGAACACACACAAGAGGAAGAGTTCAGAAATGAACGAATCCTTCTTGAGGCATTGTAGACTAGGTCATATCAATGCGACCCGACTGGCTAAGTTACATTTAGATGCATATTTAAATCAGTTTGAATTTACATCTTGTGAAACTTGCCAGTCATGTCACAGAGATAAGATGACCACAGCTCCGTTTATTGGAAACAGAGAAAGAGTTTGTGAACTCTTGTGATTGATACATGCTGATGTATGAAAGTCTCCTGTCTACACATGCCAAGACCGGTTCTTTTTACTTCATTACATTCTCTGATGATCTCTCAAGATTCAGACATATGTTCCTGTTGAAACACAAGTCCGAACCTTTTGAGATATTCACAGAATGTAAGATAGAAGTGGAGAACCAAAATACGGGTATAAGTATTATGTCCTTTGATGAGATCAAGGAGGAGAATACTTGAGTAAGGAATTCCTGGACTATTCTAAAGGAGAATCTCTCTCGGCATTACTCATCCGAAAACACCATAGCACGATGGTATATCGGGGCGGACCAATAGCACCCTATGTGATATGGTGTACTCTATGATGAGTACTACTGAGTTTCCTATTTCCTTTTGGGAGTTATGCACTTGAGAAGCTGCATACCTATTGAATAGGGTTCGAATCAAATCAGAGCCTACCACTTCATATGAGATATGGTATGGGAAGAGCCTATCTCTTAAGCGAGTTAAGATTTGGGGTTGTCCGGCCTATGTCAAAAGCAAAATCCGGACAAGATCGAGGCAAGGTCAGTTCTGTAGAACTGGAAGGATTTCCAGCTATACAAACTACAGCTGATGATTTGACAGAACCAAAGGATTCTATAGTCCCCGACGAACCTCAGCCTCTCCGCCGATCTAGCAGGGTTCTTCATCCGCCTGAGAGATACTTCGATTTCTCGATGACAGTGGGAGCGAGGAATGCATCATGAGATGATGACCTAACTAGTTTCGAGCAGGCTATCGAGAGTAGGGACTCTGTAAGAATGGCTGGATGCTTAGCGATCTGAGATGGAATCCATGTACACCAATAAAGTATGGACTTTGGTTACTATATCTGAAGGGTTAAATCCCCATCAGGAGCAAGTATATCTTGAGAAGATTACTTGGTGTAGATGGAAAAGTTGAGACTTTCAAAGCTAGACTTGTTAAAGGTTTTCGTCATCGACCAGGCGTGGATAATGATGAAACCTTTTCCAGTGGCTGTGCTTAAGTCCATCCGGATCCTACTTGCCATTGCTACATACCATGATTACGATATCTGATGGTTGGGTGTCATGACTATTTTTCTAAATACTGATTTAGAAGAGAACGTCTATAAGAACACAGCCAGAGGGCTTCGTAAACAGTGGGAGCGGCGGAAACGTGTGCAAGATGCTTTGTGTGATAAAGCAGGTATCGCGGAGTTGGAACATCCGTTTTGGTCAAAGAGTTTGACTTCATCAAAATAGTAGATGAACTTTGTATATACAAAAAGGTAGTAGAGAGTAAGGTGGTCATCCTCGTATTGTACGTGGACAACATACTCTTGATAGGAAAAGAATTTCCTATGCTACGCTCGGTCAATCTCCTCTTATCACATGGATTCTCCATATAGGATCAAAGTGATGCCTCCTAAATCTTGGGTTTTGGATCTATGAGATAGATCTAAATGGATATTAGGATTCTCACTAGGTATAGAGAGATGGTATCAATCGATCCTGGGGAGAATCACTGGAAAAGTTCCAGGGTGATAAGGACGACTGAATGTCAGTCGCAGGCATTGTCTTTACCCTCAGTGGAGGGACGGTATGTTGGAAGAGTTCCAAGCTAGATACCGTGGCAAACTAGACGATAAAGGCTAGTGACATCGCTATCAAAGATACTACCAAAGACGCAGTTTGGGTGTGTGTTGGTTCATGAGATGAACTAGGTTCCTACCATTGTATGACAATGGAAGTGTGGTTTTGGCCCAGGAACCCCGGTCCCATCAGTGACCCAGACATATTCTGAGGCAGCATTACCTGATCATGGAGATAGTAGATCTCCAGGGTGATCGAGGTTAGGAGAGTAGACTCAGAGGACAACATGGCGGATCCACTCACAAAGGCCTTTTCCCCAGAGAGAGACTTTTATGGGATGGTTGAGTATGAGATACTACAACCACTGCTACAGATGGCCCTAGTGCAAGTGGGAGATTGTTAGTTATATGTATGCCCTAGAGGCCATTACTGTACATAAGATGTATATTGTAGTGGATGCTGGGACATATATAGGTAGGACTTTCTTGCTCGACATGATACTACGCTATCTGGTTGCTCTTTATCTTAACATGTATACTTTCTGTCTCTCTGTTACATATTGATAAAGCCCTTAGGATGTGTACTCGACTTCCAGGACTATGATGCAGATCATACTAGTGGGGCCTGGGTAGTCCATGAGTACATCCTTCAATGTTCCTAGTCGTGGGAATATCGAGACGGGGCATCGATATTCCAGAGTAGACTAGCGTATATCTTCTCGACCCATGTGATGGGCGATGGATGATCCCATATCCATTGGTGTTTGACATCAGAGACGGTATGCAGGTGCTCAGTGGAGACTGGGTACACTGGATGGACTCGCCGAGAACTCCCAGATGGTATTATACCTCACGTCAGATGGCAGTTCTCTGGTGACACTGGTACAGCTTAGTCTGTTGATCCGAGATCATCATAGAGTCTTGTGTGTCTCCCATTATGCTTTGATTACCACCCTACCACGGCTCTACTGAGTCGTGCAAACAGGTAGTTTTTGGGTACTGTCCCGATTCACATGGAGGCAATGAGCGATAGGAGGGGATTCGTCTCTCCCGGTATTGGGGGTTGATGTTGCGCTATGCTCGACTGGCCATAACTGGAAATCCCTGGCCAGGGTTGCACTGATTTACTGGTAAGTGTTATCAGTAGTTTCATGCTTGTTATGGACCTTACATCGGCATGACTTATCAAGCTACTGGGGTCTGACGTTTACCACCTCTAGGCGAGATATGCGACATATCATACGAACAGACCGGACTGTGCGGTAAGTGTTACTGATTGGATTCACAGGAGTGTGAGCAGGCTTGCTCGTTGATCTTCTAATCGCTCAATACCCGGGTGGCCGTTACGTTTGGCAGATCGCTTGCGGCTTGTGGGTGATTGATATGATCACCACCTACTGCCGGCGTATTGACGAGTCTTTAGAGTCCTACACAGAGGTTTTCTGGCTCAAGCGAAACGAAATAGGAGCGCATATGAGATATGTGCGGGACCGAGAATAATACCAGTATGTGATACTATATTCTATTCTCGCGATTTGTATCATCGGAAGGTTATATGAGATATAGCCGGGTTACCGAATCAAATGTTGATTCGATATATTGATACACTTGATATTAGTCGGTTATATGCGATATGACCGGATCATTAAATCAAGTATCGATTTAATGATTTAATGTATAATTATATATTTGATATATTACTTTATATTAACTAGTATTTGTTCACTTAAAATTGATTTTCTCACTTGATGTGCACAAGTTGTATATATGATATATGTTTGTGCACTAGTTTGTATCATGATTGATGATACATGCAAACTTGGGTGTGTGTATGATTTACACCATATTTAAGTTAATGATTTAGGTTTTTAATTATTTTGGTAAAACAAAATGGTGGCCTTCTTTGTCTTTGCTTGAAGCTTCATGAAGCTTTCAAGCATCTTTGACAAAGTCCAACCATTTTATTTTGTATGAGATTTTCATTAACCTAACCATTAACTTAAACCAGGGTTTAGTCTCTACAAAGGTTAACTCACCCATGGTTGTATTATGATATACTTCACTTGATTATTCATTTTAGTTAATTTATTATTCATTCATATTCTTTTCTTCTTCTTCTTCTTCTTGAAGAAGAAGAAAGCTTGCCAGAAAAAATTCAAGTGAAGAAAAAGAGTGAGAAATCCAAATCTAAAGTGAACCCACTTCCTATTTCTTCATCCTCTACCACTTGCCATGTACTATAGGGTGTTCTCTTCACAAAGTTCATGACCAAGTGAAGATGGAGCTTGAGTTTGAGTCTCCTCGACGTAGATCATCTTCGGCCTCGAAGTCAACGATCTAGCCCGCTCATTTCTCCGAAGAAACCATCGCTAGAGTCCGGGATCCCGATGATCGTAGCGAAGGGACGTCAACACGGAGCTTTAGAAATGAAGGACCGGATCTACAAAGGTTGTAATCCCTTTCACTTGTAGTTAAAATGTTTAACTTGCTTTTAGTTTCGCCTAATCTCTAGTAAACGATCTTGCATAGGGTTGTTCGGCACATAAAAATTTGATTTTGGCATGGTTGATGCCTTGTAGAACCTCATGAGTGTGCCTAGGAACCCTACAAATTGTCTTGGAAAAAGACACAAATCCTGTCGCCCATATGCAGTAGTTACCGATAACATCAAAACAATAAGGACTCAATTCTGTTTAAAAATCTGACTCAGTTTGAGTCATGGTCAAATCTGAAATCAATCTGACTTGAATATGATTCAAGTATAAATTACAATACAACATGAATCCATGAATACCAGAATTCAATTTATATCAATCTATTTTGACCGAACCGAACCATGGATATACTATGTTTACATGACTATCCATTTATATCCATTCCGTTTACTGATATCATGGTTTCGGCAAGTCATCCATCTATATAACAAAATAATACAATTCAATACAAAAGATATTACGGGGTTTTTAAAGGGGTAGACCGTTACAGAATGTGTTAGAAGTGGCACGAGACGGTTGCTTTAATACACCTAACCTGAATATCTATTGCCGTTATACCGTGGCTGAACGGTTTCTTGTGCTCCGTATACCTTAGTCTCCGGATAGTGGGACTCCTCTCGTATACACTGGCATATTCTGTACCAAGCTACAAACATCTGTGTTAATATTATAATCAAACATTACTAGTTATGCTCTCTTTCTGTCTATTCTATCTCTTCCTACCTTTGGGACTTACCGAGCGATTGTTCGCTGACGACATTCCTTTTCTTTTTTCTTTGGAATGTTGTCAGGTGGATTGGACTCACTGGAGATCGAGCCCAGTACTGAAGGCTTGGAGCAGTTAGCCTTTGATCCTGAGCTTTAGATACTTGTACATATTTTCATTTTAGTTATGCCATTATTTAGGCATTGCTTTCTATTCGTGTATTTGCATTTCCAGTTGTACCTGTAAAAGAATATTTAATAAATAAAGTTGATGTTCATTATATTCATGTCTCTTGTGTACATTTTTACTTTATATTGTTTAGATACGCTTAGCGTGTTTACTTCTGAGTAAATACGTAGCGGGCCCAGTCGTGTCCCCTCCCCGTACACCAGAAAGCGGGGGTGTTCTCTGATGAAAAATAAATAATAAATAAAAAAAAGCAATGGGAAAATTCCCCAAAGGGAGCATCACGTGCCCGCACGTGATGCGTCTTGAAGCCAAAATTATAAGCACTTAACAAAAAGCTTTCATGCCCCGCTTCCCGGTGTACGGGCAGAGGACGCGACGGGGCCGCTACGTATTTACTCTGAAGTAAATACGCTAAGCATATCTAAGCAATATAAATGTAAATGCACAAGATACAAGATATAACAAAACAACAACTTTATTTATTTACATTCTTTTTACAATATATGGAAAAGTAAATACATGGAATAAAGCGATGCCTAAACAGTGGCATAACAGAAATGTAAAGTACTGAAAGGAAATGTGTACAATGAACTAAAGCTCTGGGTCTTCAGTAAATTGGTCCAAGTCTTCACTAGTAGGCTCGATCTCTGGAAGATCCAAATCACCCGACGACATTCAAAGAAGAAGAAAGAGAATGTCGTCAGCGAACAATCGCTCGGTAAGTCCCAAAGATAGGAAGAAATAGAATAGACAGAAAGAGAAGGTAGCTTTTAAAGTTGTATTATATGGTTAACGCTGTTGTTTGTAGCTTGGTACAAAAGGATGCCAGTGTATACGAGAGGAGTCTCTATATGCTAGAGATTAGGGCAAATGGAATGTACAAGGCTCCGTCGATAATACCACGGAACAACGGCATGGATGTAATTACGTCTTATGGCTGCTGTCTCGTGCCACTTCTAACACCTTCCGTACCAATCTACCCCTTAAACCCCGCGATGTCTTGTTTGTATTGTAAATTGTATTGCAACTTGTATTGTCTTGTAATTTAGATTGTATAATTGGGTAACTTACCGAAACCATGATATCAGTAAATGGATGTAACTAGAGAATCATGGATGTAACTGGATAATCATGTAAATGGAAGTATATCCATGGTTCGGTTCAGTCAATATAGATTGAATATATTGAATATATGGATTCATGGATTCATGTTGGATTGTAGTTTTGTAGATTGTACTTGAATCATATTCAAGTAAGATTACTATAGAGAGACTCAGTCTGAGTCAGAACAATTAGAAAAGAAATTGAAGTTCTGATTGTTTTGATATTATCGGTAACCGCTGCACATGGGCGGCAGGATTTGTGTCTTTTTCAAAGACGATTACCGTGTTGATAACACCGTTGTTAAATTGTCTACCTTAAATAGACAAGCACCCACTTCTCCGGCTCCCTGAGGCTCAAGAGATTGGTCCCGCTTAAACCTATATTTATTAGGGTCCTTAGGGTAATTTATAGAACTTGAGGGGGTTTTATGTAAAAAATACTTTTGTATAATTTTCAAATACACCCCAAGTATTTATTTATCATCTTTAGAGTTGTAATAAATGTAGATTTTATATTTATGATATTTCTAGTGAAGATAACCTAATTTCATAATATAGGGTATTTAATTGTAGTATTGAACTTGTATGGATTTCATGGTATATTAATGTAAAGTGATTCTTGTGATTTTTAGAAAAAAAGTTGGAATATTTATATTATCACAAAATAAATATTCTAATGATACATATATATATATATATATATATATATATTTATAAAAATAATTTTAATATATATTATATTTCTAGAAAATCTCATTTTCTTAATATTTTCGTATTTTAAATCTCTCGAGACCGAATGCTCCCTGCGGAGGTCTGCATCTCGCACTGCTAAGCCCAGAGATGTGCAATAATCCGCACCATCCCAGTCGGGTTTCCCAAAATGGGATGTAGCGGCACTTTGCAAAGATTTGTAAAACACTTAATCTTGTAGAAAACGGTTTTATTAGTAAATGGTATTTTTTTTGAAAGGTTTTGTTTTCCCGTATTCTATATTCCCGAAAGGTATTGTGCTATGTTGCATATGAGTGTGTAAGGAGGTAGATCATTACCTCGTGATCTACTTAAAGGTATAGCAAGATTATGATGTTTTAAATGCCGCAATTAAACTACATGGTATTTTAGTGAAAAAATACGATAACGATTGAAATAGAAATCTTTTTGATATGGAACTTGTTCAATATGACTTGTTATTGTTTAATAGTTAACATGTAAAAGTTTAGTATGATTGTATTTAAGAAAAGTTGGATTTTTAGAAAGAACCGAATCGGAAATCAGATTAACTCCGATTCAGTCGGGTTTTAGTAATGTGAGTTTTTAGAAAAGAATAGAGAAGAGGGAGGTGGGACTTACTGACTTAGAGGTTAGATAAGAGGGAGAGGAAGACGTAGGATTTGCCGGTGTGTCGTTTCGTAGCCGGATGCTCCTAGGGTCGTCGTCGGAAGTTCGCCAGAGTTTCGCCTTTCGCTAACTCCACTTGTACACAAAAGTTCTAGGGATTTTCTTGAGGGTTTGGACATAATTGTGAGTGAGGGGTGTATGTCTAGGGGTGGTATTTTTAGGGTAAAGCCAGGGTTAGGGTAGGTGAAAGGGTGTGAAGAAAAAATGTATTAAATTGTATTAAAAATATAGTTTAATGTGGTTTTAAAGATCTCTGGAAATGTGCAGGTATTTTAAAGTGTGCAGGGGTTATAAGAAGCTTAAAAGACACAAGTTCACTGTTGACAACTCGGCGATCCGGCTCAACTCGGCCGGCGGCGGCGGGCCGAGTCGACCAAGTCGCCGGCCCAAGTCGGCCGAGTCGGGCCGGGGCTCGCTGCCACATGTCCCTAGTCGCTTGGTGTAGCCCTTGGGTCAGTTTGTTTTACATGTGTAGTGGGGTTTTTACGAGTTATGCACGTGTAAACCCTTGGACTTCTAAAAATTTAAAAGAAAACAATATTAAAAATAATGTGGGTGATGGGATTTGAACTCTGGTACTTTGATTCAGCAGTGCAAGGTCTTACCAATGAGCTACAAGCTCCTTCTTGCTATTAAAAAGCAAAACAAAGTTATAACTTATACTCAGGCAAAAGTACCCCTTTCTGTATTTTTTGAAAAATTTGTACAGAAAGTTATACAGGATGTTTAGGGTTGTTACAAAAGCACTGATGTTGGGCCTCACGTGCTACACGTGAGCACCTATATACAAAATATATAGGTGCCTTCATAAAGCAAATAGTAGGCCAAAAGGCGCATCACATGCCAACACGTGATGCTCTCCTCTAGGACTGCTGCATATAGGCAAACCGGTCTAGTGCCATTGGGTCACGTGCTACACATGAGGGGTCCTAATATCTTCTGAGCCAATAGAATTAAATTCTATATAAAGGGGATCAGAACCCTATTTTGGAAATATTTTCCACAATCTTCTAAACAAGAAAGATTGTGCTCTGTAAATCAGAGCACCGTTGGATCAAAAATCCAATGGTGATTAAAAATCACCAAGATACAGAATAAGCTCTGTATGGGAAAGTATTTTCCCAATCTTGTTAAAAACAAAAAAATGTATTCTGTAAAACAGAAGTCCTTGGATTAAAGATCTAAAGGTGGATAAATTCCCCAAATCAATTAAGAGATCTCTCAATGAGAGATTTCTTTAACTGAAACAACAAATCAGCCTCTACTATATAAAGGCCTCAAGACTTCAAGTCTTGTACACAAAGGAATCCCCCCATAAACTGAAAGTTCAAAAGAAAAGAAGAAACCCTAGGTAAGAAGGAACAAAACACAGAGAAAATCTTACTACTTGTTCGTCTCCACAAGAGTTTAACTCTTCCAAAGAACTTAGTTCTTTCTTCTGGTAAAAAGATCCGCAGAAGCAGATCTCCCCACAAGTTGAGAATTTAATTCTCATTGGGGAGATTCTGCCATGCAGATCCAAAACCTAGGAGAAGATCTGAGTTCAGAGAATTTAATTCTCCCAAAAAGCATATAAAAATTTAATTCCTCTGATAAAATGTCACGTCCCGCTTCCCGGTATACGGCGAAGGGGACGCGACTGGTCCGCTACGTATATACTCAGAAGTACATACGCTAAGCGTATCTAAGCAATATAAAAGTAAATACCCAAGAGACAAGGTATAACAAAACAACAACTTTTATTTATTAACATTCTTTTGTACAATGCATGAAAAGGAAATACAACTGAAATAAAACGATGCCTAAATAATGGCATAATAGGAAATGAAAAGTACTGAATGGAAAATTTACAATGTCTAGAGCTCGGGGTCTTCATAGAACTGGTCTAAGTCTTCAGCAGTGGGCTTGTTCTCTGACGGGTCCAAACCACCTGACGACATTCAAAGAAGAAAGAAATAGAATGTCGTCAGCGAACAGGTCGCTCGGTAAGTCCCAAAGATAAGAGAAGAAATAGAATAGACAGAGTGTAAGAGAGAGAGAGTAGTTTTTACAGTTGTATTATATTGTTATATTGTTGTATTTAGTGTTAACACTGTTGTTTGTAGCTTGGTACAGAAAGATACCAGTGTATACGAGAGGAGTCTCATTTGCCCCGGAGACTAAGGTAAATGTTAGTACAAGGCTCCGTTAGAAGGCCCGGAACAACGGCAATTGGATTCATGTTAGTTGTATTAAGTCTTACCGCATTGTGCCACTTTTAACACCTTCCGTACCAGTCTACCCCTTAAACCCCGTAGTGTTTTATTTGTATTGTCTTGTACTGTAAATTGAATTGAGTGTATAATTGAAAGACTGACCGAAAACATGATATCAGTAAACGAATGTATCCGTAGAATCATGCAAATGGAATAACTGGAGAACCATGTAAATGGAATATATATCCATGGTTCAGTTTAGTCAAGTTGTATAGATTGATAATTGGATTTATGAATTCATGTGTTCATATTGAATTGGAATATTATAGATTGTAGATTGTACTTGAATCATATTCAAGTCAGATATAATCAGACTCAAACCCGAGTCAGACAATTAGAAAAGTAAATCAAGTCTTGATTATTTCTTAAACCTATAATTGCTAGGGTCCTTAGGGTAATTTATAAAACTTGAGGGGGTTTTATGTAAAAATACTTTTATATACTTTTCAAAATACACCTCAAGTATTGATTATTCGTCTTTAGAGTTGTAATGAAGGTGGATTTTATATTGTGATATTTTTAGTGAAATATCCTAATTTCATAAATAAATGTATTTATTTGCAATATTGATTTATGTGGAATTTATGGTGTTTTAGTGTAAAATTGGTTCTTGTGATTTTTAGAAAAAGGTGGAATATTTATATCATAACAAAATAGATATTTTAATGATAAATATACATATATTTATATAAAAATAATTTTAATATATTTTGTTATATTCTAAAAATCTCATTTTCTTAAGATGTCGTATTTTAAATCTTTCAAGACCGAATGCTCTTTGTGGATGTCTGAATCTCGCACTACTAAGCCCGAGGATGTGCGATAATCCGCACCATCCCGAATGGATTCCCCAAAATGGATTGTAGCGACGCTTTGCAAAGATTGTAAAATACTAAATCCTTTAGAAAACGGTTTTATGAAGTAAATGGTATTTATTTGTAAAGATGTATATTTTCCGTATTGTAAGTTCTAGATTCTCCTAAGTTAACTAGTCTATTCCTAACTGGTCTAAACGATAAGTTGTGAGATGTCTCAAATCGCCTTTTCACCGCCAATTGTGGCCAGGTAAGTACAAGTGAAGAAAGGAGAGATCCGCTCACGAATCACCGTGAGACGGGCCTTTTAAAGTTACCTTTCTCACTTGCCTAGCCTAGACACCACAAAGTCAGGTTTAGATAAATGACTGATATCCACAATCTTATCCTATTTTCATAATAAGAGGTATTTATTTAAAAAGTGTATCAATACTAAATCTTTTAGAAATGGTTTTATTAAGTAAAGGGTATTTAAATGAAAATGTTCGTTTTCCCGTATTCTGAGTTCTCGAGGGTATCGTGTTAGATTGTATATGAGTGTGTGAGGAGGTAGGTCGTTATCTCGTGATCTACTTTAAAGGTATATCAAGTTTAATGGGGGTTAAATGTAGAATTGAAACAATGTGGTATTTATGTGAAAAATACGATGAATGGAAATAGCTATCATTTTATGTAATGAATCTTGATCAATTTGTTTGATTTGTGTTTAATAGTCAACATGAGGAAATTTAAGTATGATTGTATTAGTGAGAAGTGGAATTTTATAGGAAACCGAATCGGAAATCGGATTTGTTCTGATTCCGTCGGGTTTTGTAAATCCGTATTTTTAGATAGAAGAGATAGGTAGAAATTGGGATTACGGGTTTTAGATCACACAAGAGGGTGAGAGGAAAGTAGAGAAATCGCCGATATGTTGCGTCGTTGCCGGTAGTTCCTAAAACGATCGCCAGAAGTTCCGCCGGGAATTCGTCGGAGCTTCGCCTCGAGCTTGTTTTCAAAGTACACGATTCTTGGAAATTTTTTGAGAGAGTGGGCTCAGAATTTTGGGGTGAGAGGGTAGAGGGTAGAGGGTGTATTTATAGGGTAGGCTAGAGTTAGGGTAGATGAAGGGTTTTTAATAAAAAAAATTATAAAAATGTAGGAAATTCATTAAAAATTATAGTAAATAGGGTATATTTAACTCTATGGAACCGATCCAATAAATTAGAGTGTGCAGGGGGTTTCAGAAGCTGAAGAGACACATTTTTTTTGTTGACGACTCGGCCGTCCGGCCGAGTCTGGCAGGCGGCGCCGGCCCGAGTCGGGCCGAGTCGGGTGCCAGGGGTGGAGGGTCGTCAGGTGTGGCTTCTGGTATTTTTAGATTTTCAGGTCCAGTAGGAATTTTGGGAGTTATGGTACGTGGACTGTTAGGCTTCTAAAATTTTAAAACAAAATAAATTTTAAAAATAATATGGGGCATGGGATTTGAACTCTGGTGGCTTGGTTCAGCAGTGCAAGGTATTACCAATGAGCTACAAGCTCCTTCTTGTAATTAAATTGCTAATTAATTACTTAAATCTTGTGCTCAGGCAATAACTACCCCTTTATGGATTTTGAAAAAATAAACAATTTAAAATTTGTATGGAAAAAGTGTATAAGAAAATTAGGGTTGTTACATAAAACTAGAGTTTAACCCTTCATATAAAAACTTAGTTCTTTCTTCTGGTGAGAGATCTGCAGAAGCATATCTCCCCACAAGTTGAAAATTTAATTCTCATCAGGGAGACTCTGTCATGCAGATCCACAACCTAAGAGAAGAACTAAGTCCAAGAAATTAAATCGTTATAAAAATATATAATAAGGGATTTGAGATTTTTTTAAGACTCAGAGAAAGAATTCCATGCATATTGATGATCACGTGTTCACACGTAACCACCTGTGATGAACTCAAAAGAGAGAGACTGAAATGGATCACGTGTTCGCACATGCCCCCCCACTGATAGTGCTTAGCACTTATAAAGCAAAAAGGGAATAAATTAAGGCAGTTTCCATTTTTGGGGCGCCTCACGTAATCCCACGTGACCCAATAGTGCTTAGCGCTCAGCAAAGAACAAGGAAATAAACCTAAAGAAACAGCGCCAACTTTCAAGCGCCTCACGTGACCCCACGTGAGCGCCTCAAATTTTTAGTGTTTAACACTATTTCAAGCACCTTACGTGACCCCACGTGAGCGCCTCAAATTTTTAATGTTTAACACTATTTCAAGCGCCTCACGTGACCCCACGTGACCGCCTCAAATTTTTAGTGTTTAACACTACTTCAAGCACCTCACGTGACCCCACGTGACCGCCTCAAATTTTTAGTGTTTAACACTATTTCAAGCGCCTCACGTGACCCCACGTGAGCGTCTCAAAATTTTAGTGTGTAACACTACTTCAAGCGCCTCACGTGACCTCATGTGAGCGCCTCAAATTTTTAGTGTTTAACACTACTTTAAGGCCTCACGTGGGAGCACGCGAGCGCTGAGCATATACTAGTGTTTAACACTATGAGAGGCCAACATTAGCCCAAATTAACCAAGTCTCCTGAAACCAAAACCCTTTCTGGTCATCAATCAGCCGAGCCCTCATTATACTCAGGTTTTCTTAAAATCGATCTGAGTCTCAAAAATAGCTGATGAATTCCTGTCATCTAGGATGACGTTCGTCCCACCATGATCTCTCCCTTCAATCTGGAGTTCGGTTCAAGGGTACATCTCTCCATAGCTCTGATACATGTCGTTGTAATTCTTCAACGTCTTCAGAGAGATGGAGGGTCCCGACAACCAACAGCTCTTTTGGTACACTCCTAAACCCATGAGCACACCCCTATAGACCATAATGTCTTTAAACTAACTATGGACCGCAACGTCCCTAAACTAAACTCTATGGACTATGATGTCCTTAAACCCAATGGACCGCAACGTCCCTAAGCTAAAGCAAATAGAGCCCAAATGCTCTTTTGTTGGATCAAAAATGATCCCGAACCCCCGTTGAGTAGATCTTAGTCTAAATTTAGACTAACGTATCCTTAACAAACATTTAAGTTGATCTTAATCTCAAACGAGATTAACGATCCTTAAATCAAACAAACCCAAATTTAAGAAAATATGGATTTGGACTAATCCCCGCCCTACGGGCGACAACATAAATTAGTCTCCGTATACAATCCACGGGCAACCTAAAACAAAACAAATACACATGACACGAAGTGAACATCTGGAGTAGGAGAAAGTGGTTATCGCTACGCGGTAACGTAATTAACTGCAGGGGCTTGCGCCTGCAGGGAAGAGCGTCCCCACAATCAAAAACCCCTCGTCAACGAGGGGGAATCTGACGAAGTCTGCTACAACGGCCGCATCCGTCTAAACCTTCGATATACGGTGCCATAAATCAACTTGGTATCTTCGGAGAGGCGGACGGATAAACCCAAATAGCATCTGCCTCCAAAATTCAGGCCAGACGTCCTAACGTCCCGGTCGCGTCTTTCGGCGGTAAACAGATTCTGGCACGCCCGGTGGGACCTTTTCTTCTTTCCACACCACACTTTGTGTGCCGTGTTCGCTAACGAATCACGGTTTAATATGGTTGCTTGTGGATTCGAGGTACTAAGATTTGGTGTCTTGCTCCCATGCAGAGAAAAGAAGATCAATGGCTTCCAGCCGCACCAACTGCAACAACAACTCCCGCTCCGCCCTATCTGGAGGAATAACTTACGGGCCCCAAGCGGCCTCCATCTTCGCAATGCCGGTGGAACAGGTGACACAGACCACCACTGGGTTGTTCTTCGGGACCATGCTCCCGCTAATGAGCTTCAACGCTCCAGTGCCGTCACAGGAAGCTCCAAAGAAGTCGGTCTTCGATCGGCTTGCAACTACCGCGAACCCTCTCAACGGGTCACCCAAGTCTACTGCCTCAGTCTTCGACAGGCTGAGCCTAAACTCAAATGGGCCCGTAAAGAGGCTCACAGTACCGGTGAAGGCTATCCCAACTCCTGCTGCAGATGATGTCGTCCAAACTACTTCCCCTACTCGAAAGTCGGCCTTTGCAAGATTGACTATTCCTTCCCAGTGGACGTCTGTCTTCGACAGGCTGGCGCCAACAATAGCCTCTCATCAGAGCGGGGGGCATGAAGAAGCTGATCCAACAACAGAGGTGGTCCCGGCCGCTCGACATGCTCGACGTCGCCACTGGCGCCGAGTGAGGAAAGCTGGGGGCAATTCCCCTTCTGGACTTACCCCACCAGCTCCAGTGGTGGAAGTTGATGTTGCTGTTCCAACTGGGAACAACTTTGAGCTGCTCAGGAAAGTGCGCAAGGATTCTCCAACTGTCATGTTGAAAAGGTCTCCTCTACCTGTGGAAAACATTACAAAGGCAAACCCGGAACAACCCCCTCAGTGGCTGTCCTCCAAAATCCATAGGGTTTGGCGAAGAGTCCAAGACTATGTAATTGACCAAGACTACTGTTCCCGCCAAAATTATCGGTCAAGAGCTACTTGTTCCCTTACAAAATAGGGGGAGAATCTTTAAAAAACAGGCATCACGTGTCCACACGTGATCGGACATCACGTGGGGACATGTGACCTTCTATGAGCAAAGTTATGGGCGCTGAAATACACAATTGGAGATGGGGTCACGTGCCAACACATGATAGGCCCCTGAGCTCTTTGAAATAATAGAATTAAAGTCTAATGAAATGCCTAACTGGTGGGGTCACATGCCAACATGTGATGGACTCTTAAGTCCTCTGAGCGAATAGAATTAAATTCTAATTAGATGGATCACGTGCCAACACGTGATGGGTTCTTAGACCCTTTGGAACAATAGAATTAAATTCTAATTAAAGGGAATCAAAAACCCTAACTGGAAAAATATTTCCCTAGATCTTTCCAAACAGAAAAGATTGCACTCTGTAAAGTGGAGCACCGTTGGATTAAAAATCCAATGGTACAAGGAAATATTTTTCTAAAATTTGCAAGGAACAACAAATAAAATATCTTTTGGATTAAAAATCAAATGGTGAATAAAATTCACCGAGCGATCTAAAAGATCATGTTGGTTATAAAATCAAACAAAATCTTTCAATGAAAGATTGACTAAACAAACTGATTCTTTTCTTTCTCCTATAAATAGGAGCCAGGAAGAGAAGAAAAAGAGAGACAACAACAGAGAGAAAAAAGAAGAGAATTTAATTCTCCAGAGAGAAAAGAAGGTTTCTTTAGAAAAGAAAGAAATACTAGGTAAGAGATCATCCCATAAGCTCCCACAAACTAAAAAGAGAATTTAATTCTCAATCTAAGAGTTTAACTCTTCTGAATAAGAACTTAGTTCTTCCTTTTTTGGTTGAAGATCTGCAGAATCAGATCTCCCCATAAGTTGAGAATTTAATTCTCATCAGGGAGATTCTGCCATGCAGATCTAAAACCTAGGGGAGGACCTAAGTTCAGAGAATTTTATTCTCCCACAAAACACATAGGAATTTAATTCCTCCAACAAAGATAGGGTTTAATCCTTAACATAAGAACTTAGTTCTTCTTCATGGTAATAGATCTGCAGAAGCAGATCACCCCATAAATTGAGAATTTAATTCTAATTGGGGAGATTCTGCCATGCAGATCCAAAAATTAGAAGGAGAATTGAGTTTAAAGAATTTAATTCTTTCGAACATATAGGAATTTAATTTCTCTAAATAAAATTAGGGTTTAACCCTATAAGAGAATTTAATTCTTATACAAGGGATTCATCTCTCCATGCACGTAAAAAGGATCAAGTACCCAACCTGATCACGTGGCAACACGTGACCCTCCCCTCCAATGACCAAAAGAGAACGAATAAGATTAGGTCACGTGCTCCCACGTGACTCTTGAACAGACTTCTCAAAATAAAAAGGGCAGAATCGATTTTGGGTGACTCATGTGTCCTCATGTGACCCCTGGCAAACACCTCTTTAAAAAAGAGAAGATGGAAAAAGCTGAAGGATTAATATACAATGCATGGGCGCCCTCACGTGTCCCCACGTGACCCCTAACAAATCCTTTTAATATCCAATGCATGGGTACCCATCACGTGCCCACACGTGATGGCCATGAAGATTAAGTGTTTAACACTTACTTGCATATTCTGAGAATAAAATAAAGGAAGTTTGGGCCCAACGCTCAAGCGCCTCACGTGACCCTACGTGAGCGCTTCTTTTTAGTGTTTAACACTATTTTGTGCGCTACATCCTTAGTGTTTAACACTATTTTAAGCGCATCACGTGAGAGCACGTGATAGACGAGTCTACTTTAGTGTTTAACACTATATTCGAGCCAATTTTAGCCCAAATTAGCGAAGTCTTCCAAAGGCAGGACCCTCCATTTTGACTGAACCTCAAATACACTCTTGTCTTCCAAAATTGGTCATCTCATATAACATTTAAAGCAAAACCTAGAGCCTTTCAACCAATATTGGTTCAAGGGTACATTTCTTCACATCTCTGATATATGTCGTTGTAATCCTTTAACGTCTTCAGAGGGGTGGTGGGTCCCAATAGCCAATAACTATCTGGTGCATTTCCAAGCCCATGTTGGCATTTGAACTTAGACCATAAAGTCCTTAAACTAAATATGGACCGCAATGTCCCTAGGCTAAACAATAAGAGCCCTAATGCTCTTTTGTTGGATCTAAATGATCCTGTTAAGTAGATCTTAGTCTAAAATTAGACTAACGCATCCTTAACAAACATTTAAGTTAATCTTAATCTCAAACGAGACTAACGATCCTTAAATCAATCCAACTACAGGTCCTCCAACCAACATTGGTTCAAGGGTACATGTTTCCCCCAATCAGAGCAAAGCTCTGTTTGAATTTCAAAAATTCAAAAAATTGAAGCAACGCTTCAGATTTCTTGCGCTGCGCGCAACACGCCACGTGTCAAAAGCTGACATGCCAGCGCTGCGCCCAAGACAGCACACCCAATCAGAGCAAAGCTCTATTTAAATTAAAAATAAAGGAAGCAACGTTTCAGATGATCTGTGCTCGGCGCTGCGCGACACGTGTCAGCGCAGTTGCGCTGCGCTCTGCGCCGCGCGACACGTGTCAAGCGCTGGTGCGCTTGCGCCAGCTGTGCCAACATTTAAACAGAAAAATTCTGGAAAGATCTTTTTAAATCTTGTTAAAAACAATAAGATTCTTTTCGGTAAAACAGAGCCCTAGGATCAAAGATCCAACGTTGGGGAAAAATCCCTAAATCACTCAGAGAAAGATCTCTTTAACTGATTTAACAAATCAATTAGCACTATATAAAGGCCCCTAGACTCCAAGTCTAAAACACACACAGAGAGAGAGAGAGAAACAAAGAAATCCTCTGAAAACTTTGAGAAAGAACTCAAAAAAGAAAAAGGTAAACCTTTGGAAAAGAAGAGGATCATCTTCTTCATTTTAAAGAATTTAATTCTTAGAATAATAAAAAAGAAAAAGTAATTTACTTCTGTATAAAGGCATTGCCTTTTGATGAACCACTGGTTCTTAAAACCTGAGGAAGAACCTCTTTAGAATCAAAAAGATTCTGTTCTTTGATCTGAAATAGATCAAGATGCGCTCTGCGCTTTTTAAACAGTGCCTTGCACTACTGATCTGCACTGTTGCGCTCCTTGGATTGGCGCAAGTCACCAGGGAGCGCCACGTGTCAATCTGCGCTCTGCGCTTCTAAAAACAGAGCACGGTTCTCTTGGTTTGGCGCAAGTCGCCAGAGCGCGCCACGTATCAGCAGCGCAATAGCGCAGCGCACTGCGCTTGCGCTCATCAGAGCATGACACGTGTCACCTCCACATCAGTTTACGGCTTGCGCTCCTCAATCAGCGCAAAGCACCTGACAGGCTATGTGGCGCACTGTCAGACTATTAAATGCAGTGGATTATTAAAGGGCAGAGCCTAATTAAGAGGTCCAATGGACCAAAAAGGGGACATAGCCCAATTAAAAAGGCCTAACAGGACAAAATAAATGCTAAGCATTTAATTGAGAAGCCAAATGCTCTGCATTATAAAAATAAAGGGACAGAGCCCAATTGAAAAGGCCTAACAGGCCTAATAAAAATGCAGTGCATTATTAAAAAGGGGCAGAGCCCAAACAAAGGCCTAACAGGTCAAATGCAAATAAAATGTTGAACATTTTCAACTGGACTTAACCCAATCCTGGCCGTAAGTCCTCAAATTAAATTGACCGAGCACGACTGCTCTCTCAAATCAATTTACATCCGGTTCGAGGGTACATCTCTGAACTCCTCTGACATCTGTCGTTGTAATCCTTCAACTTTGTCAGAAAGGTGACGGGTCCCGACAATCACACATCAATATGGACTGTGGGGTCCTTAAACTTATGGACTAATGGGTCCTTAAACCAACAATACGGACTGTGGGGTCCTTAAACTCATGGACTAATGCGTCCTTAAACCAACAATATGGACTGTGGGGTCCTTAAACTCATGGACTAATGCGTCCTTAAACCAATGTTCGTCCCTAAAATGGGAAATGTTGGACCACCATGTCCCTAAACTGGCAATGGACCACTATGTCCCCAAACTGGAACAATAGAGCCCCCAAATGCTCTTTTGTCGGATCTAAACGATCCCGTTTAAGTTGATCTTAGCCTCAAATATGGCTAACGTATCCTTAAACCTTCAAACAGACTTTAGTCCCAAATTGGACTATAGATCCTCCAAACAACTCTGGTTCAAGGGTACATCTCTGAACTCCTCTGATATCTGTCGTTGTAATTCTTCAACGTCGTCAGAGAGGTGACGGGTCCCGACGGCCATATGTGTAATGGACCACTATGTCCCTAAACTGGAACAATAGATCCCCAAAATGCTCTTTTGTTGGATCTAAACGATCCCGTTAAGTTGATCTTAGTCTCAAATTGGACTAACGTATCCTTAACAAATGTTTAAGTTGATCTTAGCCTCAAATATGGCTAACGTATCCTTAAACCAAAACCCCAAACCCAAATCTAAGAAAATACGGATTTGGACTAATCCACGTCCTACGGGCGACGACATAAATTAGTCTCCGTATACAATCCACGGGTAACCACAAACAAAACAAACACCCATGACACGAAGTGAAATTCTGGAGAAGGAGAAAGTTGTTACCGCGCTGCGGTAGCGTAATTAACTGCAGGGGCTTGCGCCTGCAGGGAAGAGCGTCCCCACAATCAAAAACCCCTCGAAAGAGGGGGAATCTGACGAAGTCTGCTATATCGGCCGCATCCGTCTAAACCTCCGATACACGGTGCCATAAATCAACTTGGCATCTTCGGAGAGGTGGACGGATAAAACCAAATAGCATCTGCCCCGAATCAAAGGCAAGACGAACCTACGCGGTCGCGTCTCTGTATTCGGAGGGGAACAGATTCTGGCACGCCCGGTGGGACCTTTTCCTCTTTCCACTCCACACTTCGTGTGTCGTCTTCGCGAACGAATCGCGGTTTGTTAATGGTTGCCCTCGGGTTTCAAGTTACTAAGATTTGGTCTCTTGCTTGGCGCAGAAATCAAACAGCAATGGCGTCCAACTGCTCAAACTATTCCAAATGCAAATGCAACCGACGCTCCGCCTCACCTGGAGGTGTGGCTTACGGGCCTCAAGCGGCCTCCATCTTTGCCTTGCCGGTGGAACAAGTGACTCAGGCTACTACCGGTCTGTTCTTCGGGACCATGCTCCCTCCAGTGAACGTTAATGTCCTGCTACCTCAGGAAGCTTCAAAGAAGTCGGTCTTTGATCGGCTCACTACTACCACGGCCCCTCTCAACGGGTCGTCCAATGCCAACTCCTCGGTCTTCACCAGACTGAGCCTGAACTCTGATGGGCCTGCCAAGAAGCCCATGACCCCTGAAGTGGCCATCCTAAGGAAGATAGCCATCTCTGCGCCTGAAGTCGTCATGGCGGCTTCTCCTGCCAAAGAGTCGGTCTTTACAAGGCTGACTATTCCGGCTCCTGTTCCTGCTCGAAGGTCTGTCTTTGACAGATTGGATACCGCTACCCAAAAGACATCAGTTTTCAAGAGGTTGGCACCAGCGACGCCTCATCTGGACAGGGGGCAAGACAAAACCATCCCCATCGCCGAACCAGCCCCAGTAGCTCGACACGCTCGACGTCACCACTGGCGCCGAGTACGGAAGGCCCGGGGCAACTCCCCCTCTGGGCTAACTCCACCGGCTCCAATGGTGGAAATTAATGCTGCTGTTCCAACTGGGAACAACTTTGAGCCGCTAAGGAGGGTACGCAAGAACTCTCCGACTGCCACGCTGAAAAGATCTCCTCCACCCGCGGAGGATATTACAGAAACAAAGCCGGAGCATCCCCCTCAACAGTTGTCCTCCAAAATTTATAAGGTCTAGCGGCGGGTTCAGGACTCAGTAATTGATCGAGATCACTCTCGCCGGCAGAAGAGGGTGAAAGTTCAGGAAGAAAAGAACCGTCCTGTCAAACAGCAAAGGACGACAACTACCTGGGTGCCCGCTGCAATGGCCCCCTCGACTTCGACGGCCCACAAGA
This sequence comes from Agapanthus africanus, assembly GCA_030015575.1. Classification (NCBI taxonomy): domain Eukaryota; kingdom Viridiplantae; phylum Streptophyta; class Magnoliopsida; order Asparagales; family Amaryllidaceae; genus Agapanthus; species Agapanthus africanus. The sequence goes on from JASDDO010000022.1 coordinate 774,934,494, forward strand.
GAAGAAGGCCGGAGAAAGTCCCCACGCCCGCGGCAAATGTCAAGGGCAGTGAACCCAAACGACCTAAGTTCGAGGGCATTGTGGTCCATACCGTCTACATGGCATCCGGGAAAGAGGACAGCCGTACATCTACAGGTCATAGACTGCTTACGCGATCGGTGACTAAAGCTCAAGAGCAGCAGCAGAAGCTCCAAGAAATGATGACTGTGATGGCCGCACTCACTGGGCCAAAAGAAAGCCCAGAAGCATCCTCGGATCAGCGACAGGAGCAAGAAACTGACGCCGAGTTCCTTCGGAGAATATTGGAAAAGAAGGACAAAGAGGCTGCGGAACAAGCAGCCAATATAAAACGAATGGCCCTTCTGTTCCAGAACATGGTGGGTATGATGATCCAGCAGGATCCTCCTGCTGAAGATCCTCCGATCGTCCTTGAAGATGACAGAGGAGAAACGTCGAATCCACCGCCGGCTCTTTCGGCAGCCAAGGAGGAGACAATTTCCAAAGCTGCCCTGGATGAATACATAGCTCAGCAAATACGAGTTCACCAGGCAACTGAGGCAGCCGGTCAAGTTGTCAAGACAGGGCGACCATATCCGAGTTGGTACGATCAGATAAAGTACCCGCCGGGCTACACGATCCTAAAGTTCCATGTCTACAAGGTGACAGGCAATCCCCATCAACATGTTGCCCAGTTCAGGGCTCTTTGTGGCAACACCGACGGCGATGATAAACTGCTACTTCGCCAGTTCGTCGGCAGCTTGTCGGAGACGGCGTTCGAATGGTACTCTGAACTTTCGAACGACTCCGTCAAAACATTTGCGGAGATGGAGCTGCTGTTTACACAAAGATTCGCAAGTGCCAGTGAACGCACCCTGATAACAACATTGATTAATGCCAGGGTGAAGCCAGGCGAGACGTGGGTCCAATACGCGATACGGTGGTGGAACTTGTGGTCAAAATGCGAACAACGCATTGAAGAAGCGCCAGCAGTAGGCATGTTCGTGGGCACCTTAGATCCTCATGCAACTATTTCACAGTTCATGATGTTCTTTAAACCAACCACATTCCAGGTCCTGATCGACAAGCTAGCTCAAATGGATCAAATGGGCCATAGACCGTCTCCTCCAAAGCCGGACTCTTGAAATGAGAAGGGGATAGGAAAAGCGATCGTCGTCGCCGATGCTCAACAACAGCTGAGTAACTTGAAGCCGGTTGTCCGTCAAAACAATATGCATCCGCGCTTCTCCCTCGAGGAGAGGCTAGGACGTCCTTACTCGTTTCCTCAAGATAAAACGAGAGGACTGTTCGAGCTGGCATTGCGCAATAGACTCATCAATCTGCCGGATTCAAGACGCCCGTTGCAGCCAAATGACGTCGATGGTCCCAATTACTGCCCCTACCATCGAGTATTGGGTCATCCGATCAAAGATTGCTACGTCTTCAAAAACTGGATTGAAGACCAATACCAGCAAGGCAAGTTCGCGTTGTCTGAAAAATGGAAGGTGAACCCGCCGCAACCTCATACCCCTAAAAAGGCGAATATGCCGGGGGCAACGTGCTCCCTCGTTGAAGAAGCTCCATAGGAGGTTGTGCTATCAGCCAAAACAAAGAGGATGCTGAATGATCTCCAGACGTGCCCGGCGATCAGGTGGAAGAATCCGCTAGAACCCAGATCATCGAAGGGATGCTGAAGCCGCGTCCAACTCCAAAGATTGGTGGTGATGGCCCAAGTACTCACACTCAGCCGTCAAAATCTTCAAAGAAGAAGAAGAAGAAATCCAAAAAGCCCGTGAAGATGGCGACAATCGCACGGACTTGCAGAAACAGATTGACGCGTTGGAGGAGTACAATCAAAAGGCACGGACTCCCATCACACTCCAAGAGTTTCTCAGCCATGTCTTTCAGGAGGAAGATAATGGAGAAAGCTCGTCGGATGAATTCGAGGAATACGTGGCGAGTTGTCATATGATCTCCCACTCGCTTACAGATGATGAGAAAACTCCTTGCACTGAGAAGCTGGGGCAGATCCTGAACCGGAACTTCTGGGGCCATCAGATGAAACAATTGACGCATTCCTCAACGAAGCTCTTTTGAAAAGTAAAGCTGATCAGGAACACGAGACGGTCATATTTGAAAGGGCCAAACGCCGACGACTAGACGAAAGAGTTGAAGCACTCCCGCCGGATCAAAGTACATCCACCTCGGATAAAAGCAAATTCAAGACGAGGAAAATGTTTGCTAAAACCATATCAATGGGGATGAAGCTACCACCCTCTAAAGGAAACACTACCGGCAAAGCAGAAATGCACCCTTCCTACTGCTTATATCATCGGAAGATTTCGCACCCCACCGAAGAGTGCAAAACTTTCAATAGATGGTGGCAAGGGCATGTTGTTCACCGACAACATTTTAAGCGGGAGAAGCGCAAAACACGTCGGGAGCGGAAAAGTACGATCGAGGAGCTTAAAAGAACTACCGGCGATTGTTGCATGGTTAACGCCGGGGAAGCACAAATTCTCACATTCGGGAGCGACTCTGACGAGGAAATGGCTCTTAGCCCTCTCTTTAAAGAGTCCCCATCGGGAAAAGAGGAAGAGTCGAAAGCCTGCGAAAATATCCGGCTGCGTAATCGTACGCTACCCGAAAAGAATCTCGGACCCTCAAATAAAAAAGATAAGGGAAAAGAAAAGGTCTCTGAGGATATCGCCCTAGATGACCAAGTCATGGAAGAGCTAACCGTTAAGGACCCGCCAAAGAAAAATAAGGTGGACTACAACGTTCTGGCACACTTGAGGAAGCTACCCTCGCAGCTCAGTATTCTCGATGCCCTCTTACTATCAAAAGAAGCAAGGGATTCATTAATCAAAGCACTACAGGAGCCAGAGCAATTCCAAGGTTTTCTCGCCGAAGAAAAGATGAAGGACGAGCTGGCAGAAGTGCACATAGCCGATGTCACTTTCGGTGATGAAGACCTTCTCCTCAGGACGTGCGAACATAACCATCCCCTTTATGTCTCAGGATATTGCCATGATATAAAGATAGGAAAAATCTTGGTTGACAATGGGTCTTCCATCAATCTCCTCAACGTGCGGGTGTTAAGGGAAATCTGCATGAGCGTCCAGCACCTCGCTCGGGATAAGATCACCATATCCAGGTTCGACTCTCAATCATCACGAACTCTTGGGTCCATGATATTGACGTTACGCTTTGGGCTGCTCGTCACGGACATTAAATTCCACGTCATAGACGCCAAGACATGCTATAATGCTTTGCTCGGCCGACCATGGTTACACGAGTACAACATCATCCCTTCTACACAGCACCAGTGTATGAAATATTTTAAGGATGGTCTTGAGTATACCGTGATGGGAGAACTGAACCCGTTTTCCGTGAACGAAGTCTGCAAATATGAAGATGTAAAATACTTCTTACCGGATTTTGAGGATATGGAGAGGTGTCACAAACCAGAGAACAAAGCTATCGCTACCATCCCTGTCTTCGGGAGTGATACCGAGGAGGAAGAGAAGATAGTTTATTCAGGTCCACTTCAACACAACAAGCCAGGACCGTCCGCTCCCATGTCGATCTTTGGCAGTGACTCGGAAGATGAGGTCCATGCTATATTTTCCGCTCGACCTTTAATACAAACTGTCACTGATGAAGAGCAAAGTTTGCAAGTCGCCATGGTTCCACTTAAACATCATAAAGAACTGGATGTGCTCGATACCTACAGTGTAGAGGAGCTGCGGACGTTCTATGTCCCTCCCAAGCGAGAAGGCGAAAAGGCAATTCTGTTCTACCACTCTGAAGAAACCAAAGTGGAGAAAGAAATCTGGCACGGTGCGGATTCTACGCTTGACAGGCTTCAGCCCATCCGTCTGCCTAGATATTATACAGAAAGATTGAAAAGGCTGTTGAAGCACCAAGGGATACCCTTTAAACAGACCGTTCGAAAATCCAAATTCTATGATAGGGTCTGGAACGTTCCCGGGACTCAGCACAAGTTGCCCAGTGGGAGGATGGAAGCAATCGGGCTTGGATACATCCGGTCCAAGAAACGGGAGCTACTCCGCGACTGGTATGTCGTACATGACTTCAATGAAGAAGGATATGCTCAATGGGAGGACGCTAAGCCTGAACCAGAAAAAGTTCCTGATGCAAAAGTGCCCAGTCCGTCGTTCGAAGAACAAATGGACAAGCTTATAAGGGAAGCTGGTCAAAAAGTTCGAGATGACCATAACCGCGAAATGGCCATTTACGAAAAAGCCAGGACGCAACGCCTCCTCCAACAGACCGCGAAAAATGAAAATGCCGCTCCCTGTCAACCTGTTGTTAAAAAGGCCCGACGCAGAGGCAGAAACAAGTCAAAAAGCGAAAATGGTATTCAGCAAAGACAAAGCGGGACCAAGAAGCCACGTAGTCGGGAATCGAGCGGTCTTGATCTATCCCTTATGAAGAAAATGGGCCGAGCGTACTCTTTTCCTTGAGACAAGATAAATAAGATACTTGACCTCGCTATAAGACACCAAATGATTACGCTTCCGGAGTCCAAGCACCCTGAGCAAGCAAGCGAAATCTCACACCCGAACTACTGCTCTTATCACCGAGTAATAGGCCATCCTCTCGAAGATTGCTTCACCTTCAAGAATTGGGTCGAAGATCAGTATCAGCTCGGCAAGTTTGCTCTATCTGACAGCTGGAAGGTAACGCCACCACAGAAGCACGAACCCAAAGCCATGAGAGCAGAACCAGATCCACATCGGTCTTGGAAGCAAGCTCGTACTTGTAATATGATAACAATATCAAAAGAAGAGCCTGAGAATATGGATGACCTTCCCTGGTGCTTCAAAAACAACAACGACGTGGTGATCTCAGAATTTCCGCCAGCACCGAAAGAGCTGGAGGATGGAATACATACTACTGCAGATAACCTCAAGAAAATTGAGTTGGGGACGGCGAATGACCCGCGACCGACATTCGTCAGTGAGCTGCTATCTGAAGAAAGGGTGGCTGCGTTAAAAGACGTGCTTATACAGCATAAAGATTGCTTTGCATGGAATTATTCTGAAATGCCGGGACTAGATCTAGAAATTGCTGTGCATAAATTGGCGATATCCCCGGACGTCAAGCCAGTCAAACAGGCGCCGAGAAGAATGCGGCTTGAGCTTAAGATGAGCATTAACGTCGAAGTCAAGAAACTGATCGACTCTGGGTTTATCCAAGAGGTGCAGTACCCTGATTGGATCGCCAACATCGTCCCGGTGATGAAGAAAAATGGGACAGTGCGCATATGCGTGGACTTCCGGGATCTCAATAAAGCCTGCCCGAAGGACGATTTCCCAGTGCCAGTTACCGAGCTGATGATAGATAACACGTCCACTCACGAGCTTTTCTCCTTCATGGACGGCTCATCAGGATATAATCAGATAAAGATGCATCCCGAAGACCAGAAGCACACCGCTTTCCGGACCCCTTTGGGTATATTTTGCTACAAGGTGATGCCCTTCGGTCTAAAGAACGCCGGTGCCACCTATCAGAGGGCCATGACAAAGATCTTCGATGACCTTATACATGAAATCATCGAATGTTATATCGACGACCTCGTGGTTAAAAGCAAATCATACGAGGAACATCTCGAGCATCTGAAGACCGTATTTCAACGCCTTCGACAATACAACTTGAAGATGAACCCTCTCAAGTGCGCATTCGGAGTTTCCTCGGGCAAGTTCTTAGGATTCATCGTCCGACACCGAGGTATCGAGATAGATCCGTCAAAGATCAAGGCGATCATGGAAATGCCTCCGCCAAGGACTCTCAAGCAATTGCGGTCTCTCCAAGGGAAGCTCGCGTACATCCGGCGATTTATAGCCAATTTTTCAGGCAAGTGCCGTCCTTACAGCCACCTGATGAAGAAGGGAACTCCGTTCGTCTGGGATCATAAATGCCAAGACACGCTAGACGAAATCAAGCAGTACCTGCAGAATCTGCCAGTGTTGGCTGCTCCGGTCAAGAGAAAGCCTCTCATTCTTTACACGACTGCCCTCGAAGGTTCTTTAGACGCATTATGGGCACAAGAGAACGACCAAGGGAAAGAAAGAGCTCTCTATTATTTGAGTCGAGTTCTCCTGGGGGAAGAAAGCAACTACTCCCCCATCGAAAAACACTGCCTGGCGTTGATCTTTGCGATAACAAAACTCAGGCACTATGCATTGGCACATGAAGTCCGTCTCATATCGAAGGTGGACCCTCTCAAATATTTGATGTCAAAGGCCATACTGACAGGTCGACTCGCTAAATAGGCCCTACTCTTGATGGAGTTTTCGATAACCTATCAGCCTCTTAAGGCGGTGAAAGGCCAGGCCATCCCCGACTTCCTCGCTGAGCATCCGATATTGCGAACTTTCAGATGAACATGCGTTCGACACGATCGATGGAAGTGGTACCCGGTGGAAACTTTATTTCGATGGAGCATCTTCCATGAAGAAGCGCAAACAAAGCACCCCTATACTCAATTCGGGGGTAGGCCTTATCTTCGTAACTCCACAAGGAGGGATAATGCGCTTTGCTTTCTCCTTAACAGAGCCGAGGATGAACAATGAAGCCGAATACGAAGCTTTGATAGCAGGCCTCGAGATCGCCATCGACATGGGAATTGAAAACCTCCTCATATATGGAGATTCTCAACTGGTCGTTAGTCAAGTAAATGGCGATTACCAGACGTGCAAACCAGAGTTGGTGAAGTACGGCGAAAAGGTGCAGCAACTGTTGACCCAAATCCCCTCCTACATGCTGGAAAGCATACCGCGTGCAGAGAATAGCAAGGCAGATGCGTTAGCCAAGCTCGCTAAAGAATTGGCAGACGAAAACCTCGATGATGTAAGAATCGTGGTACAAAGTCGTCGGGTGCTTGCCCCAGCAGAAATATCTCCGGAATCATCCGAAGAAGAGGGATTGACTAAGCAGACGGCCCTGCAAATAAATAACCAAGAAAAGGCTGAAGATTGGAGAGAAGTCTTTATAGACTACTTCAAATCCCGTCGAACGCCTGAAGATGCGTCCTCAAGACATCAGCTTATGAAACGAGCCCTGTCTTTCGCCTTCATCAATGATACTCTGTACAAGAAGTCGTTTGATTCTCTGTGGTTGAGATGTCTGGGACCTGAAGAGGCGAAAAGAGTCGTTCAGGAAGTTCATGACGGACTCTGCGGTTCTCACCAAGCAGGCCCGAAGATGAAGTTGAAGATTAAACGGATGGGCTAATATTGGCCTACTATGATTCAGGACTGCCTCGAATATGCGAAGCAATGCCACTCATGCCAGATTCATGGGGACTTTATCCATCAGCATCCAAATCTACTACATCCAACGGTGGCTAGCTGGCCATTCGAAATGTGGGGAACTGACATAGTCGGCCCCATCGAACCAGCATCGTCCAGAGGACATCGTTTCATCCTGGCGACGACTGATTACTTCTCCAAATGGGCAGAAGCAGTACCGTTGAGGGAAGTGAAGATGGAGAATATCCTCCATTTCTTCAAGACGCACATCATTTATCGGTTTGGAACTCCGTGATGGATCATCTCCGATAACGGGCCAGCCTACAGAAGCCACAAGATCAGCCGTTTCGCGCAACAACACAACATAGACTGAAGATATTCCTCAGTTTATAATCCCCGAGCTAACGGTCTAGCTGAGGCTTTCAACAAGACCTTGACGAAGATCATAAAGAAGACGGTGTCCCGAAATAAGAAGGACTGGCACGAGAGACTGCAAGAAGCTCTCTGGGCGTATTGAACTACGTTCAAGACAGCCACGAATACAACACCGTACGCGTTGGTATTCGGTACAGAAGTGGTACTCCCCCTCGAGATAGAGTTACCCTCTCTATGAGTGGCAGTCCACTACGAACTGACGGACGAAGAAAATGCTCACCTTCGGCTTGAGGAGCTTGACGCCCTTAATGAAACCCGGCTCATAGCGCAACAAAATCTGGAGGCTTATAAAGCAAAGATGACGTGCTCATATGAAAGATTGACCAGGCCGAGGACATTCCGCCAAGGCAAACTCGTGTTAGTGGTAAAAAGACCTTTGATCCCCAATCGCGCCAAGCGGGGGAAATTCGAGCCAAACTATGAAGGTACATCATAGACAAGGTCTACCAGGGTGGAGCCTATCTACTCATGGATATGCACGGTGAAAGGCCTTTCAGGCCAATAAACGGTCGCTTCCTCAAGAAATACTACGCTTAATGGGTCACAGCCTAGGTTAATGATAGATGACGACGACTATGTCCGTTCGCTATCTGCCTAAGCCCAAACTCTATAAGCAGTAGCCGGCCTTCTTCAACAATGGACCAGAATGTCCTTAAACTAATAACGGACCATTACGTCCTAAAACTAGCTGTTGACCGAGATGTCGATAAACTACGATGAATTGCAACATCCCAAAGCTGATGCAAAAAAAAAAAGAATAAAAAAAGAATAATAAAAAAAAACGGTATGTCCATAAGCAAAATAGGCACGGATGAAAATCCGAAAGGGCTCCGTGAGTAAAAACGGCAGGGCTACCGGCGAGTGTTTGTGAATACCCGAAAGGGCACAACCTCATTAGAAAAAAAAGAATAAAAAGAATAAAAAAAGGAAAAAAGAAACGGTATGTCCATAAGCAAAATGGGCACGGATGAAAACCCGAAAGGGCTCCGTGAGTAAAAACAGCAGGGCTACCGGCGAGTGTTTGTGAAAACCCGAAAGGGCGCAACCTCGTTAGAAAAAAAAGAATAAAAAGAATAAAAAAAGGAAAAAAGAGACGGTATGTCCATAAGCAAAATGGGCGCGGATGAAAACCCGAAAGGGCTCCATGAGTAAAAACAGCAGGGCTACCGGCGAGTGTTTGTGAAAATCCGAAAGGGCGCAACCTCGTTAAAGGACACTTACAGGGTCCTCTCGACGTTGTAAGGAGAAACCACCCGTGTGAGATCCTTACGACTCACAAGGGAGCAACACACTTAGGGATCCTCACGATTCCTAAGGAGAAATTACACTTGCGAGATCCTCTCGACTCGTAAGGAGAACTCTCTTGTGAGACCCTTACGACTCATAAGACTTGAAAGTCTTAAGTTACAGAGACCTGAACCTGTTCTTAAGCAACCCCCACAACCTTCGATATTGCCCTACAAGTGGCTCAGTACTGACACTTGTATACAATCCACGGGCGTGAATAAACATTTCCCTAACAAAGTCCCACCCGTGACTAGGGATATGTCCATATGGTGAACAACCCTTGTAAGTCCTCTCGACTTACAAGGAGAAAACCCTCTTGTAGGATATTTACGACTTACAGAGGAACATGCACTTAGGAATCTCCACGATTCCTAAGGAGAAAACACACCTACGATATCCTCACGACTTGTAGGGAGAAATACCTTTGTGAGACCCTTACGGCTCATGAAGTCAAAAGCTTTAGTCGACAGGATCCTAACCCTGTTTACTAAGCCACCTTTGTTCGACATTGACAGAGGCAAATGATGATTCGCTCCTGGCAATATCCCAGTTGTAGCGGTGCTAATGCCGAAATCGGTGTCTAATTCCAGGCTTACAGCGAAAAGCCAGCAAGCCACACATGCATACGAAATAGCCGAAATGATGGGGCAACTTGCAATAAAATCAGCAAGTAAAAATATACGCATGCAAAATAGCCGAAATGATTGGGCAACTCGCAATAAAAAACAGCGAGTAAAAGTAAAATAAATAGCCGAAATGATTGGGCACCGCGAAAAATAGCCGAAATGATGGGGCAGTCGCGACCTTCGCGATATAAAAGCTGAAATGATAGAGCATCGCGGAATGAAATAAAAATATATAATGAAATTTATGCCCCACAGGCGATATCACAGCAATCCCTATATACAATCCAGGGGCGCAAACAAAGAAGGAATCGCATCTTCCCTCCCCATGCTCCATAAAAAAAAACGGAGCCAAGTCTGGACAGCAAGTCATATAAAGCCTGAAAGACAATTGGAGATCATCTCACATCAGTGCGGAGTGGTCACCACCTCGACGTTCGTCTCGACACAGCAGACGAGATATCACAACAGCGTTCTTCCTCCAACAGGATTTAGACGCGACAATCAAACAACGGAGCCACGGCAAAATCCCTAGTTCCAAACCTTGATGGTTCACCAGCAACCTAAAGACAACCGCGACATTCGTCTCGATATAGAGGACGCAATGCCAGCAAACGAAGCAAAGGACAAATTCCTAGCTTCAGAGTCTTAACGACAAGTCATATAAAGCCTGAAAGACAATTGGAGATCATCTCACTCCAGTACGGAGTGGTCACCACCTCGACGTTCGTCTCGATACAGCAGACGAGATGTCAACAACAGCGTTCTTCCTCTAATAGGATTCAGACGCGACAATCAAACAACGGAGCCACAGCAAAATCCCTAGTTCCAAATCTCGACGGTTCACCAGCAACCTAAAGACAACCGCGACATTCGTCTCGATATAGAGGACGCAATGCCAGCAAACGAAGCAAAGGACAAATTCCTAGCTTCAGAGTCTTAACGGCAAGTCATATAAAGCCTGAAAGACAATTGGAGATCATCTCACACCAGTACAGAGTGGTCACCACCTCGACGTTCGTCTCGATACAGCAGACGAGATGTCAACAACAGCGTTCTTCCTCCAATAGGATTCAGACGCGACAATCAAACAACGGAGCCACGGCAAAATCCCTAGTTCCAAACCTCGGCGGTTCACTAACAACCTAGAGATAACCGCGACATTCGTCTCGATATAGAGGAAAACCTAATGGGAGAATTAAAGTCAATGGGCCTAATTGATAGGATTTTGTGGGTAGTATCCGCTGAAAACCTTCAGGAGACAACACTCCTCCTACTAGGGACACCTAGAGGTTTAGCGGCTTGTTGCACGAGCTCAGTGCAATCGCGATTCCCTGCGAAAGTGCGGTTAGGTTTTTGTAGAGAATAAAATTAAGTTTGCTCGAGGACGAGCAAAAGATAAGTTTGGGGGTATTTGTTCATACCATAATATTGCATATTATATTCCCCATTCTTATTTGTTTTATAAATAAACATGTGCTTTTGACACATGTCTGCTACATATTACAGGTTACAGGTTCTTGGACAGAAAACAGTGAAAACGATGAAAAGACGATGCAAAAGTGGACTTTGACCAACAAACAGAAGACTCTTGATCAAGTCCACATCAAAGATAAAATTCACAAAGTACAAGGCAATGCAAGGTCCAAGATTACAAAGCGAACGGTTAAAAGTCCACCGTAATTATTCACTGAAGATCTGGAAGAAATATAGAAGCTATTTTAATAAAAGAACCAAATAATAAGGAAGCCCAAAGACAGAAGAGCCCACAAAGGAAATTTCAAGGCCCAATACTTCCTTTTAAAGAGACAGAGACATAAAATTTTACCAAAGCTTGGAGTCTACTTTGACTAGGTCTTCCTGAGGATATTTTGGTAAATATAGACGTGCGAATCAATTGTAACCTAGGGTTTCCTATCCTCTATAAATAGGAGCTCTAAATCATTGTAAAGGCTATGCCTCCCTCATGCCTCTTTTTATGAATAAAATCTAGAAATCTTTTGGAGAGCATCGATGCCTCTTTTCATATCATCTATTCAGATCTGACAACCCTGTGTAAATGTTTGGAGAGAGCCATCTGTAAAGTAAGTAGATTTATTTAATTGCCCTAGTTTAGATTTCAATTCTTGCCCTAGGTAATTTTTCATTCTCTGCCCTAGATTAAATTTAATTCCTTGCCCTAGTTAGATAGTTAGATCTTTAATTCAATTGCCCTAGATTAATTTAGTTTTTTTAGATTTAATTAATCCATTCACACCGTTTGGAATTAACTCGTAAGAGCGATTAGGAAATTCACAACATCCCTGTGGACCGACCCGTACTCACCGGCTAGCTACATGCGACGCCGTTCTTGATTGCGGTAATAGATAGTTTTTGAGATCAAATCAGTGAACGCCACTTGTAAGTCCTCTCGACTTATAAGGAGAAAACACTCTTATAAGATCCTTACGACTTATAAGAGAACACGCACTTAAGAATCCTCACGATTCCTAAGGAGAAAACGCACCTACGAGATCCTCACGACTCGTAGGGAGAAACACCTTTATGAGACCCTTACGGCTCATGAAGTCAAAAGCCTTAGTCGACAGGATCCTAACCCCGTTTGCTAAGCCACCTTTGTTCGAATCGACAAAGGCAAATGATGATTCGCTCTTGGCGATGTTCCAGTGGTAGCGATACTGATGCCTAAATAGGTATCAATTTCCAAGTTCTTTCACGGCAAATGATTATTCGCTCCTGGCAATATTCCAGTTGCAGCGATGCTGATACTAAGATTGGTATCAGATCCCAAGTTCCATACTTGCAACAAAAAGCAGCGAGTAAAAAGAAAAATAGCCGAAATGATTGGGCAACTCGCAACAAAAAACAGCGAGTAAAAAGAAAAATAGCCGAAATGATTGGGCAATCGCGACTTTCGCGATATAAAAAGCTGAAATGATAGAGCATCGCGGAAGGAAATTAAATAATGATGAAAGTGTAGGACTACGGTAGCGCCCCGGCCGTCTATCCGAGGCCAAAATGCGGAAACGAAAATTTTTCTTGAGTTTAAACCGGCACTACCGCATCCTAAAACCCGGATCGGACTATTAACCTACTACCAGCTAACTAGAGAAGGGATAGAATGCTATACCGAGCGATCCGTGTCCTTCGGTCTTCGCCTCCACTCCGATCTCCTCGCGGAATCTCCGGTCTTCATTTCCACGTCGGAACGGGCACCACATCGCCGGGTTCTATTACGGGCTCCCACCTCTGGACCGAGGCAACTCGGGCACGAAGTTGGCGAGCCGACGTGCCCAAGGAATGCTGTAGGCTAGTGTAGAATGGTTTGTCTCTTGGGGTTTGAAGTTGCCACTTTGATGGAGGTGAAGAATGGAAATGAGCTTAGGATTTTTGGTGTAATCTAAAATGATATGAGATGAATATTTTGCCACCACAAAAATGAACCTCTCTCTTCCTCCTTACTAGAAGTGGCCGGCCAAAAATGAGAGGGGAAAAGCAATAAGGGAGGTGAGTGTAGGGATAGCAAATGGTAACCATAACCCATGTGAAGATAATGAGGAATAAGGGTCACATCCATATCAAGATCAACTCTAATCTCATTTAATGCTAGCCATCATGAAAGAAGAAAAGCAAAGATGCTATTGTTATCATAATGCCTCATATCACAAATAAACCCTCCACAACTGCTAATTTGCAAATATGCAAATTAGCCCCTCCCATCACAAAAGTCCGGCCGTGAAGGAACAAAGGAAAACTGTCCGAAACGGAATGCAAACTGGCAACTTCAAAAAACTGATCCCGTAATAAATTACAGGAAAACCCCGCGACTGTATATACATACCCGCATTTGTATTCCCACTGAATACAAATGCAAAAAGACAAAATCTACACTGTACAATACTAGGATCCGGCTTAAACCAAAGCCCGCTAGTATTATCCGTCCGATCATGATCCGTGCAATACCGCACGTATCTGATCAAACCCTACCATATCTCCATACGGCCTCTACAGCGTTTCGCCCGAAACTTGAGAAAACGGTCTGTGGGGGACTCTAAAGACTCGTCAATACTTTGGTTGTGGATTTAACCACTAGCACGTCAGAGGTATTAGCCATACGTAACGGGCTACCAGGTATTGACCAAAAGGGACGTCGATGAGCGAACTCATCCTGACACCCTACTGAGTCTGTCAGTGACAATATCCGTACAGTCCGGTCCGTTCGTCTATGAGCATCGCATGGCGGGCCTAGGGGGTTGGTAAAAGTCAGACCCCCAAAAGCGGTACAAGTCATGTCGGAGTGTAGCCCAGAACACCCTGAGATACTACTGGGATACCTACCAGTAAATCTCCTGCCTCGGCCGAGGGCTTTGTGTAATGGCTCTCCTAGACACAGCGCAACCTCACCCTCAATACCGGGAGAGACGAACCCCTGCAGATCCGCTCACTGCCTCCATGTGGCTCGGGACTGTACCCAACTAAAACCTGTTTGCATGACTCCTTTGAGCCGTGGTAGGGTAGTAATCAAAGTACAGTGGGAACTCACACGAGACAAATGACGATCCCAGGTCGATGAACTAACCTGTACACATGTCACCACGGAACTGCTATCTGACGTCAGGTATAAGACCAACTAGCATGTTCCCGGCGAGTCCTGTCCGGTGTACTCATAACCCAATGAGCACCTGTATACATCTTAGGTGATCCAACTGACACCAGTGGCTTGTGAGACCGGCCACCGCCCTTCGTCGGGGTCTCGACTGCATACACTAGTCTACTCTGGAGTATCGATGCCCTGTCTCGAAAAATCCCACGACTAGGGACCTTTTAAGGATGTGCTTATGGACCCCAGCTCCCACGTATATGATCGCCATCATACTGCTGGACGTCAAGCAAGAATCCTAAGGGCTCTATCAACGTGCAATAGTGACCTGCAAGGTCACCTGAAACAGTACACGATGATAAAGGTAAACCAGATAGCATACTATCATCTTGAGTAAGACTGTCTTACCGGTATAGGTTCTCACTCAATTATTGCAATCACGTGCCTGTGATCCAATAATTGACTCTGAGGGCACTATCTCCAACAATCTCCCACTTGCACTCAAGGCTAATTATTGCGATGTCGCATACTCACAGCCCGTATGATACCGAACACCCAACTCCTCTACTAATCAGTCTCACAAAACTCGTTTGCGAAACTATTGCGTTCGAGGAATAGCCTCAGTGAGTGGATCCGCTCAGATGTTTCTTTCTTTGTCTCTCTTTATCTCAAGTTCGCGGAGAAATCCATCTCCCGAAATGAGCAATACCTGTCTTAGAATGTGTCTGGATATCTGATGGGACCTAGTTCATAAATGAACTCCAAATCCAAACTTCTCAGACTGTATCGTCAACTGAACTTAATCAGTATTCTGCGCCATGCCTCCCTCAGTATCCCCTTGGACCAGCTGTCCAAAATACTGCCCCTCGTCAGAGGGAAAACTATAACTCTGACAATCACTTTGTCATCCGGGTCACCTTGGAAGCCTGGAATGATAATCGTCCCCGAAAAGAGGCTGTTGTTATCATATCCCTAGAACATCAACTTATGTTCTAAAACTGCTTCCGAACATTTCTCTAGGATTGGATCAACATCACCTTATTGCATCTAGTGCAAAAACAACATCTATATCCTATGTGGAGAAACCACTGTGTGACAACCAACGTATAACCGATCGTAGTATAGGAACTTCACTTCCTACTCTGTATGTGTCATCCAAATACCAGGACATCACACCCTACCACCTTCTTAACAGATCCGTCCCCTATTCTGATGAAGTCAAAACTATAACTGTCACATCAGAAATAGATGATCTATCTCCGCTATATCTGCTTTAGTCTATAAATAGACATAAGCCACTTGTCCACTATGCTTCCGCTGCTCCCACTGACTACGACAACCCTCTAGCAGAGTCATATAGACGTACACTTCTAAAGCTAGTTTAGAACGACGCTATACTCATCCTCCTGCCGGGTCTCACAGTCTGGAACAACAGCAATGGCAAGTCTGGATAAACAAGAACCTCCCTGTCACCGTCCTTGAGGCTACCGAAGTACCTCTCGGGTGCTTGAGGTTACCCACTATATCTGCGGAATGGCAAACGGAATGTCAAATCAGATTGAATCTTTAGGTTCTTATCAAATTTTCAGTAATCGTTTGCGGTTCTGGAATTACTTCCAGTTCTACCATACTCCCACTACTATTTTCTGAAAAAATCCATTTTTATTAAAACTGTGGCGAGTCTAGAATAATATCACTATTGATCTTCCAGATGGTAGAAAGTCAACCCTCGTCATAGCCCGGGTCAACCCACAAACAGCCATTACAGAAACGTGCCTTGAGTTGTCCAGAGTCTGGTTTTAAGCATAAGATGGACAACTCCCCGTACCTTAACAATGTCAAGATATGAACTGTTCTATATCCAATATAGAAACAGAGGCACTGATTTAATTGGAACCAGATTCAAATCATGCAGCTGTCTCCAGTGCATGTCAGCTAAATGGAAAGAGGCCAATCAACATTACTCAACTTAGGAGTGCTTCCAATTATGAGTAATCTGAAAGAGAATCAAGTTCTCTTAATCATTACTATCAACTGAATACCATACACAAGTATCTACATCTTCGATCACCTTGAAGAATCTTGATACTTGCAATGCCTGGTTCTCTACTCTATTCTTATACCTATAACTTCTCAGAACTTGGACCTTGTGTTTCTACGAAACACATGTCTAAGACCTAGAGAAGTCACAAGTAAACAGAATCTAGTACGAGTACCAACCCCTCTGTCCTAATGGACACTGGACAACATACAATACTCTGTATAAGTCCCTTGAGTCTAATGATTCATTCCCTGTATGTCGTAGGTTGAAAACAGTACTTATGGTTAAGAAGAATTACACCGCTGTTTAATACTCCTTACCTAACCATCCACCGATATAGGTAAATGTCATGGACATAATTTCAAAAAGGTATATCTTACTCTATAAAAATAGACGTACAGATATATCAATTTGAAATTGGTGCATAACAACGGATATTCAAAACCAAATATTTGCCGTCCGGCAAACAGCCCAGATGATTTCCTCAAATATCACCAATTACAACGAATCCCGATATAATGAGGATGATCACCCAATTCCCAATAACTTACTCCCACTCATCATCTGTAAAACCATACAGATGTGAGAATCATACCTGGTAAATACATACCCTGGAGCCAGGGCTAATTGGGAAATCGGTTTTCTTTTAACAGTACACAGTGAAACTGAAACATTGAAATGTTTCGTAGGGGTATCCGGGTATTCCTAGTAATGCCTCTTCCATTATCCAGATTCATGACTTTAACCGTATGTTTCTTTGCTATCTCTCCAAATCCCTTCATATGTCTTTAGTCATTACCTTCTGTACACCCTCTTAGGCTAAATGGTTTTCTTCCTTCCCTACCGTTCGGCACCAGCCTATGGTTTGGAAGAAGATTATCCAATAAGCATAATGGGTGTACTGTCCTAATCCTAGGATCACTCGCAACACGAGAGAAGGTAAAGATAAAAGACACCTGAATAAACCTTATTCCTATTTCTTCTGAACCAGAATCCATCCCCGAATTGGAACAAGTTCGTTTCGAGTTCGTATATAACCATACGATGGAATATCCAATAAACTGTGGATCTTCGTAGTGATACGGAGTGTTCTGGAGAAATACAAAGGTGATGTAGGATTGGCGAAGAAATAGTTGGTTTGGTCGTGAATAGCAGTCGCAATTTACATTGCCCTCTTTCTAATCCCTTTGTTTGTCTTTACATAATACCTTCTGTACACCATCGTTAGGCTAATTGGTTTTCTTCATTCCCTACCGGTCGGCACCTGCCTATGGTTTAGAAGAAGACTATCCAATTTGCGTAATAGGTGTACTGTCCTAATCCAAGGAACACTCGCAACCTGAGAGAAGGTAAGAGGAAAAGATAACTGAATAGTCCTATTCGTTTTCTCCAGAACCAGAAACCATCCTCGAATAAATTCCTTCGAGTTCGTATATAACCATACGATGGTTTTATCTAATGGAAGTGGACGTTTGTAGTAATATGGGGTGTTCTGGAGAAAAGGGTAAAAGTAGGAGTGGCAATGAGGTATGCAACTCTGACAATCCAAAAGCCAGTGTTTAAGAAGGTTCGGTTAATTTTGGTCACTGAGTCATAGTCAAGGGTCGGGTCATGGTCGCTGCCAAGGAGAGAGAGAAATGAAACACTCAGCGTGCACTCTAACCTAGATCAGAATGGTTATCAATTTATCTAATCAGGAAACCTCCCACTGTCACCTCAAATTCTCCTCCAAACCTGAAAGAAGAATTAGTCGGGATCACTCGAGGAGTAAACCAACTCATCAGTGGGAATCGGGATCCAACTATCATTGCATGATAACGTGACGGAATCCACTCACGTTACCACACTCCAGAAGGTATGCGCATGCCCGGCAAGTTTCAGTTTCTTTAGAAACTCCCGATGTATGTTTTTACCCCTAGGACCCAAGTGACCTTGACAATGCCAACATATCAAAGAGTCCTAGTCAAGTTCAACCCGTCATTATCTTGATTGCATTAAACCCACCCGTACGAGTCCTTGACAATGCCAACATAACCGTACGACTGTCCTAACCAATCCACTTATCCATGCGACAGAAAAGCATTACAGAGCTACCGAACACTACGCCTCGGCAATGCACAACATACGTAGTACGAATACTAAGCAATACTAATCTGAAATGACGGAGGGCTACGGCTGGTTTTTGGCGAAAAACCTTTAACGTAATGAACTTGATATCGTTGAAGGAACTGGATAACTTTTTATAAAAATATAGTGACGAAAACCTTTTGCTAAAGAGGTCACTCCCGGTGAAGGGATCTCGGCTCTTTCCCCGTAGAATGAGGTGCAGGATACTCCAACTGAATACCACGATGCAAAGCAAAAAGGCAATCGGCTATAGTGAAGTTATTACCCTGACGCAAACTTCTGTCCAAGGGGTCACTCCCGGTGAAGGGATTTCGGCCCTTGCCTCGTCGATTGAGGTGCTGGATATTCATAACCGAATACCACTGTGCAAAACAAAAGAGAACGTCCTTGCAATAACAGCTTTTTGAAAATTGTTCCAACAACATCAGAAAAGGTTTGTTTAGCTTGCATTGATCCGAATCAACGCAGTCCCATCAATTGATCACACCACAAAAGAACGAAAATACGATGTACGTATATGCCATCCGCATTCGCCACTGGGTCCCGTCATCACCCGTTAGGTTACTTAACTAATGACAGAGCGGGGACTGGACTAGCGCAGATGCAAAACATATACAACATCTACTAGTATATATATCAATATATAATAATCGCTCAAGGCATGATAAAATGCAACATCACAGAAATGTAATAAGCATCACAGAACAATACAGATAATCTGGAAGCCCCGGGTTTCACAGAGCCGCTGCTGAAACCCGACGTTCCCCTGGTCGTGTGGATAGCCTGTGCAATGAAATCCTAGACCCCTACGGGCGCGGCAAGTTACCCGCCAAAACCTGAAGCGAGGCAGCCACCTTCAACAACGTGAATGGACCACCCAGCACTTCACGGAATCCGGTAACTTGAGCACCCCTCCTTGGGTCAACCTGTACCCCCTACGAGTGCGGCGAATAGCCCGCCAATTCTAGAGTGAAGCCCCCTCCGTCTCAACGCCATGAGATGCGGGCCTGTTGCCCTCTAGAACCCGGCTATCCGTGCACCCCTCCGCGGGGTAATCCTAGTACAGAATGTAAAAATATACATACAACGGGTACAACGACCTCAGCCCGGTCGTGCCCCAAAAGAATAATATACAAATAAGCAGTAACGGCAGTCCACATGTCGGACGCTCGCCCCGCAATATCAAATGTACATAATAACCAAACTGTACTACCACTGCACCAGGCTATCCACCACGACAAATCCGCAACATCACAGCACAACACAGAACATCAACGTGAATGTCACGTTCGCAAATCTGTCTAAAAGAACTATAGCAATTAGACGGGATTTACCGATCAAATGACATTCACGGTCGCAGATATAATGTAAATACTGTGAACTAACATGTTTAAAATTTTCGATCGACTAAATTTACCGAAGTGAGCCCCAAGCACAACTGTAGCACTCAAAGAAGATCTGGGCCCAAACAGTATATACCAAAAACCCTATTTCCAATTCAGAAGCCCACTGTGAAAAATTGGTGCTGTTAAGAGTTAAAGTGGCGGCGGAACCGCGGCCAATGCGTGGGTTTGGCCGCGGTTCCGCGGTGGAACAGTGACGTCACGCGACCAAATTTTCACAGAATGCTTAAAAAACCCTGCTCGTATTTTTACAATGTACCAAATAATTTTTAGAGCACAAGAAAAATTCGATAGAAACTAGACCAGAAAATGCGGGTTTTCGGAATTTTCGTTCGATCAAAGTTCTAAACACGTTAGAGCAAGCTAGTAAAGGTTAATGGCGTGGCTCTGATACCATGTAGGACTACGGTAGCGCTCCGACCGTCTATCTGAGGCCAAAATGCGGAAACGAAAATTTTTCTTAGCTTTAAACCGGCACTACCGTATCCTAAAACCCGGATCGGACCATTAACCTACTGCCAGCTAACTAGAGAAGGGATAGAATGCTATACCGAGCGATCCGTGTCCTTCGGTCTTCGCCTCCACTCCGATCTCCTCGCGGAATCTCCGGTCTTCATTTCCTCGTCGGAACGGGCACCACATCGCCGGGTTCTATTACGGGCTCCCACCTCTGTACCGAGGCAACTCGGGCACGAAGTTGGCGAGCCGACGTGCCCAAGGAATGCTGTAGGCTAGTGTAGAATGGTTTGTCTCTTGGGGTTTGAAGTTGCCACTTTGATGGAGGTGAAGAATGGAAATGAGCTTAGGATTTTTGGTGTAATCTAAAATGATATGAGATGAACATTTTGCCACCACAAAAATGAACCTTTCTCTTCCTCCTTACTAGAAGTGGCCGGCCAAAAATGAGAGGGGAAAAGCAACAAGGGAGGTGAGTGTAGGGATAGAAAATGGTAACCATAACCTATGTGAAGATAATGAGGAATAAGGGTCACATCCATATCAAGATCAACTCTAATCTCATTTAATGCTAGCCATTATGAAAGAAGAAAAGCAAAGATGCTATTGTTATCATAATGCCTCATATCACAAATAAACCCTCCACAACTGCTAATTTGCAAATATGTAAATTAGCCCCTCCCATCACAAAAGTCCGACCGTGAAGGAACAAAGGAAAACTGGCCGAAACGGAATGCAAACTGGCAACTTCAAAAAACTGATCCCGTAATAAATTACAGGAAAACCCCGCGACTGTATATACATACCCGCATTTGTATTCCAACTGAATACAAATGCAAAGAGACAAAATCTATACTGTACAATACTAGGATCCGGCTTAAACCAAAGCCCGCTAGTATTATCCGTCCGATCATGATCCGTGCAATACCGCACGTATCTGATCGAACCCTGCCATATCTCCATACGGCCTCTACAGCGTTTCGCCCGAAACTTGAGAAAACGGTCTGTGGGGGACTCTAAAGACTCGTCAATACTTTGGTTGTGGATTTAACCACTAGCACGTCAGAGGTATTAGCCATACGTAACGGGCTACCAGGTATTGACCAAAAGGGACGTCGATGAGCGAACTCATCCTGACACCCTACTGAGCCTGTCAGTGACAATATCTGTACAGTCCGGCCCGTTCGTCTATGAGCATCGCATGGCGGGCCTAGGGGGTTGGTAAAAGTCAGACCCCCAAAAGCGGTACAAGTCGTGTCGGAGTGTAGCCCAGAACACCCTGAGATACTACTGGGATACCTACCAGTAAATCTCCTACCTCGGCCGAGAGCTTTGTGTAATGGCTCTCATAGACACAGTGCGACCTCACCCCCAATACCGGGAGAGACGAACCCCTGCAGATCCGCTCACTTCCTCCATGTGGCTCGGGACTGTACCCAACTAAAACCTGTTTGCACGACTCCTTTGAGCCGTGGTAGGGTAGTAATCAAAGTACAGTGGGAACTCACACGAGACAAATGACGATCCCAGGTCGATGAACTAACCTGTACACATGTCACCACGGAACCGCTATCTGACGTCAGGTATAAGACCAACTAGCATGTTCCCGGCGAGTCCTGTCCGGTGTACTCATAACCCAATGAGCACCTGTTTACATCTTAGGTGATCCAACTGACACCAGTGGCTTGTGAGACCGGTCACCGCCCCTCGTCGGGGTCTCGACTGCATACACTAGTCTACTCTGGAGTATCGATGCCCTGTCTCGAAAACTCCCACGACTAGGGACCTTTTAAGGATGTGCTTATGGACCCCAGCTCCCACGTATATGATCGCCATCATACTGCTGGACGTCAAGCAAGAATCCTAAGGGCTCTATCAACGTGCAATAGTGACCTGCAAGGTCATCTGAAACAGTACACGATGATAAAGGTAAACCAGATAGCATACTATTATCTTGAGTAAGACCATCCTACCGGTATAGGTCCTCACTCAATCATTGCAATCACGTGCCTGTGATCCAATAATTGACTCTGAGGGCACTATCTCCAACAGAAAGAATGAAACTTTTGCCTTACAGGAGAGTCCATACTAACCCCTGTATACAATCCATGGGCATAAACTAAAAGGGAACCACATTTCCCCACCGGGCTCTTTCAAACGGAGAGTCAGATCTCAACGGCAATATCTACAGCCTAGAGATCAACAACGGCGTTCATTCTCGTTCTAGCAGGATACGGACGCAACATCACCAATTGGAGCCATGGCAAAGTTCCCAGTTCCAAGACTCTACGGTTCACAGACAACCTAGAGTCAACCCTAACACCGCAGAAAATGGAGCAAGTCAACCCTGATACCGTAGAAAGCGGAGCAAGTCAACCACGACACCGCAGAAAACGGAGCAAGTCAACCCTGACACCATAGAAAGTGGAGCAAGTCAACCATGACTCCGCAGAAAGCGGAGCACGTTAATCCTGACACCGCAGAAAGCGGAGCACATCAGCCCTGACACTGCAGAAAACGGAGCACGTCAAACCTGACACCGCAGAAAGTGGAGTAAGTCAATCTTGACACCGCAAAAAGCGGAGCAAGTCAACCACAATACCGCAGAAAACGGAGCAAGTCAACCCTGACACCGTAGAAAGTGGAGCACGTCAACCCTGATACCGCAGAAAGTGGAGAACGTCAATCCTGACACTGCAGAAAGCGGAGTAAGTCGAACCTGACACCGCAGAAAGCGGAGCACGTCAACCTCGACACCGTAGAAAATGGAGCAAGTCAACCACGACACCGCAGAAAGCGGAGCAAGTCAACCACGACACCGTAGAAAGCGGAGCAAGTCAACCAATAATCTTTTGGTTCGTCTCGACTCGTAGGGGAAAGCCTTAGGCAACGGGGATAAGGATCTGTTTCCCAAACACTGGGACCTTGCAAGTCGACCCAAGATGGGCCATTGTATACTATTCATGGAGAGTCGAATCTCGACAAGGAGGGAAACAACCATTTACGAGTCCTCTCGACTTGTGAAAGGGAAAAATTCTCTTGTGAAATCCTTACGACTCTCGAGAGAAAATACGCACTTAAGAATCCTCACGATTCCTAAGGAGAAATTACACCTACGAGATCCTCTCGACTCGTAAGGTGAAAAGTCTTTATGAGGCCCTCACGACTCATAAAATTGAAAAGTCTTAGGCAGTAGACCTGAACCTGTTTCCTAAACCATCGCTACCCTACAAGGAGGTTAAGATGGACTGCTATCTTCTATCTACTGGCTACATTTGCTAAAGTAACATGCCAATGTCACAACAAAGAAAAGAAAGCGATAGTACAGGATAAAAAAATGTGTCTTTTATTCTTGAATTCAATTGAGTACAAGATACATCATATAAAAGAATAAAAAAAATGAATGAATGCATGTTATTCATAGATTACAAATTTTCAGTCGATACAAAGGCGGCTACTAAGAAGGAGACGTCTACAGTAAGTCAGCAAGCCGCTCGCACACTTCTCTCAACTCCTTTTCACGGTCAGCCGCCGTGGCCAACTCCGCTTCAATTTGAGACCGTTGCTGCAAACAGGATGAATGTTTCTCATCGATTTCCCGCTGAGCAACTTCGCGACTCTGCGTAACCCGCTCAGTGAAGTCGAGCTTCTGCCTCAGTACCAGCCCATCAGAAATACATCGTTGGAGGCCTTAAAAAATAGCTTTCACCAGTGCAGCGTTCGCTTTGACCTGGGTACGCAATTAGACAGACTCGGTGGAAGCCGCCTCACGTTCCTTTCGCCTCAGGGTCGCCTCTTGTTCAAAATGGAGAAGGAAAGGAACACTCTGCTCACCCAATGCAGCTCGCTGGGAGTTCAAAGCCGATACTTCCGGAGCGGGACGCTTGAGCTCAATCTTATGTAGGCAAGCCTCGATCTTTCTGCAATAATTAACCCAAGACTCGACGACGCCTTCGTCATGGAAGTTCATGAGCGTCGCCAGCATAGGATTAACCTCAGCAGCAAAGTCTGCAACAAATGCGAGGGCCTCGGCGTCAAGATCCTTATCGAACTCGCTCAACATTCACAGGTTAGTCGCAACGCCCCTAGAAAATGGGCGTCTAGCAAAAGGCCCTGCCATCATTTGGATCCGAGACTCGAAGGGAGCTGGAGCCGGTGCGATTGCTGCAAAACAAATTATGGTCAAATATCGACTCGACAGGTAAAGAAATACACGAGTAACGGTGTCAACTATACAGGCTATGGCGGATGGCAAAATTGGGAGTACCGGAGGCGCGACAATTCTCCCGTCCCCTCTTCCAATCCGTGACGCTGCGATCAATACAAGGAAGATTCAGCGACAATACGGCTATTTATAAAAAAGGGGGAAAACAATAGTTGAAGGATATACTAACCAATACCAGCAGGCGGAGCGACTTCCGACTGGAAGGAGAAATGCGGGTTTAGCACATGATACAGATGGTCAAAAAGGACTCCTGCAAAGTTCTGACAATATATTGTTAGTACAAGGAGGATGATACCCACAATGAAATCGATAAATCGCAAACCTATACCTTCCAGCATTTCGGAATAGATAGGAGAAGGCGAGGGAACAACAACCGTCATGGCGGCGACCGGAGGTGCTTCAGATGGCACAATCTTAGCGTTCGCTGCACCTACAAATAAAACATCGTCAGAAGAAACTGAACGGGGTTGTGAAATAAAAAGAACAATGACTCAAAACTAACCTGACGAGTCATCAACCAAAACCGCGATGGAAGCATCACCAGGCGTTGCGGCTTTTTCGCTCTCCCGCAGAGGAGTAGTCTCTGCGCCCATGGCTTCGTCCCTTGATACGACGAGGGCCGTCGTGACGCTTGCGATGCCCGCCGATACTGGGGAGCCATAAGGGGAAAGAGCGGTGGTTTAAGCAGTCCCAGACTCCCGAGAGAGAGTAGCTACTTCAGGCTCTGTGGTCGCCATCGTCTCGCCTGCCATCTCATCGCCAGGACTTGGCCCTATGGGATATGATGTATAAGAATTTGCAGATCATGTTCTAATAAAAAAGACTGGGCATTACGTTACCTTGCGAAAGATTCTCGGTTGCTTTCCGAGCTGCGCGCGCAACCTGTCTATGGGCGGTAGACAGAGCAGCTGGAGCACTCTCTAAAGGAACAACGACAGATGGAGTGGTGCTTGAGCCTGCACCTACAGACAAAGTGGCATCACGTTCCTTCGCTGCGTGCTTCCTACGTTTCCTTTCAGTTTGGGCCATGAGAGCTGATCTCCTCAAGACCTTCGTCAAAGGGACGTCATCGTCCGAACTAAGCTCTGCCTCTGGAGCTGTTACCGCATTTGTCATCAGCCGCTTTAGCGAAGCCTCCTGCGGTAAGGTTGAAGGAGCTGGGGCCATAATAGCTGGCTCTGGAAGCGTCGCCGCATCACCACTTGGGATTGGCACCACACTCGGGATAACCTGAGTCAAGGTAGTCCCTGCAATAAAATGAAGGAGAGGGTCAGACCACGAATAAAGAAAAAGGGAATGAAGGCACAATGAGCCGAATTATACCAAGACCCAAAGAAGCACGAAGCCTCTCTTCCTCCTCGAAAGTCTTGATGGAAGCCGCGAGGGCCTCTTCGGCAGAAATACCTGTTGAAGAAAAAGGGCATTAGTAAAAGCATAATAATAAGGAAGGAATGACAAAAAAATATACAACTGAAGTATACCTGACTTCGCGATAGTGATCAGCGCCGCTTCTTCGCAAGCCAGTCGCTCGGAGGCCACAAGGGCAGCCTGGAGATCGGTATCATCCGTAGGCGCGATGAATAAACCCCCATTCGTCCTATACTCACACAAACCCTCGCTGTAGGGAGCATGAGGCTCCTGGCCGAGTACGACGTCGGCAAAAAATAGCGACTTCTTCTTCTTTTGTGAGCGAGCATCGACAGCCGATGACAGGAGCTTGCGCTTGGCAAGAAATTTTGGGCGACGAGTCCCGATCTCCGTACCCACACCAGACTCAGGAGACGCTATAGCTACCATTTCTACAGGCACACGAGGTAGAGGCTTATCAGGAAGGGCGCACGGGACCACAACCGCAATAGCTTCTCTTAAGGAAGGACGAACGGTGGTCCGTCGCTTCAAGGGAACGGCTGGATTACCAGCTGGGGCAGCACCCTTGCGATCGAGTAGTAATCACTTTTCTTCCCTAATAACAGCACCCGTCGCATGCTGATACCACGCCACATATGCGTTCGATATTTTCGGAACGCAGCTCGGCTCACTGATAAAAAAGTTGGACCCGGTGTTTAGCCGCATGAAATGGTGCAGCACGCTACGGATACCCTCCTCTGTAGCAGCTGGCTCAGCTAAAAAGGACTCTAGCAGGACACCCTGGTCATAGCCCGACTGTTGAGTGAAATGGTGCGGGTTGTACCCTATGAATAGCGCCGAGTCGTTCTGTCTGAACACTAAAAAGCCCGGCCTGATTGAGTACAGATGTAGAATCTCCCAAGCCTTCAATATAGGGCCCCGTCTTTGAAGGTGTCGCGCAGCGGCTGCACCGTTTTTGTGGATTCCTTGCCGATGGTTAAGACCTTATTGATGAAGGTCATTCCATCCCCGACCATACGCGGGCGAAGGACCAAGCCCAAAGCCTCTCGCTGTGACGGATCTAAAGCAGAAGCGTCAACTAGGAACATGACCCGAGGAAAATTATAGCTGTCGTAGAAGCGGGGCCGCTTGTGGACTCCGAAAGCGCCGAGCACATGAAGCTTGATCCACGGCATAAAATAATGCAGTGGGAGGTTTACGGGCTGCACCCCCGGCTGAGTGGTGTCTGCCGCCAAGCTAAAGCCATGGTACAGGTGAGCCAGCCCAGCGACCCCGACGGCCACTCGCGTCCCGGCAACCATTCGGCGGGCTGGGTAAAAGACCGATGGCCTCATATAGTGAGGGTGTATCGGAAGCACGAACCAGTTCAACCACAAGCCAATAAACCCCAGGAAGAACGTCTCTTCATCGACGTCTGAAGCAGCAAGCTCTACGAAAGGAATGACCGGGGTATCCGCAATGAAGAAGTTTTTTAAATCTGCTTCCGCCGTCAGCTGGCTATCCAAACCAAAACCAAACGGGTCATCGATTTTGGCGAATTTCGCAGCTTATTTTGATAAAACTTCCGGGCGAAGAAAGCGGGCAATGAAATCTGCGAAGCTGACCCCATGCCTTCCGGATTCGAGAAACAGACCCTCATAAATATTCAACACCTTGATCAGACTCAGGAATCGATGTTGAATAGCATTATCCGGAGTATGACCCATCACTACTGATCTGGTGGCGAAGATGTACTCGTCAGGAGGAAGTAGCTCCTCGTAATGTTCTCCCCTGACGGGTAAGCCGGAGATCTCCGCGAACTCCTCCAAGGAGATTGAAACTTCCTGATCTGATACAAGGAAGGCGTGAGTCGGGACATTCCATTGTTCTAAGAAAGCTTTAACCTACCACAGAGGGGGCGTGGAATACTGGAAGAGAGATGCATAAACCGCGGGGTACAACCCGAGCTTCAGCAGCAGTGATTTCTTGGCCGACAAGATGTATCGAGCCCACTGCAAGTACCCGGCTGAATGGCGAGGAGTCAAGCCTATCATGTATGGCTGTGCCCAAGGGCGCGACTCGCCTTGACATATACATCGCCCCACAATATCTAAAGCCATCGGCGGCTGTACAGGTATCGAACCCATCGAGGGCTGGAGGCGTCCATCCATAATCCAGTTAACCTCCTCCACCGTGTAATTCACCTGGGGTGAGTCAGCATAATTAATGGCGGAGATTGGCTCTGAAGGCACCGCACAAGAGAAGTTGCGTCGACCCCGGATGATTTGATTATACCATGACCCCCATAGATGAAGAGATTTCAGCTCCGGGTAGTGATCTTTAATGAGCGCGAATACTTCCCTATCCACGGGTGCGTCAGCAAATGCGCTCTCCGGATGAACAAATGGGAAGGAAGTGTCAAAAGACATAGTACCTGCGTGAACAAGAACAAGGATTAGCTGTCAATACTACAGTCCAAAGTCTGACACTTGGTACTTTAAATTTGTACCACACTGCAATGCGGTGGAAAGGGACCAAAGGGGACCCACAAAATCAAGGTGACGGCTCGTCATTGATGAGACAATCACTCATTAAAGAAGAAATTCTAAAAGGATTCTCATTTAATGAGAGGCTCCTCGGGCCAAGAAGTTAAACTCCCTCGAGAGCAACGCTCTGCAAACAGAAATGACATCTGTCAACTGTAATCATGAAGGGAATAAAATTCCCTAAAATTTCTGTGAGAACGATGGAGTACACCCATCAAAACCCTAAAAAATCAAAGCTTTTTGCAGAGTAAAAACTCCAAGATCTTCAAGATCTGTGAACAAACTCTAAGAGTTCTTCATGGAAGATGAACAGTGTTCTAATTCAAGGGTTAAAATCACTCTAAAAAATTTTATATCTTGAAGATCTATGATCTAAAGATGAGCACGGCTCTGTTAATGGATAAAATCCTAAAACATTTTTTAAGATCTATGAACTGAGAAGAGCAAAGCTCTGTTAATAAGTTCAATCCTTACCAAATTTGGGCAGAGTTTTGACTCTAAAAAGAGTTTCTTAAGGCAGAGAGCTAAGCTCTGAAAAGGGGAGAATTATATTCTCAGGAGAAACAAGAAGAACAAAGCAAGAAGATGAACATCGATCATCTCAAAGGGCCAAAGGCCCTATTTATAGGCGCTGGAAGTCGATCCAACTTCCAAGTTGATTTAACGGCGGAAAGACTGCTACCACTGCACTCACATGTAAGCCACGCGAGCGCAATGGTGGGGGGGCATTTGTTTCCCCCAATTAGAGAGCAAAACTCTGTTCAAAATTTGAAATTTGAACTGAGGCAGCGCCTCACGTGCAAAGCACGAGAGCACTGGCGCTAAGAGTCAAAGACTCTGAGGAAGCGCCCTCACATGCAAAGCACGAGAACGCTAGCGTCAAGAGTGCCAGCGCTAAAAGTCAAAGACTCTGAGGAAGCGTCTCACGTGCAAAGCACGAGAGCGTTAGTGCCAAGAGCGCCAGCACCAAGAATGCCACCGCTATGAGTCAAAAACTCTGAGGCAGCGCCTCACGTGCAAAGCACGAGAGCGCTAGCGCTAGAACTAAATGTTCTCCACCATTGGATCAATGATCCAACGAATATGATGAATCATCAAATTACAGAATCGAATTCTGTTGAGGAAATACTCCTTAAATCTTTCTAACAAGAAAGATTGTGCTCTGTAAATCAGAGCACCGTTGGATCAAAGATCCAACGGTGATTAAAAATCACCAAGATACAGAATAAGTTCTGTAAGGGAAAATATTTTTCCAATCTTGTTAAAAACAAGAAAAATGTCTTCTCTAAAAGAGAAGCCCTTGGATCAAAGATCCAGTGGCGGGAAACATCCCAAATCAATTAGAAATCTCTCAATGAGAGATTTCCTTAACTGATTCAACAAATCAGCCTCCTCAATATAAAAGACCTAAGACTTCAAGTCTTGGACAGAGGAACCTCCCCATAAGTTTCAAATTAAAAGAAGAAATAGAAGAACCCCCCATAAACTTCAAACTTAAAAGACGAGAGCAATTTCTTATCAAGGTAAAAAAGATCATAGCATCTCATGAAAAAAAAGAGAAGAACTTAGTTCTTTTCCTAGATCATAGATCTATAAGACAAAGTCTTTCATAAAAGTAAAAGAGATCACAACATCTCATCAAAAAAAGGAAGAACTTAGTTCTTAGATCTATGAGACAAAGTCTCTCACAAATGAGAATTTAATTCTTAGAGCATTGAACTGATCAGAACAAAAATAGTGCCCGGCGCTCGGCGCCGAGCACCCCACGTGTTCCTCACGTGGGCGCTGCTAAATAAAGAGTGCTCTGCACTCATTGGTTGGTGCTCAGCGCTAAGCGCTCCACGTGCTCCTCATCTAGGCGCTACTTAATAAAGAGTACTCTACACTCATTGATTGGTACTCAGTGCTATGCGCTCCACGTGCTCCTCACGTGGGCGCTACTTAATAAAAAGTGCTCTGCACTCATTGCCTGGCGCTCAGCGCCAAGCGCTCCACGTGCCCTTCACGTGCGCGTTACTTAATAGAAAGTGCTCTACACTCATTGCCTGGCGCTCAGTGCCAAGCACTCCACGTGCCCCTCACATGAGCGCTATCAAGTGTTTAACACTCATATAAAAGAATACAAATAAAACAAAAAGAATGAAGGGTGTCAGAACCCATTTCAGTGCTCAGCACTATTGAGGAAGAAAGGGGACCATGCCCAAATAAATAATCAAGTGGGCTCAGCCTAAAGTTGGTTAAATCCCAACTTAACCCAACCCATATGCTTTTAAATTGGACTCAGTCCCAAACAAGATCATCAAATCCTCGATGAACATTCACCGGTTCAAGGGTACATCTCTTCATACCTCTGATACATGTCGTTGTAATTCTTCAACGTCTTCAGAGAGATGGAGGGTCCCAATAACTAATAACTTTTGGCGCATCCCCAAACTGTTAGACCAAAACCCTATAGACTATGATGTCTTTAAACCCTACAGACTATGATGTCTTTAAACACGGACTATGATGTCCTTAAACCCAATGGACCGCAATGTTCCTAAACTAAAACGATGGAGCCCAAATACTCTGCCATCAGATCTAAATGATCTTGAACCCCCGTTGAGTCAATCTTAGTCTAAAATTAGACTAACATATCCTCAACAAATATTTAAGTTGATCTTAATCTCAAATGAGATTAACGATCCTTAAATCAAACAAACCCAAATCTAAGAAAATACGGATTTGGACTAATCCCCGCCCTACGGGCGACAACATAAATTAGTCTTCGTATACAATCCATAGGCAACCAAAAAAAAATATAACAAACACACACGACACGAAGTGAACATCTGGAGAAGGAGAAAGTAGTTATCGCTAAGCGGTAACGTAATTAACTGCAGGGGCTTGCGCCTGCAGGGAAGAGCGTCCCCACAATCAAAAACCCCTGGTAAACGAGGGGGAATCTGACGAAGTCTGCTATATCGGCCGCAACCGTCTAAACCTCCGATATACGGTGCCATAAATCAACTTAGCATCTTTGGAGAGGTGGACGGATAAAATCAAATAACATCTGCCCCCCAAAATTCAGGCCAGACGTCCTAACGTCCCGGTCGTGTCTTTCGGCGGTGAACACTACCCTACCATGGCTTAAAGGAGTCGTACAAATAGGTAGTAGTTGGGTGCAGTCCCGAAGCACTTGGAGGCAATGGCGGTTAGATAGGATTCGTCTCTCCCGGTATTGGGGGTTGATATCGCGCTGTGTTCGGAAAGCCATTACAAAAAGTCCCTGGTCAGGGCAAGCGAGATTTACTGGTAGGTAATCTAATAGTTTCTCAGGGTGTCTTGGGCTATTCTCCGACACGACTTATAGCGCTAATAGGGGTCTGACGATTACCGCCCCTAGGCCCGATATGCAACCGGACTGTACGGAGATTGTCACAGACAGGCTTAGTAGGAGTACGAATGAGTTATTCTCATCGGCCTTCTTATCGACATATACCTGGGTATCCATTTCGTGCAGCTAGTACCGCTTGCGGCTCGTGGTTAAACCCACTGCTAGCGTAGTGTCGAGTCTTTAGTGTCCCACACAGAGGGTTTTCCTGCATCAGGCAAAAGATGTAGATATCGTATAGTTTTATGACAGGGTTCGATCACATACGTGTACTTGTACACGGATGATGATTCGGACAGATAATACTAGTGGGCTTTGGTTTAAACCGGATCCTAGTATTGTATTGATAGATTATTTTCGTCTCTTTTGTATTCGTATTTTTCGGACTACGGATACGAGTATTTATATACGGATGAGGGGATTTTTTTGTAATTTGTTCAAAGATGCTTCTAGAAGAGACACCTTATATTTAGTATTTATCATTTTAGGTTAAATGATTATTACATTATGAGGTGGAGGAAATGAGGTGGAATTATGCATGATTTTGAGCATGGCTCTTAGTGACACATGGAGTATTTTCAACCCATGACTCACTAAGGTGATTATTGAACCATTCTTATTTGGTTAGTAGGTTTATTCTATCAGAAAATGAGAAAGAGTTCAGTTTACACCAAGAGTTCATTCTCATATTTTCATGCTATGTTTTCACTAGCTTTTCATCATATAGTTCTTCTTCTACCTCTAGCTTTTCTTGTCTTATGTGTTGAGAATCATAAAGCTAAAAGAGACTTATCTATCCATCTCTATTCTCTACATCATCTAGGTCATCTAGTGTAGCGAACTAGGTGCCCTAGTTACTTCAGATTTGAAGTAGGAGCTCGATCTACAGACTCTCGGGTGGATAGCCTTCGACTCGAGGAGGTTGACGAAGAAGCGCCGATCCGTTACGATCCTTGGAGCTTGTGACGAGGAGGAGGACAACAACAAGAAGACCTGAAAGACTTGAAATCATGAGGTATAACATTCTATCGATGTAATTTACCTCATTGTTGCTTGCTAGTTAAGGTTTAGTATCGATCCTGGAGTTGAGTCGATGTTACGATGCTTATTAAAATCGTTTTTTGAAAATGCCGCCTCCCCGCGAACCCGCGGGGTGTGTGGCATCGACTTACATTGGTATCAGAGCCTACTAAACCTTTACTAGCTAGTTAGCAAGTTATTAGAACTTCGATCTTCGGAAAACACGAAAACGATACACCCGTAACCTATGCTTTCTGTTGATTTTAAAAATGCAAGAAAAAATTATTTCAGAGGCATGAAAATTCAAAGCAGGGAATTATAAGAACACAACAGAAAAACGAGACTGTAACTCGTCAGGACCACTGCGGAACCGCGGCGAATCGGTCGATTTGCCGCCGTTCCGCGGCCAAGTCGTGGCCGAGTTGGCTCGTATTTCCTCTGTGTGTCTTATTTTGGGTGTATGGTTCTCTAAGATATTTGGTTTCTACCCAGTATGTTTTGTGTGCTGGTTTGCACTTAGGGTAGACACAGAAAATAGTTTTTGATCGAAATTCTAAGTTATTTGCTAATCGGGTTTTATCTGTGTTGTGATATATGTGCTGAACGCCCGCTAATCGCTATACGTCGATTAGTGGGGGTTGCACATATCTGTGATCTGTGATATTGGTTTGTGTATATGAACTTATTGGATCGTCGTGGATGAATAGCCGGGGGATGTGAGATGAGAGTTTTCTTTTCTTTCATTCGATGTAAATTATAAAGTGATGTAATATTATTTTGCGGGGCACATCCGGTTGAGGTTGTAGCCACCGTTGTATTATTTTCTTTTATTTTTTTTTTGCTCCTAGGATAGACCCAAGGTGGAGTGTACAAACTACTGGGTTCTTTGAAGTGCTGAGTGGCTGTCACGACCCGAAATAGCACGTGACTGGAACTTGAATCATGTGAAGTCTATAGGACCCCACCTAATTCAAGTAAGCCAAAAACCCAGAAATCTAAACCATTTGGAAAGAGAGTGAAGGAACAACTTAGTTTTAAAGCAAGTGTTTTATCAAAATAAGCCGTAGTAAGCATTTTTAAAACATTAAGTCTTTTCCAAAAATTTTGGCAAAGTTTCCTTTGTAAAAACTGACCCTAAACGGGTACAAACAGGAATATATATCAGCAATGAATAAGACATCCCCAAGTGGGAGCTGGCTCTTCGCCAACTGGCGGAACAACCACGCAAGCAATATAATATACAACGCCGAAGGGCGAGGATCAAAACTCAGAAAGGAAACCAATATCCTCAAGAAAACCAGAGAAAACCATAATAATACAAGCGCGCAACTCTAAGGTCGAAAGAATAAACATACAGGTCTTCTTAGTCTATCAAATAATACAAGTCTGGTTGATGAAGTTTACTAGATACAACAGAAAGTAAATAAAGTATAATGGTGGTCACGATGCAAGTGACCCCACCTACCAAGCAATCACCCGGAAGGAAGCAGTGTGCCATCAAGCCGCTTTGAAACCTGTACGGCAAAACCTGCAAGAAACTGTGGCATAATGAGGATGAGTTGCCAACTCGTGAGTAGAAAACATCACCGAGAAGAAATCGCATGTATGACTCTATCCTAAGTCATACAATAATATCCTCATAATAATATAGCCTGAAGCATCTAGTAGTGACGAGGTAAACATCTACTATAGTGTAGTACCAAGTGCCCGTGTCAGTGCCTCAGGTAGCAACATATCATATATATGATGTACGAATGCATTACAAATGAAAATAGAATACATCATGAATGAGAAAACAATTTTCTTACTTTAGTGAGATTTCTGTATATAAAAATCGAGGTATCATCAATGAAATTAACATAAAATCCATATCAAGTATCGACACAAAATATATATATCCCAATATCTCAATATCTCGGGCTTCGGCAATCCGGACTGGCCCAAATCATAAAATATCAATATCTCAATGTCTCAATATCTCGGGCTCCGGCAATCCGGACTGGCCCCGGGCTCCGGCAATCCGGACTGGCCCAAATCATAAATATCTCACGACTACGTCGGTATCCTCCGGATATCCGCCGCGTCATAAATAACCGGTCGGTAGTGCTCCCCTGCCGGGCTCAACGCCATCCTCTGCGACCATCTTGCCTTGGGGTACCGCACCGAGTCCACCATGCACCCGCAGACGGTTCCTCCTCCTCCTCAAATCGAGTGTATGATACCGCTCAAGAGCTGAGAAAACTCATGGTGGACACCTCTCAAATCATATCACGAGAAAACCGCAAATTTCTATCTTTTGAAATGAAAATGAGTTTATAAATCCTTGCGGTTGCTCCAAATTCAGAAATCTCATAGAAAATCCGAATCCCAAACTCTAAAGTTAATAACGGTGAAATACCGGCATAAAGCCCCATGATATTGCATAACAATGAATATATACGTATACATGCACGAAGTGTCTAAGTAAGAAATGCGATATCAAACTAGCATATGAAAGCAAACGTACTAGTACTAAGTCGAATCTACCAGCTAGCAATTATATAATGAAGTAATGTTTTCTAATGTGTACGTGACATGGAAATTACCGATGATGATGTGTGTGAGCCGGTAAGTGAATGTACTTGGAGCATACACATCATCGGTAATGGTGCTGGTGTCCTGACAGCAGGGTTTCATAATAACTACGAAAACACATTTAAGCATGCAATGCGATGCGAATAGCAAGATTATACGAAAAATGAATAGTAAACGCAACAATAAAGAATATACATTATATATACGAGTCATACAGTTTTGGCATTTGAAATAGCACGAATCGTGGTGTTTAGAAAATAGGGGTTGCGGTGTTTTTAAGAAAAGGCACATCCTTTGAAATATCCGTAGTATCCCTTGGCCTGTCTTTAAAATACTCATGATTCGTTTGTTTTGGAAATAAGTATGATTCGAGCCCAAATCTAACATCTATTAAGTAAACTACAGGACAAACCTAAGAGACTAACCAAAAGGGGTAAGGAAATCCACCTAAGTCCGAGTCGATATATCTAGTAGTCGGTGATCCCGCCTCAATAGCGTCACGTACGATAAAATATATAGTACGACATCCTCGAGTCAAGAGTGCGGATCAATCAACATATTTATACATCGTACGGAAAGATCCATCGTACGGCATCCTAAATCGAGGTACGGGTCAATTATCACATATAACACATTACTTATCTGATATCATTATCATCATGTTCTGAATTAGGGGTACTGATCTAAAGTCTAGTACATTCCGATACCATCAAACATATATCCGCGTGTGAATAAAACACATCGCCCATCGATCCACTATACTATCATGTAGTATATCATAACACGACCCAAATCACATAACCGATCTCATGGCATCATGCCCGATCATATCGACTCTCCTCCGAGTATCATACACTATCCTCATCATATCTATCTATCTATCTATCTATCTATCTATCTATCTATCTATCTATATATATATATATATATATATATATATATATATGCACCAACGCATTCATATATATATGTACATATATAAACATATACACCCAACATACCACGTGTGTGCATGTGTGTGTGTGCAAACTCTATACTCCAGGGTTCGCGACTAGGAAACTAACTAAAAGCACTATCTTCTAATATTCTAACACTATCCCATGATCTCCTAAGGCCCTTTTTACTATACATCCATGTTTCATAAAAACACATATTTATATATATTATAACGCATTCGCGTGCTACACTACGAAACTGCGGGGGTGCTATACGCCATCTACCCGACTTCCCCTGTAGATATACATCTACTCACCTTGATCCTTGCTTGCCGAAGTCGATGTCGCCATTCTCTTTCTCGTCGTCCGAAGTCCACATGAGGGTGCCTACATATATAAACACAAAAAATCGTAAACCGAAATCGCGTATGAAAACCAAAACGACACACGTATCACGCATAGGTAAAAACCTATGGTCTACTCATGCAAAAGAACCAAATAACACCCGATATCAACGTACAAACGTCAAGTGACCGATACAAAACACAAATATCAAA
Organism: Agapanthus africanus; assembly: GCA_030015575.1. Lineage (NCBI taxonomy): Eukaryota > Viridiplantae > Streptophyta > Magnoliopsida > Asparagales > Amaryllidaceae > Agapanthus > Agapanthus africanus. The sequence goes on from JASDDO010000022.1 coordinate 774,971,320, forward strand.
ACTTCAATTCATGAACATCAAGGAATTCAAAGCAGCAACTCAAGAAAATGGTCCCAGATTTTGGTTCAGGTGAAATAGGGAGTACTGGGGTGTTGTATAATGGGTATATGAGCTACAGAACAAATCCTAGCACCAAACACCACAATGTGGCCGGCCCCTCTACCCTGAAATCCGGCCTGGCCGGCCCTGCCTCCTCTGATTGGGCTCGTCTTCTCAGGGTGGTCTCCTAGTGTCCAATTTAGGTCAATGGAGTTGCTTGTTTTTCTAGTAAAGATCTCAGGTTATCCCAGATTCCCTGTAGGCACTAATTATACACAAAACCGACATTTCGATATCTAATTCACATTGCATGGTCTAGGCTCTATTTGGTCTGGGTTTTAGACACTAAGGGGGGTTTAAGGTCACTGCTAAAGCTCAATTGCACCATCTCAACTCAAATAAATCCCTAACCTTCATCTTGTAATTTTCAAAGCTCACTAATCTACACTTAATCAATTCTAAACTAACAATAGAAGTTAAGAAACTCAAATACTAACTAATAGTGCAGGAAATACTTCATTTGGAAACTCAAGAATTTTCTTGAGTTGCCCCAAGTGCTCAAAATCCCAACTTTCTTGGTCTCCCATGCTTGTAGTGAGCTTGTGCACATTTTTTGTGAAGAGGGTGCAAGGTTTTGATGTGGTTTTAATGGTGTTGAGTGGAGGTAGAGGAGGTGGGGGAAAGAGGGCAGCCATGAAGGAGGAAGAGGGAAGAAATGGTGAAGGAAAAAATGAAGGAGGAAAATGACCAAGGTCAATGAAGACCCCTCACCACTCTCTCTCTTGCTCATACCTATTTCTTTATTCTTTTCTTTTCTTTTTATTTTCCTTTTTCATTTTCATTTCAAACCAAACAAAATAAAAACCAAGAAATGAAAGAAATGAAGCATGGCTTTAAATCAACAAAAGAAATGTAACAAGTATTATGTAACATATCATGTTGCATAATATGCACATATCACACTTAATGAAAAATTTGTAAACACTAATCGAGTTTAGTAATAACCCATACACAATTAACTTTATATTTTTTTTATAAAGTGTCTAAATCATATAATATTCTTTCAAAATCAACATTCAAATGTATTTTCCAATATTTCCCAATTTATCGGTATTTAATTATACCGTATCATTTAAAACTATTCTCCACACATTAAAATATTCATAATATTTATTATTCAATTATATAAATTCCCAAAAATAATATTTTATTTTTCTGAAATGTTACAGTGGCCTACTCACTTTGATGATGGAGGTTGCTTCACTTCGGGAATTTGGCGGGTAGTTTGTCGCACCCGTAGGGGCCTGGGGTGGGGTTTGGCTATTTATCACGACCGTGGAATCCGTCTTTCGTTATAGGTTTAAACGAAATGCGGAATTTCTAGTATATCTAATATGTTCATATGTGATCTGGAATGCCTATTATTAGATGAATGGTTATATATATATATATATATATTATAATAGACGTTGCTTATGTTTTGCATCCGTGCTAGTCCAGCCCCAAGCTCCGGCGTTAGTTAAGTAACCTAATGGTGTAAGACGGGGCCAGTGGCGAATGTGGATGGCATAAGCGTACGTCATATTTTCGTTTCTTTCTGTGACGATAGGTGTAAATGATGGGACTGCATTACATTAATGCAAAGCAAACAAACCAAAGCTGAATCGTCGGAACAGATTTTAAAACCACTCGGTTTTCAAAACAACAGACTTTTAAATGCAGAGCTTAAACCACTCCTTTTAAAAGTTATCAGGTTCCTTCGATTATTTCAAGTTCACTGCGTTCACGGTTTCGCCAAAACCATTCGTAGCCCTCCGTCATTTCATATGAATATTCAGTAGTATTAAAGCTATGTTTGTTGACCTTCGCCTAGGCATAATGATTGGTAGCTGCCGGATATTCATATATAGCATATATAGATGCGTTGGTTTAGGACAGTCGTACTACTTTGTTGGCCTTCGTCAAGGGAATGTATGGGTGGGTTCAAGTTAAGCTGGACAATGACGGGTAGAACTTGAGATGTGACTTATGATTTGTTGGCCTTCGTCAAAGTCATAAGAGCATGGGGCAAAAATTCACATCGGGAGTTTATAAAGAAAATGAAATTTGCTAGTGTTGCATACCGTTTGGAGTGTGATAATGTTGGTAGGATTCCTTCAGGATTATCACACAATGATATTTGGATCCCAATCCTACTGTGAGTATATGCTACTCCTCGGAAGATTTTTCACTATAACAGTCAATGCTATAAACCAAGTAGGTGTCTAGAATGGTGTTAGCGGGGCTACGCCTTCAGGGAAAAGAGGTTATTTAATTAAGGAACTTCCCGAAAGCATCGTAAAACCTCCCTCGAAGTACCGACACTAGCCTGGCTGAAAGGTTAAGCAAGTATTGTACGGTGAGATTAATCCTGACTAATTCCTCTTTTATGGTTTGAGGAGGGATTTGAGAAACAATGGGAGCCATCCTGTTTAGATAAATTAAAAACCAATCTAAACTTGCAAGAGCATCATGCTAAAGTGTTTCTTCTCTTTCTCCTAATTGCAGCAACCGGTTGACCGCGTCTAAGTTACAATTAGCTAATAAATTGACTGGGCCACACTATATTGACTGTCAAAGGTTTGTCCAGATGTCCATTACCTGTGACAAGCTGGACCACCTCATTACTACTCAAGCTCCCACCGTCCCAGGTCCATATTCCACCGTCACGGATGTTCATATCCGCAAGACAAGGGAAAATTACTGTGCGAATGCCAAGTGTCTCATGTTGGCCTCTGTAGATGATGATAACCAGAGGCAACACGATATGATGGACTTAGTTTCCATCTTTCTCCATAATAAAGATTTATATGGAGAGCAATCTCGTATCGCAAGATATGAGACCTCGAAGAAATTGCTTCAAGCGAGGTTGATTATCGGGTCATCTGTAGGGGACAACGTCCTTACGATGACTAGCCATATTGATGAGCTCACGGACCTGGAGACCATGTTGGAGAACCAGTCATATGCTGACTTGATTCTACAGTCTCTACCTTCTGGTTATGCCCAGGGGAAGAAAGTTATACTTCCAGTTGAGGGCACCCTGAAGGAAACCAGGAAGATACCCTCTCTGCTTATTAGGGAAACTTCCTCTTCTGGATCCAAGGCGAAAGCTAAGGGCGACAAAAAGAAGGCCTCCACAAAGCTGATAGGCGGTGTCAGTAAAGTAGAAGGAAAGGGCAGGGCAAAAGTTTCGGGGCTAACAGTAGTGAAGGAGGGATGCTCCTGTTGTCACGGGAAAGGGTATTGGCAGAAGGAATGCAGGGCTTTGAAAGCCAGAATCCAGGATCTGAAGTATGTTGTGGCTTCGATTTCGGGTGTGTTTGTGATTGAAAATTGTCTGTCAATTAACTCTACTTCCAGGGTACTAGATACTGGATCAGGATCTCATATCTGTAATTCTTTACAGGCTTTGAGAAACCATAGAGTTATTAGGACTGGTGATATGACTCTCAGAGTTGCTAACGGAATGAGCGTGGACGCTGAGTTCATAGGGGAATATCACCTAGGATTGACAAGTGGGTAGATATTGATTCTACGTAACTGTTTGTAGGTACCTAGTCTGACTTGTAATATCATATCTGTATCCTTAATTTCTAAGGAAGGATATGATTTTACATTTATAAGCGATGTGGTCCACATCCACATAAATCAAGCTCTGATTTGGTCAAGTACATTAGATAACGGAATATACGTATTAAATCAAGCTCAGGTTTTCTGTGTCCAGAACACACTTAAAATAAAGTCTACGGAATTAAATCAGGCTTTCTTATGGCATTGTAGACTGGGTCACATCAATGAAACATGGTTGACGTAGTTACATAGAGAGGGATATTTGGATCCCTTCGAATACCATTCTTATGCAACTTGTCAATCTTGTCTCATAGGAAAGATGACAAAGACTCCGTTCACTGGACATGGAGTAAGACCGAGCGAGCTCTTGGGACTCATACACATCGATGTGTGTGGTCCAATGTCTGCAAATGCACGAAGTGGTTATTCCTATTTCATTACTTTTACGGATGATTTCTCTAGGTATGGACATGTTTTCTTGATGAAATATAAATCCGAAGCCTTTGAGAAATTCCGAGAATATAAGAATGAAGTGGAAAAACAAACAGGCAAAAGTATCAAGACACTGAGATCTGATCGAGGTGGTGAATAAAAGAGAATGGAATTCTTTCTCAACTTACTCCTCCATACACGCTACAACATAACGGTGTATCAGAAAGACGGAATAGAATCCTATTGGATATGGTTCGTTCCATGTGAGTAACGTTGAGTTACCACGATCCTTCTGGGGTTATGCACTAGAATCAGTTGTATATCTTTTGAATAAAATTCCTACCAAGACCGTGCCTACCACACCATATCATATGTGGAGTGGGAAGAAACCCTATCTTAAGTACCTTAAGACATGGGGATGTCCAACTTTTGTAAAAAAGCAGAATGCGGACAAGCTAGAGGCACGCTCGGTACTGTGTAAGTTTGTGGGATACCCAAAGAACTCCAGGGGGTATCTTTTCTATTGCGCAGAGGAACAAAGGGTCTTTGTTTCTCGTCATGCCACTTCTTGGAAACTGGATTTTTAGATAATCAGATAAGTAGGAGCGCAATAGAACTGGAAGAAATTTCAGAACCACAAGCTATTACTAAAAGCATGGTAGAACCAGAAGTTTCAGAAGAACCGGACATCCCCGCGCCACTCTGCAGGAGTAGTAGTCTGTCTCATCCGCCCGAGAGATACTACGGCTTTCTCATAGACGGGGATAGAGAGGATTGCATCATTGACAATGATGAGCCAACTAGCTTCCAGCAAGCCATTCAGAGCGGTGACTCAGTAAAATGGCTAGATGCAATGCGGGCCGAGATGGAGTCCATGTACACCAACGAAGTATGGACTTTGTACTTTGCTCCAGAAGGGGTAAAACCCGTAGGCTGCAAATGGAACTTCAAAAAGAAGATTTGTGTAGATGGACAGGTTGAAACCTATAAGGCTAGACTTGTTGCAAAAAGTTTTCATCAAAGACCTAGTTTGGACTATGATGAAACCTTTTCTCCAGTGGCTATACTCAAATCCATTCGGATCATTCTTGCCATTGCTGCCTTCCACGATTATGAGATCTGGCAGATGGACGTAAAGATGGCTTTCCTAAATGAACATTTAGAAGAGTGCATCTATATGGATCAGCCAGAGGGCTTCATTCAGAGTGGGAGCAGCGGGAAAGTGTGCAAGTTGCTTAAGTCCATTTATGGACTTAAGCAAGCATCGCGGAGTTGGAACATCTGTTTTGATGAGACGGTCAAAGAATTCGACTTTATCAAAAATCTAGATGAACCATGCATAAATAGTAAGATTGTAGGGAGAACTGTTGTATTCCTCGTCTTGTACGTGGATGACATTCTCCTGATAGGAAATGACATTCCTATGCTACAATCAGTCAAATGATTCTTGTCACAAAGGTTCTACATGAAAGACCTGGGTGATGCTTCTTATATTATGGGGATCCAGATCTATCATGATAGATCTAAGAGGATGTTGGGACTTTCGCAGTCCAGGTACATCGACACCATACTGAAAAGATTCAGTATGGAAGATTCCAAGCGCGGTAACCTACCGGCTTGTCACGGAATCACCCTCTCCAAATAGATGTCTCCCAAGACTGATTTGGAAAGGGCTCGCATGAAATCTATACCCTACGCTTTTGCGGTAGGCTCTATAATGTATGCGATATTGTGTACCAGACAAGATGTTGCTTACGCACTAAGCGTGGTAAGACGGTATCAGTCAAATCCAGGGCACTGGATAGCAGTAAAGAACATTCTCAAGTAACTGAGAAGGACTAAGGAGATGTCTTAGTGTATGGCGGAAAAGACCTCTAGATCGAGGCCTTTGCTGACTCCAGCTTCTAGAGTGACAAAGATGACTCCAAGTCCATGTCGGGTTATGTCTTTACCTCAATGGAGGGGCGGTCTGTTGGAAGAGCTCCAAACAGGACACCGTTGCTGACTCGACAATGGAAGCGGAGTACATAGCTGCTTGTGACGCCGCGAAGGAAGCAGTCTGGATGATGAAGTTCCTAATAGAACTTCAGATGGTTTCGTCCATTTTAGATCCAACACCTCTGTATTGTGACAACAACAGCGCTATAGCCTTAGCGAAGGAACCTAAGTCCCATCAAAAGTCTAGACACATTTTGAGGCGTTACCACCTAATCAGGGAGATCGTTGATCGCCAGGAGATCGAGGTGAGAAGAGTAGATACGGAGAATAACACTGCAGATCCACTCACGAAGGCCATCTCTCAGACACAGTTTGAGAGACTAATCGAGATGATAGGTCTGCAATATGCCAATACATGGCCTTAGTGCAAGTGGGAGATTGTTAGTGATATATGCCGTAGAGGCCATTATTGTATCTACTGGTTTGTATATTACTTAATGGAAGCTTGGGATATTCACAGTTGTATTGACAGTCTTGCTCAAAATGGTAGTATGCTACTTGGTTTATTTCTACCTCAATATGTGCATGTATTTCTTTTAGCATATCGCTTATACATATTGGTAGAGCCCTTAGGATCTTTGCATGATTACCAGCGTTGTGATGGCAGTCACACTAGTGGGGACCGATAAGTATATAAGCACATCCTTATACAGGTCCATAGTCATAGGATTATCGAGACGGGGCATCGATGCTCCGGATTAGACTAGTGTATACGTTTCTTATCCCAGCAGGGGAGATGGTCTGTCCCACAGCCATTAGTACGTCGTACTGGAGATAGTATGCAGGTGCTTGTTAGGTTATGAGTATACTGGACAGGACTCGTCGGGAACTGTTGGTGGGTATTATACCTATCGTCGTGTAGCAGTTCCCAGGTGACATGAGTACAGCTTAGTCCGTCGATTTGACACTGCTACTTCGCTTCGAGTGTGTTCCCACCGTACTTTGATTGCTACCCTACCACGGCTCAAAGGAGTCATGCAAACAGGTAGTAGTTGGGTGTAGTCCCGAAGCACTTGGAGGCAGTGGCGGTTAGATGGGATTCGTCTCTCCCGATATTGGGGGTTGATATCGCGCTGTGTTCGGAAAGCCATTACACAAAGTCCCTGGCTAGGGCAAGCGAGATTTTCTGGTAGGTACTCCAACAGTTTCTCAGGGTATCTTAGGCTATTCTCCGACACGACTCATTGCGCTATTAGGGGTCTGACGATTATCGCCTTTCTAGGCCCGATATGCGATACACTTAGACGAACAGACTGGGCTGTACGGAGATTGTCACAGACAGGCTCAATAGGAGTACGGATGAGTTATTCTCATCGGCCTTCTTATCGACATATACCTGGGTAGCCGTTACATGCAGCTAGTACCGCTTGCGGCTTGTGGTTAAACCCACCGCCAGCGTAGTGTCAAGTCTTTAGAGTCCCACACAGAGGGTTTCCCTGCATCGGGCAAAAGATGTAGATGTCGTATGGTTTTATGACAGGGTTCGATCATGTACGTGTACTTGTACACGGATGATGATACCGAAAGATAATACTAGTGGGTTTTGGTTTAAGCCGGATCCTAGTATTGTACTGATGGATTATTTTCGTCTCTTTTGTATTCGTATTTTTCGGAATACGGATACGGGTATATATATACGGATGAGGGGCATTTTTTGTAATTTGTTTAAAGATGCTTCTAGAAGAGACACCTCATATTTAGTATTTATCATTTCAAGTTAAATGATTATTACATTATGGGGTGGAGGAAATGAGGTGGAATTATGCATGATTTTGAGCATGGCTCTAGTGACACATGGAGTATTTTCAACCCATGACTCACTAAGGTGGTTATTGAACCATTCTTATTTGGTTATTAGGTTTATTCTATGAGAAAATGAAAAAGAGTTCAGTTTACACCAAGAGTTTATTCTCATATTTTCATGCTAAGTTTTCACTAGCTTTTCTTCATATAGTTCTTCTTCTACCTCTAGCTTTTCTTATCTCATGTGTTGAGAATTATAAAGCTAAAAGAGACTTATCTATCCATCTCTATTCTCTACATCACCTAGGTCATCTAGTGTAGCGAATTAGGTGCCCTAGTTACTTCAGATTTGAAGTAGGAGCTCGATTTACAGACTCTCGGGTGGATCATTTTCGACTCGAGTAGGCCGACGAGGAAGCGCCGATCCGTTACGATCCTTGGAGCTTATGACGAGGAGGAGGACAACAACAAGAAGACCCGAAGGACTTGAAATCATGAGGTATAACATTCTATCGATGTAATTTACCTCATTGTTGCTTGCTAGTTAGGGTTTAGTATCGACTCTGGAGTTGAGTCGATATTACGATGCTTATTAAAATCGTTTTTTGCAAATTCCGCCTCCCCGCGAACCCGCGGGGTGCGTGGCATCGACTTATAGAAAGGTCCAGATACAAATGTCCGTGGTTTTTCCACCTGGATAAAATAACAAATCATCTATAGTTAAATCTACATCTGAATCACTTTGTAAATATATTGATAACCTATTTAAAGATGACGATGATAAGGTTACCGGGCCTTTTTCCCTTTTCTTCTGTTGAATAAGTGCTAAACCTGGAGTTGAAGCACGCGAATTAGTTGAGGGCGGTAGTCTTCTAGTTATACCAGAAGAAAATCGTGTAACATACAAATCAAACACTTCATCTAAATTACTTCTAACGATACTAATATAGGCATTAATATCTACACCATGTCTCATAGCCGTATAGAACCCGGTTAAAAGAGCCTCCAAACCTTCTAATTTAATTCTAAGGTCCATTGCCGAACATAAACAGTAAATAATTGGAACTTCAGAGAAGTATTTAGAAATCTTAGCTAGCATAGTAAGTATCAGATAGTGAAGTACTGGATTTTCGACGTGACCAGCAAAACAATTAGCTATATTATACAATTCAGAGACAAGAATATGAGAAGTGGGGGTATAAATAGCAGAAAATTGTTCGTTTGCTATTTTAAACTCATAAGAAAATCTTTAAAACGATCTGCAACCGCCCAATGATCAGGTGTTAAGTGGTTTTCTATAGGCATTTGTTCATTCCACATATTACTAATAATTCCGGCGGTCTTTAATGCAGTACGAACCATGTCATAGTAGCCACATTTTTTTTAAGAGACGACCTTACACCTGCAGCTAGGCATTTAGTTTTGTATTCAGTTTTTCTTTTTCCAGAACTTTTTATAAATCTACATACATCTTTAATTGTTTGAATATTTGTATTACATACGGTATATGCATCCTGTATAGCAAGGTTAAGTATATGCCATGCACAACGACCACTGCAAATTATTTTGCATAGCCTAATGAGTTCAGCAATAGCAGAATTATTGTTGCTAGTATTATCGAAAGAAATAGAAAAAAAATTATTTACACAATGATATTCTTCTAAAATTGATCTAATTTCAGAAGTTATATTAAAAGCACCGTGCAGGTATGGAAATTGTCTAAAAGCAATAATTCTTTTTTGCAAAACCAGCCAGAATCAATCCAATGTGCAGTAACACAGATCCAGGGAAGTTCCCTTCTATCCGTCCAAACATCAGAAGTTAATGAAAAACCGGTATCTAAAGAAGCAAGAGTAGCAATTAATACCTGTTTACCATCGTTGTAGAGGCTAAAACAACGACTTTTAAGCGTAGTCCTCAGAACCCTATTGAATGCCGGTTGCAACGCCGTTTGAACGTACCGCTCAAAAGCCGTACTTTCTCCGAATCCGAGAACCTGTTCATCTGCCATAACATATCTTGCCATTTTTGAAACATTAAATCATAATTACATTGAAAAAGATCTTGACCGGCGAAACCAATTTGTGTTTGTGTAGTGGAGGAACCGCTCGGGGCTTCTAAGTGTTTTTTTGCATGTTTATTCAAACTACCGGCGCCGACACTATACTTGTGTTTATATGCATTACCACAATATTTGCAAACGGCGTATCTAACACTGACCCTAAATTCAATTTTATAGTGATCTCAAACATCACTAGTAGTCGCACGTTTTTTAGATTCTCTTGATGTATGGGTGGATCCTTCCGCTTGTTGTTCAGGATGTGAAATTTGGGTTTGATGCGTATCGGATGGACCCTTCATATCAACATTTTAACTAAATGTTAGAAAAAAGAGTGTTAGAGTAGAAAATTAGAAACAATAAATTAAAAACAAGAAATAAGAAAGAGAGAAGAATGAGTCGATCGGAGGCTCGGAGCTTCGAAAACTCGGAATCGGATCGTCGGAGGATCGGTCGGAGTTTCTATTCTTTAGAGAGATCAAAATTACCACAATAGCAATAGAGATTAAGATTAATTTTTTTTAAAGAGAAGGGGATTTTTTTTGGAAGAGAAAAGAGTTTGGAATGAGAAGAAATGGGGTTTAGGGGGTATTTATAGTTTTTTTGGGTTTTTTTTGATTTTTTTGCTCATTACAAGGCGAGGCGAGACGAATCGAAATTCGCTTCGCTTCGCCTAGATCCAACCTTTAAGAACCATTGGATGAGAATTCCAAAGCGAGACGAGGCGAACATGAGACGGGGTGAGGCGATTCGTCGAGTAGACGGCTGTTTGTGAACGTTGGACGGCGAATTCGTGGTGAATCGGTCAACATGGCGAAGCGAATTGATGAGTTTTGTCGATTCGTGGTGAATCATGGCGAATTTCGAGGTAAGTTGGTGAGTTAGGCAAGACGAACTACGACGAAGCACAGCCGAAAAAGTTGGGAACCCGCTCGCTTTGCCAATTCGCGGCTGGCGAGACGAATCGATTTTCCAAATTCGCCCATGTCATCACGAAGCGAATTGATTTGTCGTTGATTCGGTTCATTAGCCGGGCCTACATGGGGGTGTTTTAAATTACATTACGACCATATTTTCTTTGGACGGAAAATTTGGAAGGGGGTAAAATGAAGCAGTTTAATAGTTTTTGGGGATAATAAGTAATTACCAAGTTTTTGGGGTTCCAGTAATTACGTAAGTTTAAGATGGGGGTAGGGGTGGGGTTAAGTAAAAAAAACCTATAATGTTAAATAAAATATCTTTCTACGTTGCATTGAGATGACGTATTTGTGTTTTTCCATTTTACTTAGATTGTTTGGTTATAATGAAAAGATACATTACGAAATGACTTTTGTGGTTTGTTATTTTATTATGTTTAATGAATAAACATATTTAAGAAAGGGGTAATGATCCAGTAAGATGTTTTCTTATATGAGACAAATGAGACGCACTCTATAACATCCCACCCCCATGTATATCACCGATTTAGACCGTTCACTGTGATTTGCATGTCACGCATACCCTAAATATCAATTTTCATGAGATTCCTACACCTGTAGCACGCACGATCGATGATATCATTTTTCACACTTCCGAGCGACGTTCATTTTTCGTTCATTTGATCTCATGAGCTAGAGGTATAGGAATCTCATGAAAATTGATACGTAGGGTATGCGTGACATGCAGATCATGGTGAACGGTCTGGATCGGTGAAATACACGGGGGGTAAAGTGTTATAGAGTGTGTCTCATTTATCTTACATAAGAAAGTGTCTCATTTGATCATTGCCCTTAAGAAAGAAACCTCTTCTAAAAATTTTATATCAGATTCATGTCTTTTTTAGCTTAAAGTGAGATGAATCTTGTTAACTCATTATGACCGACATGGGATGATGTGAAGTAAACTGGAATTCTTTGTTTTTCATTTCAAACAAACACTAGAAATGATAAGGAAAAATGAAAATGTTATGCCATGCCAGTTACATAGCTCAAACGCTCCCAACTCAACCTGAACAAAAATCCAATTGGAAAACAATACTCAAACCCGTTAATACAGTCTAAAGTCTAGACCCGTATCTGTTGGCACAAAAAAAATGCATTAATATCATATATCCAACTTATATATATGTTGTATGCATGATATTGATGAGAGGGCATTTGTTAGAGTAAAAAATATTGACTCTCAAAGGCACTCAAGTACCGATGAATCTGCGCATAGGTTGAGTTCAAATACCCTATAGAGTTTAGTACACATGGTTAATTGGGAAAACGAGAATTCATTTGAAAGAACATTGAGTCTAGTTTTCAAAAAATTAAACAGTACGTCATCTGGGCTTCCCTTGAGGAAGTTATGACCGAATGTTTGAACCATGTGCATGCAGATCCGAATTGCGGATATCCTAAATTTAGTACCCGCAAATCAAGTATCCTATACTTCAAAACAGAAGTGGGTATCTCAAATAAGGTACCCAATAACCCACTTCAGCATTCTAAAAATATGAGGGAGAATTTATTCTCTTTCCTCTCATTTTCTTTTTTAAAAAAAGAGGTGGGGGTAGTTTTGATAACTACTCCCCACTCAACTCACAAAAGAATATATATATATATTCACAGAGAACTCTCATCACTTTTAGAATTGTTCCAGATACAAAAGAAAAGGGAAGAAAACTCTTCTCTCATTTCAAAGAAGAAAAAGAAGTAGAAGGTCGGAGTTCTACAGGAACGGACATCCATTCCTTTCTCTGCCTCTCTCTCCTTCACTCTTTCTCCCCATCTAATATTTTTTTAGTGATCATTGAGAAGAGCGTCTATGAAAGCGTATACAGGTTTTCATCTCCAAGTGGAGTTTTGCAGCCACGATCTTTTAAGTCCTCTATCTTTTCATTAATATGAAGTGTGGGGAATATGAAAATATCTAATTGTTGAGAGGAAAGGGAAACACAATTGGACAGAATCTAGAACATGAGTCATCCCATGTTCTGCATATAATGAAATAGGACTACATATTTCTTGAACATATCATTAGGAATAGATAAAACTTTATTTCCTTAAAGAAAATAAGGACATGGATCAAAACCCTAAGTCTCTTAATGAAACTTTTGAATAGGAAAACCCTATTCATTCTTAAGATATGGAAATCATATCTCTATATTGGAATGTGGTAGTAAAACAATACATTCTTCCTATGGAACATGGCGTAAAAGCTATGTTCACTTTTGAACACAATCTATGTGTTCATATTGAAAATACGAGAAAATTCTATTTTCTACAAAACATAAAAATAGGGGAACTGCTATTTTCCATAAAACAACATGAAAATGGGGGAAACCCTACTTTCGTCATATCTTAGAACATAGAATATAACTTTATATTTCTTACAAATTGAAAATAGAAGAAACTGTATTTTCTCAAACAAAGCTTTGAACATAAAAAAAGCTCTATGTTCTCAAAAACATATTTTCGGATTGAATCTGCCTGCTCCGACACATCGGCGTAAAACGGCCATAACTCTCACCCGAAAGCACAAAATCACGATCTGCTCGAAGCATATGAAAGATAACTCACTAAGTTTCTAAACGATACCATGCATGAACATAAAAACTATAAACTTCTTTCTTTGAAACAACTTTGAATATAGAGTAAATTATATGTCCTTTTAAAACAAGTTTGGACATTGAAAATAAGTGGTCGCCACTTATCAAATAAGAGGCGAGACTCTCGCTCGAGTGTCCAGACCTCCAATCCCGACGTCAGGAGGCCCCTAAAATAGGCCTCCCGCTCAATGAAACATCACTGTTTCTCAACAGAATGTGGACCTCTCATAGAGTGGTCTATGTTCACTTAAAAATATGAAAAAGATGTGGGGCCCTTCCATAATGTCAAACTTGACATTAAAATCCACACACATTGAAAGTAATGTTACCCATCATTTTCATTCTGGTGCTACTTATACAAACTTGAGTAATCACTAGTTTAATAATGATACTTTAAACAAAGCATCTAAACACATATGTATGAAAAAGAGGAGACATAATACTTATGCTTTATTAAAGCATGAAGTCCCAAATATGGACCTCCCGACGGCGGGAAGCTCCAAAATGAGCTTCCCAAAGTGACGGTCGAGAGGCCTCAAAAGAAGGCCTCCCGCGGTCAGGACTGTAGGGTGTTTTTCGTCACCCCTTTGAAATGGGAATATACGTCGCTTGTCAGGTGTACTACAGATTCCCCCTGTCTAGGGTAGACGGGGGTTTATTGATCGTGGGGATCCGAATCTCCGACAGCCGCGGACTAATTTGCCGTTAATTACCCCTCGCCTTTGGAGCGAGAGAACCTCCGATTGACGGGTCAAACTGGTCATGCGAACTCAATGTGCAGTGTGCATAGGTGTGTATTAAAGGGTTTTGAATATATCGGGAGTCTCACAGAGTTTACGAGGTTCCCGCTACCCGGATAGCGGGTTGGGGATCAAGGGGGCTAGCAGCCCCCTTAAGGGGTGCGGGGCAGCGCCCGATTAGAAGTTTTTTCTAACGGGGACAGTGTTGCGGAGTGTGTGTGTGTGTACCCAAAAAAGGAAGAATAACGTCCAAAGGACGCATGGGTGCCAGCGCCTTACGTGCCTAGTACGCGAGCACTGCGTGCTGGCGCTTCACGTGCTTGGCACGCAGGCGCTAGGCACTGGGCGCCAGCGCCCCACGTGCTTGGCATGCGGGCGCTGGGCGTCAGCAGGAAAAGGGACTTGGCCCCTCACTGGGAGTTGTGCTCCCGATTTGACTTCTGGAGTTAAACTCCTAAAAAGAGATTAAATTATGTAGTTAAACTCCAACAGATCTTGAATGGAGTTAAACTCTCAGAAATCTTTGTAAAAGATTGAAGGGGACCCTCTTCTTCTCTCCTTTAGCCTTGGCTCTTCTTTTGAGGCTTAGATCTTCCCAAAATAGGATTTTTTAGAGATGGATCTCCTTCTTCCTTCTCTCTGTAGGCTGGATCTTGGGGAAAAGGGAGTGAGACTTAAAAATATTCCCTTTTAGAGACCTGATGGGAGATCTGAGCTCCCTTTTGTGGGTTTTGTAGTGAAAAACTATTTATTTTTGGAAAAGAAAGAGTAAAACTCTTGATTTAATTCAAAAAAGGAGAAGAATGTTTAGAACCTTGAGGAAGGAGAAGGAGGCACAAAACCCCTAGAATTTGAGAGAACGAGAAGTTCTTTTTTTATTTCATCATCATGTTGCCTTATATAGGCTTACAGAATTACACATAGCCCCTTGGGCTTTACAAAATGGAATTTTGCCCATCCCATACCTTATGTGCTCATTTCTTTTGCTCATGAGCCATAGGTTTTACAAAAATTTGGCTTTATGCCCATTTTTCTTACATTTATGTATGGAAATTATATCAAAATTATTTATTATATAATTTTCATTTTGGCATGGAGGAGGCTGGCCGCGGGGCTCGACTTGGGCATGGGCCCACTTGGCCTGGGCTTGGGCCCACCTGGCTTGGGATTGACTTTGACTTTGACTTGATCAACCGGGGTGTAATTTTTGACCCAACAAAGTGCCCCCATCAATAAATGCACACCGCATATGTGGGTCGTGTGCATGAAATTGATGGATCTTCTTTCACGTAGAGGCGACTTGATTTGGTTCATGCTTTTTGGGAAGCTGGCACTGCCCTTTTTACGACATGGACGGTCGCTGCTCGACGTGTCTCCGAGACGAAGTGTCGGTGGTTGAAATGTCCCCGAGGCGGAGTGTCTGTTTGACATGTCCCCGGCACGGAGTGTCGCTGGTCGACGTTTCCCTGGCGTGGAGTGTCTGGTTGACTTGATTTCAAGGCAGAGTATAATTCCGACGAGGAGGTCGTTGCTGCCTTTTTTGCGACTTAGACGGTCGGTGCCGCTCTTTTTACGACTTGGACGGTCGGTGCCGCCCTTTTAGCGATTTGGACGGTCGGTGCCGCCCTTTTAGCGACTCGTTGCTGCCCTTTTAGGGACTTGGACGGTCGATACTGCCCTTTTAGGGACGTGGACGGGCGATGCTTCCCTTTTAGCGACGTAGACGGTCGATTCTTCCCTTTTAGCGACTTGGACGGTCGTTGCTGCCCTTTTAGCGACTTGGACGGTCGGTGTTGCCCTTTTAGCGACGTGGACGGTCGGTGTGCCCTTTTAGCGACGTGGACAGTCGATGCTGCCTTTTTAGCGACGTGGACGGTTGATGGTTTGATTTGACTTGCTCCGCTTTTTGCGGTATCGGGATTTGACTTATTTCCGAGGTGGAGCTTGATTCCGCCAGGGAGGTTGTTGGTTGTCTTGCTAACTTGATATGATTTGGGTTGACATCAGCACCGCTACACTGGAATATGGTATCAGGAGCGAATCATCATATGCCATGAGAGGATTTGGGGATTTTGGTTTTGGTTTGGCATCGGCATCGCTATACTGGAATATAGTACCAGGAGCGAATTATCATTTGCCATGAGGAGATTTCCCTCGTTCCCAGTTTAACGACTTAGGGGTCATCTGTTCTCAGTTTAACGACTTAGAGGTCATCTGTTCCCAGTTTAAAGACTTAGGGGTCTATTGGATCGGAAGTTTGGAATTTTAGGGTTGGGGTCGGTATCAGCGTTGCTAACACTGGAGCACAGGTACCAGGAGCAATTCATCATTTACCTTTGCCTGTTGCGGAGCGATGGATCAGGAGACAGGTTTAGATCCCCATCACCCAAGGCTTTTCAATTTTATAAGCTGTAAGAGTCTCATAAAAGTATCTTCTCCCTACGAGTCGAAAGGATTTCGCAGGTGTATGTTCTCCTTAGGAGTCGTGAGGACTCCCAAGTGTGTTTTTCCTTTGTGAGTCGTAAGGATCCCACGAAGGTGTTTTCTTACGAGTCGAGAGGATCTCGTAAGTTTGTTCTCCTCATGTATCGTGAGGACACATGAGTGGGTTTTCCTAAATGGAGCATAATTCCAAGGGCAGAGACCAGCCGCTGGACTAGTGATTACGGTGGGGTATGGGTACGATGATAATTATTTGAGCCCATGGATTGTATATGGTAGTCGGTTCGGGGTCCAACCGTAGGGCTGGTGTAATTTTAGGACTTTGTTGGCGTCTGCATCGCTGCACTGGAATATGGTACCAGGAGCGATTCGTCATTCTCCGTTAGGATATTCAGTGATTTGAAATTTTGGTTGGCGTCTGCATCGCTGCACTGGAATATGGTACCAGGAGCGACTCATCATTCGCCATCGGGAATTTGGATTTTGGTTGGCGTCTGCATCGCTGCACTGGAATATGGTACCAGGAGCGACTCATCATTCGCCACTTGGGGATTTGGATTTTGGTTGGTGTCTGCATCGCTGCACTGGAATATGGTACCAGGAGCGACTCATCATTCACCGTTTTCTTTTTTACCGCGATTGCTCTATCATTTCAGCTTTTCTTGTTTTGATTGCCCTATCATTTCGGTTATTTATTCGCAGTTGCCCAATCATTTCGGCTTTATTTTTCATCTTTATTTTACTCGCTGATTTTTATTGCGAGTTGCCCTATCATTTAGGCTGTTTTATTTCCATTTTTATTTTATTTACACATTTTTTTATTTACACATTTTTACATCCCCAGTTTAACGACTTCGAGGTCGATTGTTCCCAGTTTAATAATGTGGTGGTCGTCTGCTAGAGCCTGGGCTCGATTCTGCAGGAACCTTGGACTCATTTGGCTTAATTGCATAGGTGGGCTCTTCGTCCTCTAGACCGAGCCAGTGTTGGATGGCAATAACCACGTCATCATCATGGCTATAAGGCGTAGGAGGACTTATTCCTTTGGGCTCCATCATGTAGACCGTATGGACCACATATCCAGCCGTCTTTTTATCTTTGGCGGGGTGACCCTGCTTTTGGAACCTCATGAAATTCAGCCTAGCATGAGCCCTAGCCCTTTTGTTGGCTCTGTATCTGAGCCTTTTCTGTCTTAGCTTCTCGATTTTGAGGGCTTGGCGGGCATCCGTCATCTAGGAAGCCATCGTGAGCCGATTAACGGGGAGCTTAGAGAAGATACCCAATTAAGCAGTTGTCAGGGGCGCCGCTGGAGCTTGCCTGAGATGCCTTGTTGCTTTGTTGGTGTTGATGGACTTGCCCCCAGCCGGAGCCAAGGAAAGTCGTTCAAACACCGACTTGCGTTTGGGTAGTGGTGCCCTAAAGATCACCACATTTAGCCTCCTGCCTTTCGAGGCCAGTCTGTCGATTACCGGAGCTTGAGAAGTTGGGATGGCGCTAGCTGGCACGAACAGAATAGAGCCAAATGGTAGCAGCGGCTCCTCCCACTGTCGCCCAAGACTGGCCGAGAGGACCGTCCTGGCATCCATCTTCATCGTGTAGGAGATGGGAGCCGTGTTGAGAGCTGAGCTTGTCCTTGGAGATATTTTGCTGCGTCCGAAGATTGCAATTAGAAATTGTTAACCTGCAAATAGAAACATGATTTCAGTACAGGAAATCGATATGTATATTGATTGAGCTCGCATGAATGTTTAACCCAAAATATGGGAGGAGAGATCCGTCTCACCGGGCGTGCCAGAATCTGTAGGGTGTTTTTCGTCACTCCATTAAGATGGGAATACGTGTTGCTTGTTAGGCGTACTACAGATTCCCCCTGCCTAGGGTAGGCGGGGGTTTATTGATCGTGGGGATCCAAATCTCCGGCAGCCGCGGACTAAGCTGCCTTTAATTACCCCTCGCCTTTAGAGCGAGAGAACCTCCGATTGACGGGTCAAACTGGTCATGCAAACTCAATGTGCAGTGTGCATATGTGTGTCTTAAGGGGTTTTGTATATATCGGGAGCCTCGCAGAGTTTACGGGGGTGTGTGTATAAAAAAAAGGAAGAATAGCATCCAAAGGACACGTGGATGCCAGCGCCTCACGTGCCTAGCATGCGAGCGCTGTGCGCTGGCGCTTCACGTGCTTGGCATGTGGGTGCTAGGCGCTAGGCATCAGCAGGAAAAGGGACTTGGTCCCTGCACTGTGTGCTGTGCTCCCGATTTGACTTATGGAGTTAAACTCCTGAAAAGAGATTAAATTATGGAGTTAAACTCCAACAGATCTTGAATGGAGTTAAACTCCCAGAAATCTTTGTAAAAGATTGAAAGGGCCCCCTTCTTCTCTCATTTAGCCTTTGTTCCCCACCGAAAACAAGGAGACGCGACCGCGCAGGTCCGTCTTGCCTGAATTTCGGGGCAGATGCTAATTGGTGCTATCCGTCCACCTCTCCGAAGATGCCAAGTTGATTTATGACACAGTATATCGAAGGTTTAAACGGATGCGGCCGATATAGCAGACTTCGTCAGATTCCCCCTCATTTGAGGGTTTTTTGATTGTGGGGACGCTCTTCCCTGCAGGCGCAAGCCCCTGCAGTTAATTACACTACCGCATCGCGGTAACAACTTTCTCCTTCTCTAGATGGTCACTTCGTGTCGTGGGTGTTTGTTTTGTTTTTCTTTGCCCGTGGATTGTACACGGAGACTAATTTATGTTGTCGTCCATAGGGCGTGGATTAGTCCAAATCTGTATTTTCTTAGATTTGGGTTTGGGGTTGGGCTTAAGGATACGTTAGTCTCATTTGAGACTTTGATCAACTTAATCGTTAGTTAAGGATACGCTAGTCTAATTTTAGACTAAGATCAACTTAACGGGATCATTTAGATCCAACAAAAGAGCATTTGGGCTTTACTGTTTAGTTTAGGGACATTGCGGTCGATTAGTTTAAGGACATTATGGTCCATTGTTAGTTTGAGGACATCTCGGTCCAGGTTAAGAACATCATAGTCCGTGAGTTTAAAGACCTCACGGTCAAGGTTAAGGACATCATAGTCCGTGAGTTTAAAGACCTCACGGTCAAGGTTAAGGACATCATAGTCCGTGGGTTTTAAAGGACCCCACAGTCCGTAGAATGTTTGGTTGTCGGGACCCATCACCTCTCTGAAGACGTTGAAGGATTACAACGACAAATATCAGAGGAGTAAAGAGATGTACCCTCGAAACGATGTGAGTTGGTTGAAAGATCTGTAGTCCAATTTGGGGCTAAGATCTGTTAACATATTTATGAGCAGATGAGCTCAATTAATATGAGTTAAGGACTTATGGCCAATCTTGGGCTAAATCCAATAAATGTTTAACATTTTATTTTGGGCTGTTGAGCCTTTATTTGGGCTTGGCCCTTTTAACAATACTGAGCATTGATTTATATCTTGACAATGTTTTTGTCTTTTATTGAATGCAGAGCATTCATCAGAGCTCTGGGCTTATTAAAGAACAATTTATGTCCTGTCAGCGTGACACGTGGTGTGCTAGATGCTTTGCGCCAATCAAAAAGCACAGTGCGTTTCTGCCAAGTAGCGCACATGTAAGGGACACGTGTCGCACTCAGTGCTAGGCGCCAGATGATGAGCGCATGATGCCAGTTTATGAGCGCTGAGCGCTAATCCATGAGCGCATTGTGCTTTCAGTTTAATGGCGCACACGTGAGTGACACGTAGTACGCTTGGCGCTGAGCGCCAGCCCATGAGCACAGTACGCTATTTCAGAAGCGCAAAGCGCAAGTTGTTAATTGGCGCATACGTGATTGACACGCGGCGCATTTGGCACTGAGCGCCAGTCCAGAGAGCGCAAAAGCGCAGTTGATCAATTTTATGATCTGGGAAACAAATTTATGTTCTTTTAAAAGAGACTTTGTCTTAAGATCTAAGAACAACAGTTCTTATTCTGCAGGAGATATTTCCAATCTCTTATATTGATTAAAGGCTTTGCTTTTATAGATCCATGATCTGTGAGAAGAATTATGTTCTTCTTCTTTTTTATTTTATGATGAGATCTCTTGATCTTTTTGTGAAAGACCTTGGTCTTGTAGATCTATGATCTTTAAAGAAGTAAAAATGATTTCATCTCTATGTTCATCATTATCATTTTACCTTGAAGAAGGATCTTCTTGCAAGAGCTTCCTTTTTATCTTTGAGTTTCTCAAAGTTTATAGTGTAAGCCCGCGGGGGCGCCCCGGCCGTCGACCCGACGCCGGAAATGCGGAAAACAAAAACTTTGCGAACTTTGCAAAACGGCACCGCCGCGGACTTTTCACCCGGATCGGGCCATTAACCTAGCTAGCTAGCAAAAAGAAAAGAGTAGAGATGCTATACCAAACGATCCGTGTCCTTCGGTCTTCGTCTCCGCTCCGATCTCCCGCGGAATCTCCGTCACCTCCTCGCTCGTCGGAAAGGGCACCACGTAGCCGAAATCTTTTACGGGCTCCCGCCTCTTGACCGAGGCAACTCGGGCGCGAAGTTGGCTAGCCGACGCGTCCAAGGCTTGCTATAGAATAGTGTAGTGAGTTGTCTCTTTAGGGTTTATGGAAGTTGCCTTGATGGAGGGATTTGAGGAGGAGAAAATGAATGAATGAAGCTTGGGATTATTGCAAGCATAAAAGCATGAAATGAGATGAAGAATATATATATATCACCAATCAACCTCTCTCTTCTTCTAAAGTGGCCGGCCCCCTAAGGATGAGAATAGATTGGAGAGAGAAAAAACAATATATCAAAAAGATAATACAAACCTCACATCCTTTCTCTTCTCATCTCACAAATCAATCCCTTTTCTAAACCATCAAATGAAAAGCCATCAAAAAGACAAGAAAGGAATCTCATGATTATGAAGCCACACTTATGCAAAGAAAACCCTCACAAAATGTTAATTGCGAACTTGCAATTAACACTCTCCATCACAAAGCCCGGCCGAGAAGGAATGAAAGAAAACCGGCCGGAACGGAATGCAAACTGGCAACTTCATAAAACCGATCCCGTAATAAATTACAGGAAAACCCTGCTACTGCAAATACATGCCCGCATTTGTATTCGCACTGAACACAAATGCAAAGAGACAAAACTACACTATCAAATACTAGAATCCGGCTTAAGCCAAAACCGGCTAGTAAAAACCGTCCGATCACGATCCGTGCAATACCGCACGTATCTGATCGAACCCTGCCATATCTCCATACGGCCTCTACAGCGTTTCGCCCGAAACTTGAGTAACTGTCTGTGTGGTGGACTCTAAAGACTCGTCAATACTATGGCTGTGGATTTAACCACTAGCACGTCAGAGGTATAAGCCAATACATGACGGGCCACCAGGTATTGACCAAAAGGGACGTCGATGAGCGAACTCATCCTGGCACCCTACTGAGCCTGTCAGTGACAATATCCGTACAGTCCGGTCCGTTCGTCTATGAGCATCGCATGGCGGGCCTAGGGGGTTGGTAAAAGTCAGACCCCCAAAAGCGGTACAAGTCGTGTCGGAGTGTAGCCCAGAACACCCTGAGATACTACTGGAATACCTACCAGCAAATCTCCTGCCTTGGCCAAGGACTTTTCATGTTCTGGCTCTCCTAGACACAGCACGACCTCACCCCCAATACCGGGAGAGACGAACCCCTGCAGATCCGCTCACTGCCTCCATGTGGCTCGGGACTGTACCCAACTAAAACCTGTTTGCACGACTCCTTTGAGCCGTGGTAGGGTAGTAATCAAAGTACAGTGGGAACTCACACGAGACAAATGACGATCCCAGGTCGATGAACTAACCTGTACACATGTCACCTGGGAACTGCTATCTGACGTCTGGTATATCCCAACTAGCAGGTTCCCGGCGAGTCCTGTCCGGTGTACTCATAACCCAATGAGCACCTGTATACATCTTAGGTGAACCAACTGACACCAGTGGCTTGTAAGACCGGCCACCGCCCCTCGTCGGGGTCTCGACTGTATACACTAGTCTACTCTGGAGAAACGATGCCCTGTCTCGAATCTCCCACGACTAGGGACCTTTTAAGGATATGCTTGTAGACCCCCAGCTCCCACTTATATGATCGCCCTCATACTGCTGGTGGTCAAGCAAGAATCCAAGGGGCTTTATCAACGTGTAATAGCGACTCGAAAGGTCACCTAAAGCAGTACACGATGATAAAGATAAACCAGATAGCATACTATCATCTCGAGTAAGACTGTCCTACCGGGATAGGTCCTCCCCTCAATCATTGCAATCACGTGCCTGTGACCCAATAATTGACTCTGAGGGCACTATCTCCAACAATCTCCCACTTGCACTCGAGGCTAATTATTGCGATGTCGCATACTCACAGCCCGTGTGATACCGAACACCCAACTCCTCTACTAGTCAGTCTCACAAAGCTCGTTTGCGAGACTATTGCGTTCGAGGAATAGCCTCAGTGAGTGGATCCGCTTTGATGTTTCTTTCTATGTCTCTCTAAATCTCAAGTTCGCGGAGAAAGCCATCTCCCGAAATGAGCAATACCTGTCTTAGAATGTCTGGATGTCTGATGGGACCCAGCTCATAAGTGAACTCCAAATCCAAACTTCTTAGACTGTATCGACAACTGAACTTAATCAGTGTCCTGCGCCATGCCTTCCCTCAGTTTCCACCTGGACCACCTGTCCAAAATACTGCCCCTCGTTAGAGGGAAAATTATAACTCTGACAGCCACTCTGCCATCCAGGTCACCTTGGAAGCCTGGAATAATAACCGTCTCCTAAAGGAGGCTGTCGTTATCAATTCCTTAGAACATCCACTTGTGTTCTAAAACTGCTTCCGATTGTTTCTCCAGGATTGGATCAATATCAACTTATTGCACCTTCTGCAAGAACAACATTTGGTGTGGTACTTGACATCTCATGATTGACTCAATTGCCTAAGCAAGTGATCTGTCAATCATGCGTATCCCTCTCCCCATTAGTCTGTAAGACACCTTTAGAGAGGGTGACTCCATTACCTGCAGGTACACTACCGTGCCAGGAGTCGTCCATTCTAAATACTCATAGAATGCGGTCAAAGTACCCAGATTGGGAAACCACCCAAATCTAGATCTAAAACCATAGATCTAGTAACCAGAATGTCTGATATTATATCCAAGTCCTATGTGGAGAAACCACCGTGTGACGACCAAAGTATAACCTATCGTAGTATAGGAATATCACTTCCTACTCTGTGTATGTCATCAAATACCAGGACATCACACCCTACTACCTTCTTAACAGATCCATCCCCTATTCTGATGAAGTCAAACCTATGACTGTCACATCAGAAATAGATGATCTATCTCCGCTATATCTGCTTTAGTCTATAAATAGACATAAGCCTGATGTCCACCAATGCTTCCGCTGCTCCCACTGACTACGACAACCCTCTGGCAGAGTCATACACACGTGCACTTCTAAAGCCAGTTTAGAACGACGCTATACTCATCCTCCTGCCGGGTCTCACAGTCTGGAACAACAGCAATGGCAAGTCTGGGTAAACAAGAACCTCCCTGCCACCGTCCTTGAGCATACCGAAGTACCTCTCGGGTGCTTGAGGTTACCCACCATATCTGCGGAGTGGCCAATGGAATGTCAAACCAGATTGAATCTTTAGGTTCTTATCAAATCTTCAGTAATCATTTGCGGTTCTGGAATCACTTCCAGTTCTACCATACTCCCACTTCTGTTTTCTGAAAAATCCATTTCTTTAAAAAATGTGGCGAGTCAAGAACAATATCACTATTGATCTTCCAGATGGTAGAAAATCAACCCTCGTCATAGCCCGGGTCAACCCACAAACAGCCATTACTGAAACGTGCCTTGAGTTGTCCAGAGTCTGGTTTCAAGCATAAGCCGGACAACTCCCCATATCTTAACAATGTCAAGATATGAACTGTTCTATATCCAAGAAACAGAGGCACTGATTTAATTGAACCAGATTCAAATCATGCAGCTGTCTCCAGTGCATGTCAAGTAAATGGAAGAGAGGCCGATCAGCGTTACTCAACTTAGGAGTACTTCCAATTATGAGTAACCTGAAAGAGAAGTTAGTTCTCTTAATCATCACTATCAACTGAATACCATTCACAAGTATCTACATCTTCGATCTCCTTGAAGAATCCCGATACTTGCAACACTTGGTTCTCTACTTTATTCATATACCTATAACTCCTCAAAACTTAGACCCTGTGTTTCTACGAACACATGTCTAAGAACTAGAGAAGTTAAAAGTAAACAGAATATAGTACGAGGACCAACCCCTCTGTCCTAATGGACACTGGACAATATACAATACTCTGTATAAGTCCCTTGAGTCTGGTGACTCATTCACTGTGTGTCGTAGGTTGAAAACTGTACTTTTGGTTAAGAAGAATTACACCGTTGTTCAATGCTCCTTACCTAACCATCCACTGGTATAGGTAAATGTCATAGACATAATTTCAGAAAGGTATATCTCACTCTATAAAAATAGACGTACAGATATATCAATTTGAAATTGGTGCATAACAACGGATATTCAAAACCAAATATTTGCCGACCGGCAAACAACCCAGGTGACTTCCTCAAATATCATCGATTACAACGAATCCCGATATAATGAGGATGGTCACCTAATTCCCAATAACTTACTCCCACTCATCATCTGTAAAACCATACAGATGTGAGAATCCAACCTGGTAAATACATACCCTGGAGTAAGTGTCTAATCGGGAAATCAGTTTTCTTTTAACAGCACACAGTGGAACTGAAACATTGAGATGTTTCGATGGGGTTCCTGGTATTCTTAGTAATGCCTCTTCCATTATCCAGATTCACAACTATAACTGTATAATTCTTTGCCACCTCTCCAAATCCCTTTACATGTCTTTAGTCATTACCTTCTGTACACCCCTTTAGGCCAAATGGTTTTCTTCCTTCCCTACCGTTCGGCACCAGCCTATGGTTTGGAAGAAGACTATCCAAAAAGCATAATGGGTGTACTGTCCTAATCCGAGGAGCACTCGCAATGCGAGAGAAGGTGAGGATAAAAGACAACCGAATGTACTTAATTCATAGGTGATTTAGGATTGACAAAGAAGTACATGGTTTGGTCGTGAATAGCAGTCGCAATTTACTTTGCCCTCTTACTAATCCCTTGCTTTGTCTGAACTTAATACCTTCTGTACACCGTTTAGGCTAATTGGTTTTCTTCATTCCCTACCAGTCGGCACCAGCCTAAGGTTTGGAAGAAGACTATCCAATTTGCGTAATAGGTGTACTATCTCCTAAACCAAGGAGTACTCGCAACCTGAGAGAAGGTAAAAGGTAAAGACAACTGAATAGTCCTATTCGTTTTCTCCAGAACCGGAAACCATCCTCGAAGTCCTTCGAGTTCGTATATAACCATACGATGGTTTTGTCCAATGGAAGTGGACGTTCGTAGTGATACGGGGTGTCCCGGAGAAAAGGGTAAAAGTAGGGGTGGCAAAGAGGTCTGCAACTCTGATAATCCAAAAGCCAGTGTTAAGAAGGTTCGGTCAACTTGGTCACTGAGTCATAGTCTAGGGTCGGGTCAATGGTCGCTGCCAGAGAGAGAGAGAAAAGAAACACTCAGCGTGCACTCTAACCTAGATCAGAATGGTTACCAATTTATCTAATCTGGAAACCTCCCACTGTACCTCAAATTCTCCTCCAAACCTGAAAGAAGAATTAGTCGGGATCACCCGAGGAGTAAACCAACTCATCAGTGGGAATCGGGATCCAACTATCATCGCATGATAACTTGACGGAATCCACTCAAGTCACCACACTCCAGAAGGTATGCGCATGCCTGGCAAGTTTCAGTTCTTTTGAAACTCCCGATGAAAGTTTTACCCCTAGGACCCAAGTGACCTTGACACAGTCAACAAATCAAAGAGTCCTAGTCAAGTTCAACCCGTCATTATCCCGGATTGCATTAAACCCACCCGTACGAGCCCTTGACACAGTCAACAAGGCCGCACGACTGTCCTAACCAATCCCATTAATATGCTGCAAACAAACACTACTTAGCTACCGCACACTACGCCTTGACACAGTCAACAAACGCAGCACGAATACTAAGTAATACTTGTAAGAAATGACGGAGGGCTACGTCTAGTTTTTGGCGAAAAACTTTTAACGTAATGAACTTGATATCGTTGAAGGAACTGCATAGCCTTTTATAAAAATATAGTGACGAAAACCTTTACCAAAGAGGTCACTCCCGGTGAAGGGATCTCGGCTCTTTCCCCGTAGAATGAGGTGCAGGATATTCCAACTGAATACCACGATGCAAAGCAAAAGTAATCGGCTATAGTGAAGTTAATGCCCTGACGCAAACTTTTGTCCAAGGGGTCACTCCCGGTGAAGGGATCTCGGCCCTTGCCTCGTCGACTGAGGAGCAGGATATTCCAAATGAATACCACTGTGCAAAACAAAAGAGAACGCCCTTGCAATAACAGCTTTTTGAAAAAGTGTTCCAACAACATCAGAATTAGGTTTGTTTAACTTGCATTGATCCGAATCAATGCAGTCCCATCAATTGATCACACCACAAAGAACGAAAATATACTGACGTACGTATATGCCATCCGCATTCGCCACTGGGTCCCGTCATCACCCGTTAGGTTAGCTAACTAACGACAGAGCGGGGACTGGACTAGCGCGGATGAAAAACATATACAACATCTATAAATATATATATACCAATATATAATTTTCGCTCAAGGCGTGATAAACAATGCAGCACAGAAATGTATAGCAACACAGATCAATACAGATATCTGGGATCCCCGGGTTTCACAGAGCCGCTGAAACCCGACGTTCCCCTGGTCGTGTGGATAGCCTGTGCAATGAAAACCCTAGACCCCTACGGGCGCGGCAAGTTACCCGCCAAAACCTGAAGCGAGGCAGCCCCCTTCAACGACGTGAATGGACCACCCAGCACTTCACGGAATCCGGTAACTTGGGCACCCCTCCTGGGTCAACCCTATACCCCCTACGAGTGCGGCGAATAGCCCGCCAATCCTAGAGTGAAGCCCCCTCCGTCTCAATGCCATGAGATGCGGGCTTGTTGCCCTCCAGAATCCGGCTATCCGTGCACCCCTTCGCGGGGTAATCCTAGTACAGAAAGTAAAATATACATACAACGGGTACATCGACCGCAACCAGGTCGTGCCCCAAAATAATAATACAAACTGGCAGTGACGGCAGTCCACATGTCGGACGCTCGCCCCGCAATATCAAATGTACATAATACAACAAAACTGTACTACCACTGCAACCAGGCTATCCCCACGACCGATCCGCAACAACACAGTACAATCACAGAACATCAACGTGAAAGTCACGTTCGCAAATCCGTCTAACCGGGCTATAGCAGTTAGACGGGATTTACCGATCAAGTGACATTCACGGTCGCAGATATAATGTAAAAACTGTGAACTGGCATGTTTAAAATATCCGATCGAACAAATTTATCAAAGTGGGCCCCCAAAAAGAACTGTAGCACTTACAGAAAACCTGGGCCCAAATAAAATATCCCAAAAGCCCTATTTCTATACCACAAGCTTACTGGGAAAATTTGGTGCCACAATTCCTCTTATCCGCCGCGCAAGCGCGGCCAAACCAGGGTTTTGGCCGCGCTTCCGCGGTGGAACTGAGGAATTGGTGGATCGTATTTTCCCAGATTTCTTATAATTGCTTGTACATGCCTCTTCAACAACCTGAAAAATTTTAGGAGCTCAAAAAATTTCAACAGAGAACACATGTGCACAAAAATACGGTTTTTGGGGATTTTGTTCGATCGGGTTCTAAACGCGCTAGAGCAAGCTAGGCAAGGTTAATGGCGTGGCTCTGATACCATTGTAAGCCCGCGGGGGCGCCCCGGCCGTCGACCCGACGCCGGAAACGCGGAAAACAAAAACTTTGTGAACTTTGCAAAACGGCACCGCCGCGGACTTTTCACCCGGATCGGGCCATTAACCTAGCTAGCTAGCAAAAAGAAAAGAGTAGAGATGCTATACCAAACGATCCGTGTCCTTCGGTCTTCGTCTCCGCTCCGATCTCCCGCGGAATCTCCGTCACCTCCTCGCTCGTCGGAAAGGGCACCACGTAGCCGAAATCTTTTACGGGCTCCCGCCTCTTGACCGAGGCAACTCGGGCGCGAAGTTGGCTAGCCGACGCGTCCAAGGCTTGCTATAGAATAGTGTAGTGAGTTGTCTCTTTAGGGTTTATGGAAGTTGCCTTGATGGAGGGATTTGAGGAGGAGAAAATGAATGAATGAAGCTTGGGATTATTGCAAGCATAAAAGCATGAAATGAGATGAAGAATATATATATATCACCAATCAACCTCTCTCTTCTTCTAAAGTGGCCGGCCCCCTAAGGATGAGAATAGATTGGAGAGAGAAAAAACAATATATCAAAAAGATAATACAAACCTCACATCCTTTCTCTTCTCATCTCACAAATCAATCCCTTTTCTAAACCATCAAATGAAAAGCCATCAAAAAGACAAGAAAGGAATCTCATGATTATGAAGCCACACTTATGCAAAGAAAACCCTCACAAAATGTTAATTGCGAACTTGCAATTAACACTCTCCATCACAAAGCCCGGCCGAGAAGGAATGAAAGAAAACCGGCCGGAACGGAATGCAAACTGGCAACTTCATAAAACCGATCCCGTAATAAATTACAGGAAAACCCTGCTACTGCAAATACATGCCCGCATTTGTATTCGCACTGAACACAAATGCAAAGAGACAAAACTACACTATCAAATACTAGAATCCGGCTTAAGCCAAAACCGGCTAGTAAAAACCGTCCGATCACGATCCGTGCAATACCGCACGTATCTGATCGAACCCTGCCATATCTCCATACGGCCTCTACAGCGTTTCGCCCGAAACTTGAGTAACTGTCTGTGTGGTGGACTCTAAAGACTCGTCAATACTATGGCTGTGGATTTAACCACTAGCACGTCAGAGGTATAAGCCAATACATGACGGGCCACCAGGTATTGACCAAAAGGGACGTCGATGAGCGAACTCATCCTGGCACCCTACTGAGCCTGTCAGTGACAATATCCGTACAGTCCGGTCCGTTCGTCTATGAGCATCGCATGGCGGGCCTAGGGGGTTGGTAAAAGTCAGACCCCCAAAAGCGGTACAAGTCGTGTCGGAGTGTAGCCCAGAACACCCTGAGATACTACTGGAATACCTACCAGCAAATCTCCTGCCTTGGCCAAGGACTTTTCATGTTCTGGCTCTCCTAGACACAGCACGACCTCACCCCCAATACCGGGAGAGACGAACCCCTGCAGATCCGCTCACTGCCTCCATGTGGCTCGGGACTGTACCCAACTAAAACCTGTTTGCACGACTCCTTTGAGCCGTGGTAGGGTAGTAATCAAAGTACAGTGGGAACTCACACGAGACAAATGACGATCCCAGGTCGATGAACTAACCTGTACACATGTCACCTGGGAACTGCTATCTGACGTCTGGTATATCCCAACTAGCAGGTTCCCGGCGAGTCCTGTCCGGTGTACTCATAACCCAATGAGCACCTGTATACATCTTAGGTGAACCAACTGACACCAGTGGCTTGTAAGACCGGCCACCGCCCCTCGTCGGGGTCTCGACTGTATACACTAGTCTACTCTGGAGAAACGATGCCCTGTCTCGAATCTCCCACGACTAGGGACCTTTTAAGGATATGCTTGTAGACCCCCAGCTCCCACTTATATGATCGCCCTCATACTGCTGGTGGTCAAGCAAGAATCCAAGGGGCTTTATCAACGTGTAATAGCGACTCGAAAGGTCACCTAAAGCAGTACACGATGATAAAGATAAACCAGATAGCATACTATCATCTCGAGTAAGACTGTCCTACCGGGATAGGTCCTCCCCTCAATCATTGCAATCACGTGCCTGTGACCCAATAATTGACTCTGAGGGCACTATCTCCAACATATAGGGGGGGGTTCTCTCTCTTTTTCTATATCTCTATATCTGAGACTTGAAGTCTAGGGGCTTTTTTATAGGATAGGCTGATTTGTTGAATCAGTTAAAGAGATCTTTCTCTGATTGACTTGGGGATGTTTCCCCACCATTGGATATTTGATCCTAGGGCTTCTGTTTTACAGAAGGCAATCTTCTTGTTTTTAACGAGATAGGAAAATCTTTCCATACAGAATTTATTCTGTCTTTTGGTAATTTTTATTTACCATTGGATCGTTGATCCAACGGTGCTCTGATTTACAGAGCACAATCTTGTTATTTGGAAAGATTTTGAGGAATCTTTCCTTAACAAAATTTAATTCTGATTTATTAATGATTTATCATTATTATTAGATCTTTGATCTAACGGTGGGGAGCTTTTAGCTCCAGCACTAGCGCGCCCGTGCTTCGCACGTGGTGCGCTGCTTAAAAGGCAGCGCACATTGCGCTGCTTAAAAGGCAACGCACATTGCGCTAGCGCACCCGTGTTTGACACGTGGTGCGTCACTCAGAGCGTAGCACACTTAGCGCTAGCGCATCTGTGTTTTACACTTGGTGCGCTGCTTAGAGCGCATCACACTTGGTGCTGCATCTGAAGCGTTGCTTCATTTTGAAATTTAAATTTCAAACAGAGCTTTGCTCTGATTGGGGGAAACAAATGCCCCCCCACCATTGCGCTCACGTGGCCCACACGTGAGTGCAGCGGTGGCAGCATCTACGCCCTCGGATCAACTGAGAAGTTGAAACGGCACTCAGTGCCTATAAATAGGACCTTTGGTCCTCTGGGATGACCACTGCTCATCGTCTTCCTTGTTTTCTGAGAATTTTTATTCTCTCATAGAGCATAGCTCTTCATCTTAAGAAATTTCAAGAGTCAAAACTCTGCCAAAATTTAGGTAAAGATTAAATCTTTTAAAGTTCTAGGGTTTTACCCATTAACAGAGCCTTGCTCTTCATAGATCTTTGATCTAAAGAGAAAAAAAAACTTTTAGGGCTTCATTAACAGAGCCTTGCTCTCTTGGAATCATAGATCTTAAAGAGATCTTTTTCATGGTTTCTTAACTCATTAACAGAGCTTTGCTCTTTTGATAACATGTAGATTTATTAATCTCTTATGAAGAACTCTTAAGAGTTTTTTCATGGATCTTGAAGTTCTCAGAATTTTTAATTCATAAAAATTGATTTCAATTTTTATGATGGATTATTTTATCATCATTTTTTTCTTGAGCAAGGCTCTTGAGGAATTTTTATTCCTTCATGATCAGAGTTTGACCAGTGTCACTCTGTCACAGAGCATTGCTCTCAAAGGGAGATTTACTCCTCTGCCCGAGAGATCTCTCATTTAATGAGAAGATTTTTTGAGGATTTCCTCACTTAATGATAGCCTCATCAAATGATGAGGCAGTTTTATTAATGATGAACTGTTATCTAGATTTTGTGGGCCCCCTTTGGTCCCTCTCCACTGCATTGCAGTGTGGTACAAATTCTAAAGTACCAAGCGTCAGAATTTTAAATTAAATTATAGCACTGACAGTTGACTTTTGTCCCTTTTCGCGCAGGCGACATGTCTTTCGA
This sequence comes from Agapanthus africanus, assembly GCA_030015575.1. Taxonomy (NCBI): domain Eukaryota; kingdom Viridiplantae; phylum Streptophyta; class Magnoliopsida; order Asparagales; family Amaryllidaceae; genus Agapanthus; species Agapanthus africanus. The sequence continues at coordinate 775,003,613 of JASDDO010000022.1, forward strand.
CACTTCTTTTCCATTCATCCGCTCAGAAGGTGGATTTCCTGAGGCGCCTGTAGACCGGGAGGTTATTGCGCTGATCAAAGACCATGACCCAGAACACAAGAATCTTCATTTGTGTGGAACATGGTATAACCAGATCATCATGGGTCGACACAACTTCTCTTGCGCAACACCTTCAGAGGCAATCTCGGCGATCCACTATGCTGACGCAACCCCGGTGAACTATGCTGTGGAGGTGGTTAACTGGACTTCGGAGGGTTGTCTTTAGCCCTCTATGGCTGCAATACCTATACAACCGCCGATGGTTTTGGACATTCTAGGATGGCGTATATGCCAAGGTGAGTCGCGCCCTTGGGGACAGCCCTACAATATAGGTCTGACTCCCCGTCACTCGGCTGGGTACCTGCAGTGGGCCCGATATATCCTATCGGCAAAGAAATCAGAATTGCTGAAGCTTGGGTTGTATCCTACGATTTATGCTTCTCTGTTCCAGTACTCCACACCTCCCGCATGGTGGGTTAAAGCCTTCTTGGAACAATGGAACGTTCTAACTCATACTTTCCTTATGGTAGATCGGGAAGTTTCCATCTCTCTGGAAGAGTTTGCGGACATCTCCGGCTTGCCTGTCAGAGAGGAGCATTATGAGGAGATCTTGCCCCCTGATGAATATGTTTTCGCTACCCGACTGGTGATGATGGGTTTAAAACCAAAGAATGCCATTCAGCACCGATTCCCTAGTTTAATCAAGGTGCTAAACATTTACGAAGGCCTATTTCTTGAATCTGGAAGCCATGGAGTTAGCTTTGCGGATTTTATTGCCCGTTTTCTTCGTTCAGAAGTTCTATCGAGACAAGGTGAAAAGTTTTCCACACTCGATGATCCCTTCGGCTTTGGATTGGATCGCCGACCAATACTGGAAGCTGACCAAAAGGGATTCTTTCTTCCAAACGTTGCGATCGTCCCTTTTTCAGAAATTGCTACTCCGGACATTGATGAGGAAGCATTCTTTTTAGGGTTCCTTGGTTTGTGGTTAAGCTGGTTCGCGCTTCCCATGCACCCTCGCTACATAAGGCCGTCAGTCTTCTACCCAGCTCATCGGATGGTTGAAGGGAGACAAGTTGCCGTTGGTATTGCCGGGCTGGCTCATTTGTATCACGGCCTTAGTTTGGCGGCCGATACCGCTCAGCCGGGGGTGCAGCCCGTGAACTTCCCGATGCATTATTTTACCTCATGGCTTGAATTGCATGTGCTCGGTGCCTTTGGAATGCACAAGCGGCCTCATTTCTATGAAACTTGCAATTTTCCCCAGATCATGCGGCTGGTCAATGCTTCCATTGTGGAGCCAAGTCAACAAGAGGCTTGAGGTGTAATCCTTCGCCCACGTACCGTCGGGGACGGCATGACCTTTGTTAATAAGGTCATGACCATTGGTAAGGAGTCTGCTAAGACGGTGCGGCCGTTGCGGGACACTTTTAAGGATGGAGCTTCTATCCTGAAAGCTCAGGAAATTCTCCATCTATATTCCATCAGGCCGGGGTATTTGGTGTTCAGGCAGAACGATTTGACTCTGTTCATGAGATACAATCCCCACCGTTTTGCTCAGCAATCAAGTTATAATCAGGGCGTCCCGCTCGAGGCATTCCTGCCAGAACTAGTTTATACCGAAGAGGGTATCCGGAGCGCTTTGCACCACTTCATGCGCCTAAACACAGGGTCCAATTTCTTTATTAGTGAACCAAGCTGTGTTCCTAGGGCCCTAAACATATATGTGGCGTGGTATCAACACGCTAATGATGCCGTCATCAGGGAGGAAAAGAGATTGTTGCTCGATCGCAAGGGCGCACCCCCTGCTGGTGATCTAAACGTCCTTTTGAAGCGACGGACCATTGTCCAACCTCCCTTAAGAGAAGCTGCCGCGATCGAAGTCCCTCATGACATGCCTGAGCTGCCGATACCCCGTGGTCCAGTGAAAACGGTGATCGTAGCGTCTCCCGAGTCTAGCGTGGGTTCAGATATCGGGACTCGTCATCCCAAGGTGCCCACCAACCGTAAGCTTGTGCTAGCGGCGACCGACGCTCGCTCGCAGAAGAGGAAGAAGAAGTCAATTATTTCTTCCGACGTTGTATTTGGTCAGGAGCCCCATGCTTATTATAGTGAGGGCTTGGGCGAATATGGGACCAACGAGAGCCTATTCGTAGCGCCGGATGATACGGATCTGGAGGCTGCTATTGCAGCTTCTGTACGATCAGCAAGCCACAAAGCAGGAATGATCATCCTTGCTGAGTCAGGTAATCTTTAGTTGCATCTTTTTTGCTGTTACATATTTTTCTATTATCATGCCTTCACTAACACCTCATCTTCAACAGGCATTTCCACTGAAGAGGCTCTAGCGGCTTCCCTCAAGACTTTCAAGGAGGAGGAGAGGATTCGCGCTTCGCTGGGCGTTGGTATATTTCGGCTCATTGCGCCTTCATTCGCCTTTCTTATGGACAATCTGACCCCTTCTTATCTTATCGTAGGGACTACAATGCCAATCCCGCAGGGTGATGCGGAGATGCTTCCAGGGCTAGCCATCGAAGTCCCAGCCTCCTCAGCACTGCCGAAAGAGGCTTTACTCAAACGACCGATGACGGATGCCATAATGGCTCTAGAGGTAACTATTGGTGCGGACGATGACGTCCCGTTGACGGAGGTCTTGAGAAGATCTGCCCTCACGGCCCGGGCAGAAAGGAAGCATAGAATGCGCGCGGCAAGGGAGCGTAACGCTGCCTTGGCCGCGGGTGCAGGTTCAAGCGCTGCTACCCCTGCCCCTACTCTTTCAGAGGATGTTTCGGCTGCCTTGTCTACCGCCCACAAACAGGCAGCACGTGCAGCTCGGGAAGCAGTTGAAAAACTGACCCAAGGTAACGTGGCATTGGGTTCTTTTTGTACAAGTTTTAATTTTCAGATTTTCATATATCCTATCCTGCAGGGCCGAGTTTTGATGAGGTAGCGGTAGGTGAGGTGGCTGCAATCGCCGAGCCTGAGGTAGCGGTAGGTGAGGTGGCTGCAATCGTCGAGCCTGAGGTAGCCACTCTTTCTCAGGAGTCTGGCACTGCCCCAATCGCCATTCTTTCCGCATGCGGTTCTCTGCCATCTCCTGACGTCGCGAGCGTTACAACGGCTCTCGTAGAGTCAGGGGATGAGGCGACGGGAGGCCAGACCATTCCGTTGGAGGAGGGTGAGGGAGTCGCTGCATCCAGTGATGCTTTTGTTGCGGTCTCGACCGGCGACCTACCAGGTAGATTTTGGGTTATTGCTTTCCTTTTCGTTTTGCAATCCCTTTCGATCTCTCCTGACAGTATTTCTTTCACTTCTAATGCAGGCGTAGCGAGCGTTGAGATTGTGCCACCCGAGGAAGTATCGCTAGTTGCTACTTTGACGGTGGCCGCCCCTTTGCCTTCTCTCGTATCCTCTCAAATGCTGGAAGGTACGGACTTGTGACCCATCAGTTTCATTGTGGGCAATATACTTTATGCACTGACATCGCATTACTACATCCTTGCAGAAGTCCTTTTTGATCACCTGTATCAGGTGCTACACCCACACTTCTCCTTTCAGTCAGAGATTGCCTCTTCTAGCGGAGCTGGTGAGTACAGCCTTTAGCTAGCGTTTCTTCTTTTCTTTTACGGGTAGTCAAATAGTTTCTAATTCTTCTTTGTTTTAATTGCAGCCCTACAGATCGAAGGAGGAGACGAAAGAACAGTTGCACCACTGGTACTCCCGGTCTTGCCACCTGCTGCAGCCGGTATAGTAAACTCCGTTGTTCATGAACCTCCTTTATTTCCTGAACCGTTATTTGACTGTGATTTGCTTTGCAGCTGTAACACCGACTTCAGCTTCATTGGAGTCTAGAATCCTAATGCCAGCGGCCCCTTCTCTCGACGCCCCTCCTCCAAAGGTGCTGTGAATAGCCTGCGCACATTGACCGATCATCTCGAGGAGCTTGATGCGGAGACTCCTTCCCTTGCTGCAGATTTCGCTGCTGAGGTTAATCCCATACTGGCGATGCTCGTGCACTTTCATAATGAAGGCGTCGTAGAGTCCTGGGTTAATCATTGCTGAAAAATCGAGGCCTGTCTGCATGTGCTTGAGTTTAGACGTCCTACCCCTGAGGTCTTGGCTGTGAACTCCCAGCGGGCTGCATGGGTCGAGGAGAGCACCCCTTATTTCCGCCATCTTGAACAAAAAGCGGCTTTGAGGCGTAAGGAGCGTGAGGAGACTTCAAGCGAATCTGCTCAATTGCATGCTCAATTTGATGCAAACGCTGCACAGTTGAAAGTTATCTTCGAAAGTCTTCTACGATGTATTTCTGACGGGCTCAGGCCAAGGCAAAAGCTTGACCTCATCGAGAGAGATGCACAGAATCGTGGGGCAGCTCAGTGGGTCGTCGAAGAGCAACTTTCATTCTACTTGCAGCAACGAGCCCAGATCGAAGCAGAGTTGGCTGCGGCAGCTGCCCAAGAAAAAGGGCTGAGGGAAGTGCACGAGCGGCTGATCGGTCTATTGAAAACACTTCCCTCTCAATAATTGCTTTTGTACCATTTGTAATTTTGAATAAAATGTATCCACTTTTTTTTATTCTTTCATAAGATGTATTTTGTATCCAATTGAATTTATGAATAAAAGATACACTTCTTTCGTACTATCTTGCATCATTTCTTGCTTTCTTCTTTTCTTTGTTATCGGCATGTCACTTTAGTAAGCGTAGCCTGCAGATGATAGAGAGAGCATTCCGTTTTGAATTCTTCGAGAGGTAGCGATGGCTTAGGATGCAGGTTCAGATCTGTTGCCTAAGGCTTTTCAACTTCATGAGCCGTGAGGGTCTCATAAAGACTTTTCTCCCTGCGAGTCGAGAGGATCTTGTAGGTGTATTTTCTCCTTAGGAATCGTGAAGATTCCTAAGTGTGTTTTTCTTTTATAAGTCGTAAGGATCTCACAAGAGAATTTTCCTTCTTATAAGTCGAGAGGACTCGTAAGTGGTTGTTTCCCTCCTTGTCGAGATTCGACTTTGGAGAGTGTGGCCCGTGAATAGTATGCAAGAGTCCATTTTGGACCGACTTGCATGGCCCCAGTGCTTAGGAAATAGGTTTTTTAATCCCTGCTGCCTAAGGCTTTTCCTTATAAGTCGAGACGATTCGAGAAGTTCTTACAAAGACACTAATTTCTTCACGAGTCGAGACGAATCGAGCATTTTTCGCAAGAATATCCTAACGTCACAGTTAACCTCTGCTTTTTACGACAGATGTCTGTTAGGGTCTGTGGTACTAGGGTTTTGTCCGTCGTACCGTCGCATTGGTTGATGTCTTCCTTGATAGGCAATCTTGCTGTTCGAGTAGCCTTGCGACTGTCGTGTCTCTGATCCTTTCGGGGGCTGGACAAGACGTCTTCAAGCAATCCTCCTAGGCAGTTTGACCGTCGGAAGAGCAAGCGTTAGGAATTTTGCCATGCAGCTTTTTACTTGAGGTTAGGCTCATTTTGGGGAGCCTCGATGCGTCATAAACACTCCGCGCTGGTGTGGGATGATCTCCGATAGTCTTTCAGGTTTTATTTGAGTTGCCGTCAAGACCCTGAAGCTAGAAATTTAGCCTTTGCTTCGTTTGCTGGCATTGCGTCTGCTGTATCGAGACGAATGTCGCGGTTGTCTCTAGGTTGTTGGTGAACCGTCGAGGTTTGGAACTAGGGATTTTGCCGTGGCTCCGTTGTTTGATTGTCGCATCTGAATCCTGCTGGAGGAAGAATGCTGTGGTAACATCTCGTCTGCCGTATCGAGACGAACATCGAGGTGGTGACCACTCTATGCGGGATGATCTCCGGTAGTCTTTCAGGTTTTATATGAGTTACCGTCAAGACCCTGAAGCTAGGAATTTGGCCTTCGCTTCGTTTGCTTTGGCGTGTCCGAATCCTGTTGGAGGAAGGTCGCTGTAGTGATATCTCGTCTGCTGTATTGAGATGAATGTTGAGGTGGTGACCACTCTATGTGGGATGATCTCCGGTAGTCTTTCAGGTTTTATATGAGTTACCGTCAAGACCCTGAAGCTAGAAATTTGGCCTTCGCTTCGTTTTCTTTGGCGTGTCCGAATCCTGTTGGAGGAAGGACGCTGTAGTGACATCTCGTCTGCTGCATCGAGACGAATGCTGAGGTGGAGCTGGGATTTTGCCATCACTCCGCTTTGTTTCAACCGTGAGGTCTTTCGTTGACGTTTCATCTGCATCCTGCTGGACTGCGAAGGAACGCCGTTGTTGACATTGCGTTTGGTGTGACGAGACGAATGCTGAGGTGGAGTTGGGATTTTGCCGTCACTCCGTTTTGTTGACGTTGCGTCTGCTGTAACGAGACGAATGTTGAGGTGGTCTCTAGGTTGTCTGTGAACCGTTGAGACTTGACTCTTTTTCGGATGGAGCCTGGGGGGAGGTGTGATTCCCTTTTTGTTTGTGCCCCTGGATTGTATACAGGGATCGATGCGATCTTACCTGTAGGGCAATTTTTTTTTATTTCATATGTATTTTTGTTGTCTTTCCGCGATGCTCTATCATTTCAGCTTTTTTATCGCGAAAGTCGCGATTGCCCAATCATTTCGGCTATTTTTCGCGGTGCACAATCATTTCGGCTATTTTGTATTTATTTACTCACTGCTTTTTATTGCGAGTTGCCCAATCATTTCGGCTATTTTTGTATGCATACATTTTTACTTGCTGATTTTGTTGCAAGTTGCCCCATCATTTCGGCTATTTCGTATGCATGTGCGGCTCGCTGGCTTTTTTGCTGCAAGTTTGAAATTAGACACTGATTTCGGCATCAGCATCGCTACAACTGGGATATTTCCAGGAGCGAATCATCGTTTGCCTCTGTCGATGTTGAACAAAGGTGGCTTAGCGAACAGGGTTAGGATCTTGTCGACTAAGGCTTTTGACTTCATAAGCCGTAAGGGTCCCATAAAGGTATTTCTCTCTGCGAGTCGTGAGGATCTCGTAGGTGCATTTTCTCCTTAGGAATCATAAGGACTCCTAAGTGTATGGCTTCTCGTAAGTCGTAAGGATCTTACAAGAGTATTTTCTCCTTCCAGGTCGAGAGGACTTACAAGGGCTGTTTACCGTGTAAACATATCCCTAGTCACGGATGGGACTTTGTTAGGGAAATGTTTATTCGCGCCCGTGGATTGTATACAAGGGTCAGCATTGAGCCGTTTGTAGGGCAGCATTGGAGATTGTGGTGGCCGCTTAAGAACAGGTTTAGATCCCTGTAGCTTAAGGCTTTTGAATCTTATGAGCCGTGAGGGTCTCATAAGAGGGTTCTCCTTACGAGTCGTGATGATCTCATAAGTGTAATTTCTCCTCAGGAATCGTGGGGATACCTAAGTGTGTTGCTCCCTTGTGAGTCGTAAGGATCTCACGCAGGTGGTTTCTCCTCACAAGGTCGAGAGGACCTTGCAAGTGTCTTTTAACGAGGTTGCGCCCTTTCGGGTTTTCACAAAAACTCGCCGGTAGCCCTGCTGTTTTTACTCATGGAGCCCTTTCAGGTTTTCATCCGTGCCTATTTTGGTTATGGACATACCGTTTTTCTTTTTCTTTTTCTTTTTTTTAACACCACGTCAGCCCGGCGATGCCCGGGTTGGTAGTAGTTTCACGACGTTTCGGTCAACAGCTAGTTTTAGGACATAGTGTTCCATCGTTAGTTTAAGGACGTTTCGGTCCGACGCCAGTTTTAGGACATAGTGGTCCATTGTTAGTTTAAGGACATTTCGGTCCAATGTTAGTTTTAGGACATTTCGGTCCGTCGTTGCCGTATTTGAATTTCTAGTTTATGGACTTTTCGGTCCATGGGGCTTTCTCTATGAATGAGCACGATGCCCCCGGCATGTCCATCTTTTTAGGGGCATGAGGCCGTGGCGGGTTCACCTTCCAATTTTCGGATAATGCGAACTTGCCTTGTTGGTATTGGTCCTCAATCCAGCCTTTGAAGACGAAGCAATCTTCGATTGGATGGCTTACTGCTTGGTGGTAAGGGCAGTAATTAGGATTGTTGATATCGCCTGGCTGCGACGGACGTTTTGGATCAGACAGATTGATAAGTCTGTTGTGCACTGCCAGCTCGAACAGTCTCCTCGTTTTATCCTGGGGAAACGAGTAAGGACGTCCCAGTCTCTCCTCGAGGGATGGGCATGGACGCATGTTGTTTTGGCGAACAACCGGCTTTAAGTTGCTCGGCTGTTGTTGAGTATTGGCGACGAAAGTTGCTTTTCCTTTCTCTCTTTCATTTCGAAGCTCCGTCTTTGAAGAGAGCGGTATATGGCCCATCTGGTCCATTTGGGCCAGCTTGTCGATCAAGGCCTGGAAAGTGGTCGGCTTGAAGAACATCATGAATTGAGAAATGGTCGCCTGAGGGTCGAGGGTTCCTACAAACATGCCTACGGCTGGAGCTTCCTCTATGCGCTGTTCGCACTTTGACCACAGATTCCGCCATCGTATTGCGTATTGAACCAAGGTTTCTCCCGGCTTCACTCTGGCGTTGATGAGTGCCGTGATCGGGGTGCGTTCGCTAGTGCTTGCGAAACGCTGGGTGAATAGCAATTCCATCTCCGCAAATGTCTTGACAGAGTCGTTTGGAAGTTCAGAATACCACTCGAATACCGTCTTCGACAAGCTACCAACAAACTGGCGGAGCAGAAGTTTATCATCACCCCCGGTGTTGCCACATAGAGCCCTGAATTGAGCAACGTGCTGATGCGGATTCCCCGTCCCTTTATATATATGAAATTTAGGGATTGTATATCCCGGTGGGTACCTTATTTGGTCATACCAGCCTGGATAGGGTCGTTCAGTCTTAACGATCTGCCTGGTTGCTTCGTTCGCCTGGTGAACTCGTATTTGCTGAGAAATGTACTCATCCAAAGCGGCCTTAGAGATTGTCTCTTCTTTGGTTGCTGAAAGGGCCGGAGGGGGGTTCGATGTCTCCCCTCTGTCGTCTTCAATGATAATCGGGGGGTCTTCAGCTGGAGGTTCCGGCTGTAACATCATCCCAGCCATGTCTTGGAACAAGAGAGCCATTCGTTTTATGTTGGCTGCCTGTTCCGCAGCCTCTTTTTCTTTCCTCTCGAGCATTCTTCGGAGGAACTCGGTATCAATTTCTTGTTCCCGACGCTGCTCTGAGGTCTCTGGATTTTCTTTTGACCCAGTAAGTGTGGCCATTGCAGTCAGCATCTCCTGATTCCTGAGCCCTCGTTATCGATCGGGTAAGTGGTCGATGACCCGTAGAAGCACGGCTCTCCTCTTTTCCGGAAGCCATATAAACAGTATGCACCATCATGCCCCGAGGCTTGGGGCGTTTAGATTCAACGTCCTTGCGGTTTGCCGCGGTCACGGGGGCTTTCTCTGGCCTCCTTCTTTTTTCAGCGGTTGACGTTGAGGGAGCCGTTGTGGCGGGCACCCATACGGATGATGTCTTTTGTGGTACCACGAGACGGCTCTTTTCTTGCTGAGCTTTGAGCTTCTTTGGTTGACGAGAGTAGTCTTGGTCAATCACCGATTCCTGGACCTGTCGCCAGACTTTGTAAATTTTGGAAAAAAGCCGCTGAGGGGGCTGTTCTGAATTCGCTTTCGATGCATTCTCCACGGGTGGAGAAGATCTTTTCAGCACTGCAGTAGGAGAGTTCCTGCGCACCTTGTTAAGCAGTTCAAAACTGTTCCCGGTTGGAACAGCAGCATCGATCTCCACCGTTTGAGCTGGTGGAGTAAATCCAGACGGAGAGCTGCCCCAGCCTTCCTTACTCAGCGCCAGTGACGACGGTGAGCATGTCGCGCAGATGTTGTTGGTTCAGCTATGGGGATGGCTTTGTCATGCCCCCTGTTCTGGTCAAGCACTGCTGGTACCAGCCTCTTGAAGACGGACGTCCGTTGAGCAGCAGTATCCAATCTGTCAAAGATAGACCTTTGAGCAGGAATGGGAGCCGGTGTGGCCAGCCTTGCAAAGACCGATCCGTTGACGGGAGAAGCTTCTTTAGTGACCTTGAGAGCAGGAATGGCTATCCGTTTTGGGATGGCCGCTTCAGGTATCATGGGCTTCTTGACGGGCCCATTGGAGTTAAGGCTCAGCCTATTGAAGACTGATACTGTCGGCTTGGCATTGGATGACCCGTTGGGATGGGTCGTAGTGGTAGTGAGCCGATCAAAGACCGACTTCTTTTGCGCTTCTTGCGGCAGCGGGATGTTAATGTTCACTGGTGGGAGCATGGTCCCGAAGAACAACCCGGTGGTAGCCTGCGTTACCTGCTCTACCGGCATAGCGAAGATGGAGGCCGCTTGAGGTCCGTAAGTTACACCTCCAGATGAGGCGGAACGAGAGTTACAGTTGCAGCTGGAACATTTTGTGCCGGTAGACGCCATTGATCTTTCGTTTTCTGCACCAAGCAAGACACCGAATCTTAGTACCTCGAACCCAAGGGCAACCATAGCAAACCGCGATTCGTTCGTGAACACGACACACGAAGTGTGGAGCAGAAAGAGGAAAAGGTCCCACCGGGCGTGCCAGAATCTGTTCCCCGCCGAAAACACAGAGACGCGACCGCCCAGGTCCATCTTGCCTGAATTTCGGGGTAGATGCTAATTGGTGCTATCCATCCACCTCTCCGAAGATGCCAAGTTGATTTATGACACCGTATATCGAAGGTTTAAACGGATGCGGCCGATGTAGCAGACTTCGTCAGATTCCCCCTCATTTGAGGGGTTTTTGATTGTGGGGACGCTCTTCCCTGCAGGCGCAAACCCCTGCAGTTAATTACGCTACCGCATCACAGTAACAACTTTCTCCTTCTCCAGATGGTCACTTCATGTCGTGGGTGTTTGTTTTGTTTTGGTTGCCCGTGGATTGTACACGGAGACTAATTTATGTTGTCGCCTATAGGGCGTGGATCAGTCTAAATCCGTATTTTCATAGCTTTGGGTTTGGGGTTGGGTTTAAGGATACGTTAGTCTTATTTGAGACTAAGATCGACTTAAACATTAGTTAAGAATACGTTAGTCTAATTTTAGACTAAGATCAACTTAACAGGATCATTTAGATCCAACAAAAGAGCATTTGGGCTCTATTGTTTAGTTTAGGCACATTACGGTCGATTAGTTTAAGGACATTACGGTCCATTGTTAGTTTAAGGACATCTCGGTCCAGGTTAAGGACATCATAGTCCGTGAGTTTAAAGACCTCACAGTCAAGGTTAAGGACATCATAGTCCGTGGGTTTTAAAGGACCCCACAGTCCGTAGAATATTTGGTTGTCGGGACCCGTCACCTCTCTGAAGACGTTGAAGTATTACAATGACAAATATCAGAGGAGTAAAGAGATGTACCTTCGAAACGATGTGAGTTGGTTGAAAGATCTGTAGTCCAATTTGGGGCTAAGATCTGTTAACATATTTATGAGCAGATGAGCTCAATTAATATGAGTTAAGGACTTATGGCCAATCTTGGGCTAAGTCCAATAAATGTTTAACATTTTATTTTGGGCTTTTGAGCCTTTATTTAGGCTTGGCCCTTTTAACAATGTTGAGCATTGATTTATATCTTGACAATGTTTTTGTTTTTTATTGAATGCAGAGCATTCATCAGAGCTCTGGGCTTATTAAAGAACAATTTATGTTCTGTCAGCGCGACACGTGGTGCGCTAGGCGCTTTGCGCCAATCAAAAAGCGCAGTGCGCTTCTGCCAAGTTGCGCACATGTAAGGGACATGTGTCGCACTCAGCGCTAGGCGCCAGATGATGAGCGCATGATGCCAGTTTATGAGCGCTGAGCGCTAATCCATGAGCGCATTGCGCTTTCAGTTTAATGGCGCACACGTGAGTGACACGTGGTTCCGCTTGGCGCTGAGCGCCAGCCTATGAGCTCAGTGCGCTATTTCAGAAGCGCAAAGCGCAAGTTGTTAATTGGCACATACGTGATTGACACGTAGCGCATTTGGCACTGAGCGCCAGTCCAGAGAGCGCAAAAGCGCAGTTGATCAATTTTATGATCTGGGAAACAAATTTATGTTATTTTAAAAGAGACTTTGTCTCAAGATCTAAGAACAACAGTTCTTATTCTGCAGGAGATATTTCCAATCTCTTATATTGATTAAAGGCTTTGCCTTTATAGATCAATGATCTGTGAGAAGAATTATGTTCTTCTTCTTTTTTATTTTATGATGAGATCTCTTGATCTTTTTGTGAAAGACCTTGGTCTTGTAGATCTATGATCTTTAAAGAAGTAAATTCTTCTTTTTATGAGATGATTTCATTTCTATGTTCATCATTATCATTTTACCTTGAAGAAGGATCTTCTTGCAAGTGCTTGCTCTTTATCTTTGAGTTTCTCAAAATTTATGGGTGGGTTTATCTCTCTTTTTCTATATCTCTATATCTGTGACTTGAAGTCTAGGGGCCTTTTTTATAGGGTAGGCTGATTTGTTGAATCAGTTAAAAAGATCTTACTCTGATTGATTTGGGGATGTTTCCCCACTATTGGATCTTTGATCCTAGGGCTTCTGTTTTACAGAAGGCAATCTTCTTGTTTTTAATAAGATTGGAAAATCTTTCCATACAGAATTTATTCTGTCTTTTGGTAATTTTTATTTACCATTGGATCGTTGATCCAACGGTACTCTGATTTACAGAGCACAATCTTGTTATTTGGAAAGATTTTGAGGAATCTTTCCTTAACAGAATTTAATTTTTGATTTATTAATGATTTATCATTATTATTAGATCTTTGATCTAACGGTGGAGAGCTTTTAGCTCCAGCGCTAGTGCGCCCGTGCTTTGCACGTGGTGCGCTGCTTAAAAGGCAGCGCACATTGCGCTAGCGGACCCGTGTTTGACACGTGGTGCGCCGCTCAGAGCGCAGCGCACTTAGCGCTAGCGCATCCATGTTTTACACGTGGTGCGCTGCTTAGAGCGCAGCACACACGTGCTTTGCACGTGGTGCGCTGCTAAGAGCGCAGCGCACTTGGCGCTGCATCTGAAGTGTTGCTTCATTTTGAAATTTAAATTTCAAACAGAGCTTTGCTTTGATTGGGGGAAACAGCCTTGGTTCTTCTTTTGAGGCTTAGATCTTGCTAAAATGGGATTTTTTGGAGATGGATCTCCTTCTTTCTTCTCTCTGTTGGCTGGATCTTGGGGAAAAGGGGGTGAGACTTAAAAATATTCCCTTTTAGAGATCTGATGGAAGATCTGAGCTCCCTTTTATGGGTTTTGTGGTGAAAAACTATTTATTTTTGGAAAAGGAAGAGTAAAACTCTTGATTTAATTCAGAAAAGGAGAAGAAGGTTTAGAACCTTGAGGAAGGAGAAGGAGGCAAAAAAACCCTAAAATTTGAGAGAATGAGAAGTTCTTTTTTATTTCATCATCATGTTGCCTTATATAGGCTTACAGAATTACACATAGCCCCTTGGGCTTTACAAAATGGCATTTTACCCATCCCATGCCTTGTGTGCTCATTTCTTTTGCACATGAGCCATGGACTTTAAAAAGATTTGGTTTTATACCCATTTTTCTTACATTTATGTATGGAAATTATATCAAAAATATTTATTACATAATTTTCATTTTGGCATGGGGGAGGCTGGCCGCGGGGCTCGACTTGGGCATGGGCCCACTTGGCCTGGGCTTGAGCCTACCTGACTTGGGGTTGACTTTGATTTTGACTTGGTCAACCGGGATGTAATTTTTTACCCAACAAGGACCCCCTTCCCGACGGCGGGAAGCTCCAAAATGAGATTCCCAAAGCGATTGTCGGGAGCCTCAAAAGTAGGCCTCCCGCGGTCGGGATCCCTTCCTGACGGTGGGAAGCTCCAAAATGAGCTTCCCAAAGCGACTGTCGGGAGGCCTCAAAAGAAGGCCTCCCGCTATCGGGACCCCCTCTCGATAGCGAAAGCTCCAAAATGAGCTTCCCAGAAACAGCCGTCGGGAGGCCTTAAAATGTGTCACTCTCGACTTCCCAAAAGAATAGTAACGGGTACGTGACGAGACCCGCGACGTATTTATTCCGAGAAGATTTTTTCTCGCAACAAATACGCTAAGTGTTTATAAGTAATATAAAATATAACAAGAATAGATAATAGAGTGAAAATCCAACAATTAACTATTACATTCAAAAATTCCATAGAGTTCAACATTGACACAATGTCTGAAACAAATACAATAACAGTGATAAACCTTAAACAAGAGGCATACTGAAAATAAAGCCGAAAGAAAACCAGTCGTCCGCTTGTGATGAAAGATGAATGTACCCTTCTTCCGGCGCTTCTATCTCCTCCGTCTCTTAGCCACCTGACGAACATTCTAAGGATAGAAAAGAAAAGGATAGAAAGCCCGTCGGCGAAGTTGCGCTCATTAAGACCCAAAAGATGTGTGAATTATATAAATGTAGTGCAAGGCGACATGTAATATAGTATGACTAGAAATCATGAACATGTGAACAAGTATGACATGGTAATGTACATGGCAACTATACGATACACGAGCATGGCAATATAGTATAACATGTATTGGTCAATATAAGCATGTAATGAGTGTATATGGTGAACATGAAGTGAAAGTCAATGTGTCTTAAAGGGTCTCTACAAGGGTAATCTAACTAACGTAAGTTCAAGTGTGAATGTCAACCAATCTCATGAGTATTCTCGAAACCAAGGCTATAATCCAGGGGTAGTGAATCATGGGCCCTTAATAGTGTTCATGTGTTAGTATTCATGTCGTTAGTATGGGACTCCTGAGATTTCGTTTGATTCACACTCAAACTACCCCAACAACCTGCGTATTTTAATCTACAGTTAATGTAACAAGTCTTGATCGAATCCATGAATACAAGAGAGAATGTACGAGTTCAATGTCAATTGCTTGTATTCATGTTAAGTTCAAGTATTCATGTGATATTCAAGTATTCGTGTCAAGTTGTATTCATGGTTCGAGTCGAGTCATGTCAAGTTTAGCATGTAATATGTTTATTCATATAAAATATGTAGATATAACAACTTGGAGATCAAGAATAAAGTACACATGTTCGCAAGCATGATATAAGGTATTTATGATATTCAAGCAACAATTAGCAATAACATGATTATATGAAACGTATCATAAAACTAGCAGAGTCAAGAGTAGCATGATCAAATGATTAATATATCTGTATTTTAACATATTATATGCCAATTAACATGTTTAGGCAATATGCCTTATGTGTATGGATCAAATTATCATATAAGATTCCATGTTCGGTTTCGTAACAGTTTGAGGCGGCTCAAGTATGCTTGAACCGACTCACAAGTCTTCTCTAATTATAATTTTGTTCTCTGGTGGCATGAGACGGCTTAACAAGTTATTGAGACGGCTCAACAATATTGGAATGTCATGTTCTTCTCTCTAGGTTAAAGAGACGGCTCACTGTAAGGTTGAGCCGGCTTGACCATGACTTGAGACTACTCAAGTCCAAACTTGAAACGGCTCACGACATGTTCAAAGGTGGGTTTCCTCTCTGTGGATATGTGTAACACCCGAGTTCATTTATACCAATTCTAGTTTCCGTATCTGCTTATCCATGGTCTATTCTTGATTTATCGTGTTTGGGTACGAATGGTAGTTACTTGGTACATTGCATTCGACCCGACCCGCTTGCTTGAACTTGTTTGATTTATATTTATAGTTTACCCTAACTCGTTGCTTTGACACGTGCATCTAGTATAAACCGCATATCGGCATTTCATCTGGCATCGCATGTTTTAACATATAACTTTTTTGTCACTGAAAATATTTATTAAAATACATTGCATGGCCTGCTTGATACCCCTAACCCTGTGGTAGCGTCCTTGCATAGCGTTCTCGTCTCGTTCAGTGAAACGGACGTGTTTGGATGGCTACGCGCATGTGCATGCGTCCGTTCTTGGGGGTATGCATTTCTGTCATATAATCTTTCATTTTAAATTTTGAAGCTGGCTAATAATTTTCATACTTCAAATTCAAAATTTTGGACCCGACCCGGGCGCATTTCTGATATATTTTGTAGTCCGCCTAAATTCAAACAAATTATTTTATTTTTATTTACTTCTTAGATTTTACTGTTTGTAAACTGGGAAATATGAAATCTTTTAGTTGTGAAATCTTTTCTAAATTTTATTCTTTCCTTTCCTCGAGCCAATCTGAAGCCTTCCTTCATTTTCCCTGGGCCCACGAGCGCTCTCTCTCTCTCTCTCTCTCGCTGTTTCTCTTTTCCCTTTCTCTCTCTTCCTCTCTTCCTCTCTCCTCCACTACGCTCCAACTTTCTTTCTCCTCTCTTTCTATCTCTCTCCTCTCGCGATCTCTCCCTCTCACCTCCCGCGGTGAACGGAGTCGCGTCACCTCCCGCGCTGCTACTGTCACCTCCCTCCTTCTTCTCCCTCTCTTCTCTTTTTAAACCGGACCTCGCCACGAGAACCCTAGCCGCCTTCGTCTTCCTCGACGTCCCCTCAACCTCATCTCGTTTCATCGTCTTCGCCCCCCTCTCACCTCTTCCTCATCACCTTCCTCTCCTTCCATCTCCCTTCTTCTCTTCTCCTTTCCTCACCACGAGAGCACTGCCACCAACCCTAACTACAGAACCCATCGCCGACGACCTCCTCTCTTCGTCGTCACCTCACCCTACTCCTTCTCTCCTCATCTCTATCATTTCCTTCTTCTCCATCATCTTCATCTCACCACCCAACCTGAACCCATCACCTCAACCCCGTGACACCACCGTCGCCACCTGTTTATGCCTCCACACCCTAGCAACACCCCATTACCGAGACCCAACTCCAGCGATCAACTCATCGTCGCCTCGTCTCCATCGTTGCCGCCGAACCCTAACCGAGCACCATCAAGGCCGGAGCAGACCCCTAGCAATCCAAGTCGAGACCTTGGCTGCTGTTTATCCCAATCAGAGCAAAGCTCTGTTCAAATTCTAAGGCGTGAAATGAAGCAACGCTTCTGATTCCCCCAGTCAGAGCAAAGCTCTACTTTGAAAATTTAGATTTTAATAAATGAAGCAACGCTTCAGATCCCCTGCGCTGCGCGCAGAGCGCCATGTGTCAAAATCAGGCACGTCAGCGCAGGGAGCGCAGCGCCCAAGGCAGCGCGCCCAATCAGAGCAAGGCTCTATTTAAAACAAAGATTAAAAGAAGCAACGCTTCAGATGATCTGCGCTCTGCGCTGCGCGACACGTGGCAGCGCAGTTGCGCTGCGCTCTGCGCTGCGCGCCACGTGGCAGCGCTGTTGCGCTTGCGCAGTTGCTCTGCGCTCTGCGCTGCGTGACACGTGTCATGTGCTGGGACATCTGCGCCAAACAGAATTAAATTCTAGTAAGATTCTTTCTGTTCTTGTTAAAACAAGAAGATTGTCTTCTGTAAAACAGAAGCCCTTGAATCAAAGATCCAACGGTGGGGAAAATTCCCCAAATCACTCAGAGAAAGATCTCTTTAACACATTTAACTAATTAATGGGCACTATATAAAGACCCCCAAACCCCAATTCAGAGATCATGAAGATCAATCAATCAACATCATCATCAAGATCGAGAAGAAAAGAACTCTGAAGAATTTGAGAGAAACTCTTCAAAAAACAAAAAAAAAGGTAAAATCCTTCAGAAAAAGAGAAGATTCTCTTATGAACAGATCATTGATCTAAGAACAAGATCAATGATCTTCAATAAAAAAGAAAAAGAAATAAGAACAGTGCCTTGCACTTTTTATGAACCACTGGTTCTTTGAAAACAAGAAAAACTTGTTTTCTTTGATCTAAAATTGATTCAAAGATAAAATAGTGCCCTACACTTGCAAAAAATGCACTGTTGCCCTCCTGCGTTGGCGCAAGCCACCAGAGAGCGCCACGTGTCATCAGCGCAACAACGCAGCGCACTGACACAGCGCACTGCGCTGCTACGCTTGCGTTCATCAGAGCGCGACACGTGTCAGCAGCGCAAGCGCAGCGCACTGGCGCAGCGCACTGTGCTTGCATGACACGTGCCACCACCACAAGCGCTTGCACTCAATGATTGGCGCAAAGCGCCTGACAAATGCACTGCATTGTTCATTGAAGGGCCAAGCCCAAATCAAAAAGGCCTAGCAGGACAAAACAAAATGCAATGCATTAAAAGGGCAGAGCCCAAACAAAATAGATGCCCTGCATCATTTATAAAAAGGCAGAGCCCAAACAAAACAAAAAATGCAGTGCATTACTAAAAAAGGGGCAAAGTCCTAGTAAAGGCCTAATAGGCTAAGTGCAAAGAAAAACGTTGAACATTCTTCAACTGGACTTAGCCCAATCATGGCCGTAAGTCCTCAAACTAAATTGACTGAGCACGGCTGCTCTCCTAAATCAATTTACATCCGGTTCGAGGGTACATCTCCGAACTCCTCTGACCCCTATCGTTGTAATCCTTCAACGACGTCAGAGAGGTGATGGGTCCCGATCACAACACACCCTTATGAACTGCGGGGTCCTTAAACTCATGGACTTATACGTCCTTAAACTACCAATGGACCCCTATGTCCCTAAACTGGAACATGGACCACCACGTCCCTAAACTGGCAATGGACCGCAATGTCCCTAAACTACCTATGGACCACTACGTCCATAAACTAGAACAGTAGAGCCTTCAAATGCTCTTTTGCTGGATCTAAACGGTCCCGTTTAAGTCGATCTTAGCCTCAAATCTGGCTAACGCATTCTTAAACATTCAATCAGATTACGTATCCCCTAATCAACTTTGGTTCGAGGGTACATCTCTGAACTCCTCTGACACCTATCGTTGTAATCCTTCAATGACGTCAGAGAGGTGACGGGTCCCGACGGCCATATATTAAATGGATCACCACGTTAAGTTGATCTTAGTCCCAAACAGGACTAACGTATCCTTAACGAACGTTTAAGTTGATCTTAGCCTCAATACGGCTAACGTATCCTTAAACTAAAACACCAAACCCAAATCTAAGTAAATACGGATTTGGACTAATCCACGTCCTACGGGCGACGGCATCACTTAGTCTCCCTATTCAATCCACGGGCAACCACAAACAAAACAAACACACACGACACGAAGTGAAATTCTGGAGAAGGAGAAAGTTGTTACCGCGATGCGGTAGCGTAATTAACTGCAGGGGCTTGCGCCTGCAGGGAAGAGCGTCCCCACAATAAAAAAAAACCCCTCAAGCGAGGGGGAATCTGACGAAGTCTGCTACATCGGCCGCATCCGTCTAAACCTCTGATACACGGTGCCATAAATCAACTTGGTATCTTCGGAGAGGTGGACGGATAAAACCAAATAGCATCTGCCCCGAATCTCAGGCCTAGACGTCTTCACGTCGTCGCCATCTTTCGGAGGGGAACAGATTCTGGCACACCCGGTGGGACCTTTTCCTCTTTCCACTCCACACTTCGTGTGTCGTCTTCGCGAACGAATCGCGGTTTGTTAATGGTTGCCTTTGGGTTTCAAGTTACTAAGATTTGGTCTTTTTCCTGGCGCAGAAATCAAGCGTCAATGGCCTCTAACTGCTCGAACTGCTCGAAGTGCCAATGCAACCGACGCTTCACGTCACCTGGAGGTGTAGCATATGGGCCTCAAGCGGCCTCCATCCTGACCATGCCTGTAGAACAGGTGACCCAGGCCACCACTGGCTTGTTTTCCGGGACCATGATTCCCCCGGCAAGCTTCACCATGCCAATGCCCGCACCAGAAGCGAACAAGGAGTCGGTTTTCGATCGGCTCACTGCTATAACGGCCCCTGCCAACGCGTCGTCCAATATCAAATCAACAGCCTCTGTCTTTGCCATGCTGGATCAGAACTCTGATGGGTCCGCCAGGAAGCCCATGAGCTCTAAAGTGGCTGTCCCGAGGAAGGCAACAACCGCTGCTCCAGAAGTCGTCAAGGTGGCTTCTCCTGTCAAAGAGTCAGTATTTTCAAGGCTGTCTATTCCAGCTCCTACCCCCGCTCGAGGATCTGTCTTTGATAGATTGAATATCGACACTCAAAAGACAACATCAGTCTTTAAGAGGTTGACACCGGCAGCACCTCATTCAGACAGGGGGCAAAAAGAAGCTGTCTCTATCGCCGAGCCAGTCCCAACGGCTCGTCATGCTCGACGTCGCCATTGGCAACGAGTAAGGAAGGCAGGGGCAACTCCCCCTCAGGGCTAACTCCACCTGCTCCAGTGGTGGAAGTCGATGCTGCTGTTCCAACTGGGAACAGCTTTGAACCGCTGAGGAGGGTACGTAAGAACTCTCCAACTGCTACACTGAAAAGATCTCCTCCACCTGCGGAGAGAGTTCCGGAAACGAAGCTGGAACAGCCCCCTCAACGGCTGTCCTCCAATATATACAAGGTCTGGCGAAGGGTTCAAGACTCCGTAATTGACCCAGATCACTCTCGTCAACAGAAAAAGGCGAGGGTGCAAGGAGAAAAAGACCGTCCTATTAAACAGCAAAAGACAACAACTGCCAGGGTGCCCACTGCAACGGCCCCCTCAACTTCAACGGCCCACAAAAGAAGAAGGCCGGAGAAAATCCCCGCGCCCGCGGCAAATGCTAAAGGTGGTGAACCTAAACGCCCTAAGTCTGGGGGCATAATAGTTCATACAGTCTACATGGCGTCCGGTAAAGAGGACAGCCGTGCATCTACAGGTCATCGACCGCTTACACGGTCAGTGACCAAAGCTCAGGAGCAACAGCAAAAGCTCCAGGAGATGATGAACGCAATGGCCGCACTCACTGGGCCAAAAGAAAGGCCCGAAGCGTCCTCGGATGAACGCCAAGAGCAAGAAACTGACGCTGAATTCCTTCGTCGGATATTGGAGAAGAAGGATAAAGAGGCTGCGGAACAAGCAGCCAACATACAACGAATGGCCCTCCTGTTCCAGGATATGGTGGGTATAATGATCCAACAAGACCCTCCTGCTGAAGATCCTCCGATCGTCCTTGAAGACGACAAGGGAGAAACGTCAAATCCTCCACCGGCTCTGTCAACAGCCAAGGAGGAGATAGTCTCCAAAGCTGACTTGGACGAATATATAGCCCAGCAGATACGGGTTCATCAGGCGAATGAGATAGCCGGTCAGGTCGTAAAAACGGGGCGACCATATCCGAGCTGGTACGACCAAATCAGTTACCCGCCGGGATATACGATCCCTAAGTTCCACGTATATAAAGGGACAGGGAACCCACATCAGCATATCGCTCAATTCAAGGCCTTATGTGGCAACACTGGCGGTGACGATAAGCTCTTGCTTCGCCAATTCGTCGGCAGCTTGTCAGAAACAGCGTTCGAATGGTATTCCGAACTCCTGAATGATTCTGTCAAGACGTTCGCTGAAATGGAGTTGCTATTCACTCAGCGATTCGCGAGCGCCAGCGAACGCACCCCGATAACAGCGTTGATTAATGTCAGCATGAGACCAGGCGAGACGTGGGTCCAGTACGCTATACGCCGGCGAAACTTGTGGTCGAAATGCGAACAACGCATTGAGGAAGCGCTGCGGTGGGCATGTTCGTGGGTACCCTAGACCCTCATGCCACTATCTCACAGTTCATGATGTTCTTTAAGCCGACCACATTCCAGGCTTTGATCGACAAGCTGGCCCAGATGGATCAAATGGGTCACAGACCTTCTCCCCCAAAGCCAGAGCCACGGAAAGACAAGGGTAAAGGGAAGGCAACCTTCGTTGCGAATGCTCAGCAGCAACCCAACACCCCAAAGCTAGCGGATCAATTGGGAGAGAGACGACGGTTTTATATTGAGAAAATGAAGCGCCCCTACTCATTCCCGCGGAATAAGACGAAGAGGCTGTTCGAGCTGGCTGTGCACAACAGGCTTATCAACCTGCCAAATCCAACGCAACCGCCACAACCCAGCGAGGCGAATAACCTCAATTATTGCCCTTATCATGAAACGGCAAGCCATCCGATTGAGGATTGCTTCGTCTTCAAGGGATGGATTGAAGATCAATACCTATGAGGCAAGTTTGCCCTATCTGAAAAGCGGAAGGTAAACCCACCACAGCTGCACACTCCAAAGAAGACGGACGCACCGGGGGCAACTTGTCATGTGATCTCTCACTCATTGGCAGATGATAAAGAGGCTCCTTGCGCCGAGAAACCGAGGGCGGACCCTGAACCAGAAATTCCGCGGCCGTCAGACGGGTTGATCGATGCCTTCCTGAATGAGATTCGTCTGAAAGTTAAAGCCAATCAAGAGCGTGAGATGGCTATACTGGAAGGAGCCAAACACCGACTACTAGACCAAAGAGTCGAGGCACTTCCGTTAATTCAAAAGTCATCCGCTGCGGATAAAAACAAATTCAAGACGAGGAAAAAGCTCGCTAAAGCCCTATCAGTGGGAATGAAGCTACCACCCTCTGAAGAAAATACTCTCGGTGGAGTAGAGACGCATCCTAACTTCTGCTTATATCATCAGAAGATCATACATCCTACCGAAGACTGCGACTCTTTTAAGTGTTGGTGGCAAGGGTATGTCGCTCAAAAGCAACACTTCAACAGGACAAAGCGTGGAGCTCGTAGACATCAGAAAAATGTGATAGATGAGCGCAAAAGAGCCACCGCCGACTGTCACATAGCCGACTCTAAGGGATCGCAAATTATCACCTTCGGAAGCGACTCTGATGAAGAAGCTGCCCTCAACCCTCTCCTCAAGGAATCCATTTCAAAAATGAAAGAATTGAGGAGCTGCGAGAACATTCAACAGTGCAATCGCACGCTACTCGGAAAAAATCTCGGCCCCGCAAACAAAGGATCGAACAAAAAGGATGAAGGAAAGGAAAAAAACAGCCCTCGAGGCCAACGTTCAACAGCAATCGAGTGGTCCTAGACCGGTTGTTCGCCAAAACAATCTGCGACCACGTCCATCCCTCGAAGAGAGGTTGAAACGTCCCTACTCATTTCCCCAGGGTGAAACAAAGAGGCTGTTCGAAGTGGCAGTGCATAACAGGCTTATCACTCTACCGGAACCGAAACACCAGCTACAACTGAATGATGTCAACGATCCTAATTACTGCCCTTACCACCAAGTATTGGGCCATCTGATCGAAAACTGCTACACCTTCAAAAACTGGGTTGAAGACCAATACCAGCAGGGAAATTTCGTGCTGTCTGAAGACTGTAAGGTGAGCCTACCACAGCCTCATGCTCCTAAGAAGGTGGACACGCCGGGGGCATCATGCTCATTCATAGGAAAAGCCCCTTAGACCGAAAAGTCAGTAAACTAGAGATTCGTCTCAAATACGGCGACGGCGGACCGAAACGTTCTTAAACTAACGATGGACCACTATGTCCTAAAACTGGATAATGACCGAAACGTCTTTAAACTACTACCACAGCATCTTCAGGCTGACGTGCAAAAAAAAACGGCATGTCCACAAGCAAAATGGGTACGGATGAAAACCCGAAAGGGTTCCGTGAGTAAAAACAGCAGGGCTATCGGCGGGTGTTTGTGAAAACCCGAAAGGGTGCAACCTCGTTAGAAAAAAGAATAAAAAGAATTAAAAAAAGGGGAAAAGAAAACGGTATGTCCATAAGCAAAATGGGCACGGATGAAAACCCAAAAGGGCTCCGTGAGTAAAAACAGCAGGGCTACCGGCGAGTGTGTGAAAATCCGAAAGGGCGCAATCTCGTTAAAAGACACTTACAGGGTCCTCTCGACCTTGTAAGGAGAAACCACCCGCGTGAGATCCTTACGACTCACAAGGGAGCAACACACTTAGGGATCCTCACGATTCCTAAGGAGAAATTACACTTTCGAGATCCTCACGACTCGTAAGGAGAACTCTCTTATGGGACCCTCACGGCTCATAAGATTTGAAAGTCTTAAGTTACGGAGACCTGAACCTGTTCTTAAGCAACCCCCACAACCTCCGATATGGCCCTACTAGCGGCTCATACTGACCCTTGTATACAATACACGGGCGCAAATAAACATTTCCCTAACCAAGTCCCATCCATGACTGGGAATATGTTTGCACGATGAACAACCCTTGTAAGTCCTCTCGACTTATAAGGAGAAAATCCTTTTATAAGATCCTTACGACTTGCAAGGGAACATACACTTAGGGATCCTCACGATTCCTAAGGAGAAAACATACCTACGAGATCTGTTAGTTATATGTATGCCCTAGAGGCCATTACTATATATAGGATGTATATTGTAGTGGATGCTTGGACATATATAGGGATGATTTTCTTGCTCGATATAATAGTATGCTATCTGGTTACTCTTTACCTTAACGTGTACACTGATTGTCTCTCTGTTACATGTTGGTAAAGCCCTTAGGATGTGTACTTGACTACCTGGACTATGATGCGGATCATACTAGTGGGGACATGGTAGTCCATAAGTACATCCTTCAAAGTCCCTAGTCGTGGGTGTATCGAGACGGGGAATCGATATACCAGAGTAGACTAGCGTGTACTTTCTCGACCCATATAGATGGGCGATGGATGATCCCATATCCATTGGTGTTTGACATCAGAGATGATATACGGGTGCTCAGTGGAGACTGGGTACACTGGACGGACTCGCCGAGAACTCCCAGATGGTATTATACCTTATGTTAGATGGCAGTTCTCTGGTGACACTGGTACAGGTCAGTCTGTATACCCGAGATCGTCATAGAGTCTTGTGTGATTCCCACCGTGCTTTGATTTCCACCTTACCACGTCAAAGAGGGCGTGCAAAACGGTGGTTTTTGGGTACAGTCCCGAGTCATATGGAGGCAATGAGCGATAGGAGGGGTTTCGTCTCTTCCGGTATAGGGAGTTGATGTTGCGCTGTGCTCGATTGGCTATAACAGGAAGTCCTTGGCCAAGGCAGTTTTAGGGATTTACTGGTAAGTGTTACCAGTAGTTTCTCGACCCGTTATGAGCCTCATATCGACATGACTTATCGAGTTATTGGGGTCTGACGTTTACCACCCCTAGACAAGATATGCGACATATCAGACGAACAGACCGGACTGTACGGTAGTGTTACTGGTTGGATTCACAGGAGTGTGAACGGGCTTGCTCGTCGATCTTCTGATCGCTCAATACCCGGGTGGCCGTTACGTTTAGCAGACCGCTTGCGGCTTGTGTGTGTTTGATATGATCATCACCTACTGCCGGCGTATTGACGAGTCTTTAGAGTCCTACACAGGGGTTTCCTGGCTCAAGCGAAACGAAATAGGAGCGCATATGAGATATGTGCGGGACCGAGAATAATACCAGTATGTGATACTGTATTCTATTCTCACGATTTATGACATTGATCGGTTGTATGCGATATAGCCGGGTTATCGGATCAAGTGTTGATTCGATAAGTTGTTACTATAGATATTAGTCGGTTATATGCGATATGACCGGATCGTTAAATCAAGTGTTGATTTAATGATTTAATGTATAATTATATATTTGATATATTACTTTACATTAACTAGTATTGGTTCACTTAAGATTGATTTTCTCACTTGATTGTGCACATTGTTTATATGTGATATATGCAAGTGTACATGTTTGTATCATGCTTGATGATACATACAAGTTGTGTGTATGAGAACTAAACCAAATCAAGGTTAAATTAGGGTTTACTATTTTCCTAGCAAATAACAAAAGAATTGAGACTTTGGTCAAAGTTATCAAGCTTCATGAAGCTTGATAAGCATTGACAAAGTCAACCCTTTCGTCATTTGTGTAGGATATTAGTTAACCCAACCATTAACCTAATGCTTGAGTTAATTCTCTACATGAGTTAAGCATGAGGGCTTAACTCAACCATGGTGCCATTATTTATTGGATAAGTTTCATTTTGGAAATATTGATATGATTCTTTCTTCTTCTTCATCTTCATCAAGCTTATAAAAGCTTGAGAGCTCCAATGGTGCCATGGAAAAAAGAGTGAGAAATCCAATTCTAAAGTGAACCCACTTCCTATTTCTTCATCCTCTACCACTTGCCATGTTGTATAGGGTGTTCTCTTCACAAAGTTTTTGATCAAGTGAAGGAATAGCTTGAGTTTGAGTCTCCCCGACGTAGATCATCTTCGGCCTCGAAGTCAATGACCTAGCCCGATCATTTTTCCGACGAAACCATCGCTAGAGTCCGGGATCTGATGATCGCAGCGGAGGGATGTCAACACGGAGCTTTAGAAGTGGAGGACCGGATGTACAAAGGTTGTATTTCCATTCACTTAGTAGCAAAGTCGTTTGCTTGCTTGTTGTTTCGCCTAATCTCTAGTTAACGATCTTGCATAGGATTCTTAGGCACATGAAAAATTTGATTTTGGCATGGTTGATGCCTTGTGGAACCTCTTGAGTGTAACTAGTAACCCTACAGTGGTATCAGAGCCTAGCTAGAGCTTTAGGCGAAGTGTAGACGATATTAGAAGTCCGATCGAACCCGAAACCCTAATTCAAAACCCTTCTCTGTACAATTTTTCAAAACTGTGAATTTTGTGAATTAAAAATATCCAAAAAATTCAGCAGGGTTTTCTAGGGGTTACTGTGACGCACGTGTCCCTGAATCGACTAAAGCGCCGCGGAACCGCGGCCATACCGTGGCATTTGCGGCGGTTCCGCGACCATAAAGAAGCTTCTTGTCACGTTCTTTGCACAGTAATCCCCGTCTGTAAAGCCTGTGTTTTCTGGGTAATTTTAATTACTGCTCAAGAGTTGAGTTTTCTGGGTTGTATAGGGAGTTCGTAGATTCGATCGGATTGTCAAACTTTTTCTATGTGTTTTTCGGGTAATTTTAGAATATGTTAAAAAGTTCGACCGGATATAAATACCCACTTTTTCCCCTGCCGGGAAATTTCCATGTGTTGGATTTTTCCGAAGTTTAAGAACGTCTAAGTAGTGCAAGTAACGCGATGGACCCTCTAGAAGACAACAAACCTTAACTCGATTATGTGACCGTTTTGAACTGCCCTTTGAACCTTAGGGTTTGGGACAGTACGGCGTGCCACATGTGAGGCGTTGGCTTGACCCTTCTACGGCTGGACCGTTGGTACTGTGGCATGAAATGGATGTTTTTGAACTTATTTTAAGAGTTGAGCTGTTTCGGGAAAACTTGGGTGTTTATTTGTTCGATCGGAAAGTTTAACATTTTCTATTTATCTGGAATGTGATACAATATTTGGAATCCACAAGTAGTTATAAGATAACTGTATGAATGTTATAAACATAGCAGTTTAGTCTCGATTGATCGGTTGCCACGAAATTTTGATGTGATCAAAAGTCCGTCGCAATCACGTAGCGTACGCGGATACTCGCCGGTAAACTTAATAGATAGCTACACCCCATAGCCCTGACCAAGTGACTGTAGGAGAACCCCGTTGCCGAAAGCATCCGTTCGGGTGCTCGCGGCAGCGGTGTTCCGCCTTGGTGCACTTCGTCGACGGCATCGGGGGTGCGGCTGTCTACTGAAGTTTGCGACGAGCATTCGATCAGGATGTCGGGAATCTTGTTGAATTGCCCGACTTGATATTGAAAAGTGTTTTCGATAATGAGACTAAAATGCAAGGTTTATAATTGTTAGGCATGCGATGTCTAAGGAATTCATTTGTTCAGGCATGCGATGCCCGAGGAGATTGCGGATTCCAACTGTTGTAGTTTTACACTTTCTTTTCTGTGACCGTAAGTGTAATATGTGATATCGCCGGTTTCGTTGCTATATGTCAACGACAATTGGGATGTGCACATTTACTTACGTTGATGACATGTGATGTTATGTGTTGCTGGATATGTTATATTGGATCGTCGCGTTTTGAATAGCCGGGGTTTTTTATGTGAGATGAGAGTTTTTATTTTCATTCATGTAAAATTTGTTGTATATAATATTCTTTTATTGGGGCACTTCCAGGTTGCGGAAGATGTCACCTTTTGTATATTATTTACTTTTCCGCACTAGGATAGACCCAACAAGGAGAGCACAAGTAACCGGGTTCTGGAGTCCAGTGGGAGACCAACTCGAGGAGTCGAGTCCGGGTCTCCTAACTCTAGAATTGGTAGGGTTGCTTGCCGCTCTCGTAGGGGTCTAGGGGTGTGGGTTTGGCTATTCATCGCGACCGTGGAATCCGTGTTTTATACAGGCTCGTATTGAAAACACGGACGTCTTAATATATCCAATATTTCATATAATTCTTCTGCTGCTATATCTGTGATGTGATCATTTGATGTTCTATGATAAATACTGTATATAGTATATATGATATATTATATAGGCGTTACTTATGTTTTACACCCGCGCTAGCCCTGCCCCGCTCTGCCGTTAGTTACCTAACCTAATGGTGCACGAGGGGACATCGAGGCGAATGCGGATGGCATAAGTGTACGTCGTATTTATCTGTGATGTTTAGGTGATTTAAATGATGGGACTTCATTAATGTGATTAATGAAAGAAAATCAACCTAAGATGTTGTGGAATCGAATTTTCAAAAACAGGTAGCTACAGTTCTTGCTTTGCATCGCGGTGTTCCTTGTAGAACATCCTGCACCTTATTCGATAAGGAAAGGACCGAGATCCCTTCACCGGGAGTGACTCCTTTAGCAATAACTGGCAGATGCTACAACCCTCGGTTTGTCTTTTGATTGCTTCTATAGTTTTTGCTTTGCATAGTGGTATATATGATATATTCTGCACCTTATTCGATGAGGAAAGGGCTGACGATCCCTTCACCGGGAGTGACCCCTTTAGCAAAACTAGAAAAGCCTCAAAAACACTCTATTTTAAAATCATTTGATTCTACAACGATATAAAGTTCATTACGCAAAAGGTTTTCTTAAAAACCCGTCGTAGCTCTCCGTCATTTCAGATAAGTAATAGTTAGTATTCGTGCTGCGTTTGTTGACCCAGTCAAGGCGTAGTGTGCGGTAGCTGATTAGTGCTTATCTGCAAAGCATATGATGCGATTGGATTAGGGTAGTCGTGCGGCCTTGTTGACTCAGTCAAGGGTTGTGCGGGTGGGTTTAATTCAATCGAGAAATGACGGGTTGAACTTTACTTGCGGTCTATGGTTTGTTGACTCAGTCAAGGTTGCTTGGGACAAAATATTATCGGGAATTTCAAGTGTTGAAATTTACAATGAGATTGCATACCTTCTATGAGATAGTTGGATCCCGATACCCACTGCGAGTAATTGTTACTCCTGGGAGAGTTATACACATTACAATTAGCCGATCAAGTAGGTGTCTAGAAAGGTGTTAACGAGGTTACGCCTCTGGGAAAACGAGGTTTACATTAATTAGGTTCGTGCGGAAGCACGGGGCACCTCCCTCAAAGTACCGACACTGGCTTGGCTGAAAGATTGGCGAACTTGTAGCGTGTAATTAATCCCGGCTAGTCTTTCCTTTTAGGGTTTGAAGGAAGATTTGATAAAAACAGTAGGAGCCATCCTGATTAGATAAAATAAAAACCATTCTGATCTTGCAAGAGCATACGCTGAGTGTTTTCTTCTCTCTCTCTCCAGGCAGCGACCATGTCACGTCTTAATCAAGATAATAATACGGATACATTGACCGAACCCGCTTGTTATACTGAGCTGGGAACGTTGGTCCCACTCCAACTTATAATTGTTATAAGACAGAGCAGGAAATAGGGGATTACCAGAATTCCCGTGCCGCCCAAATGAAGAAAGTGCATGCTGATGCATCTTTTTCGGGTGTGTTCATTACAGAGAACTGTTTCTCAATATCCTTTACGTCCTGGGTATTAGATACCGGATCAGGATCCCACATATGTAATATATTACATGGGCTACAGAAAGGTAGAGAACTGAGAACGGATGATAAGTTTCATGAGGCAGAAAACGGTGCAAGTGTTGCAGCCAAGTCTGTTGGTCACTGTCACCCTGTATCACCAGAATACATTGATTCTGAACAAATGTTATTAGATACCGAACCTGATATACAAAATCATATCAGTCTTTTTATTTAGATAAAGAAGGATATAATTTTGTATTGTTGGATAATATTTTGAATATTTCCTAAATCAAGAGTTGATCGGTTCAGGCACGTTATCTAAAAGCATTGACGTTCTAAATCAAACCACAGTTCTTAGTATATAGAACACACACAAGAAGAAGAGTTCAGAAATGAACGAATCCTTCTTGAGGTATTGTAGACTAGGTCATATCAATGCGACCCGACTAGCTGAAGTTACATTAAGATGCATATTTAAATAAGTTTGAATTTACATCTTGTGAAACTTGCCAGTCATGTCACAGAGATAAGATGACCATAGCTCTGTTTATTGGAAACAGAGAAAGAGTTAGTGAACTCTTGGGATGATACATATTGATGTATGAAGGTCCCCTGTCTACACATGCCAAAGACCGGTTCTTTGTACTTCATTACATTCTCTGATAATCTCTCGAGATTCAGACATATGTTCCTGTTGAAACACAAGTCCGAAGCTTTTGAGATATTCACAGAATATAATTCAGAAGTAGAAAACCAAAAACGGGTATAAGTATTATGTCCTTTGATGTGATCAAGGAGGAGAATACTTAAGCACGGGATTCCTGGACTATTCTAAGAATAAGATTCTCTCTCAGCATTACTCCTCCGTATACACCACAGCACGTCGGTGTGTCGGGGCGGAGCAATCACACCCTATATGATATGGTGCGCTCTATGATGAGTACTACTGAGTTTCTTATTTCCTTTTAGGGAGTTATGCACTTATGAAGTTGCATACCTATTGAACAGGGTTCCGATCAAATCAGTTGCCTACCACTTCATATTAGATATGGAAAGGGAAGAGCCCATATCTTAAGTTTGTTAAGATTTGGGGTTGTCCGGCCTATGTCTAAAAGCAAAATCCGGACAAGCTCGAGGCAAAATCAGATCTGTGGAAGTTTGTTGGATATCCCAAGCATACGCAAGGGAATATCTTCTACCTAACCGAGGAACAAAAATGTTTTGTTTCTCAGCATGCCACCTTTGTGAAAGGGAATTTCTTGTGAAGAAATTATTGGTCATGAGGTAGAACTGGAAAGAGTTCCAGCTAGACAAACTGCAGCTGATGATTTGGCAGAACCAAAGGATTCAATAGTCCCTGACGAACCTCAGCCTCTCCGCCGATCTGGTCGGGTTCCTCATCTGCCTGAGAGATACTTCGGTTTCTCGGTGACAGTGTGAGCGAGGATTACATCATGAGATGATGACCCAACTAGTTTCGAGCTGGCCATCAGGAGTGAGACTCTGTAAGAATGGCTGGATGCTTAAAGATCTGAGATGGAATCCTTATACACCAACAAAGTATGGACTTTGGGTGCTTTATCTGAAGGGTTAAATCCCCATCAGGAGCAAGTATATCTTGAGAAGATTACTTGGTGTACATGGAAAAGTTGAGACTTTCAAAGCTAGACTTGTTAAAGGTCTGCATTATAGACCAGTTATGGCTTATCATGAAACCTTTTCTAAGTAGCTATGCTTAAGTCCATCCAGATCCTACTTGCCACGACTACATACCATGACTACGATATCTGGCGGTTGGGTGTCATGACTGCTTTTCTAAATGATGTTTTAGAAGAGAGAGTCTGTAAGTACACAGTCAGAGGGCTTCGTAGACAGTGGGAGCAGCGGAAACGTGTGCAAGATGTTTTATGTGATAAAGCAGGCATCGCAGAGTTGGAACATCTGTTTTGATGAGTTAGTCAAAGAGTTTGACATCATCAAAATGGTAGATGAACCTTGTATATACAAAAAGGTAGTAGGGAGTATGCTGGTGATCCTCGTAGTGTACGTGGATGACATACTCTTAATAGGGAACTAGTTTCCTATGCTACGCTCGGTCAATCTCCGCTTATCACAAGGATTCTCCATATAGGATCAAAGTGATACCTACTAAATCCTGGGTTTTGGATCTATGAGATAGATCTAATTGGATGTTAGAATACTCACTAGTTGTAATGAGATGGTATCAATTGATCCTGGGGAGAATCACTGGAAAGGTTCCAGGGTGATAAGGACGACTGAATGTCAGTCGCAGGCATTGTCTTTACCCTCAGTAAAGGGAAGGTATGTTGGAAGAGTTCCAAGCTAGATACCGTGGCATACTAGACGATAAAGGCTGGATACATCGCTACCAAAGATGCTACCAAAGAGGAAGTCTGGGTGTATATTAGTTCATGAGATGAACTTCGTTCCTCCCATTGTGTGACAATGGAGTTGTGGCTTATGCCAAGGAATGCCCGTCCCATCAGTGATCCAGACATATTCTTAGGCAGTATCACCTGATCGAGGAGATGGTTGATCTCCAGGGGATCGAGGTTAGGAGAGTAGACTCAGAGGACAACACGGCGGATCCACTCACAAAGGCCTTTTTCCAGAGAGAGACTTTTATGGGATGGTTGAGTATGAGATACTACAACCACTGCTATCAGATGGCCCTAGTGCAAGTGGGAGATTGTTAGTTATATGTATGCCCTAGAGGCCATTACTATACATAGGATGTATATTGTAGTGGATGCTTGGACATATATAGAGATGATTTTCTTGCTCGATATGATAGTATGCTAGCTGGTTACTCTTTACCTTAACGTGTACACTGATTGTATCTCTGTTACATGTTGGTAAAGCCCTTAGGATGTGTACTTGACTACCTGGACTATGATGCGGATCATACTAGTGGGGACATGGTAGTCCATAAGTACATCCTTCAAAGTCCCTAGTCGTGGGTGTATCGAGACGGGGCATCGATATACCAGAGTAGACTAGCGTGTACTTTCTCGACCCATATAGATGGGCGATGGATGATCCTATATCCATTGGTGTTTGACATCAGAGATGATATACGGGTGCTCAGTGGAGACTGGGTACACTGGACGGACTCGCCGAGAACTCCCAGATGGTATTATACCTTACGTCAGATGGCAGTTCTCTGGTGACACTGGTACAGGTCAGTCTGTATACCCGAGATCGTCATAGAGTCTTGTGTGATTCCCACTGTGCTTTGATTTCCACCTTATTACGTCCAAGAGGGCGTGCAAAACGGTGGTTTTTGGGTACAGTCCCGAGTCATATGGAGGCAATGAGCGATAGGAGGGGTTTCATCTCTCCCGGTATAGGGAGTTGATGTTGCGCTGTGCTCGATTGGCTATAACAGGAAGTCCTTGGCCAAGGCTGTTTTAGGGATTTACTGGTAAGTGTTACCAGTAGTTTCTCGACCCGTTATGAGCCTCATACCGACACGACTTATCGAGTTATTGGGGTCTGATGTTTACCACCCCTAGACAAGATATGCGACATATCAGACGAACAGATCGGACTGTACGGTAGTGTTACTGGTTGGATTCACAGGAGTGTGAGTGGGCTTGCTCGTTGATCTTCTGATCGCTCAATACCCGGGTGGCCGTTACGTTTAGCAGACCGCTTGCGGCTTATGGGTGTTTGATATGATCATCACCTACTGCCAGCGTATTGACGAGTCTTTAGAGTCCTACACAGGGGTTTCCCGACTCAAGCGAAACGAAATAGGAGCGCATATGAGATATGTGCGGGACCGAGAATAATACCAGTATGTGATACTGTATTCTATTCTCGCGATTTGTGACATTGATCGGTTGTATGCGATATAGCCGGGTTATCGGATCAAGTGTTGATCGATAAGTTGTTACTATAGATATTAGTCGGTTATATGCGATATGACTGGATCGTTAAATCAAGTGTTGATTTAATGATTTAATGTATCATTATATATTTGATATATTACTTTACATTAACTAGTATTGGTTCACTTAAGATTGATTTTCTCACTTGATTGTGCACATTGTTTATATGTGATATATGCAAGTATACATGTTTGTATCATGCTTGATGATACATACAAGTTGTGTGTATGAGAACTAAACCAAATCAAGATTAAATTAGGGTTTACTATTTTCCTAGAAAATAACAAAAGAATTAAGACTTTGGTCAAAGTTATCAAGCTTCATGAAGCTTGATAAGCATTGACAAAGTCAACCCTTTTGTCATTTGTGTAGGATATTAGTTAACCCAACCATTAACCTAATGCTTGAGTTAATTCTCTACATGAGTTAAGCATGAGGGCTTAACTCAACCATGGTGCCATTATTTATTGGATAAGTTTCATTTTGGAAATATTGATATGATTCTTTCTTCTTCTTCATCTTCATCAAGCTTACAAAAGCTTGAGAGCTCCAATGGTGCCATGGGAAAAAGAGTGAGAAATCCAATTCTAAAGTGAACCCACTTCCTATTTCTTCATCCTTTACCACTTGCCATGTTGTATAGGGTGTTCTCTTCACAAAGTTTTTGACCAAGTGAAGGAATAGCTTGAGTTTGAGTCTCCCCGACGTAGATCATCTTCGGCCTCGAAGTCAATGACCTAGCCCGATTATTTCTCCGATGAAACCATCGCTAGAGTCCGGGATCCGATGATCGCAGCGGAGGGACGTCAACACGGAGCTTTAGAAGTGGAGGACCAGATCTACAAAGGTTGTATTTTCATTCACTTAGTAGCAAAGTCGTTTGCTTGCTTGTTGTTTCGCCTAAGCTCTAGTTAATGATCTTGCATAGGATTCTTAGGCACATGAAAAATTTGATTTTGGCATGGTTGATTCCTTGTGGAACCTCTTGAGTGTGCCTAGTAACCCTACAAGATCCCCACGACTTGTAGGGAAAAATACCTTTGTGAGACCCTTACGGCTCATAAAGTCAAAAGCCTTAGTCGACAAGACCCTAACCCTGTTTACTAAGCCACCTTTGTTCGACATCGACAAAGGCAAATGATGATTCGCTCCTGACAATATCCCAGTTGTAGCGATGCTGATGCCTAAACCGGTATCAAATTCCAAGTCCTTTCGTGGCAAATGATGATTCGCTCCTGGTAATATTTCGGTCGCAGCGATGCTGATGCTAAGAATGACACTAGATTCCAAGTTCCATACTAGTGGCAAAAAAAAAAAAAATCAGCGAGCCAAAAATGCATATGAAATAGCCGAAAAGATGGGGCAACTTACTACGAAATCAGCAAGTAAAAATGTATGCATACAAAATAGCCGAAATGATTGGGTAACTCGCAATAAAAAATAGCGAGTAAAAAATAAAATACATAGCCGAAATGATAGGGCACCGCGAAAAATAGCCGAAATGATGGGGCAATCGCGACCTTCGCGATATAAAAGCTGAAATGATAGAGCATTGCGGAAAAAGAAATAAAATAAAAATGAAATTTTTGCCCTACAGGTGATGCTGCATCAATCCCTGTATATAATCCAGGGGCACAAACAAAGAAGGAATCACACTCCTCCTCCCCAAGTTTCATAATGAGAAGAAGCCAAATCTCGATGGTTCACAGACAGCCTAGAGATCCTCTCAACACTCGTTTCATTACAGCAGACACAACATCAAGCAAAGCGGAACAGCGGCAACTCCTAGTTCCATGACTCGACGATGTACTCCCACAGAGAGTCAAATCCCAACTCCGCGAAATGCGGATATAATCAACAAAATTCCTGGCTACGTGGAAAGCGGCTTATGTCAATCCTGACCTCATGGAAAACATCCAGAGCGGATCCTGGTCCCCGCAGAGCACGGCAGTGAACCCGTACGAAGCATCCAGAGCGAAGCCTAGTCCTCGCCTAACGCGGCAGTGAACCCGTGTGAAGCATCTAGAGCAAAAATTCCTGGCTACGTGGAACGCGGCTTATGTCAATCCTGACCCCATGGAAAACGTCCAGAGCGGATCCTGGTCCTCGCAGAGCACGGCAGTGAACCTGTGTGAAGCATCCAGAGCGGAGCCTAGTCCTCGCCTAACGCGGCAGTGAACCCGTGTGAAGCATCTAGAGCAAAAATTCCTCGCTACGTGGAACGCAGCTTATGTCAATCCTGACCCCGTGAAAAACATCTAGAGCGGATCGTGGTCCTCGCAGAGCACGGCAGTGAACCCGTGCGAAGCATCCAGAGCGGAGCCTAGTCCTCGCCTAACGCGGCAGTGAACCCGTGTGAAGCATCTAGAGCAAAAATTCCTGGCTATGAGGAACGCGGCTTATGTCAATCCTGACCCCGTGAGAAACGTCCAGAGCGGATCCTGGTCCTCGCAGAGCACGACAGTGAACCCGTGCGAAGCATCCAGAGCGGAGCCTAGTCCTCGCCTAACGCGGTAGTGAACCCGTGTGAAGCATCTAGAGCAAAAATTCCTGGCTACGTGGAACGCGGCTTATGTCAATCCTGACCCCGTGGAAAATGTCCAGAGCGGATCCTGGTCCTCGCAGAGCACGGCAGTGAACCTGTGTGAAGCATCCAGAGCGGAGCCTAGTCCTCGCCTAACGCGGCAGTGAACCCATGTGAAGCATCTAGAGCAAAAATTCCTGGCTACGTGGAACACGGCTTATGTCAATCCTGACCCCGTGGAAAACGTCCAGAGTAGATCCTGGTCCTCGTAGAGCACGGCAGTGAACCCGTGCGAAGCATCCAGAACGGAGCCTAGTCCTCGCCTAACACGGCAGTGAACCCGTGTGAAGCATCTAGAGCAAAAAAATCCTGGCTACGTGGAACGCGGCTTATGTCAATCCTAACCCCGTGGAAAACGTCCAGAGCGGATCCTGGTCCTCACAGAGCACGGCAGTGAACCTGTGTGAAGCATCCAGAGCGGAGCCTAGTCCTCGCCTAACGCGGCAGTGAACCCGTGTGAAGCATCTAGAGCAAAAATTCCTGGCTACGTGGAACACGGCTTATGTCAATCCTAATCCCGTGGAAAACGTCCAGAGCGGATCCTGGTCCTCGCAGAGCACAGCAGTGAACCTGTGTGAAGCATCCAGAGCGGAGCCTAGTCCTCGCCTAACGCGGCAGTGAACCCGTGTGAAGCATCTAGAGCAAAAATTCCTGGCTACGTGGAACGCGGCTTATGTCAATCCTGACCCCGTGGAAAACGTCCAGAGCGGATCCTGGTCCTCGCAGAGCACGGCAGTGAACCCGTGCGAAGCATCCAGAGCAGAGCCTAGTCCTCGCCTAACGCGGCAGTGAACCCATGTGAAGCATCTAGAGCAAAAATTCCTGGCTACGTGGAACACGGCTTATGTCAATCCTGACCTCATGGAAAACGTCCAGAGCGGATCCTGGTCCTCGCAGAGCACGGCAGTGAACCTGTGTAAAGCATCCAGAGCAGAGCCTAGTACTCGCCTAACGCGGCAGTGAACCCGTGTGAAGCATCTAGAGCAAAAATTCCTGGCTACGTGGAACGCGGCTTATGTCAATCCTGACCCTGTGGAAAACGTCCAGAGCGGATCCTGGTCCTCGCAGAGCACAGCAGTGAACCTGTGTGAAGCATCCAGAGCGGAGCCTAGTCCTCGCCTAACGTGGCAGTGAACCCGTGTGAAGCATCTAGAGCAAAAATTCCTGGCTACGTGGAACGCAGCTTATGTCAATCCTGACCCCGTGGAAAACGTCCAGAGCGGATCCTGGTCCTCGCAGAGCACGGCAGTGAACCTATATGAAGCATCCAGAGTGGAGCCTAGTCCTCGCCTAACACGGCAGTGAACCCGTGTGAAGCATCTAGAGCAAAAATTCCTGGCTACGTGGAACGCGGCTTATGTCAATCCTGACCCCGTGGAAAACGTCCAGAGCAGATCCTGGTCCTCGCAGAGCACGGCAGTGAACCCGTGCGAAGCATCCAGAGCGGAGGCTAGTCCTCGCCTAACGCGGCAGTGAACTCGTATGAAGCATCTAGAGCAAAAATTCCTGGCTACGTAGAATGCGGCTTATGTCAATCCTGACCCCGTGGAAAACGTCCAGAGCAGATCCTGGTCCTCGCAGAGCACGGCAGTGAACCCGTGCAAAGCATCCAGAGTGGAGCCTAGTCCTCGCCTAACGCGGCAGTGAACCCGTGTGAAGCATCTAGAGAAAAAATTCCTGGCTACGTAGAACGCGGCTTATGTCAATCCTGACCCCGTGGAAAACGTCCAGAGCGGATCCTGGTCCTCGCAGAACACGGCAGTGAACCCGTGGGAAACATCCAGAGCAACTCCATACTCCGTGAAATGCGGATAAGTACAACTTCACCCATCACTTGCGGATCCTCACGACTCATAAGGGAATAAATTCTCTTGTGAGATCCTTACGACTTTCAGGAGAAAACACATTTAGGAGTCCTCACGACCCCTAAGGAGAAAATACACCTATGAGATCCTCTCGATCCATAGGGAGAAAAGTCCCAATGAGACCCTCACGGCTCATAGAGTTGAAAAGTCTTAGGCAGCAGATTTGAACCTGCGGCCTAAGCTATCGCTGCCTTTTGAAGAAGCCAATACAGGATGTTCGCTCTATCATCTATCAACCATGTTTACTAAAGCTGTATACTGATAATAAAAGAAAGAGGGAAGCGACAGAAAGGACATTCGATTTGCATTTGATCAAGCGTGCGAAACACATCCATTCATGTGTGTGCAAAAGACTCAGAACGAGAAATGAGACAAGCTGAAATAAATTTTTTTCCATTCATAGTACAAAAGGGTTCTTACAATCATAAAGAAATAAATAACAACATTATTAAAATGTCTACAATGGTATAACCTCAGACCCAGGACATGGATTGAGGAACTCGAAAGTAACCCTATCTAAGACTTTCCAAGCTTGGCGAACGATCCTAGTGTGCTTTCTTTCGTGAGCACAAGCGTCGGGGTCCCCCCTGATGTCCTCCTCCCTCCAATAAGCAGCGAGTATGGCGGACTGTTGGAAAGCCTGGTGCAGGAGATCGACAAGATTGTCTCGCCGTCTCTTCGAGATTAAGTGCATCAGATACACCGAGTTCACCTTATCCTCAGCAGGATCCAATGCCCCAAGCGGCACACCAGAACAGAATAGGGGAAGCGCTTCCCAGATGGCTCCCACGATAAGCTTCAGGAGAGAGGAACGTCGGGGAAGCAGTTGACCGTTATATGCGTCGAAGCGGCTCATGATTTCAGCACACTCCGCATTTGTGAACTCTCGATTTTGAGAACGGCCAAGTCGGCGGATGTCCCCGTAAGAGATGATCTCATCAAGATTGTACATGTGGGCGTCCATTGTCTCTATGAAAGAGAATCAACAAAATTATCAGAAAGACTGATTAAACAAAGTGATATAATGCACCGAGGAATAAAATGCCATCTTTAAACTCCAAGATCAATGAAAAACTCCTAAGAGTTCTTTTATATGATTTGGAAGGAGCAAAGCTCCATTAATGAAATGAGAAAATACAAAGAAAATCTTTTAGAGAGCAAATCTCTATTAATGGAACCCTAATAAGGTTCTCCTTAGACCCCTTTAGAGCAAAGCTCTGCTAAGTGAAATCCTAAATGGGTCTTCTTTAGATCAGAGATCTATGGAGAGCAAGGCTCTGTCAATGAAAATTAATTTAATTTAATTTAAATTAAAATTTTCACCTAAAAGTTTTAAGAATTTAACTCTTGGAGTTCTTGAAAATAAAGAGCAGGGCTCTGAGTTCTGAATGTAAAATTTTGAAGATGAAAATCATCTAAGGGACCAAAGGTCCTATTTATAGGCATCAAATACCCTTTCAACTTCCAAAAGTTGCCGCGACGGTTGGAATTCTGCTACCGCTGCGCTCACGTTTGGGGGCCACGTAAGCACAACGGTGGGGGGGGCATTTGTTTACCCCAATCAGAATAAAACTCTGTTCAAATTCCAAGGCGTGAAATGAAGCAACGCTTCTGATTCCCCCAGTCAGAGCAAAGCTCTACTTTGAAAATTTAGATTTTAATAAATGAAGCAACGCTTCAGATCCCCTGCGCTGCGCGCAGAGCGCCACGTGTCAAAATCAGGCATGCCAGCGCAGGGAGCGCAGCGCCCAAGGCAGCGCGCCCAATCAGAGCAAGGCACTATTTAAAACAAAGATTAAAAGAAGCAATGCTTCGGATGATCTGTGCTCTGCGCTGCGCGACACGTGGCAGCGCAGTTGCGCTGCGCGACACGTGGCAGCGCTGTTGCGCTTGCGCAGTTGCGCTGCGCTCTGCGCTGCGTGATACGTGTCACGCGCTGGGACATCTGCGCCAAACAGAATTAAATTCTAGTAAGATTTTTTCTGTTCTTGTTAAAACAAGAAGATTGTCTTCTGTAAAACAGAAGCCCTTGGATCAAAAATCCAACGGTGGAAAAATTCTCCAAATCACTCAGAGAAAGATCTCTTTAACAAATTTAACTAATTAATGGGCACTATATAAAGATCCCCAAACCCCAATTCAGAGATCATGAAGATCAATCAATCAACATCATCATCAAGATCGAGAAGAAAAGAACTCTAAAGAATTTGAGAGAAACTCTTCAAAAAACAAAAAGAATAGGTAAAAACCTTCAGAAAAAGAGAAGATTCTCTTATGAACAGATCATTGATCTAAGAACAAGATCAATGATCTTCAATAAAAAAGAAAAAGAAATAAGAACAGTGCCTTGCACTTTTTATGAACCACTGGTTCTTTGAAAACAAGAAAAACTTGTTTTCTTTGATCTAAAATTGATTCAAAGATAAAACAGCACCCTGCACTTGCAAAAACTGTACTGTTGTGCTCCTACGTTGGCGCAAGCCACCAGAGAGCGCCACGTGTCATCAGCGCAACAGCGCAGCGCATTGGCGCAGCGCACTGGCGCAGCGCACTGTGCTTGCGTGACACGTGCCGCCACCACAAGCGCTTGCGCTCAATGATTGGCGCAAAGTGCCTGACAAATGCACTGCATTGTTCACTGAAGGGCCAAGCCCAAATCAAAAAGGCCTAGCAGGCCAAAACAAAATGCAATGCATTAAAAGGGCAAAGCCCAAACAAAATAGATGCCCTGCATCATTTATAAAAAGGCAGAGCCCAAAAAAAAAAAATGCAGTGCATTACTAAAAAAGGGGCAAAGTCCTAGTAAAGGCCTAATAGGCTAAGTGTAAAGAAAAACGTTGAACATTCTTCAACTGGACTTAGCCCAATCATGGCCGTAAGTCCTCAAACTAAATTGACTGAGCACGGCTGCTCTCCTAAATCAATTTACATCCGGTTCGAGGGTACATCTCCGAACTCCTCTGACATCTATCGTTATAATCCTTCAACGACGTCAGAGAGGTGACGGGTCCCGATCACCACACACCCTTATGGACCGCGGGGTCTTTAAACTCGTGGATTTATGCGTCCTTAAACTACCAATGGACCCCTATGTCCCTAAACTGGAACATGGACCACCACGTCCCTAAACTGGCAATGGACCGCAATGTCCCTAAACTACCTATGGACCACTACGTTCATAAACTAGAACAGTAGAGCCTTCAAATGCTCTTTTGCTGGATCTAAACGGTCCCGTTTAAGTCGATCTTAGCCTCAGATCTGGCTAACGCATCCTTAAACATTCAATCAGATTACATATCCCCTAATCAAATTTGGTTCGAGGGTACATCTCTGAACTCCTCTGACACCTATCGTTGTAATCCTTCAATGACGTCAGAGAGGTGACGGGTCCCGACGGCCATATATTAAATGGATCACCACGTTAAGTTGATCTTAGTCCCAAACAGGACTAACGTATCCTTAACGAACGTTTAAGTTGATCTTAGCCTCAATACGGCTAACGTAACCTTAAACTAAAACACCAAACCCAAATCTAAGTAAATACGGATTTGGACTAATCCACGTCCTACGGGCGACGGCATCACTTAGTCTCCGTATACAATCCTTGGGCAACCACAAACAAAACAAACACACACGACACGAAGTGAAATTCTGGAGAAGGAGAAAGTTGTTACCGCGATGCGGTAGTGTAATTAACTGCAGGGGCTCGCGCCTGCAGGGAAGAGCGTCCCCACAATAAAAAAAAACCCCTCAAGCGAAGGGGAATCTGACGAAGTCTGCTACATCGGCCGCATCCGTCTAAACCTCCGATACACGGTGCCATAAATCAACTTGGCATCTTCGGAGAGGTGGACGGATAAAACCAAATAGCATCTGCCCCGAATCTCAGGCCTAGACGTCTTCACGTCGTCGCCGTCTTTCGGAGGGGAACGGCTGCACCCAAGACCCCATACCCAAGCACTATCGACGTCGACTTAAGGCAGTCTATCACCGTCGTCTACTTCCTCTCGCAGTTCGAGCTAAGTTCCTTCACTGCAAATCCCAAGCCGATCCCCTAGCCGAGGTCCAAGCTTGGATCTTTCACATGTCATACATCGTGTTTTCCCTTGTCGTTCTTTTACCGCAATCGTCGCCTCCGAGACAAAACCCCCAGCACCAAGCGCAACCCAATCGAGTAGCACCAACCAGGCCAGCTCCAGCAACCACCATTGTCTTCGCCGTGCCATTGTCTTCATCTCTTTCTCTCGAACCAGCACCTAGTTGTGATCCCACATCTGGTCTCCGCGGTCGCAGCAGCAGCGAGAACCGCGGCTCCAATGTGTGACCTGCAATTATTTGAACGTTGTGATGTTTTCTCTGCCTCTAGATCTCTATTCTGTCAATGTTCGTTTATGCACGCAAGGTGTTCGACGGAATGCCCTAGTGGAGTTTTCCCGTAGCTTTATCGCATTCTTACTGCGTGACGTGCATCTGTGGATCCCCGAAGCAAGTGAAAACTTGCTACATGCTATTTGAATTACTATATATGATATTTAAAGTTCTGTATATCCGTTTGATTGCACGTTAAACCTGTAGCTTACTTTTAGTACCAAAATTTCCTTTTAACAGTTTGACGTTCCGTTAAATCATTTTAGATTCATCGCACGAAACATACCATGTTGCATTTAGTTCTATTATACATAGTGCCCACAATCATATTTAAATCATACAGCAATTATTTGCATAGCCCACAGTACCCCTTTATGTTTTTATGCCCTGTCGGACGACCGTTTGCATACATCTAACCTGATCTATATTCAATTGCACCTCTAGATTATTTAGTACGTAATAACATGATTTTAACATCCATATTGGCTATACTGTAGTTAAGTAATGTTGAAACCATCCCTTAAACGCAAAGTGATAACCGTGCATCGATATAATTTAATCTGTACCTATTTGCTTATCATATCACCTGATCTAGTTTATTGTTCTGATAGTACTCATGCTTGTTCATTTATAACCATGTTTATGTTAGTTTGATTTATGAGCACCCATATGACATCTTATGCTCCCTGACATGACCTGTTGTACTGCCTACTTGATATGACATGGTACCATACACTCTTGACATGACATGAAACCTAAATACACTACTTGACTTGACCTGATGTACCATGGCTTTACCTGTTATCTGATCTTGTGTCTAATGCCAACAAACATAACCTGTAGTCCTTACGGACCGTTCCTGTTGTCTATCCAGACAAATCTGCACCTACCTGATCCTGAGTTGGCATTAGTTCTTGATTACTTAATACCTGACTTGAACACATATAACTTGGGGGTATGGGGAAATCAATGATGAAACCTAACTTGTAACTCGATAGTTCGACACCTGTTCTGATCAGTCTTACGGGCTAAACCAGCCCCGGGGTGATGATGCTGACATCACTCATCTTTACATGCTACCTTTTACTGCCTAGCGGCACGTCTCGGATTCAGCCCGAGAATCTTGACTGTGGTCCCGGGCACGCACGGGATACTATTTGTTAGTTATATGTATGCCCTAGAGGCCATTACTGTATATTGGATGTATATTGTAGTGGATGCTGGGACATATATAGGTAGGACTTTCTTGCTCGACATGATAGTACGCTATCTGGTTGCTCTTTATCTTAACATGTATACTTTCTGTCTCTCTATTACATGTTGATAAAGCCCTTAGGATGTGTACTCGACTTCCAGGACTATGATGCAGATCATACTAGTGGGGCCTGGGTAGTCTATGAGTACATCCTTCAATGTTCCTAGTCGTGGGAATATCGAGACGGGGCATCGATATTCCAGAGTAGACTAGCGCATATCTTCTCGACCCATGTGATGGGCGATGGATGATCCCATATCCATTGGTGTTTGACATCAGAGATGGTATGCGGGTGCTCAGTGGAGACTGGGTACACTGAACGGACTCGCCGAGAACTCCCAGATGGTATTATACCTCACGTCAGATGGCGGTTCTCTGGTGACACTGGTACAGCTTAGTCTGTTGACCCGAGATCGTTATAGAGTCTTGTGTGTCTCCCACTGTGCTTTGATTTCCACCCTACCACGGCTCTACTGAGTCATGCAAACAGGTGGTTTTTGGGTACAGTCCCGATTCACATGGAGGCAATGAGCGATAGGAGAAGATTCGTCTCTCCCGGTATTGGGGGTTGATGTTGCACTATGCTCGACTGGCCATAACAGGAAATCCCTGGCCAGGGTTGCAGTGATATACTGGTAAGAGTTATCAGTAGTTTCACGATTGTTATGGACCTCACGTCGGCATGACTTATCGAGCTATTGGGGTCTGACGTTTACCACCCCTAGGCGAGATATGCGACATATCAGACGAACAGACCGGACTGTACGGTAAGTGTTACTGGTTGGATTCACAGGAGTGTGAGCGGGCTTGCTCGTCGATCTTCTGATCGCTCAATACCCGGGTGGCCATTACGTTTAGCAGACCGCTTGCGGCTTGTGGGTGTTTGATATGATCATCACCTGCTGCCGGCGTATTGACGAGTCTTTAGAGTCCTACACAGAGGTTTCCTGGCTCAAGCGAAACGAAATAGGAGTGCATATGAGATATGTGCGGGACCGAGAATAATGCGTGTATGTGATACCGTATTCTATTCTCGCGATGAATGTATCGATTGGTTGTATGCGATATAACCTAGTTATCGAATCG
This sequence comes from Agapanthus africanus, assembly GCA_030015575.1. Taxonomy (NCBI): domain Eukaryota; kingdom Viridiplantae; phylum Streptophyta; class Magnoliopsida; order Asparagales; family Amaryllidaceae; genus Agapanthus; species Agapanthus africanus. Next base: position 775,048,428 of record JASDDO010000022.1, read on the forward strand.
AAGATTGATTCGATAAGTCGATACATTGGATACTAGTCGGTTATATGCGAATGACCGGATCATTGAATCAAGTGTTGATTTAATGATTTAATGTATAATTATATATTTGATATATTACTTTACATTAACTAGTATTGGTTCACTCAAGATTGACTTTCTCACTTGAAATGCACAAGTTGTATATGTGATATATTTTTGTGCACTTGTTTGTATCATGTTTGATGATACATGCAAACTTGGGTTTGTGTAAGACTTAAACCATGTTTAGTGAATGGTTAGGATTTCATTTCACTTATTTATTTATCTATTTATTTTGGTTAAAATAAAAAGGAAAACAAAATGGTTGCTTTCATACATGAAGCTTCTTGATGCTTCATGCATCTTTGACTAAGTGACCATTCTTGTCTTCATCTCCCAACCCTAACCATTCAACTAAACCCTAGTTAATTCTTTACACTAAACCATGGTTGCAAATATGATAAGTATCATTTTATTTTCTTTTTTGAAATATACTTATCATATTCTTTTCTTCTTCTTCTCCTTCTTCAAGATGAAGAAAAGCTTGCTACCATCAATGGTGAAATGAGAAAAAGAGTGAGAAATCCAATTCTAAAGTGAACCCACTTCCTATTTCTTCATCCTCTACCACTTGCCAAGTAGTATATGGTGTTTTCTTCACAAGTTTTATGACTTGGTGAAGTTGGAGCTTGATCTTGAGTTGCCTCGACGTAGATCATCTTCGGCATCGAAGTCGACGACCTAGCCCGATCATTTCTCCGACGAAACCTTCCCCAGAGTCCGGATTCTGATAGGTACAGCGGAGGGACGTCATCACGGAGCCTAGGAAGTGGAGGACCGGATCTACAAAGGTTGTAGTCACTTTCCTTTAGCAATAAAGTTGTTTACTTGCTTGCATCACCTTATCATCTAGTTAACGATCCGTATTAGAGTTTGTAGGCACATGAAAAAATTTGAATTGGGCATGTTTGATCTGTTGTGAGACCTCATTAGTGTGCCTAGGAACCCTACAGTGGTATCAGAGCCTAGCTAGAGCATTAGGCGATGTGTTAACGAAGTTAAAACCCCGATCGAACCCAAATACGACAAAATACACCCCTCTCTGGTCATTTTTTAAAATCTGGGTTTTTCCAGTATTAAAAATACCTGAAAAATTCATTAGGGAAAACTAGGAATTATGGTGAAAAATGAGCCCCTAACTCCTCAATATGGTCGCGGAACCGCGGCGATTATCCACCATTGGCGGCGGTTCCGCGGCAATCTAAGGGTATTAGGGACTGGTCTTTTCACAGTAATTCCTTTCTATGTGTTTACTATTTTATGGGTATTTTTAATCTGACACATGTGTTGTGCATTCTGGGGTTTGTTTTGTAATCGTCGATTCGATCGGGAATTTTAAATTCGTTATTGTTTTTCCAGGTAAATTTTAGAACATGTTAAAAAGTTTGACCGGATAGAAATACCCACTTTTTCCCCTGTCGAGAAATTTCCAAGTGTTAGATCTTTCCGTAGTTTGATGACGTTCAAAGTAGTGCAAGTAATGCGATGGTCCCTCTAGAAGACAACAAACCTTAACTCGATTATGTGACCGTCTTGAACTGCCCTTTGAACCTTAGGGTTTGGGGCAGTACGGCGTGCCACATGTGAGGCGTTGGCTTGACCCTTCTACGGCTGGACCGTTGGTACTGAGGCATGAAATGAATGTTTTAAAACTTGTTTCATGTGTTGAGCTGTTTCGGGAAAGTTTGGGTGTTTGTATGTTCGATCGGAAAGTTTAACATTTTCTATTTATCCGGAATGTGATACAATAATTGGAATTCACAAGTAGTTATGAGATAACTGAATGAATGTTATAAACATAGCAGTTTAGTCTCACTTGATCGGTTGCCACGGAATTTTGATGTGATCAAAAGTCCGTCGCAATCACGTAGCGTACGCGGATACTCGCCGGGTAAAACTTAATAGACAGCTACACCCCATAGCCCCGACCAAGTGACTGTAGGAGAACCCCGTCCCCGAAAGCATCCGTTCGGGTGCTCGCGGTAGCGGTGTTCCGCATTAGTGCACTTCGTCGACGGTATCGGGGGTGCGGCCGTTTACTAAAATTTGCGACGAGCATTCGATCAGAATTTCGGGAATCCTGTTGAATTGCCCGACTTGATATTGAAAAGTGTTTTCGATATAGAGACTAAAATGCGGGGTTTATAATTGTTAGGCATGCGATGTCTAAGGAATTCATTTGGTTAGGCATGCGATGTCTAAAGAGTTTATGGATTCCAACTGTTGTAGTTTTACACTTTCTTTTCTGTGACCGTAAGTGTAATATGGCATATCGCCGGTTTCGTTGCTATATGTCAACGACAATTGGGATACGCATGTTTACTTACGTTGATGACATGTGATGTTATGTGTTGCTGGATATGTTATATTGGATCGTCGTGTTTGAATAGCCGGGTTTTTTTTTATGTGAGATGGGTGTTTTTCATTTTCATTCATGTAAAAACTTGTATGTAATATTCTTTTATTGGGGCACTTCCAGGTTGCGGATGATGTCACCATTTGTATATTATTTACTTTTCCGCACTAGGACAGACCCAAGGAGGGGAGCACAAGTAACCGGGTTCTAGGGTCCAGTGGGAGACCATCTCGAGGAGTCGAGTTCGCGTCTCCTAACCCTAGAATTGGTAGGGTTGCTTGCCGCTCTCGTAGGGGTCTAGGGGTATGGGATTGGCTATTCATCACGACCGTGGAATCCGTGTTTTATACTGGCTCGTATTAAAAACACGGACGTCGTAGTATATCCAATATTTCATATGATATTTTCTGCTGCGTTATCTGTGATGTGATCATGTGATGTGTTCAGATAAATATTATATATAGTATATATGATATATTATATAGACGTTGATTATGTTTTACACCCGCGCTAGCCCTGCCTCGCTCTGGCGTTAGTTACCTAACCTAACGGTGCAGACGGGACATCGAGGCAAATGCGGATGGCATAAGCGTACGTTATATTTATCTGTGATGTTTAGGTGGAATTAAATGATGGGACATTCATTAATGAGATTAATGAAAGAAAATAAACCTAAAAGATGTTGTGGAATCGAATTTCAAAATAAAAACAGGTAGCTACAGTTCTTGCTTTGCATCGCGGTGTTCCTTGTAGAACATCCTGCACCTTATTCGATGAGGAAAGGACCGAGATCCCTTCACCGGGAATGACTCCTTTAGCAATAACTGGCAGATGCTACACACTCGGTTTGTCTTTTGATCGCTTCTATAGTTTCTGCTTTGCACAGTGATATATATGATATATCCCGCACCTCATTCGACGAGGAAAGGGCCGACGATCCCTTCACCGGGAGTGACCCCCTTAGCAAAACTAGAAAAGCCTCAAAAACACTCTATTTAAAAACCATTTGATTCCTCAACGAGATCAAGTTCAGAGCGTTAAAGGTTTTCATAAAAACCATTCGCAACCCTCCGTCATTTTAGGAAGTAGAGTACTTAGTATTCGTACCGTGTTTGTTGACCATAGTCAAGGCACAGTGTACGGTAGCTAAGTGATGTCTTCCTACACCGCATATGATGCGATTAGTTAGGACAGCCGCGTGACTTTGTTGACCTTAGTTAAGGGTCATGTGGGTGGGTCTAATTAATCACGAAATGACGGGTAGAACTTGACTAGTGCTTATGATTTGTTGACCATAGTTAAGGTCATAAGTGCTAGGGGTAAAAACCTTTATCGGGAGTTTCAAGTGTTGAAATTTGCAATGAGATTGCATACCTTCTATATGATAGTTGGATCCCGATACCTACTGCGAGTAATTGTTACTACTGGGAGAGTTTTGCACTTTACAATTAGCCGATCAAGTAGGTGTCTAGAAAGGTGTCAACGGGGTTACGCCTATTGGAAAACGAGGTTTACTGTAATTAGGTCCGTGCGAAAGCATGGGGAACCTCCCTCAAAATACCGATACTGGCCTGGCTGAAAGATTGGCGAACTTGTAGAGTGTAATTAATCCCGGCTAGTCTTTCCTTTTAGGGTTTGAAGGAAGATTTGATAAAAACAGTGGGAGCCATCCTGATTAGATAAAATAAATAACCAATCTAATCTTGCAAGAGCGCACGCAGAGTGTTTTCTTCTCTCTCTCTCCAGGTAGCGACCATATCACGCCTTAATCAAGATAATAATGTGGATGTATTGACCGAACCCGCTTGTTATACTGAGCTGGGGAACGTTGGTCCCGCTCCAACTTATAATTGTTATAAGACAGAGCAGGAAATAGGGGAATACAAGAATTCCTATGCCGCCCAAACGAAGAAAGTGCATATGATGCATGTCCTTCGGGTGTGTTCATTACAAAGAACTGTTTCTCAGTATCCTCTGCATCCTCGGTATTTGATACCGGATCAGGATCCCAGATATGTAATCTGTTACATAGGGCTACAGAAAGGTAGAAAACTGAGAACGGGTGATAAGTTTCTTCAGACAGAAAACGGGGCAAGTGTTGCAGCCAAGTCTGTTGGTCACTGTCACCCTGCATTACCAAAATACATTGATTCTGAACGAATGTTATTAGATACCGAACCTGATATACAAAATCATATTAGTCTCTTTATTAGTAAAGAAATGATAAAATTTTGTATTGTTGGATAATGTTTTGAACATTTCCTATATCAAAAGTTGATCGGTTCAGGCACGTTATCTAAAAGTATTGATGTTCTAAATCAAACTACAGTTCCTAGTATACAGAAAACACACAAAAGGAAGAATTCAGAAATGAACGAACCCTTCTTGAGGCATTGTAGACTAAGTCATATCAATGCGACCCGACTGGCTGAAGTTACATTTTAGATGCATATTTAAATCAGTTTGAATTTACATCTTGTGAAACTTGCCAGTCATGTCACAAAGATAAAATGACCATAGCTCTGTTTATTGGAAACAGAGAAAGAGTTAGTGAACTCTTGGGACTGATACATGATGATGTATGTAAGGTCTCTTGTCTACACATGCCAGGACCGGTTCTTTGTACTTCATTACATTCTCTGATAGTCTCTTAAGATTCAGCCATATGTTCCTGTTGAAACATAGGTCCGAACCTTTTGAGATATTCATAGAATATAAGTTAGAAGTAGAGAACCAAAATACGGGTATAAGTATTATGTCCTATGATAAGATCAGGGAGGAGAATACTTGTGCATAGAATTCCTGGACTATTCTAAAGGAGAATGAGATTCTCTCTCAGCATTACTCCTCCGTATACACCATAGCACGATGGTATATCGGGGCGGAGCAATTGCACCCTATTCGATATGGTGCACTCTATGATGAGTACTACTGAGTTACCTGTTTCCTTTTGGGGGTTATGTACTTAAGAAGCTGCATACTTATTGAAATTAGGTTCGAATCAGATCACAGCCTACCACTCCATATGAGATATGGTATGGGAAGAGCCCATGTCTTAAGCTAGTGTTGATTGATAGAATACGAGCGTGTTCAAGTTTAGTTTAAAATACCGCAATCAAGACGGTTTCGCTTGTAGCTAGCCGGTTGAGTACGGGTCGTCCGCAGGGAGATGGGAATCTTTTTCTATGTGTTTTTCGACGAGTTAAGTCCGGTTGTTCAGATTTTGTTTGTAACTATCTAAGTGTAAGTTGATATTTAAAGAGAGCTTGTTAGGGTTAGGATTAGGTTAGTTTGAGTTAGGAGTCTCCACATCTTTCGTTGCCCCACTTAATATCGGTGTTACGGTAATCGGCAACAACGGGGATTAGCACGACTAGGAAGGAACTTGCGAGTATAAGCTAGGCTTTCCAACGCATAGTCCTTCCTTTTGGTGCTTGTCCATCCGTTCTTGGCTCTTATCCATAACCTCCGGTTAATTCAACCACAACCGGTCTCACTACGGAATCACCGCTATCATGTAGGATAGGGTGCCGTAAGGAGCGGATTGTGGTTCAATTAACGGGAGTCGATTTAAGTTGTTGGGCAAGGAAAGAGTGAGAGAGATTTCCTTCTCTCAAACTTCCCTTATCCTACCCTAAAAAGTATAAAACTACTCACACTTCATCATACGGAAAAATAAAACAAACAAAAGAGGAAGATAGAAAGAAGGAGACTAGAAGAATACGACTAACTATTTGCGACCTCACCTTGGCGAGGATCAAGCGTAAGTATCATTGTCGTATGAATGATAAAGAAAAAGAGAGAAGAAATAAACAACAAGGAAATAACAACAACTACTTAACGAATTAAAATTACAACAAGCATAAAGATAAGGAGACAAGCATGATAATAAAATAGTCTTCTTTATTCATCACTCTTCACTCAAAAGCTCACTTACAATTTTAATAGAGAAGAGGTGAGAAGAGGAAGAAGAACATGTAACTAAAACCTAGCAAAAGAAATACAAGAATTGGACCCCTTCCTTCACAAACTTCTGGGCTATTTATAGGCCAGAGAATGAAACCCTAGGGCAACCACCAGAACCCAAACAGAATGACCAAACTACCCCCCAAAATTTATCAGCTGCCGCCACTATATGGCCGCGGATCCGCGGCCTGGACCCCACTTTGGCCGCGGATCCGCGGCCTTCTGGTCGAATTGGGCCCCCCAATTTCTTGTGGTTCCCTGGTCTTCAGTGTACCTAATTCTGGTATATTTATTTTCTCACTTTGGCTCCCCGATTTTTCCAGAATTTCTGTTGAGGGAAAGGTGGACTTTTTGTCAAGATTTTGTCATGATTGTCTCGAGCTCCACGTAGATCTCTTGGATTTTGTGCTACCATTGAGCCTTGTGCATGAGAATGACATTGATTTGACCTTTTGTCTTCCTATTGATATTTGGCAACATACGGATGAAGAGCAGAGACCGTGTTTTATCTGTGGTTGGCAGGAACCCGGACTTTTTTCGTGTTTTCCATGATTTTCACCGTTTTAGAACCGAGAACCTGTATCCTGCAATTGACTAGCAAACACGGCTCAAGAGTATCTACGGATATGCAAATGTGATAAAAATTGGGCGGTATGAAAATGCAAAAATCTGATATGAACAAATACCCCCAAACTTATCATTTGCTCGTCCCGAGCAAAGCCCATTTATTCACAAAAAATTTCCTAACCTCACTTTCGCAGGGAACGCGATTGCACTGAGCATGTGCAACAAGCCGTTAAACCTCTAGGTGTCCCTAGTAGGAGGAGTGTTGTCTCCTGAGGGTTTTCAGCGGATACTACCCACAAAATCCGGTCAAGTTGGTTTTGTAAAATAACTAAGCTTCAAACCCTAAAGTTTTGTTTTAGAAAATAAAAATTCTATAATCCTAAGTCTAGACCATCGAACCTTTATTCTTCACACCTCGCTTCTCATTTAACTACAGATTTTATATGTCTTTACGTGCAGTGCAAATAGTGTCGTTAAGTTCCAGAAGGATCGATTAAAGTCATCATGTCTCACAATAGAGCCCAGATAACAATTTTAAAAGGATCACATAAGTTTTATAACGAGTTAAGCATTTTTCAAGTTTCGTTTTCCAGTAAGGTTTCAACTTCAGAATTTCTATCTTCCTTAACAGGAAACTAAGTTGTATTTTTCACTCCACCTTTTACTTGTTTTCATTTCATACACACCTCTGTGAACGTGCAATAGTCTTTATCATAGAATAAAACCTTCATATCTCCGTTAAAATTTTTATAAAAGCCTGTCTTTTATCAAGATTATTCTCACACAAAGAACCGTTAGGAATTTTAACTCGGAGAGAACACTTGCTTGATTTTGTTTTAAACTGGACTTTCTAGGCTTCTTAGCGAGCTTTGGGCCAATGCACCCAAACCAGTTGGTTTTAGGGCATTAGGTGTAGAAACACCCCAGCGGACTTAATTACTCAAGTTACCTAGGTCCAAAAACAAAAGACAGTTTGGCGTGAAAATCAGATGATTTAATACGAACGGAGATATAACCGGCAGTTCAAATATATATATATTTTTTTGGATAAAAGACGTGTCTAGTGGGTTTGGTGTGTAATCATTCCAATCAAGTTTTAGATGGGTTATTTTTCAGACTTAGCTCCAATTACGGCATCAATAACATTCCTTCATATTCGCTTTACTTCATAAACTATTCTTGACATTACTTATTTCAGAACAAACCTATTTGATCCTCAGAAAATCATTTATCTGTTTAAAAGTTTAAACATGAAAAACTTGTCATCTAATTCCCAAAACTCACGACACGTGTAGTGTGATGTAAAGACTTATATCAGCTATAGTTAACTTCAAAGGAGAGTTATCTTTCAGGTTTTCAAAATCCAAACATAAGATCTAGTTATTCCTATTTTTTCAAAAAACCGTCGAATGTTGAATCAGAGTTCTTCCACAAGCTAACTTGACAAAAAGGTTTTTATATTTTTTTGGAAAATTTTCAAATTTTTATGGATTTTATGGATTTTAATATGCAGATGCAAAATATACATATGAATGCGAAGGTAAGAAATGCGTACCGAGCGTACCCCCAAACTTAAACTGGACAGTGTCCTCACTGTCATTGCATGAAGAGATCATTTGAAGGGTCAAAATTGTTGGTTAGCGATACACAAATTTTTATTTGTTTTTGTTTTTAAAGAAAAGAAAAAGAATATGCACAAATATATACAAAATGGTTTGTACATACCCCCAAACTTATTTGGAACAGTGTCCACTGTTCTTGGCTGGATAACCGAAGTTTGGAGGTAGGCAGAGGAAGATCATTCAGGGTAAACCGGCTCCTGTAAGAACATGAGCTCCTCTGTTGGTTCGGCGCTAAGGTACGGTTTGCATCGGTGTCCATTTACCTTGAAGAGTGAACCGTCCTTTGGATTTTCCAAATCCACAGCGCCCTGCGGATACACATTCCGCACAAAATACGGCCCTTTCCAGCGAGATCGGAGCTTTCCAGGATGGAAATGAAGTCGGGTGTCGTAAAGAAGTACCTGCTGACCAGGTACGAAGGTTTTGCGCAAAAGGTGTTTATCATGAAACACCTTCGTTCGATTCTTAACGACAACCGCGTTGTCGTAAGCCTCATCCCTAAGCTCGCTCAGTTCGTTCAGCTGCAGCTTCTGATGGCTGCCCGCATCCTCCAGAGACAGATTCAGCTCCTTTATCGCCCAAAACGCGCGATGCTCGATTTCGACCGGAAGGTGGCAGGCTTTTCCGTACACAAGCCGATAGGGAGACATGCCAAGGTCGGTCTTATAAGCAGTTCTAAATGCCCAAAGGGCATCAGTGAGTTTCAAAGACCAATCCTTACGGTTCTTGGAAACCGTTTTCTCCAGTATCTGCTTGATTTGCTGATTTGAAACTTCGGCCTGCCCGCAGGTTTGGGGGTGGTAGGGCGTAGAAAGCTTATGATTAATGGAGTATTTCCGCATCAAGGCCTCGAAAGTCCTATTGCAGAAATGACTTCCATTGTCGCTAATGATCGCTCGGGGGTGCCCAAACCGTGAGAAAATGTTTTCTTTAAGGAACCTAACGACAACCTTGTTGTCGTTAGTTCGGCTGGGCACAACCTCGACCCATTTAGAGACGTAATCAACAGCTAGAAGGATGTACAAGTTCCCAAAAGAGCTGGGAAACGGCCCCATGAAGTCTATCCCCCAAACATCGAAAATCTCCACAACCAAGATCGGTTGGAGCGGCATCTCATTCCTCCGGGATATCCGGCCCATGTGTTGGCACCGGGAGCAAGTCTTGCAATAGTCATGAGCGTCTTTGAAAAGTTGTGGCCAGTAGAAACCACATTGCAAGATCTTCTCAGCTGTCTTTCTGGGCCCAAAATGCCCGCCACATGCTTGGTCGTGGCAAAATGACAGCACACTCTTGAATTCCTCATCTGGGACACACCGACGAATAATCTGGTCGGGACAGTACTTGAACAAGTAGGGTTCGTCCCAGTAAAAGTGTTTTACTTGGGATAAGAAGCGAAGTCTGTCCTGACTCGACCACTCAGTCGGTAGCAATCCCGTGGCCAAATAATTCACAATATCTGCGAACCAGGGTTCGCATGATACTGTCAAGAGTTGTTCATCCGGAAACACGTCGTTAATCGGAATTGGAAGCGAGGGCGAAGAAGGAAGTCGTGAGAGATGGTCGGCGACTACGTTTTCACATCCTCTTTTGTCCTTAATGACAAGGTCAAACTCTTGAAGCAAGAGGATCCAACGTATTAACCGAGATTTGGCATCTTTCTTCGCAAAAAGATGGCGCAGAGCTGAATGGTCCGTGTAGACAATGACTGGAGAGCCGATGAGGTAGGGCCTGAACTTTTCTAAAGCAAATACAACAGCTAAGAATTCCTTCTCAGTTGTTGTATAGTTAAGTTGGGCGTCGTTCAGGGTCCGGCTCGCGTAATAGATTACGTGCGGCATCTTGTTGATGTGCTGTCCAAGGACAGCACCGATGGCAAAGTCGGATGCATCGCACATAATCTCGAATGGGTGCGTCCAGTCAGGAGAAGAAAGAACGGGAGCAGAAGTGAGTGAGCGTTTCAGTGACTCGAATGCAGTCACACAGCTCGAGTTGAAGTCGAAAGGCGTGTCCTTGGCCAGCAAAAGCGTCAAGGGCCTAGCAATCTTGCTAAAGTCCTTGATAAACCGTCTATAGAAACCGGCATAGCCAAGGAAGGCTCGGATATCTCTGACGCAACGGGGAGGAGGCAGATTGGAAATGACCTCAATCTTTGCTTTGTCGACCTCTATGCCATTTTGCGAGATGATATGTCCTAAGACAATACCTTCGCGCACCATGAAGTGGCATTTCTCCCAGTTTAAAGTGAGATTCTTGTCCTTACATCGGGTAAGGACAGCGTCAAGATGCAGCAAACACTCGTCAAAGGAGTCGCCGAAGATGGAGAAGTCATCCATGAAAATCTCCAGAAATTTTTCCACCATGTCTGAGAAAATTCCCATCATACACTGCTGGAAGGTAGCGGGCGCATTGCATAACCCAAAGGGCATGCGTCGATATGCAAACGTGCCGAAAGGACAAGTGAAAGTGGTCTTGTCCTGGTCTTTTTCGGCGATGGGAATTTGATTATAGCCAGAGTAGCCATCAAGAAAGCAATAGTACTCAAGTCCGGCCAATCGTTCGAGCATCTGGTCAATAAAAGGTAGCGGAAAGTGGTCTTTCCGCGTTGCAGCGTTGAGTTTTCTGTAATCAATGCAAACTCGCCACCCGGTTTGGGTGCGAGTAGGGATTAACTCATTCGCCTCGTTGGTTATGACCGTGATGCCCGACTTCTTGGGGACAACGTTAATGGGGCTAACCCACTGGCTATCAGAGATAGGGTAAATGATACCACTATCTAGACATTTGACGATCTCCTTCTTCACAGCCTCCTTCATGACTGGATTAAGACGTCTTTGTGGATCCCGGGCTGGTTTGGCATCATCCATCAGATGAATGTGATGCTCAACGATCAGGGGACTAATCCCCTTGATGTCCGCCATGGACCAGCCAAAAGCTTGCCTGTTGCTGTGCAAGACCGCGAGAAGGGCTTTCTCTTGCTCGGGAGCTAGAGAAGCCGAGATGATGACAGGGAGGGTCTCGTTCTCACCTAAGTAAGCATACTTAAGGTGAGACGGCAACGGCTTGAGTTCGAGCGTTGGAGGTGAAATGATGGAAGGCAAGACCGGTGCAAAGGTCTCGAACTCAAAGGACTCCAGCAAAGGTTCAAAGCGAGTGTAGGCAACTGAGTTGGATGGTTCAGGTAACTCATCCGGAAGGTCGAAAGATTCAAACTCGGGTTGTGCGCGGCTAAGATAGTTCAAGAACGTGAAACACTCGTATTCGTTGTCGGGCGCAGAAGCAGCAGCAGGTTTGAAGAGAAACGCACTAGTGGCGTCAAGATTATCGTGTTCAAACAGAAACTCCTCGAATTCACACTCTTCTGGTGTGATCTCCTGGATCGAGCAAACATCCAGTATATGAGCATTAGGTTCGGCGGGCTGATTCCCCAACCTAAAAATGTTGAGTTCAATCGTCATATTTCCAAATGAGAGGTTCATTGAACCATTGCGACAATTGATCACAGCATTTGAGGTTGCGAGAAATGGGCGACCGAGTATCACCGGAATTTGATTCCGGGGGTTAGCTACAGGCTGTGTATCTAAGACAATGAAGTCGACGGGGAAAATGAAGTCCCCGACTTTTATTAACACATCCTCTAGCTCACCCCTAGGATGGGTGATCGATCGGTCGGCCATCTGGAGAGTGCAGTGTGTGGGTTTCAGCTCTCCGACGCCTAATTGCTCGTATACTGAATACGGAAGCAAGTTAACACTGGCACCAAGATCTAATAGTGCGCGGTTGATGTTCTTATCCCCAATAGTAATTGAAATCGTAGGACAGCCAGGGTCCTTCCGTTTTTGTGGTAAAGATTGGGTAAGGGCATCACTCACAGCACTAGCCAAGAAAACTTTCTTGGGTACCTGAGACTTCCTCTTTTTCGTGCACAAGTCCTTTAAGATTTTCGCGTAAGACGGGACTTGTTGGACAGCATCTAAAAGAGGAATGTTAATGTTAACTTGCTTGAATAACTCCAAAATCTTCTCCATTTGTGGATTTTGTTTGTTAGACCTCAACCGGTTTGGAAATGGAACATTTTGAAAATTGGTTGAGTCTAATGCTGGAGGAGGAGATTTTGGAGTTGGAACGGATCCCAGAATAGGTGTTTTCGTGGAGTGAGAAGTGGGTCCGTTCAGAGCAGAAGAAGAGGAAGGAGAGCCTGTTGAAGAATGGAGAATAGGCTCAGAAGACGAAGAAGAAGAAGAAGAAGAAGAAGAAGAAACAGCGGCCGGGGTGTCATCGTTGATCCGTCTGCCAATGTTGTTTTGCAGCACCCTCCCCGATCTCAGTGTGGTCACGGCACTCACATTATGGTTTTGTTGTTCAAGAGCAACATGTGCATTATGTGGGTGGCCGGGATTTGGAAGTGGCTGGGACAGGAGCTTCCCCTTCTCTCGCTCGCTCAAGGCCGCGTTCAGCTGTGCAATCTGGGCCTCGATGGTCTTGATGCTTTGCCCGTGTGCGGCAGTGTGTTGCACTAAAGATTGAATCGAAGACTGGATGTTGGCGGTGGATTGAGTCGATTGTTTAACAAACGCCTCCAGACTTCGCTCGAGCGAGGAAACCTTATCAGTGTTTGACGGAACAAAATTGTTTGGTGGAAAAGAGTTGTTCGGTGCAAAGTTGTTCGTCTGGTTTTGGAAGGGTTGGGGTTGGAAGGGCTGCTGATACTGAGTTTGTTGCTGCGCTTGTTGTTGCGGCGGAGGGGCCCTTTGGAAATTGTTGCCCTGGAATTGATTCTGATTCTGATTCCAGGCGAAATTGGGGTGGTTCCTCCAACCGGGATTATAGGTGGAAGAGTATGGATCATTCCTCGGTCTTTGCTGGAAGGCAGCGTTAACCTGATCCTGTCCTTGCGAGGGTGGATTGTAAGGACACTCTTCGGTCAAGTGGGAAGGATCGGAACAACAAGCGCAGATGGTACGAAGGGGGAGAACAGGTGTGGGGGCAGAAGCAGAAAATTTGCTCTCTATCGCTTCAAGCTTTCGTGTTATTGCAGCCATTTCAGCTTTCATCGCAATAGAGACATCGAGTTGGTGGATTCCTACCCTAGACTGACCGGTAGAAGTGGAGGTAGAAGAAGAAGAAGTCGGTCTAGTGCTCTCCCACTGTAGCGTTTGCTCCGCAAGATCGTCAAAGAACTGCCACGCTTCCTCATCAGATTTGGATAGGAAGTGGCCCTGACAGATGGTTTCCAGCAACTGCTTCGTTGCTGGGTTCAGTCCCTCGTATAAGGTTTGGCAGAGTTGCCATTTCTCTATACCGTGGTGAGGACACTGAACAAGAAGGTCTTTGTACCGGTCAAAGCACTTCCAGAAGGGTTCAGAAGGAAGCTGGGAGAATTGGTTGATCTCATTTCGAATTCTTGCGGTCTTATGATTTGGATAGAATTTTTTTAGAAACGCTTTAACAAACTCGTCCCAGCTGGTGATTGAGTGGGAAGCGGTGCTATACAGCCATTTTTCAGCGAGATCGCATAGAGTGAACGGAATGACCCGTAGGTGTATAGCATCGTCCGACAGCTGGGTGGTTTTCATCATGGCACAGACATTTTGAAATTTGTTGATGAAGATATAGGCATCTTCAGATTCAAGCCCATGAAAACGTGGAAGCATGTTGATGAAATGGGGCTTAATTTCAAAGTTGTCCCCATTGGCCGGAGGAAGAGAAAGGCAGGTGGGAAGTGCAGAACGGGTGGGGTAGAAACGATCCTGGAGCGCGATTCGCTGCGGCGCTACAACAGGCGGAGGTGGTGGGAGATTGGTCTCCGTAGGAGGTGGAGCCAATCCAGCGGTGGTCAAAGAGATGTTCGGATTAAATCCCGACATCGCGGAAGAAGAGGTTGGTGAAAGTGAAGGTGAAGGTGAAGATGTATGAACAGAATTCCGGTCAACGTCGGAGTTGGCCGGCAAAGGAAGGGGTGAAAGAGGAGTGGACGGAGTATCGACTTCGGAGTCGATCGCGTAGTCGGTCGCGACTAACGTAACGCGGACTAGACGGGCGCTAGTGTCCCGAGTCCAAGCGGACATACACTAAACGAGTTTAGTATAGTCAAAGCGGAGAAGGTGAGGGTAAGAAAACGTCAATGGAGAAAGGCGATGGGTGGTGGGTGAAAATGGTTTTGGCGACAAAAGGGCAAGTTTTTATAAAAGTTTTTGATTTTTTCTTTTTTCTTTTGTTTTTAGAAAGAGATTTACAGAAGTATGTACGGAAATACGGCTTAAGCAATCACAAACAAGATATGCACAATCACACCTAGATCTAGGGTAACCTAGGTCTACTAGACCTGCTCCTGAACTTGATTGTCGAAGTTAAACAGTGTCGAGAAACGGGCTTAAAAATACACTGATCACGAGGCCAGGTAAGTGCAGAGATAAGGGGAGGTTGTCCAACGCTTTCGCGAAGTTCCTTAATTAAATAACCCTTTCTCTTTCGGCGGTTGCGCCTTTAACACTTTCCTAGACACCCCGTAAACAATATACGGTTAAGCGAGGTTCTAAACAAGGTTTATCTTCTCCTAATGAGCGCGAAGTCCTTAGGGCTGAAGTCTAGTATTTTTTAATTTACAATGGACAATGCATATGCTTTAGTGATTTCCGGGGTCCTGGGAAGGGTGATGAAATCCCCACCCAATCTGGATTGGTTTCAAGCCCCTTAAGTCCGTATTAAAGAAATGCAAAGCAGTAACAAATCAACTGCAAACAATTTTTATTTGCGGCGCAAAGAATCCTGCACAAGAACAGTTTATTGGAAGGGGGAGAAGAATTTGCGCAAAGAAGCCTGCAGAAAACACAATTCAGTGGAGTTCAGAGGAGAGGGGAGAGGCAGAGAGAGTTACCCAGAAAAATTGGTGCCCTGAATCCACCAAGTGGCCGCGTTTCCGCGGCCAAAAGCATGCAATGGCCGCGGATCCGCGGCTATGTTGGGGGATTGGGGTTCTAAAAAAATTGGATGTTCTTTGTGGGGTTTCCTCTGCTTGTCTGGATGTACTGAATCTTGAATTGCTCACTGTATTTGCTCCAGATTTGTACAGTAGACCGGATGATACGTTTTGCCCGTCGCGGTGTAGCCGCGAAATGTGGATCTATCTACCCACGTCTTTGGCACTGTACTTGAACTCCGTATTTTCAACGTCCTTGGCGTCGATCTTGAACTTCGTATTTTCCTGCACACTTGCACAAAAACTAATCAAGAATAACAAGATGGTTTTTTTACAAAGTATGGTTTTTTTTTCGTTTTTTGGTTTTTTTATACTTACAAATTAACCCGAAATTACACAAGGAAATAAACTACCGTCTCCCCGGCAACGGCGCCATTTGATTGATAGGATACGAGCGTGTTCAAGTTTAGTTTAAAATACCGCAATCAAGACGGTTTCGCTTGTAGCTAGCCGGTTGAGTACGGGTCGTCCGCAGGGAGATGGGAATCTTTTTCTATGTGTTTTTCGACGAGTTAAGTCCGGTTGTTCAGATTTTATTTGTAACTATCTAAGTGTAAGTTGATATTTAAAGAGAGCTTGTTAGGGTTAGGATTAGGTTAGTTTGAGTTAGGAGTCTCCACATCTTTCGTTGCCCCACTTAATATCGGTGTTATGGTAATCGGCAACAACGGGGATTAGCACGACTAGGAAGAAACTTGCGAGTATAAGCTAGGCTTTCCAACGCATAGTCCTTCCTTTTGGTGCTTGTCCGTCCGTTCTTGGCTCTTATCCATAACCTCCGGTTAATTCAACCACAACCGGTCTCACTACGGAATCACCGCTATCATGTAGGATAGGGTGCCGTAAGGAGCGGATTGTGGTTCAATTAACGGGAGTCGATTTAAGTTGTTGGGCAAGGAAAGAGTGAGAGAGATTTCCTTCTCTCAAACTTCCCTTATCCTACCCTAACAAGTATAAAACTACTCACACTTCATCATACGGAAAAATAAAACAAACAAAAGAGGAAGATAGAAAGAAGAAGACTAGAAGAATACGACTAACTATTTGCGACCTCACCTTGGCGAGGATCAAGCGTAAGTATCATTGTCGTATGAATGATAAAGAAAAAGAGAGAAGAAATAAACAACAAGGAAATAACAACAACTACTTAACGAATTAAAATTACAACAAGCATAAAGATAAGGAGACAAGCATGATAATAAAATGGTCTTCTTTATTCATCACTCTTCACTCAAAAGCTCACTTACAAGTTTAATGGAGAAGAGGTGAGAAGAGGAAGAAGAACATGTAACTAAAACCTAGCAAAAGAAATACAAGAATTGGACCCCTTCCTTCACAAACTTCTGGGCTATTTATAGGCCAGAGAATGAAACCCTAGGGCAACCACCAGAACCCAAACAGAATGACCAAACTACCCCCCAAAATTTATCAGCTGCCGCCACTATATGGCCGCGGATCCGCGGCCTGGACCCCACTTTGGCCGCGGATCCGCGACCTTCTGGTCGAATTGGGCCCCCCAATTTCTTGTGGTTCCCTGGTCTTCAGTGTACCTAATTCTGGTATATTTATTTTCTCACTTTGGCTCCCCGATTTTTCCAGAATTTCTGTTGAGGGAAAGGTGGACTTTTTATCAAGATTTTGTCATGATTGCCTCGAGCTCCGCGTAGATCTCTTGGATTTTGTGCTACCATTGAGTCTTGTGCATGAGAATGACATTGATTTGACCTTTTGTCTTCCTATTGATATCTGGCAACATACGGATGAAGAGCAGAGACCGTGTTTTATCTGTGGTTGGCAGGAACCCGGACTTTTTTCGTGTTTTCCATGATTTTCACCGTTTTAGAACCGAGAACCTGTATCCTGCAATTGACTAGCAAACACGGCTCAAGAGTATCTACGGATATGCAAATGTGATAAAAATTGGGCGGTATGAAAATGCAAAAATCTGATATGAACAAGTGTCACGACCCGAAAGTACGGAACGTGACTGTCACTTAGATTACGAGACGTCTAAAGGCGTAACGTAACCTAAGTCAGCCAAAGCCCAGAAAAATCTAAACCAAATCAAAAGAGAGTGAAGGAAAACCTTAAATGAAAACGGTTTTGAAATCAATTAAGTTGCATAGAATCCCCTTTAAAAAAAACATCAAAAATTCCCGAAAATTTCGGCAGAGTCTCTCCTGTATTTTCTATCCCCCAAAATGGGTACAACAAGATAATAAACCTGTAATCATAAAAATGGCATCCCCAAACGGGAGCTAGCTCTTCGCCCAAGGCGGATCACAACCACATGCAATATAATAGTAATATCAAGAAAAGAGCATAAAGAAACGCAAAATATCAGAAAACACAACGCCGGCTTAAGTGAGCTCGACCCAAAAGAAACCACATATATACAATCTCTCAGTCTCATCACTAGGTCGCATATACAATATAAAGTGGTAGATGGAGAATACTAGATACAATGATAAAGCAAAAGAAATAAAGTGTGATCGCAACCCACCTACGGGCGATGTCGTGAGTCTGAGCAAAAGGAGCTGATGATAAGATAGCCGCTGCTACAAGACTGATGAGTCCGACCTGCAAGACACTGTAGCACAACGGGGGTGAGTTGCCAGCTCGTGAGTAGAATATAACATCTAGTAAGGCAATCGTAAGAATGCACGCAATGCGCCATAACATGCATGTCCATATGTGATATAATAGCTCTAGTATGCATGCACATGTATGCAATGTCATTTCTAACTCTTTAAGTGTTTTAAATGCTAAGGGTACTGCGTTCTTAACTTTTAGAAAATGAATATCTGTATAATAGCTAAGTACCATCAAGAAATCATCTGAAAACCCGTGTCAAGTATCGACACCAAATAGGAATCATATCTGTCTCAATATCGGGCTCCGTCAGTCCGGATCGGCCTATATCATCCAATCTCACGACAACGGTCGGTATCCTCCGGATATCCGCCGCGCCAGACATCACCGGTAGGTAGTCTTCCCCTGCCAGGCTCATCGTCTACAACTCGATCTTCTTGCCCCGGGGTACCATACCGGGCCCACCATGTACCCGAGACGGTTCATCCACTCCTCGAATCGGGTCTTGAAATCCAACAGAAAACATGAAAACTCATGGTGGACGACATATACATCACGAGAAAACCGCAACTTTGTTTTTAAAAATGATAAATATAAGCTTTTGTTAAATTCTTGCGGTTTTCCCCTAAAAATCCAGGAATCGCAGCAATACTGAAATCCTCAAGAAAATCATAATGTTCACATGTTATATATGATAAATGTCTATGATATCAATGTATATGATGTGAGTTTTGGCTAGAAATCTATGTAGATATGATGGTAATGCGAGGTATATGCATGCTATGCAATTCCATATATCATGTATGAATGCAAATGGCGTTATTAAGTTAAACAGGTTCTATAGTGCACGTGGCATGGCAATTACCAAAGGCGTGTGTGTCACATGAATAGTGCGCGTGCAACAGATGCCAATGGTAATGGTGTTCGTGTCCTACGAAGTGATATCGTATAAGTATAGATGAATGTCCATGCAATCTAATATACTGTTCGCTATAAGGGTATGCAGTGTACATGAATGGATAAGCTAGATAACAATATAAATCTTGCAAAAAGTAGGGTAATCCTAACTAGGGGGGGCGCCTCGCGCCATTCAGACGATTCCCCCATAGATGAATACATCTACTCACCTGAAATCCCCGCTAACCCGATCCGACCACCGCCTTGCCTTTACGTGCCTTGTCCGATGTTTCCCCGACCGATCCTATATTTGCACAACACCAAGCATAAGATTACAAAATCTAAGAAGATGCAAGTCGCAATATACAATTATCAACGCTCTCGAATTAATCATAGCATACACTCGGTGCGCGGGAAAACGCACGAAAATCGCTAATCGTTAACTAGAATCGTCATTTCGGGAAAATCGACAAAACTACAACCCGACTAGACGAAACCCCGCGTTCGCGCACTCTAATATTCCTATACGAAGCTAATTATATCGCTAACTTAACGCAATTTGATCGCATTCTAATTTTCGTAAAAATCTAGTAAGCAATTTGCTTACCGATTCGATACAAACATCGCCATTTTGTCGATTTAGCGAGCATAACACTACACAATTAACCACTCCAATCAATTAGATAACAAAACCCTAACTTAATCCAACCACCATGCTACAAACCCTAATTTTAAAATAAAATCCTTCTCTTGATTTTCCTAAACAAACATTTACTACTAAACTAATGCTTCAAATTTCAATTCTAGCATATTTAAACTACAAGTTAACAAAAAGATTAGAATCTTCACCTCACAAGCTTGAATCCTAGCTTGATCAAGTCACCAAGAAGCCTCCTTTCATCAAGTTTTTGAACTAATTTGGGTTGAAGAGAGAGTGGATTAGGGTTTAGTGTTGAATGGAGATGGAAATTTGTGAATTTTGTATGAATTTTGACATGAAAAATGAAGCAAAATGAAGTGAGAAGAGAGGGGATTTTCTGCAGTGAGCTCGGCCAGCAGGTGAGGGAGGGAGTTGTGGAGAAATTTTGAGAAGTTTCTAGGTCAATAAACATCATATGTTATCATTTAATGCTTTCACATCAACAATTTACAAAAAAAACCTCATTTTACATCATTTTTCCATTAAATTTCCAACCCTAAAACCAAAAGTTTGCAAGACATGATATAATTTTATTAACACCATATTTTAGCTTATAAAGATTCCTAATTATGAAATTTACCTAATTAAATTTGTATTTATCCCTAATTTAATGTATTTAAAAAGGCTTAAAATAATAAAAAAAATAATTAATTACGATTTTTTTTTTATTTAACTAGAAAATTATAAGTGACATTTTAGTGACAAAATTATAGTAATATCTTATCTAAATTTTGTATAATTAGGTCTACAATGAAAAATATCTATTTTGACTTTTTACGGAAAAAGCCGAAAAATTAGCCGATTACCGATAAACTGCCTAAACGATTTTCGAAGGGTTACAATCTTCTCCCCTTAAAGAAATTCGGTCCCCGAATTTAGAATTTAACTACACGTACCTTCAAAAAGATGGGGATATCTCTTTCTCATCTCGACCTTGGTCTCCCAGGTGACCTCCTCGCTGTTCGGGCCACGCCAAAGGACCTTGACGGACGGTATAACCTTCGACCTCAATTTCTTCACCTGCCGATCCAAAATGACCACCGGCTGCTCGGTGAAAGAAAGATCACGCTCTAGCTGGATCGTTTGGTGCTGAATCGCCTGGGAAGGATCATGAAGGTACTTGCGGAGCATCGAGACATGGAATACGGGGTGAACATCGGGAAAGCTGGGCGGAAGAGCTAACCGATAAGCGACTGGACCAACACGCTCTAGGATCTCGAAAGGACCAACATATCTAGGACTCAGTTTCCCTTTCCGCCCAAATCTCATCTCACCTTTCATCGGAGAGACCTTCAGGAAAACATGATCGCCAACAGCGAACTCGAGTCGGCGACGGCGTCTGTCAGCATAAGATTTCTGCCTGCTCTGTGCCGCTCTCATCCTGTCCCGAATCAGCTGTATCTTCTCGGTCGTCTCCTGTACGATCTGAGGCCCCAAAATACTGCTCTCCCTGAGCTCTGTCCAATATACAGGCGATCGACATCTCCTCCCATATAAAGCCTCAAAAGGTGCCATCTGAATCGTCTCCTTGAAGCTATTATTGTAGGAAAACTCGATCAAAGGCAAATGACGATCCCAGCTACCACCGAAATCTAAAACACAAGCTCTGAGCATGTCCTCAAGAGTCTGAATAGTACGATCCGACTGATCGTCAGTCTGCGGATGAAAAGCTGTGCTAAAACTCAATCGGGTGCCCAAAGCTTCCTGGAGTTTCTGCCACAATCGGCTGGTAAACTGGGTGCCACGGTCGGACACGATGCAAGTCGGAACGCCATGCAGTCGCACTAACTCATCAATATAAACCTGGGCGTACTGAGAAAATCCAAAAGTGGTCTTCACTGGCAGAAAGTGAGCCGCTTTCGTCAGTCGATCCACAATCACCCAAATAGAGTCGTACCCTCGACTGGTCCTGGGTAGACCCACAACGAAGTCCATGGAGACCTGCTCCCACTTCCACTCAGGGATGGGCAAAGGCTGTAACTCGCCGGCTGGCCTCTGGTGCTCGGCCTTGACTTGCTGACAAGTCAGGCATCTCGACACAAAATCTGTAATATCCTTCTTCATCCCGTCCCACCAGTAAACCTCTCTCAAATCACGGTACATCTTGGTGGAACCTGGATGCACACTGTATACTGATCTATGTGCCTCCTCGAGAATATCATGCCTCAGTCCCTCTGAATCTGGCACGCACAGTCGAGTCCCAAATCGAAGTATCCCCTGATCATCAATCACGAACTCAGAAACTCTGCCCTATCGAATCTGCTCAATAATCTCTAATGTACGGGCATCGCCGGACTGTGCCTCGTGGATACGGTCAAGTAACTGTGGGCGTGCTCTGAAATGGGCTAGCTGTCCCCCTGTAGGAGTAAACTCGAACTGCATTCTGCTATCACATAAAACCTGCCAATCCGCCGTCGACTGCATCAGTACTGCGCTCAAACAAGATAAGCTACCTCCGGGCCTCCTACTCAAAGCATCTGCCACCACATTCGCCTTGCCCGGATGGTATAGAATCTCGCAGTCATAATCTTTCACCAACTCCATCCAACGGCGCTGTCTCAGGTTCAAATCTCGCTGCTGGAAGATATATTTCAAACTCTTGTGGTCAGTGAATATCTGGCACGACTCACCGTATAGTTAATGTCTCCAGATCTTAAGTGCAAATACCACTGCAGCCATCTCTAAATCATGGGTGGGGTAGTTATGTTCGTGTTTCCTCAGCTGCCGAGAAGCATACACGATAACTCTGTCGTGCTGCATTAATACACATCCCAGCCCCACTCGAGAAGCATTACAATATACTACGAACCCGCCTGATCCTGAAGGCAATGCTAACACTGGTGCAGTAGTCAGACGAGTCTTCAACTGCTGGAAGCTATCCTCACATGCCTGGGTCCAATCAAAAGGAACCCCCTTCCGGGTCAACCCGGTCAAAGGTGCAGCAATGCGGGAGAAATCCTGAAAAAAACGTCGATAATAGCCGGCCAGACCTAGAAAGCTGCGAACCTCTGTAACTGATACTGGTCTAGGCCAACGCTGAACTGCCTCGATCTTCTTCGGGTCCACACAAATACCATCTCTCGTCACCACATGACCCAAGAAATCGACACTGTCTAGCCAGAATGCGCACTTGGAGAATTTGGCGAGCAGCTGATGCTCCCTCAAAGTCTGCAATGTGATACCTAAGTGCTGCTCATGCTCTTCCCGGCTCCGAGAATAAACCAAGATGTCGTCAATGAACACAATAATGAACTGATCGAGATACGGCCTGAATACACGGTTCATCAAATCCATAAATGCTGCCGGGGCATTGGTGAGCCCGAACGACATCACCAAGAACTCGTAATGACCATATCGAGTACGGAAAGCGGTCTTCGGAATATCCTCCTTCCGAACCCGCAACTGGTGATAACCTGATCGTAAATCAACTTTCGAGAAGAACCCTGCACCCTGGAGCTGATCGAATAAGTCATCAATGCGGGGTAGGGGATATCTGTTTCGCACAGTAACCCGGTTCAGCTGACGATAATCAATGCATAAACGCATACTTCCGTCCTTCTTCTTAACAAACAGGACGGGAGCACCCCAAGGTGACACACTCGGTCGGATAAGCCCTTTGTCCAGCAAATCCTGTAACTGATCCTTTAGCTCTCTCAGCTCCGCCGGGGCCATCCGATAAGGCGGTATAGAGATAGGCCCCGTGCCAGGGATCAAGTCAATACAGAACTCAATCTCGCGCTCTGGTGGCAGGCCAGGCAGCTCGTTAGGGAATACATCAGGAAACTCTCTCACAACAGGGACCTGGTCCAACGGAACCTCTGTGGAGCTAGTATCACAAATATAGGCTAAGAATCCCTGACACCCTTTCCTTAAGAGCTGACCAGCGCGAAGAGATGAAATCAAGCTGGGAAGGGTAGCGCTACGATCTCCCTGAATAACAAGAACCGGCTCACCAGGAAAACTGAATCTGACTGCTTTCTCACGGCAGTCCACGGATGCATAACAGGTGGCTAGCCAGTCCATACCAAGAAGAACGTCAAAGTCGAGCATATCGAGGAGAATCAAATCAACTGAAGAATCTCTCTACCCGATACGAACGAAACACGATCGATACACAAAACGAGCAACAAAAGACTCGCCTACCGGGGTAATAACGAAAAGCGGCTGATCTAACGGAGAAGACTCTCGGCCCAACCTCGGTGCAAAGTACGTGGATACATAGGAATGTGTGGAGCCTGGATTAAATAATACCCGTGCATTAAAAGAACATACTGGCAGATTACCTGTCACGACGGCATTGGATGCCTGTGCATCCTGAGGAGTCAATGCGAACACTCGGGCCTGTCCACCACTAATAGCTGGCTGTCCTCTGCCTCTACCTCTGCCTCTGCCTCTGCCTCTGTCGCCTCGTCCTCTCGGAACTGGACCGCCACATCCACGGCCTCTAGAAGCATCTGACTGACGTGGAGCATCGTCAGGAGTAGGAAGTAAAGCTCTCTGAGAAGGTGGTGAGGGTGGTAAAGTCACATGCGGGACTGTCGCCGCGCCCGGACGTCCCATGGTACAGTCTCTGACACGGTGGTACTGACTCCCACACCGAAAACATCCTGGAGACGACTGCTGGGTCTGTGGATATGAACCAAATAACTGACCTCGTCGCAATCCTCTGCTTCCACCATCTCCCGGAAATAATCTATCGCGGTGTCTACCCATCTGCCGCTGAGCTGGCGTATCAGTACGGATCCTCTTCGGCCCAGAAACGACCGGAGTCTCAGAAATACGCTCCTCCAAAAGTAAGGCTGCATCCATCGCGGCAGCGTATGTATCAAAGTGCTGGGTGCCGATGGCAAGGAATAGCTGTGTATCAAGCCCTCGTACAAACCTCTTTATTCTCTTCTCTTCTGTGTCGACTAGGTACGGAGCATATCGAGACAACTGGGTAAACTGTATATCATACTCCGACACCGTCATCCCAGGAGTCTTGCGCAAAGACTCAAAACTACGGGCTCGAGCATCTCGGACACTCTCAGGAAGAAAACGGGCAAGAAATGCAGATGTAAACTCATCCCAGGTCATAGAAGACAGACCTGCAGCTCGGCCTCTCTCTACTGAATCATACCATGTCTGGGTAAGACCCTCCAGACGAAAACTCGCAAACTCCACCAATCTATCATCAGGAAACCTCAACGAACGGCAAATCCGAGCCATCCTATCAAGAAATGCCTGTGGGTCCTCTGTCGCATCTGTACCGGTAAAAGCTGGAGGTCTCAATCTCATGAACTCCTGTAGTGAAACAGGGATAGTCTCCGTAGTAGCAGCAGGAGTGACCATCTGTGCAGCAGGTACGATCGTGGCCTGTGCGGTGGAAGGAACGTCCTCGGATCTTTGTGCCCGGCTGGACTCAACTAAAGATCCCATCATCTGTCGCAACTCTTGCATGCCGGCCTCTAATCTATCAATATGGTCTGGATAAGGCGGATCAGTATGACCCTGAGGGGTAGGCGTATCCTCCCGCTCGATCCTCGCCTCAGACGAGCCCGCTCGAATCTCATCCCTAGCGGCAGCCCGCTGAGCTCTCGTAGTCTTTGGCGGCATCGAAGCTGGAATGAGAAACAGGACTAATAAGGACATTGCAATTGAATCAAGGAATGCAAGGAATCAAGAAAGGAAATACAAGCAATTATGTCCTAAGGTCACTTAGGCGGAGTACCGTATCGTAAGTATGCCGCGGATCATACCCACGGTACGCCACTCTGCTTAAGTCACCTACTCCATCTACCAAGGTCGTCCTACACTCAGAAAGGTATAACCTACGCTCTGATACCAACTTTGTCACGACCCGAAAGTACGGAACGTGACTGGCACTTAAATTACGAGACGTCTAAAGGCGTAACGTAACCTAAGTCAGCCAAAGCCCAGAAAAATCTAAACCAAATCAAAAGAGAGTGAAGGAAAACCTTAAATGAAAACGGTTTTGAAATCAATTAAGTTGCATAGAATCCCTTTTAAAAAAAAACATCAAAAATTCCCGAAAATTTCGGCAGAGTCTCCCCTGTATTTTCTATCCCCCAAAATGGGCACAACAAGATAATAAACCTGTAATCATAAAAATGGCATTCCCAAGCGGGAGCTAACTCTTCGCCCAAGGCGGATCACAACCACATGCAATATAATAGTAATATCAAGAAAAGAGCATAAAGAAACGCAAAATATCAGAAAACACAACGCCGGCTCAAGTGAGCTCGACCCAAAAGAAACCACATATATACAATCTCTCAGTCTCATCACTAGGTCGCATATACAATATAAAGTGGTAGATGGAGAATACTAGATACAATGATAAAGCAAAAGAAATAAAGTGTGCTCGCAACCCACCTACGGGCGATGTCGCGAGTCTGAGCAAAAGGAGCTGATGATAAGATAGCCGCTGCTACAAGACTGATGAGTCCGACCTGCAAGACACTGTGGCACAACGGGGGTGAGTTGCCAGCTCGTGAGTAGAATATAACATCTAGTAAGGCAATCGTAAGAATGCACGCAATGCGCCACAACATGCATGTCCATATGTGATATAATAGCTCTAGTATGCATGCACATGTATGCAATGTCATTTCTAACTCTTTAAGTGTTTTAAATGCTAAGGGTACTGCGTTCTTAACTTTTAGAAAATGAATATCTGTATAATAGCTAAGTACCATCAAGAAATCATCTGAAAACCCGTGTCAAGCATCGACACCAAATAGGAATCATATCTGTTTCAATATCGGGCTCCGTCAGTTCGGATCGGCCCATATCATCCAATCTCACGACAACGGTCGGTATCCTCCGGATATCCGCCGCGCCAGACATCACCGGTAGGTAGTCTTCCCCTGCCAGGCTCATCGTCTACAACTCGATCTTCTTGCCCCGGGGTACCATACCGGGCCCACCATGTACCCGAGACGGTTCATCCACTCCTCGAATCGGGTCTCGAAATCCAACAGAAAACATGAAAAATCATGGTGGACGACATATACATCACGAGAAAACCGCAACTTTGTTTTTAAAAATGATAAATATAAGCTTTTGTTAAATTCTTGCGGTTTTCCCCCAAAAATCCAGGAATCGCAGCAATACTGAAATCCTCAAGAAAATCATAATGTTCACATGTTATATATGATAAATGTCTATGATATCAATGTATATGATGTGAGTTTTGGCTAGAAATCTATGTAGATATGATGGTAATGCGAGGTATATGCATGCTATGCAATTCCATATATCATGTATGAATGCAAATGGCGTTATTAAGTTAAACAGGTTCTATAGTGCACGTGGCATGGCAATTACCAAAGGCGTGTGTGTCACATGAATAGTGCGCGTGCAACAGATGCCAATGGTAATGGTGTTCGTGTCCTACGAAGTGATATCGCATAAGTATAGATGAATGTCCATGCAATCTAATATACTGTTCGCTATAAGGGTATGCAGTGTACATGAATGGATAAGCTAGATAACAATATAAATCTTGCAAAAAGTAGGGTAATCCTAACTAGGGGGGGCGCCTCACGCCATTCAGACGATTCCCCCATAGATGAATACATCTACTCACCTGAAATCCCCGCTAACCCGATCCGACCACCGCCTTGCCTTTACGTGCCGTGTCCGATGTTTCCCCGACCGATCCTATATTTGCACAACACCAAGCATAAGATTACAAAACCTAAGACGATGCAAGTCGCAATATACAATTATCAACGCTCTCGAATTAATCATAGCATACACTCGGTGCGCGGGAAAACGCACGAAAATCGCTAATCGTTAACTAGAATCGTCATTTCGGGGAAATCGACAAAACTACAACCCGACTAGACGAAACCCCGCGTTCGCGCACTCTAATAGTCCTATACGAAGCTAATTATATCGCTAACTTAACGCAATTTGATCGCGTTCTAATTTTCGTAAAAATCTAGTAAGCAATTTGCTTACCGATTCGATACAAACATCGCCATTTTGTCGATTTAGCGAGCATAACACTACACAATTAACCACTCCAATCAATTAGATAACAAAACCCTAACTTAATCCAACCACCATGCTACAAACCCTAATTTTAAAATAAAATCCTTCTCTTGATTTTCCTAAACAAACATTTACTACTAAACTAATGCTTCAAATTTCAATTCTAGCATATTTAAACTACAAGTTAACAAAAAGATTAGAATCTTCACCTCACAAGCTTGAATCCTAGCTTGATCAAGTCACCAAGAAGCCTCCTTTCATCAAGTTTTTGAACTAATTTGGGTTGAAGAGAGAGTGGATTAGGGTTTAGTGTTGAATGGAGATGGAAATTTGTGAATTTTGTATGAATTTTGACATGAAAAATGAAGCAAAATGAAGTGAGAAGAGAGGGGATTTTCTGCAGTGAGCTCGGCCAGCAGGTGAGGGAGGGAGTTGTGGAGAAATTTTGAGAAGTTTCTAGGTCAATAAACATCATATGTTATCATTTAATGCTTTCACATCAACAATTTACAAAAAAAACCTCATTTTACATCATTTTTCCATTAAATTTCCAACCCTAAAACCAAAAGTTTGCAAGACATGATATAATTTTATTAACACCATATTTTAGCTTATAAAGATTCCTAATTATGAAATTTACCTAATTAAATTTTTATTTATCCCTAATTTAATGTATTTTAAAAGGCTTAAAATAATAAAAAAAATAATTAATTACGAATTTTTTTTTATTTAACTAGAAAATTATAAGTGACATTTTAGTGACAAAATTATAGTAATATATTATCTAAATTTTGTATAATTAGGTCTACAATGAAAAATATCTATTTTGACTTTTTACGGAAAAAGCCGAAAAATTAGCCGATTACCGATAAACTGCCTAAACGATTTTCGAAGGGTTACAGCTAGTTAAGATTTGGGGTTGACCGGCCTATGTCTAAAAGCAAAATCCGGACAAGCTCGAGGCAAAGTCTGAATGTAGAACTGGAAAGGTTCCAGCTATACAAACTACAGCAGATGATTTGATAAAACCAAAGGATTCAATAGTTACCAACGGACCTCAGCCTCTCCGCCGATCTAGTAGGGTTCCTCACCCACCTGAGAGATACTTCGGTTTCTCTATGACAGTGGGAGCGAGGAATGCATCATGAGATGATGACCCAACTAGTTTCGAGCAGGTTATCGAGAGTAGGGACTCTGTAAGAATGGCTGGATGCTTAGCGATCTGAGATGGAATCCATATACACCAACAAAGTATGGACTTTGGTTGCTGTTAGTTATATGTATGCCCTAGAGGCCATTACTGTACATAGGATGTATATTGTAGTGGATGCTGGGACATATATAGGGAGGACTTTCTTGCTCGACATGATAGTATGCTATCTGGTTGCTCTTTACCTTAACGTGTATACTGATTGTCTCTCTGTTACATGTTGGTAAAGCCCTTAGGATGTGTACTTGACTACCTGGACTATGATGCGGATCATACTAGTGGGGACATGGTAGTCCATAAGTACATCCTTCAAAGTCCCTAGTCGTGGGTATATCGAGACGGGGCATCGA
The DNA here is from genome assembly GCA_030015575.1 of Agapanthus africanus. Lineage (NCBI taxonomy): Eukaryota > Viridiplantae > Streptophyta > Magnoliopsida > Asparagales > Amaryllidaceae > Agapanthus > Agapanthus africanus. The sequence continues at coordinate 775,077,743 of JASDDO010000022.1, forward strand.
TATACCAGTGTAGACTAGCGTATACCTTCTCGACCCATACAGATGGGCGATGGATGATTCCATATCCATTGGTGTTTGACATCAGAGATGATATACGGGTGCTCAGTGGAGACTGGGTACACTGGACGGACTCGCCGAGAACTCCCAGATGGTATTATACCTTACGTCAGATGGCAGTTCTCTGGTGACACTGGTACAGAGTAGTCTGTTGACCCGAGATCGTCATAGAGTCTTGTGTGGTTCCCACTGTGCTTTGATTTCCACCTTACCACGTCCAAGAGGGCGTGCAAAACGGTGGTTTTTGGGTACAGTCCCGAATCACATGGAGGCAATGAGCGATAGGAGGGGATTCGTCTCTCCCGGTATAGGGAGTTGATGTTGCGCTGTGTTCGATTGGCTATAACCAGAAATCCCTGGCCAGGGTTGCTCAGATTTACTGGTAAGTGTTACCTGTAGTTTCTCGAACTGTATAGACCTCATATCGACACGACTTATCGAGCTATTGGGGTCTGACGTTTACCACCCCTAGGCGAGATATGCGACATATCAGACGACGAGACCGGACTGTACGGTAAGTGTTACTGGTTGGATTCACAGGAGTGTGAGCGGGCTTGCTCGTCGATCTTCTGATCGCTCAATACCCGGGTGGCCGTTACGTTTAGCAGACCGCTTGCGGCTTGTGGATGCTTGATATGATCATCATCTGCTGCCGGCGTATTGACGAGTCTTTAGAGTCCTACACAGAGGTTTCCTGGCTCAAGCGAAACGAAATAGGAGCGCATATGAGATATGTGCAGGACCGAGAATAATGCGTGTATGTGATACCGTATTCCATTCTCGCGATGAATGTATCGATTGGTTGTATGCGATATAACCTAGTTATCGAATCAAGGATTGATTCGATAAATCGATACATTGTATACTAGTCGGTTGTGTGCGACATGACCGGATCATTGAATCAAGTGTTGATTTAATGATTTAATGCATAATTATATATTTGATATTTACTTTGCATTAACTAGTATTGGTTCACTTTAAATGGATTTTCTCACTTGAAGTTCACAAGTTGTATATGTGATATACTTTTGTGCACTTGATTGTATCATGTTTGATGATACATGCTTACTTGAGTTTGTGTAAAGATTAAACCATGGTTATTTAAATGGTTAGGGTTTTGTTTTTCATATCTATTTATTCATTCATTTATTTATTTCTTTTTGGCAAAAGAAAAGAAAAATGGTGGCTTTCTTTGGATGCATGTTGAAGCTTCATGAAGTTTTGACTAAGTCACCATTTTTGTCTTCTTACTTAACCCTAACCATTGACCTAACCCTAGTTTATTCTCTACACTTGACCATGGTTGGATTATGATAAGTATTCATTTTATTTTCTTTTTGAAATATACTTATCATAACATTTTTCATCTTCTTCTTCTTCTTCTTCAAGAAGAAGCTTACCTCCATCAATGGCAACTTGAGAAAATGAGTGAGAAATCCAATTCTAAAGTGAACCCACTTCCTATTTCTTCATCCTCTACCTCTTGCCAAGTAGTATAGGGTGTTTTCTTCACAAGTTTCATGACTTGGTGAAGTGGGAGCTTGATCTTGTGATGCCTCGACGTAGATCATCTTCGGCATCGTAGTCGATGACCTAGCCCGCCTTTTCTCCGATGAAGCCGACGCTAGAGTCCGGGATCCGATGATCGCAGCGAGGAGACATCATCACGGAGCTATGGAGGTGGAGCACCGGATCTACAAAGATTGTATTTCCGTTCACTTAGTAAAGTTGGTTACTAGTTATCGTTTTCGCCTAAAATTCTAGTTAACGATCCGTATTAGGGTTCCTCGGCACTTGTAAAATTTTAAATTGGCATGGTTGATGCCTTGTGAGACCTCATTAGAGTGCCTATGAATCCTACAGTGGTATCAGAGCCTAGCTAGAGCCTTAGGCGATGTGTAGACGATGTTAGAAACCCGATCGAACCCCGAAAGCCTAACTTTTAACCCTCTCTGGACTTTTTCTGAAAAAGTGGTTTTTTCCAAATTAAAAATGCTTAAAAAATTCAGCAGGAAATTCTAAGAATTACGGTGCAAAAATTACCTAATGATCTTTCTAAAGCCCGGCGGAACCGCGGCATTAGCCGCCTATTGCGGTGGTTCCGCGCCCATTTAGTCTCTTCAGTCAACCATTTTTGCACAGTAACTTCTTTATTTAAATACTGAGTTTTATGGGAATTTTTAAAATTTATTCAAGAGTTGAAATTTCTGGGTTGTATTAGGGACTCGGTGATTCGATCGGATTATCAGATTTTGTCTATGTGGCTTTCCGGATATTTTAGAATATGTTAAAAGGTTCGACCAGATATAAATACCCAATTTTTCCCCTGTCGGGAAATTTCCAAGTGTTGGATTTTTCCGTGGTTTAAAGACGTTCTAAGTAGTGCAAATAATGCGATGGACCCTCTAGAAGACAACAAACCTTAACTCGATTATGTGACCGTCTTGAACTGTCCTTTGAACCTTAGGGTTTGGGGCAGTACGGCGTGCCACATGTGAGGCGTTGGCTTGACCCTTCTACGGCTGGACCGTTGGTACTGAGGCACGAAGTGAATGTCTTTGAACTTATTTCATGAGTTGAGCTGTATCGGGAAAACTTGGGTGTTCGATTGTTTGATCGGAAAGTTTAACATTTTCTACTTATCCAGAATGTGATACAACAATTGGAATTCACAAAAAGTTATGAGATAACTAAATGAATGTTATAAATCTAGCGGTTTAGTCTCACTTGATCGGTTGCCACGGAATTTTGATGTGATCAAAAGTCCGTCGCAATCACGTAGCGTACGCGGATACTCGCCGGGTAAACTTAATAGACAGCCTCGCTCCATAGCCCCGACCAAGTGACTGTAGGAGAACCCCGTCGCTGAAAGCGTCCGTTCGGGTGCTCGCGGTAGCGGTGTTCCACCTTGGTGCACTTCGTCGACGGTATCGGGGGTGCTGCCGCCTACTAAAGTTTGCGACGAGTATTCGATCAGCATGTCGGGAATCTTGTTGAATTGCCCGACTTTATATTGAATAGAGTTTTCGATAATGAGACTAAAATGCGGGGTTTATAATTGTTAGGCATGCGATGTCTAAGGAATTCATTAGATTAGGCATGCGATGTCTATGTAGGTTGCGGATTCCAACTGTTGTAGTTTTACACTTTCTTTTCTGTGACCGTAAGTGTAATATGTGATATCGCCGGTTTCGTTGCTATATGTCAACGACAATTGGGATGCGCATATTTACTTACGTTGATGACATGTGATGTTATGTGTTGCTGGATATGTTATATTGGATCGTCGTGTTTGAATAGCCAGGGTTTTTTATGTGAGATGAGTGTTTTTCATTTTCATTCATGTAAAAACTTGTATGTAATATTCTTTTATTGGGGCACTTCCAGGTTGCGGAAGATGTCACCCTCTGTATATTATTTACTTTTCCGCACTAGGATAGACCCAAGGAGGGGAGCACAAGTAACCGGGTTCTGGAGTCCAGTGGGAGACCAACTCGAGGAGTCGAGTCCGGGTTTCCTAACTCTAGAATTGGTAGGGTTGCTTGCCGCTCTCGTAGGGGTCTAAGGGTGTGGGTTTGGCTATTCATCGCGACCGTGGAATCCGTGTTTTATACTGGCTCGTATTGAAAACACGGATGTCCTAGTATATCCAATATTTCATATGATTCTTCTGCTGCGATATCTGTGATGTGATCATGTGATATGTTCTGTGATGGATACTTTATATAGTATATATGATATATTATATATGCGTTACTTATGTTTTACACCCGCGCTAGCCCTGCCCCGCTCTGCCGTTAGTTACCTAACCTAACGGTGCACGAGGGGACATCGAGGCGAATGCGGATGGTATAAGTGTACGTCGTATTTATCTGCGATGTTTAGGTACTTAAATGATGGGACTTCATGAATGTGATTAATGAAAGAAAAAGAAACCTAAAGATGTTGTAGAATCGAATTTCAAAATAAAAAGGGTAGCTACAGTTCTTGCTTTGCACAGCGGTATATATGATATATCCTGCACCTTATTCGATAAGGAAAGGACCGAGATCCCTTCACCGGGAGTGACTCCTTTAGCAATAACTGGCAGATGCTACACACTCGGTTTGTCTTTTGATTGCTTTTAAGAGTTTTTGCTTTGCACAGTGATATATATGATATATCCCGCACCTCATTCGACGAGGAAAGGACCGACGATCCCTTCACCGGGAGTGACTCCTTTAGCAAAACTAGAAAAGCCTAAAAAACATTCCATTTTTTAAAAAAAAATCATTTGATTCTACAACGATATCAAGTTCATTACGCAATAGGTTTTCAGAAAAACCTGTCGTAGCCCTCCGTCATTTCAGATAAGTACTAGTTAGTATTCGTGCTGCGGTTGTTTGGCATGCGTCAAGGCGTAGTGTACGGTAGCTAACTAGTGCTTATCTGCTAGCATACGATGCGATTGGATTAGGGTATTCGTACGGCGTTGTTTGGCATGCGTCAAGGGTCGTGCGGGTGGGTTTAATTCAATCAAGAAATGTACGGGTTGAACTTGACTAGCGGACTATGGGTTGTTTGGCATGCGTCAAGGTCATAGCACGCTAGGGGCAAAATATTATCGGGAATTTCAAGTGTTGAAATTTGCAATGAGATTGCATACCTTCTATGAGATAGTTGGATCCCGATACCCACTGCGAGTAATTGTTACTCCTGGGAGAGTTTTACACATTACAATTAGCCGATCAAGTAGGTGTCTAGAAAGGTGTCAACGGGGTTACGCCTCTGGGAAAACAAGGTTTACATTAATTAGGTTCGTGCGAAAGCACGGGGGACCTCCCTCAAAGTACCGACACTGGCCTGGCTGAAAGATTGGCGAACTTGTAGCGTGTAATTAATCCCGGCTAGTCTTTCCTTTTTGGGTTTGAAGGAAGATTTGATAAAAAGCAGTGGGAGCCATCCTGATTAGATAAAATAATAACCAATCTGATCTTGCAAGAGCATACGCTGAGTGTTTTCTTCTCTCTCTCTCCAGGTAGCGACCATATCACGCCTTAATCAAGATAATAATACGGATCTTTGACCGAACCCGCTTGTTATACTGAGCTGGGGATCGTTGGTCCCGCTCCAACTTATAATTGTTATAAGACAGAGCAGGATATAGGGGATTACCAGAATTCTCGTGCCACCCAAACGAAGAGAGTGCATGCTGATGCATCATCTTCGGGTGCGTTCATTATACAGAACTGTTTCTCAGTATTCTTTACGTCCTGGGTATGTGATACCAGATCAGGATCCCGCATATGTAATTTGTTACATAGGGCTACAGAAAGGTAGAGGACTGAGAACGGGTGATAAGTTTCATGAGGCAAAAAACGGGACAAGAGTTGCAGCCAAGTCTGTTGGTCACTGTCACCCTGTATTACCAATACATTGATTCTGAACGAATGTTATTAGATACCGAACCTGATATACAAAATCATATCCATCTCTTTATTAGTAAAGAAATGATAAAATTTTGTATAGTTGGATAATGTTTTGAACATTTCCTATATCAGAAGTTGAACGGTTCAGGCACGTTATCTAAAAGCGTTGATGTTCTAAATCAAACTACAGTTCTAAGTATATAGAACACACAAAAGAGGAAGAGTTCAGAAATGAACGAATCCTTCTTGAGGCATTGTAGACTAGGTCATATCAATGCGACCCGACTGACTGAAGTTACATATAGATGCATATTTAAATCAGTTTGAATTTACATCTTGTGAAACTTGCCAGTCATGTCACAAAGATATAATGACACTAGCTCTGTTTACTGGAAACAGAGAAAGAGTTAGTAAACTCTTGGGACTGATACATGATGATGTATGTAAGGTCCCCTGTCTACACATACCAGGACCGGTTCTTTGTACTTCATTACATTCTCTGATGATCTTTCGAGATTCAGACCTATGTTCCTGTTGAAACACAAGTCCGAACCTTTTAAGATATTCACGGAATATAAGTTAGAAGTAGAGAACCAATACGGATATAAGTATTATGTCCTTTGATGCGATCAGGGAGGAGAATACTTGAGCACGAAATTCCTGGACTATTCTAAAGGAGAATGAGATTCTCTTTCAGCATTACTCCTCCATATACACCATAGCACGATGGTATATCGGGGCGGAGCAATAGCACCCTATGTGATTTGGTGTGCTCTATGATGAGCACTACTGAGTTACCTATTTCCTTTTGGGAGTTATGCACTTGAGAAGCTGCATACCTATTGAATAGGGTTCAAATCAAATCAGTTGCCTACCACTTCATATGTGATATGGAAAGAGAAGAGCCCATGTCTTAAGATAGTTAAGATTTGGGGTTGACCGGCCTATGTCTAAAAGCAAAATCCGGACAAGCTCGAGGCAAGGTCTGTTATGTAGAACTGGAAATGTTCCAGCTATACAAATTGCAGCTGGTGATTTGATAGAACCAAAGGATTCAGTAGAAATCAACGAACCTCAGCCTCTCCGCCAATCTAGTAAGGTTCCTCACCCGCCTGAGAGATACTTCGGTTTCTCTATGACAGTGGAAGCGAGGATTGCATCATGAGATGATGACCCAACTAGTTTCGAGCTGGCCATCAGGAGTATGACTCTGTAAGAATGGCTGGATGCTTAGTGATCTGAGATGGAATCCATGTACACCAACAAAGTATGGACTTTGGTTGCTATATCTGAAGGGTTAAATCCCCATCAGGAGCAAGTATATCTTGAGAAGATTACTTGGTGTAGATAGAAAAGTTGAGACTTTCAAAGCTAGACTTGTTAAAGCTTTTCGTCATCGACCAGGCGTGGATTATGATGAAACCTTTTCAAGTGGCTATGCTTAAGTCCATCCAGATCCTACTTGCCACGGCTACATACCATGACTACGATATCTGGCGGTTGGGTGTCATGACTGCTTTTCTAAATGATGTTTTAGAAGAGAACGTCTATAAGTACACAGCCAGAGGGCTTCGTAGACAGTGGGAGCAGCGGAAACGTGTACAAGATGCTTTATAGGATAAAGCAGGTATCGCGGAGTTGGAACATCTGTTTTGATGTGTTAGTCAAAGAGTTTGACATCATCAAAATGGTAGATGAACCTTGTATAAACAAAGAGGTAGTAGGGAGTATAGTGACGATCCTCGTAAAGTACGTGGATGACATACTCTTGATAGGGAAGGGGTTTCCTATGCTACGCTCGGTCAATCTCCGCTTATCACAAGGATTCTCCATATAGGATTTAATGATACCTCCTAAATCCTGGGTTTTGGATCTATGAGATAGATCTAAATGGATGTTAAGATTCTCACTAGTTGTAGTGAGATGGTATCAATCGATCCTGGGGAGAATCACTGGAAGTGTTCCAAGGTGATAAGGACGACTGAAAGTCAGTCACAGGCATTGTCTTTACCTTCAGGGGAGGGACGGTATGTTGGAAGAATTCCAAGATAGATACCGTGGCATACTAGACGATAAAGGCTCGATACATCGCTACTTAAGATGCTACCAAAGAGGTTGTTTGGGTGTATATTAGTTCATGAGATGAACTTCGTTCCTACCATTGTGAGACAATGGAGTTGTGGCTTATGCCAAGGAACGCCCGTCCCATCAGTGACCCAGGCGTATTCTGAGACAGCATCACCTGATCATGGAGATAGTTGATCTCCAAGGTGATCGAGGTTAGGAGAGTAGGTTCAGAGGACAACACGGCGGATCCACTCACAAAGGCCTTTTCCCAGAGAGAGACTTTTATGGGATGGTTGAGTATGAGATACTACAACCACTGCTATCAGATGGCCCTAGTGCAAGTGGGAGATTGTTAGTTATATGTATGCCCTAGAGGCCATTACTGTACATAGGATGTATATTGTAGTGGATGCTGGGACATATATAGGGAGGACTTTCTTGCTCGACATGATAGTATGCTATCTGGTTGCTCTTTACCTTAACGTGTATACTGATTGTTTCTCTGTTACATGTTGGTAAAGCCCTTAGGATGTGTACTTGACTACCTGGACTATGATGCGGATCATACTAGTGGGGACATGGTAGTCCATGCGCTGTGTTCGATTGGCTATAACCAGAAATCCCTGGCCAGGGTTGCTGAGATTTACTGGTAAGTGTTACCTGTAGTTTCTCGAACTGTTATAGACCTCATATCGACACGACTTATCGAGCTATTGGGGTCTGACGTTTACCACCCCTAGGCGAGATATGCGACATATCAGACGACGAGACCGGACTATACGGTAAGTGTTACTGGTTGGATTCACAGGAGTGTGAGCGGGCTTGCTCGTCGATCTTCTGATCGCTCAATACCCGGGTGGCCGTTACGTTTAGCAGACCGCTTGCGGCTTGTGGATGCTTGATATGATCATCATTTGCTGCCGGCGTATTGACGAGTCTTTAGAGTCCTACACAGAGGTTTCCTGGCTCAAGCGAAACGAAATAGGAGCGCATATGAGATATATGCGGGACCGAGAATAATGCGTGTATGTGATACCGTATTCCATTCTCGCGATGAATGTATCGATTGGTTGTATGCGATATAACCTAGTTATCGAATCAAGGATTGATTCGATAAATCGATACATTATATACTAGTCGGTTGTGTGCGACATGGCCGGATCATTGAATCAAGTGTTGATTTAATGATTTAATGCATAATTATATATTTGATATTTACTTTGCATTAACTAGTATTGGTTCACTTTAAATGGATTTTCTCACTTGAAGTTCACAAGTTGTATATCTGATATACTTTTGTGCACTTGATTGTATCATGTTTGATGATACATGCTTACTTGAGTTTGTGTAAAGATTAAACCATGGTTATTTAAATGGTTAGGTTTTTTTTTTCATATCTATTTATTTATTCATTTATTTATTTATTTCTTTTTGGCAAAAGAAAAGAAAAATGGTGGCTTTCTTTGGATGCATGTTGAAGCTTCATGAAGCTTTGACTAAGTCACCATTTTTGTCTTCTTACTTAACCCTAACCATTGACCTAACCCAAGTTTATTCTCTACACTTGACCATGGTTGGATTATGATAAGTATTCATTTTATTTTCTTTTTGAAATATACTTATCATAACATTTTTCATCATCTTCTTCTTCTTCTTCAAGAAGAAGCTTGCCTCCATCAATGGCAACTTGAGAAAATGAGTGAGAAATCCAATTCTAAAGTGAACCCACTTCCTATTTCTTCATCCTCTACCTCTTGGCAAGTAGTATATGGTGTTTTCTTCACAAGTTTCATGACTTGGTGAAGTGGGAGCTTGACCTTGTGATGCCTCGACGTAGATCATCTTCGGCATCGTAGTCGATGACCTAGCCCGCCTTTTCTCCGATGAAGCCGACGCTAGAGTCCGGGATCCCATGATCGCAGCGAAGAGACATCATCACGGAGCTATGGAGGTGGAGCACCGGATCTACAAAGGTTGTATTTCCGTTCACTTAGTAAAGTTGTTTACTAGTTATCGTTTTCGCCTAAAATTCTAGTTAACGATCCGTATTAGGGTTCCTCGGCACTTGTAAAATTTTAAATTGGCATGGTTGATGCCTTGTGAGACCTCATTAGAGTGCCTAGGAACCCTACAGTTGCTATATCTGAAGGGTTAAATCTCCATCAGGAGCAAGTATATCTTAAGAAGATTACTTGGTGTAGATGGAAAAGTTGAGACTTTCAAAGCTAGACTTGTTAAAGGTTTTCGTCATCAACCAGGCGTGGATAATGATGAAACCTTTTCCAGGGATCCAGATCCTACTTGCCATTGCTACATACCATGACTACGATATCTGGTGGTTGGATGCCATGACTACTTCTCTAAATAATGATTTAGATGAGAACGTCTATAAGTACACAGCCAGAGGGCTTCGTAAACAGTGGGAGCAGCGGAAACGTGTGCAAGTTGCTTTACAGGATAAAGCAGGCATCGCGGAGTTGGAACATCTGTTTTGATGAGGTAGTCAAAGAGTTTGACGTCTTCAAAATGGTAGATGAACCTTGTATGTACAAAAGGGTAGTATAGAGTATGGTAATGGTCCTCGTAGAGTACATGGATGACATACTCTTGATAGGAAAGGGGTTTCCTATACTACGCTCGGTCAATCTCCGCTTATCATAAGGATTCTCCAATAGGATCAAAGTGATACCTCCTAAATCCTGAGTTTTCATCTATGAGATAGATGTAATTGGATGCTAGGATTCTCACTAGATGTAGTGAGATGGTATCAATCGATCCTGGGGAGAATCACTGGAAGGGTTCCAGGGTGATAAAGACGACTGAATGTCAGTCACAGGCCTTGTCTTTACCCTCGGTAAAGGGACGGTATGTTGGAAGAGTTCCAAGCTAGATACCGTGGCAAACTAGACGATAAAGGCTGGTAACATCGCTATTAAAGATACTACCAAAGAGGCAGTTTGGGTGTATATTGGTTCATAGGATGAACTAGGTTCCTATCATTGTATGACAATGAAAGTGTGGCTTTGGCCCAGGAACCCTGGTCCCATCAGTGACCCAGACATATTCTGAGGCAGCATCACCTGATCATGGAGATAGATGATCTCCAGGGTGATCGAGGTTAGGAGAGTAGACTCAGAGGACAACACGGCGGATCCACTCACAAAGGCTTTTTCCCAGAGAGAGACTTATATGGGATGGTTGAGTATGTGATACTACAACCACTGCTATAGATGGCCCTAGTGCAAGTGGTATATTGTTAGTTATATGTATGCCCTAGAGGCCATTACTGTACATTGGATGTATATTGTAGTGGATGCTGGGACATATATAGGTAGGACTTTCTTGCTCGACATGATAGTACGCTATCTGGTTGCTCTTTATCTTAACATGTATACTTTCTGTCTCTCTGTTACATGTTGATAAAGCCCTTAGGATGTGTACTCGACTTCCAGGACTATGATGCAGATCATACTAGTGGGGCCTGGGTAGTCTATGAGTACATCCTTCAATGTTCCTAGTCGTGGGAATATCGAGACGGGGCATCGATATTCCAGAGTAGACTAGCGCATATCTTCTCGACCCATGTGATGGGCGATGGATGATCCCATATCCATTGGTGTTTAACATCAGAGATGGTATGCGGGTGCTCAGTGAAGACTGGGTACACTGAACGGACTCGCCGAGAACTCCCAGATGGTATTATACCTCACGTCAGATGGCAGTTCTCTGGTGACACTGGTACAGCTTAGTCTGTTGACCCGAGATCGTTATAGAGTCTTGTGTGTCTCCCACTGTGCTTTGATTTCCACCCTACCACGGCTCTACTGAGTCATGCAAAAGGTGGTTTTTGGGTACAGTCCCGATTCACATGGAGGCAATGAGCGATAGGAGGGGATTCGTCTCTCCCGGTATTGGGGGTTGATGTTGCGCTATGCTCGACTGGCCATAACAGGAAATCCCTGGCCAGGGTTGCAGTGATATACTGGTAAGAGTTATTAGTAGTTTCGCGATTGTTATGGACCTCACGTCGGCATGACTTATCGAGCTATTGGGGTCTGACGTTTACCACCCCTAGGCGAGATATGCGACATATCAGACGAACAGACCGGACTGTACGGTAAGTGTTACTGGTTGGATTCACAGGAGTGTGAGCGGGCTTGCTCGTCGATCTTCTGATCGCTCAATACCCGGGTGGCCGTTACGTTTAGCAGACCGCTTGCGGCTTGTGGGTGTTTGATATGATCATCACCTGCTGCCGGCGTATTGATGAGTCTTTAGAGTCCTACACAGAGGTTTTCTGCCTCAAGCGAAACGAAATAGGAGTGCATATGAGATATGTGCGGGACCGAGAATAATGCGTGTATGTGATACCGTATTCTATTCTCGCGATGAATGTATCGATTGGTTGTATGCGATATAACCTAGTTATCGAATCGAAGATTGATTCGATAAGTCGATACATTGGATACTAGTCGGTTATATGCGACATGACCGGATCATTGAATCAAGTGTTGATTTAATGTATAATTATATATTTGATATATTACTTTACATTAACTAGTATTGGTTCACTCAAGATTGACTTTCTCACTTGAAATGCACAAGTTGTATATGTGATATATTTTTGTGCACTTGTTTGTATCATGTTTGATGATACATGCAAACTTGGGTTTGTGTAAGACTTAAACCATGTTTAGTGAATGGTTAGGGTTTCATTTCACTTATTTATTTATCTATTTATTTTGGTTAAAATAAAAAGGAAAACAAAATGGTTGCTTTCATACATGAAGCTTCTTGATGCTTCATGCATCTTTGACTAAGTGACCATTCTTATCTTCATCTCCTAACCCTAACCATTCAACTAAACCCTAGTTAATTCTCTACACTAAACCATGGTTGCAAATATGATAAGTATCATTTTATTTTCTTTTTTGAAATATACTTATCATATTCTTTTCTTCTTCTTCTCCTTCTTCAAGATGAAGAAAAGCTTGCTACCATCAATGGTGAAATGAGAAAAAGAGCGAGAAATCCAATTCTAAAGTGAACCCACTTCCTATTTCTTCATCCTCTACCACTTTCCAAGTAGTATAGGGTGTTTTCTTCACAAGTTTTATGACTTGGTGAAGTTGGAGCTTGATCTTGAGTTGCCTCGACGTAGATCATCTTCGGCATCGAAGTCGACGACCTAGCCCGAACATTTCTCCGACGAAACCTTCGCCAGAGTCCGGATTCTGATAGGTACAGCGGAGGGACGTCATCACGGAGCCTAGGAAGTGGAGGACCGGATCTACAAAGGTTGTAGTCACTTTCCTTTAGCAATAAAGTTGTTTACTTGCTTGCATCACCTTATCATCTAGTTAACGATCCGTATTAGGGTTTGTAGGCACATGAAAAAATTTGAATTGGGCAAGCTTGATCTGTTGTGAGACCTCATTAGTGTGCCTAGGAACCCTACACTATTGAGTTACATCGATGATTGTTCAGACCATAATATTGCATTTATCATTCCCTATTCTTATCCTTTTTATAAATAAACAGGTACTCTTGACGCACGTTTGTTGCATATTACAGGTTACAGGTTTCTGGAGCAAATATAGTGAGAAAGACACAAAACAACAGAAAAAGGGACTTTTGACCAACAATTAGACGGATCTCAGTCGAGCCTAGTCGAAGAACAGTGCAAGGTCCAAAAAGTCAAGTGAAACGGTTAAAAAGCCCAATACAAGTCTTCACTAAAAATCTGGAGAAGACCCAAAAGCCCAACAGAGAAACTATATATGGAATAAGAAGTCCAAAGAGCCACTGAACCAAGCCCAAAAAGCACAAATCCCGAGTCCACACTTTGGCCGCGGAAGCGCGGCCAAACCTAGCCTGGTGCCGCTCTTCCGCGGCCGTACAGAGAGCATGTCGGTGGATCTTTTCTGAGTCGGCGCGACTGTTCTGTTGTTGGGATTCTAAGGGGTCAAATCTGTAAATTCACGTGTGCGAGAGTCTGTAACCCTAGGTTTCTATTTTCCTATAAATTGTAATTTTAGATCTAAAAATTGTATGCCTCTTTTCAATAAATAAAATTCAGAAATTCTGGAGGTGACATTCAGATCTGTTCTTTATCGTTTGGAGGGAGCCATCAAATCTTAGGTAATTTATTTCATTGCTTTTAGATCTTTTAATTATAATGTTATTTCATCCCCTAATGAGCGAGTAGTCTCCTCGCTTGTTAGGGTTAGCCTTAGGGAAAGGGTTGAGAGATGAGATCTCTCACCCCTTTCAATACGTAACCATTAAGAACTCCATGCATGCGCGCACAACCGCTCCCTGCGGCACCCTATCCCTCGAGGTAACGGTGAACCGCAGTATAAAGGGCCGGTTGCGCGCGTTTTCCATGGGGGTTAGGGTAATTAACGATAAAGTAAGGATACGAATCTAGAGGAAGAAAACATCTTCCCAAAAGAGTCGTATCCACTTTATCGATAATTACTATAACACCTAATGGATCTACGGCATTGAAAGCGGTGAGGAAACATCAATCTCCAAAACTTCTTCTAAGCCTAACCCTAGCAAGAATTTAAATTAGGTTAATTAAGTTTTAAGTTTTAGATCTAGATTTTTATAAAACCAAAACGACAAAAAGAATCAACTCGTTAAAACACATAAAAGAAATTTACCCGTCTCTGTGGATCGACCCGCACTCACCGGCTAGCTGCGAAGCGACGCCGTTTCTGATTGCGGTAATTATATTTTTGATATCAATCAAATGGCGCCGTTGCCGGGGACGGCGTAATTTTTTTTTTTTTTTGTGAATTTTCGGGTTGATATAAATTTTAAAAATTATAAAAATCTGAAAATATAAAAAATAAAAAAATTTTTATCAAACTTGATCTGTTTGAAGGGTGTATTATTTGAATCTTGCAGAACAGCGAAGAAAAGTGGATCTGGAATTTTACAGAGGGCAAATAAAAATTTCGTACATACAAACAGAGAGGAATTTAAAGTACAGAACCACAGAATTTTTTCCAGAATCTGATCTCTTCACCTGACCGCTCTTCCGCCGCAAATATGGGTTTACCGCCGCGGATCCGCGCTCCCTTGGCCACGTCAGCATGTGAAAATTTTTCTGGTTTGATCTTTCTCTCTCCCCTCTGCAATCTCCCATATATTTCTCTATAAAAATCTTCTGCAGGGTTCTTGGGCTAAAAAAAAAAAAAAAAAAAATCTTCTACCCCCTTCTCGATAACAGATTTTCTGCAGGTTTCTTTGCGCTGCGCTAAAATTGATTGCAAGTGATTTTGTTGTTTTGCATATTTTAATCGGACTCTAAGGGGCTATTTGACCAAATCCAGATTGGGTGGGGATTTCATCACCCTTCCCAGGACCCCAGAAAACACCTAAGCATTTTGCATCGACCACATTTAATTAAAAAAGATTAGACTCAGACCTAAGGACAACGAGCTCAATAGGAAAAGGACTAGGGTAGGCATTGGCCGTTTATCCTAACCGACATTGCGGTGTCTAGGCTAGTGGTTTTTAATTAGGCCCACTGTAGTGGTGGTTCCTTCCCACTTACCTGGCCGTATTTGTCCGTGAAGAGGCGGTTTGAGGTCTATTTCTAGCCCTAGTTAGGAGCAGTCTAGTAGACCTAGGCAACCCTAGATCTAGGTCTGATTGTGCATGTGTGGTTGATACATTTGTGTCACGAGTCCCATTTTCTAAAGCCTTATTGCCAAACTCTCCAATAAAAAATTAAAGAAAAATCTTTTAAAAACTTGCAAAAATTTTGTCGCTTAGAAATCATTGCATTCTTCTATCATGGGTACCCCATATCATAAATCTCTTGCCGAATCTTGGTATCCCGAACCTAACTTTGCGTCGTTCGTCAATTGTTTCGGTCAATTTAAAAACGATCCCTCCATGCCTAAAAAATCTCTGAAAGATCACATAGAGGAGTCTAGGAGAAACAATTTGACTTTTCAATCCACCTTGTGTCAACCGAGTCAACCTTCACCACCTCCATATGTTGACACCACTTTTTCAAGTCCTTCTGTCACTCCTAGGCCGATGTCCATTGCTGAGCATATTGCTCAATCTCGCAGTCGATCTTTCACCCCTCTCCACTCATCTAGTTTTAGGGATCCACACGATTATTCACCTTCTTATCCATATGTTGACCCTACTCCTGTCCTACCACCCACTTCCTATCAGTCCTACCCGACTTTTCCATCTTCACTAGACACTGTTTCTTCACAGCCATTAGGGAGTTTCACATATCCAACCAATTTTGAACCTTTTACTGAAACCCCCTCACCACCTAAGTCTAGTTTGGAAGAGTCGTTGGAAGCATATATTGCTGCAACAAATAAAATGATGAGGACAATGGAAGCATCCATGGCCGCCCTTACGCAACCTAATGAACCGGTAGCTAGTGTCCCGCTAGCTCCGAATTTTTCAATGTGTAAGGCGGCAGTTGGACAGAGTGAGAATGAGAGAGGATTTTCAAATCAAACCTACCCTTACCAAATTGAAACCCACAACTCCGGTTTTCCATCGATTGTTCCAAATGATTCACCAGTTGAAAATAAAAATGAGTTGTGTGATTTTGTAGTGTTTGATTTGCCAAATTGTGAGGAACCCCTTTCGAGTGAAACTGCACCTAATCCTTTCGATCTTTACACCTCCACTCTAGAACCTACATTGATAAATATCCATGCTGTGGATGAAGTGTCTAAAGAAATTGATTTTCACTTGATTGAGAATATAGACGCCGGGAATATTTCGGATGATGAACCTGTCGATTTAATAGAAATTTTATGTTCAAATCATCATCCCGAATTATTAAATGTTTCTCCCGAATCTCATATGCGTCTAGATTTTGATGATAATGGCATGGATGAATTAAATATTGAGGAGAGTCTTGAGGATAATATCGAGGTTGAACCATTTTTAGTTGATGTGTCGGATTTTCCAGTTCAGCCTCCTGAACCTTTGACTGTTATATCACCCTCCCTCCTTCCTATTGTTCCGACCGAACAAATGACCATTACGCTTTCATCTCCTATACCAAGTTCGGCGTACCCATGTTTTCTTGCGCATCTTGAGGGATTTGACCCCATTGCACGACGAGTTGATAGGTTAGCGCAATCGCTTTTAACACATCGGTCATCACATATTGCGCTAATTTATTCACTCAATTCACACCCTCAAGATCGCACTTCACTTCTTTCTTCTTTCCATCTTTCTTCTCCCCCACCGAGACCGTATTCTACCCCTCTTCCCACACGGTCTCGCGTGTCTCTCATTTCTTTCCTCCGCACCCTATTCTTGCACCAACTATACCATTACCACGATAAGATCTTTGAATGGTTGGTGCTAACCTTTGGCTTGTGTAAGGCCAAGCTTAAGTTTGGGGGGAACCTTTGTATATATGTATATATCCTTTTGTTTTCTTTTTCTATAAAAAAAAAAAAAATTAAAAAATTCAAAACATAAAAAAAATTATAAATAAATAAACAGGGGAGTATCGGTATTTTGACCCTCTTGGTTTAGCATGACAGTGAGGACACTGTCAAGTTCAAGTTTGGGGGTATGCTCGGTACGTCTTCTTCCTTCGCATTCATTTGTATATATTTTTGCATTTGCATACTTATTTGAAAACCCATAAAAATTTGAAAAATTTCAAAAATTATAAAAATAATTGTATTCAATATTGGCTAATTGACTTGAGTTTGACAGATAGGTTAACTAGCTAGGAACAACTAGATCTTAGACTTAGTGAATTAAAAAAAAACCCTAAAAATAACATTCCTTAAAGTTTAACGGTAGAAAGTATATGTTTCTGTAGTTTATTTAGAAATAGGCGAATTTTGGGTTCACTTCTTGGGCTAAGTCGAAATGAGGGAAGAGTATTGATGTTCTTATTAGAGTATAAGTTTGAAAAATAGTTCCTAGCTTAAGTCTAGATTCTGAAAATATATACCCTACAATTTGCACAATCACGCACCTTGAAACTTGGAATAGTAGAGGAGACCTTGAAATGCTCTTGTCTAAAGTCCTTAGTACAATGAAAATAAAAGAAAAAAAAAGTGAATAAAGAAAAAAAATGGACACTGGTTTTTGTGATTACTTAAGGCTGTAAAAATAGAAAAATATTTAGCGAGGGTGCTTCATCACCTAGTGCCTTAGACCAACTGGTTTGGGAGTCACTGCTAAAGCCTTGGGGGTTGCAAAGACTAGGAAGTACGCTTTAAAGTGCTAACGCATCTTGTAATCGGTTGTTGGTACCTCAAGAAGTATTAACGGTCGCATGAAGGATGTGTAAGCAAATTTCATTCACCAACTAATTAGTACTTTGGACAATGGATGAGAGTACGATTGCTTGATTTGAATTTCCAAGTGTAGGGGTGATCTATACACACACGTAGGGGATATGTGATTGGAATTTAGATGAGAAAAAGGAATAAAGAATAGAACTTGTATCTTTAGTAGAGTTGATAAAAATTCCTAAGTGGAGATATAACCCTAGAAGGAAGACTTAAGAAATGCCGAAAGCTAAGTAATTCTATATAAGATATATAATCTAAAGTTAAATAATGAGGAAGTGTGAAGAATATGGGTGGATAATTTACAGGTAGAAGATAATAGAATTCCTTGTTAGAAAACCTAGTTGGAGAACATAAGTCAATGAGCCAAATTGATAGGATTTTGTGGGTGTAATCCGCTGAAAACCCTCAGGAGACAACACTCCTCCTACTAGGGACACCTAGAGGTTTAACGGCTTGTTGCACGTGCTCAGTGCAATCGCGTTTCCCTGCGAAAGTGCGGTTAGGTTTTTTGTAGAGAATAAAATAATAAGTTTGCTCGAGGACGAGCAAAAGGTAAGTTTGGGGGTATTTGTTCAGACCATAATATTGCATTTATCATTCCCTATTCTTATCCTTTTTATAAATAAACAGGTACTCTTGACGCACGTTTGTTGCATATTACAGGTTACAGGTTTCTGGAGCAAATATAGTGAGAAAGACACAAAACAACAGAAAAAGGGACTTTTGACCAACAATTAGACGGATCTCAGTCGAGCCTAGTCGAAGAACAGTGCAAGGTCCAAAAAGTCAAGTGAAACGGTTAAAAAGCCCAATACAAGTCTTCACTAAAAATCTGGAGAAGACCCAAAAGCCCAACAGAGAAACTATATATGGAATAAGAAGTCCAAAGAGCCACTGAACCAAGCCCAAAAAGCACAAATCCCGAGTCCACACTTTGGCCGCGGAAGCGCGGCCAAACCTAGCCTGGTGCCGCTCTTCCGCGGCCGTACAGAGAGCATGTCGGTGGATCTTTTCTGAGTCGGCGCGACTGTTCTGTTGTTGGGATTCTAAGGGGTCAAATCTGTAAATTCACGTGTGCGAGAGTCTGTAACCCTAGGTTTCTATTTTCCTATAAATTGTAATTTTAGATCTAAAAATTGTATGCCTCTTTTCAATAAATAAAATTCAGAAATTCTGGAGGTGACATTCAGATCTGTTCTTTATCGTTTGGAGGGAGCCATCAAATCTTAGGTAATTTATTTCATTGCTTTTAGATCTTTTAATTATAATGTTATTTCATCCCCTAATGAGCGAGTAGTCTCCTCGCTTGTTAGGGTTAGCCTTAGGGAAAGGGTTGAGAGATGAGATCTCTCACCCCTTTCAATACGTAACCATTAAGAACTCCATGCATGCGCGCACAACCGCTCCCTGCGGCACCCTACCCCTCGAGGTAACGGTGAACCGCAGTATAAAGGGCCGGTTGCGCGCGTTTTCCATGGGGGTTAGGGTAATTAACGATAAAGTAAGGATACGAATCTAGAGGAAGAAAACATCTTCCCAAAAGAGTCGTATCCACTTTATCGATAATTACTATAACACCTAATGGATCTACGGCATTGAAAGCGGTGAGGAAACATCAATCTCCAAAACTTCTTCTAAGCCTAACCCTAGCAAGAATTTAAATTAGGTTAATTAAGTTTTAAGTTTTAGATCTAGATTTTTATAAAACCAAAACGACAAAAAGAATCAACTCGTTAAAACACATAAAAGAAATTTACCCGTCTCTGTGGATCGACCCGCACTCACCGGCTAGCTGCGAAGCGACGCCGTTTCTGATTGCGGTAATTATATTTTTGATATCAATCAATGATTCATCAAATTGATTTCAAAGACTTGAGAGTAGTTAACCCAATAGACCAGTTTAGATAACTCACTACACGTTACCCCACTGTCCTTACTTATATCACTGTTATGCTTGTTTATCATTTATGCTCATACTTGCATGTATGCCACCCCTGTTTTTATTATTGCTTGATGTTATGACGCGCTGACGTCTGAGTTTTGCATGGCCCAGATTCTCTACCTTTGTTGCAGACTGATCAAGAGTATTGCCGCTGTTAGACCGAGCGGTAGGGATCCTGTTGGTATCCAGTCTTACTTCCCAGGTGTTTATTTGATCTTTCGCTTCCGCATACTATATTATGTCTTGACTATTTTACTCTGGCTTATGGACATGTACTAGATAGTTAGTTTACTTTCCTGTTCTTGATATCTCTACAGCCGTAATGTGACTGTGGAAGGATTTTTCCTATCCACAGGTAGCATGGTTGGCTATGTCACGTGCCCATCTTAGCATACTCTGGGAAGCGGGGCGTGACATGGTTCTTTTGGTATCAGAGCCATAGGATATAGGTTAACCGGGTTTGATTTTTTGTAGTTGGGTATTTGACCCAATACATGAATCAGAATACTCGTGATTAGGAACATGTTCTGCCACCTTGTTATCGTGATTCTTGAATCATATCATTCTTTATCCTTCTTTTTGAAGTTATGCAAACAACTTTGCATCTCGACTTGAAACCTTTTGGATTCTCTATTGTTTCTCCATGTTCCTTGATTCTGATACTAGGATTTGGGCGACTTGAGTGGAGTTATGTAATTGTACCCATGAACTGCAGCATGGTTACAATGCGGTACTCTATTTAAGTAACTTGGAGTCCTGGTCTTGATTCACTTCCTTATTCCATGATCGTTATATTACCTTACTTCTCTCGGTTTCATTGCTTACCAGTTCTTGTTCTATCGCTAGCTTGAATCATGTTTACCGTGCTTAATCCTCTTTAGTATCTTGACTTCGGATGAAGTCATCTCGGAATCTTACTTGTTCATGTTTTCCCCGCATTAGAATTATTCAATTCTGGTGCATCCCTTTGTTTGTTATTGTCTTGGGAATGGATTTTTTTGCGGCACTTTCCACACTCATATTGATTATAAGGAAGGGAAAGTGATTCTCCAGATTCCCGGATATTCGGAGTTTGTTTTGCTGGAGGAAGCGGTTCTGTCGGGCCAGTCGAGTTTAGGGCTAGGCCGACAAACAATGTTCTTTCGTCGATGGAAGTGGATAAGGAAGAAGCGCCGGCTATATTCAAGAGTTTCATGGACGTGTTTGAAGACATATCAGGTTTACCACCGTAGCGAGACGTGGAGTTCGCGATTGAACTTGTTCTTGGTGCAGCGCCAATCTCAAAGGCATATTACCCGATGGCACCAGTGGAGTTGGAAGAAGTCAGGAAGCAGGTTGCTGAATTACTTGAGAAGGGTTGGATTCGCCGCAGCAATTTAACTTGGGAGGCTCCAGTTCTTCTAGTAAAGAAGAAAGATGGCACAAGGAAGATGTGCGTCGATTATCGAGAATTAAACCGGGTGACTATTAAGAACAAGTACCCGATATTTCGCATTGGCGAATTATTTGAGCAGCTTAGTGGCGCGAGGGTATTCTCGAAGCTGGATTTGCGATTCGGACATCATCAGGTCCGAGTTAAATCAGAAGATATTTGCAAGACTGCGTTCCGAACTCAGTATGGACATTACGAGTATTAGTGATGCCTTTCGGAGTAACGAATACACCGGCAATATTTATGGACTTGATGAACCGAATCTTTTCACCATTCTTGGACCAGTTTATAGTGGTGTTCATTGATATTCTGGTCTACTCAAGGAGTATTGAAGAGCATGCGGCACACTTGAAGATCGCACTGCAAACATTGATGCAAGAAAGATTGTATGCAGAGATGAGCAAGTGCGAGTTTGGCTTGAAGAAGTAAAGTTTTAGGGCATATCGTAGTTGGAGATGGAATCGCCGTTTATTAAGGGAAGATTGCAGCAGTTCAAGATTGGCCGATTCCGAAGAACGTTGTGGAGATCAGAAGTTTTCTTGAACTTGCAGGATACATAGAAGGTTGGTGGAGAATTTTGCTTGTTTGGCTGAGCCTTGACCAAGCTTACGCGCAAGGAAGTACCATTGGTATGGACGGATAAGTGTGTGTCAGCCCTTGAGGCGTTGAGGCAAGGATGGATAACCGCTCTTATTTTGACCGTACCATATGGTTCCGGAGAATTGGTGTTTCACAGCGACGTATCTGGAAAAAGGATTTGGATGTGTTTGATGCAGCATGGGAAGGTTGTAGCTTACTCGTCGAGACGGCTGAAGACCCATGAGAAGAATTACCCAACCTATGAATTGGAAGCCAGCAGCTATGATTTTCACTTTGAAAACTTGGAGACACTACTTTTGGGCGAAAGGGATCGAAGTATTCACCGATCACAAAAGCCCAAAGTATGTATTCACACAGAAAGAGCTTAACATGAGGCAGCGAAGGTGGTGGATGCTGATGGCTGACTACGATTTCGATCTTAAGTACCATCCAGGAAAAGTTAATATTGTACCGGATGCACTTAGTCGGTTGCCAGCAATTCAGATGTTGACTACACAGAAGAAACTTAGTGAAGACTTTCGGAGATTCGATTTGGAAGTTGTGCTACCGCATTCTTCAGGACAGTTGATGCAGTTGCAAGTACAGTCGTCGTTGATCGAGGATATTAGGGCAGTGCAATCGAAGGACTCAAGATTGTAAAGGTTTCGAGAACAGGTTGAAGTTGACATTCGAACGGACTTATTGTTTCATGACGGTGTTTGTGGTAACCGTTTGTGTGTTCCAAGGGGAGATATCCGTGAAGAAATTATGAAGGAGGCACACAGTTCTGCGTATTCCGTTCAACCAGGAGGCACGAAGATGTACCGAGTTATACGACAACAATTCTGGTAGAAAGACTTGAAACAGTAGATTACCGCTTTATAGCAAAGTGCTTGGTGTGTCAGCAAGTTAAGACTGAACATCAACGGGTTACTGGTTTATTGCAACCACTTCCGATCACTCAATGGAAGTGGGAACATATAACCATGAATTTCGTGACGGCTCTACCAATGAGTCCGAAAGGCAACAATGTAGTTGGGTGATCGTTGACGGTTTGGCCAAAGCAGCTCATTTCATCCATTTCGAGTTGGTCAATCAATAGAAGTTTTGGCAGAATGGTACATGCAGGGGGGATTATAGGATTGCGTGGAGTGCCTGTGAGCATCGTGTCCGATCGTGACACCCGATTCTTATCTCACTCTTGGAGGAATTTACAGGAAGGTTTGGGGACCAGTTTGAAGTTTGGTGTAACTTATCACTCTCAGACAGATGGCCAGTCGAAGAGAATGATCCAAACTCTTGAAGACAAATGGAGAACTTGCATGTTAGACTTCAAGGGTTCATGGGAGGATCATCTACACTTGGTAAAGTTTCTTACGACAACGGTTATCAGGCGACTATTCAGATGACTCCATTCGAAGCTTTGTATGGTCGCAAGTGTTGTTCACCCGTTTGTTGGGACGATGTCGGTGAACGAAGATTGTTGGGACCAGATTTGGTTGTGCAAACAGTTGAGAAGGCTAGCACTACCCGGAATCATATGAAGGCAGCACAAGACCGACAGAAGAGTTGGGCTAATACATCGAGAAGACCTCTGGAGTTCGCGGTTGGTGATTTGGTGTTGTGGAGACATCACCGACTAGAGGAGTTATCCGTTTCGGAAGTCGAGGAAAGCTTAGTCCTCGATTCGTTGGACCTTTCGAGATCTTGGAACGTATTGGAGAAGTGGCTTATCGTTTGGCATTACCGCAATCCCTGGCGATTGGTCATGACGCGTTTCACGTATCTCAACTCCGTAAATATGTTCGAGATGAAACACACGTGCTGGATCACTCGGAGCTGACTGTACAGGAAGATTTAACCTTTGAGGAGCGACCGATGTTAATTGTGGATCGAAGAGAAAAGGTTCTTATGAACCAAGTTATTTCTCTTGTACTTGTTTCTTGGAGTAATCGCTCGCATGGAGAACCAGGTTGGGAACGAGATGATGGAATCCGGCAGAAGTTTCCATATCTATTCTTGAAAATTCTTGTTTGTACTATCCTGTTCTTGGAATTTCGAGGACGAAATTCTTTTGTAGTTGGGTATAATGTAACACCCGAGTTCATTTATACCAATTTCAGTTTCCGTATCTGCTTATGCATGGTCTATTCTTGATTTATCGTGTTTGGGTATGAATGGTAGTTACTTGGTACATTGCATTCGACCCGACCCGCTTGCTTGAACTTGTTTGATTTATATTTATAGTTTACCCCGACTCGTTGCTTTGACACGTGCATCTAGTATAAACTGCATATCGACATTTCATCTGGCATCGCATGTTTTAACATATAACTTTTTTGTCACTGAAAATATTTATTAAAATACATTGCATGGCCTGCTTGATACCCCTAACTCTGTGGTAGCGTCCTTGCATCGCGTTCTCGTCCCGTTCAGTGAAACGGATGTGTTTGGATGGCTACGCGCATGTGTGTGCGTCCGTTCTTGGGGGTATGCATTTCTGTCATATAATCTTTCATTTTAAATTTTGAAGCTGGCTAATAATTTTCATACTTCAAATTCAAAATTTTGGACCCGACCCGGGCGCATTTCTGATATATTTTGTAGTCCGCCTAAATCCAAACTAATTATTTTATTTTTATTTACTTCTTAGATTTTACTGTTTGTAAACTGGGAAATGTGAAATCTTTTAGTTGTGAAATCTTTTCTAAATTTTATTCTTTCCTTTCCCCGAGCCAATCTGAAGCCTTCCTTCATTTTCCCTGGGCCCACGAGCGCGCTCTCTCTCTCTCGCTGTTTCTTTTTTCCTTTTCTCTCTCTCCTCTCTCTTCTCTCTTTCTCTTTCCTCCACTACGCTCCAACTTTCTTTCTCTTCTCTCTCTATCTCTCTCCTCTCGTGATCTCTCCCTCTCTCCTCTCGCGGTGAACGGAGTCGCGTCACCTCCCGCGCTGCTACTGTCACCTCCCTCCTTCTTCTCCCTCTCTTCTCTTTTTAAACCGGACCTCGCCACGAGAACCCTAGCCGCTTTCGTCTTCCTCGACCTCCCCTCAACCTCATCTCATTTCATCGTCTTCGCCTCCCCTCTCACCTCTTCCTCATCACCTTCCTCTCCTTCCATCTCCCTTCTTCTCTTCTCCTTTCCTCGCCACGAAAGCACTGCCACCAACCCTAACCACAGAACCCATCGCCGACGACCTCCTCTCCTCGTCGTCACCTCACCCCACTCCTTCTCTCCTCATCTCTATCATCTCCTTCTTCTCCATCATCTTCATCTCACTACCTAACCTGAACCCATCACCTCAACCCCGTGACACCACCGTCGCCACCTGTTCACGCCTCCACACCCGAGCAACACCCCATTACCGAGACCCAACTCCAGCGATCAACTCATCGTCGCCTCGTCTCCATCGTTGCCGCCGAACCCTAACCGAGCACCATCAAGGCCGGAGCAGACCCCTAGCAATCCAAGTCGAGACCTTGGCTGCACCCAAGACCCCATACCCAAGCACTATCGATGTCGACTTAAGGCAGTCTATCACCGTCGTCTACTTCCTCTCGCAGTTCGAGCCAAGTTCCTTCACTGCAAATCCCAAGTCGATCCCCTAGCCGAGGTCCAAGCTTGGATCTTT
The DNA here is from genome assembly GCA_030015575.1 of Agapanthus africanus. NCBI lineage: Eukaryota > Viridiplantae > Streptophyta > Magnoliopsida > Asparagales > Amaryllidaceae > Agapanthus > Agapanthus africanus. Next base: position 775,103,177 of record JASDDO010000022.1, read on the forward strand.
CACATGTCATACATCGTGTTTTCCCTCGTCGTTCTTTCACCGCAATCGTCGCCTCCGAGACAAAACCCCCAGCACCAAGCGACTCAGAGAACGTGCTACAAATAAGTATAACTTGTATTTTCTCCATTTATTGAGTCGTAGGTCATCTCGTATGAGTCACATGATTTTAAATTTTCAAAATCTCTCAAATATCAGATATGTCAACTTTTAAGCCGTCTCAAATAGCCCTAAGCCGTTTCACATTGTCTTCGATCTCTTCTCTAAATTCTTGACATCTTGAGCCGGTTCACTATAGTCTTGAGCGTTCTCAATTCCATTCCATACACAATAATTTTTTGTTCTGTTGTTATGTGCCGGCTCACCCCTATCTTGAGCCGTCTCACATAAGCTGCTGCTTATTAATATTTCTGCCTTGAGCCGGCTCACCATATCTTGAGCCGTCTCATGTTGGTTTCCTGCAAAATGTTTTTTCACTGGTCGTATGAGATGGCTCATACATTTTTGAGCCAGCTCAACTTCCGACCGTTTGAAATTCCTGAAATCTTTGTTGACCAATTTCTTTCCTGTTCTGTGGGATTCTTTCCCAACTCTTTAAATATGGTCTTGGATGATTTTATCAGTAATCAATTTTTTCACTTAAAAATTATTGTGATCGTCTCTTTGCTCTCAAGTTCATCATCATCATCCAAGTTTTTGAAACCTTAGGATTTTAACCGGGTTCTTTTTTCTTCTTGGGTTTTCAAAATTTTTTCCTTTTAATCTCGCAAAGGCATTTCTCAACCGGTTTTAAATCTATTTCCTTTGCAAAATTTTGATCTCTATTTTAAACTCTTTATAAATCTTTTTGAGATCAAAAAGGGCTTCAACTTGATTTTATCAAATACCATAATTCTCTGATTTTAAAATTGTGATTGATTCGTATAAAAGATTAAGAGTTGGTTTGGGTTACTTGTGTTGTAACTGAAATCCGGTAGAGATTGTCTACAAAGTTGTAAACTCGATGATGATTGTCCATCAGCCTAAAAAGATTACCCGGTGGATGTGGTTTATCAAGTTGTGAAGGTTTGATCTGGGCCTGTGTAAAAGATTATCGGTGGAGATGGTCTATCATTTGTAAAGATTTCTTCATCTTAATAATATTTGAATAGTGGACGCTTCTAGGGGGAGACCTAAGCGGAAACTAGATACTGCGGTATCGAACTTCGTCATCAATCGCTCGTGTCGCTACTGATTTTGAATTTTCTGATCTCATTTATTCTATTGTTTGCGTGTTTGTTATTATTTACATTATTATTCCGCAACATTTATTGTATTGAGTAATAAAGTTTTAATTGTTAGCCATTTGTCCTATTCACCCTCCTCTAGGACACTTTTCAAAGTCTTGAACCCAGGACCTTCTAGTCAACTTTTATGTAACAACTCCAATTCTTATGTACATAAATTTGATTAAAAGTTAATGTATACTTGGGGTATTTACATTTCCTGTGAGTACTATAAGTATTTGATTCAATTTTGAACAGCAAGAAAGAGCTTGTAGCTCATTGGTAATACATTGCACTACTGAACCAAAGCACCAGAGTTCAAATCCCATCAGCCACACATTATTTTTATTTAAAATTCTTTTAATCTTTTAGAAGCCCAAGAGTTTACACGTGCACTACACGTAATAGGGTAAGTTACAGAATAAACAAACGTGACCACGAGGCTAGACCAAGCGTCAGGGAGTGGCATCAAGACGCGCCCTGACTCGCCCAATTCGGGCCGGCGAATCAGCTGATTCGGTCGGTGTCGCCGGGTCAACTCGTCCGATCCCACTTTTTCTTGAACCCCTTGCACCCTTTGGCCTACCCCACTCCCCCTGCACTGTTTAAATTCTCTCCAATTAACCAGATAATTAAAATACCTCTTTTTAATCCTTTTTAATGCAAATTTAAATACAATTTTTATCACACCCTTTTACTACCCTAAACCCTAGATTTTTCCTATAAATACCACCCCCAAATCACCTCCCTCACTCACAAATCCCTGCCCAAACTCTCAAGAAAATTCCTAAGACTTGTTGTGTGCAAGTGGAGTTAACAAAGGGCGAAGCTCTGACGAACTTCCGACGACGATCCGAGGAGATTCCGACGACGAAACAACGCACCGGCACCTCCTACCTCTTCCTCCTTCTCTCTTCTAGTCTAATAACCTGTAAGTCCCTACTTCTTCCTCTTTTCTTTATTCTAAAAACATTCAAAACTAAAATCCGACGGAAGCGGAGTTAATCCGACTTCCGATTCGGTTTTTCCTTAAAAAGTTTTATTTTTCTTAAACAAAATAATACCAAACTCTTATGTCATTACTATTAAACATTAACGAAGATGATAGAGCAAGTTTGGTATCAAAATAATAACCGTAGCAAGTTTTATTACACTTTTACATTAAAATACCTTTATGTTTCATTTCGACATGCTTGAACTTTTTAAAACTGTATTACCTTAGAAAACTCACGAGGTAATGACCTGCCTCCTCACAACACTTATAGGTAACATAGCATGATGGAATTTGGGAACATAGATCTGGGGAAAATACGACTACCTCCGACTTATAAAAACCTTTTTCTACAAGATGTGTATTTTAACAAATCTTTGCAAATGCGCCTCTACAACCCATTTCGGGGAACCCGTTCGGGATGGTGTGGATTATCGCACATCCTCAGGCTTAGTAGAGTGAGATGCAGACCTCCGCAATGAGCATACGATTTCGAAAGATTTAAAATACAATTTTCTTTAGAAAATGTGATTTCTATTATAAAATAAAACTTATATTTTAAATAAATAAATATATGTGTAATTAATATCAAAATATCTATTTTTAATATTTATAATATTCCACATTTCCAAAATTCAAGAAAAAAACATCTCATTTACAAGAAAACACCATACAATTCCAATATTATAAATAAATACCATATATTATGAAATTAGGGTTTATTCACTAGAAATGTCATATTGATCAAATATACACCCATGAAAACTCTAAAGACGATAATAAATTACTTGAGATGTATTTTTAAAATTATACAAAATTATTTTACATAAGAACCCCTCAAGTTATACTAAATTACAATAAGGACCCAAGTAAACATGGGTTTAAGCGGGACCAGTCTCTTGAGCCTCAAGAAGCCGGAGATATGGGTGCTTGCCTATTTAAGGTGGACAACTTAACAAATGATATTATCAACACGGTAATTGTCTTTGAAAAAGACACAAATCTTGCCGTCCATGTGCAGCAGTTACTGATAACACCAAAACCTAATTCAGGATTCAATTTCTTTTCTAATTGTCTGACTTGGACTGAGTCTCAATATAATCAATCCGAATTGAATATGATTCAAGTACAAACTACAATTCAACATGAATCCATGAATCCATATATTCAATCTATTCAATCTATACAACTTGACTGAACCGAACCATGGATATACTCCATTTACAAGCTCATCCATTATATCCATTCCATTACTGATATCATGGTTTCGACAAGTCATCCGTTTATATTCAATATACAATACAAACAATACATCAATACAATCAAGACATCGCGGGGTTTATAAGGGGTAGACTGGTACGGAAGGTGTTAGAAGTGGCACGAGACTGTAACCATAATACACCTAACCTGAATTCAATTGCCGTTGTACCGTGGCTGAACGGTTCCTTGTGCTCTGTATACCTTAGTCTCTGGAATAGTAAGACTCCTCTCGTATACACTGGCATTCTTCTGTACCAAGCTATAAACAACAGCGTTAACACTAAATACAACATTATAACAATAAATACTCTATTCTGTCTATTCCATTCTTGTCTATTTACGGGGCTTACCGAGCGATTTGTTCGCTGACGACATTCTCTTTCTTCTTCTTTGGAATTTCATCAGGTGATTCGGACTAACTGGAAATCAAGCCCACCAGCAAGGATTTGGACCAGCTAGCTTTTGACCCAGAGCTTTAGATTCCTTGTACACATTTCCATTCTGTATTTTCCATTTCTGTTATGCCGCTGTTTAGGCATTGCTTTCCTTTCCATTTATTTACTTTTCAGATGTATTGTAAAAAGAATGTTAATAAATAAAGTTGATGTTCATTTACATCCTGTCTCTTATGCATTTTACTTATATTGCTTAGATACGCTTAGCGTGTTTACTTCTGAGTAAATACGTAGCGGTCTCGTCACGTCCTCTGCCCGTACACCGGGAAGCGGGGCGTGACATTTTAAAACTCAACTACTTGTTTTGTTTATGTTGGATATGTATGCCCTAGATGCCATTATTGTATAATATATAATTGTATACATATGGATACTTGGGATACACACACACACACACACACACACATACATATATATACATACATGACAGTCTTGCTCGATATGAAAGTATGCTATCGGGTTTGTCTTTTCCTCAACATGTGTATATGTTCTATTTATATTAAGTATCTCTAATACATGTTGGTAAAGCCCATAGAATCTTTGCTTAACTACTAGAGTTGTGATGGCGATCATACTCGTGGGGTCTAGGTAGTCTATAAGCACATCCTTAAATTGTCCCTAGTCGTTGGAGTTTCAAGATAGGGCATCGATACTCCGGAGTAGACTAGTGCATACATTTTTTTATTCCCGTTAGGGAAGGTGGCCTGTCCTACATCCTTTGGTGTCCGACACAAAAGATTGTATAATGGTGCTCATTAGATTATGAGTTACACTGGATAGACTCGCCGAGAACTTCTAGATGGTAATATACCTATCGTCAGATAGCAGTTCTCTTATGACATAGGTACAGGTTAATCTTTAGACCTGACATAATTATTTATCTCGAGTGTGTTTCCACTGTACTTAGATTACTACCCTACCACAGCTTTAAAGAGTCATGCAAATAGGTTTTAGTTGGGTACAATCCCAAAGCACTTAGGGGCAATGAGCGATATAAGAGATTCGTCTCTCTTGGTATAGGGAGTTGATATCGCACTGTGTTCGATTAGTTATCACCATAAGACCTTGGCCAAGGCAGATGAGATTTACTGATTGTGAGATCTGTAGTTTCTCGGGATGGTTTTGAGCCACATTAACATGACTTATCAGGCTATTAGGGATCTGGCATTTTCCGCCCCCTAGACCCAATATGCAACACTCTCATATAAAAAGACCAGACTGTACTGAGATTGTCACTTTCAGGCTCAGTAAGGATATGGACGAGTTTGCTTGTCGGCCTTCTTTTTGTTCAATACCCGGGTAGCCGTTATGTATAGCTAATGACACTGACGTGCTTGTGCTTAAACCCACTGCCAGCGTATTATCGAGTCTTTAGAGCTCCACACAGAGGGTTTCCCAGCTCAGGAGAAACAATGTAGTGTATGTATTTTGATATGTACGTAGGTTCAATTAAATACATGTTTTTATATACGTACTTTTAATCAGACATTTTGTTAATACTAGCCGGTTTGAAAGATAACCAGATTATCACATTTGAATGAAATGTGAGCTGGTATTATATATCTCTTTTAGTATCTTTCTTTTGGTATTGTATTTTAACACGAATACAGTATTTATATGAATACGGGTATTTGTATAAATACAGGTATTTGTGTTTTGATGTAAATACAGATATTTGTATCTAATACAAATACGGGTATTCGTATTTTATACGAATACGGATGTATGTATTTGTAGCATATACTTGTATTAATGCATGTATATATATTTGTTTGTGTGTGTGTACAAAGAATTGGCTTTTCTTCTCTTCTCATATTTTCATGCTCACTTTAGAATTGTGTGGACTTGTGACTCATCATTGTGAGTCAAAATTCCACTTATTTAATTCTAAAAAGAAAAGAAGAAAAAGAGAGTGAGAGATGTTGAGTAGGCATGCTTGCTCATTTCATCATCTTCATCCTTAGCTTCTTCTTAATCTTCTCTTGAGTTTTTAAAATTGACAAAGGAAAAAGAAAAAGAGAGAAACACTAGAGATTAACCATTACTATATCCTTGTGATCAATTTCTAACAAGCTTTGTTCACAAGTTGCTGCACTTTCTTATTTAGTGTGAAGCTAGAGCCTGGGTTAGGGTTCTTTTGGATGGATCATCTTCAATAAGGAAGACCGACTCCCAAGCTCGTTCTCGGTGGACCTAGATACTAAAGAAGTGGAAAAGAAGAAGGACGCGACTACAAAGGTAGATTACACATAACCGAGTAGTTAAACTTCTTCTAGCTTGCTAGTTTAGTTTTTGGAATCGGTTTTAGGTCATAGTAGTTCGTGCTTTTGTCTTGAAATTTTTCGTTTTGCATTCCGTCTTGGCCGCAAGTTAGCGGCACAAGCGTCTACTTACAGTTTAAACTTTACCTGTTCTGAATGTTCATTCTTTAGAGGTCCTAAAGGGGTTAAACAAAAATGACGACTCCGCTGGGGACTTGACTTCTTCCTAGGTTGCTCCAAATCACGTCACTCAGTGCATTTTTTCCCAGAATCTTTGATTGACGGAACCCAAAAAGATCACATATACTTACAATAATGTGAGTCCGCTGAATTTCAGTTCAGAAGGGCTATATTCTAATGAGGTCCTCTAAGTCTAATAAACGAAAAAGCATGGTTTGTTTCCTTTTACACTACTATTGTGACATTATGAAATCTTTTGAGTTAAAAAGCATTCTTAAAGCAAGAATGCTTGACGTACTTTCTCTTATGCCTGCTGTATGACTTAAGATTTGTAATGTCATGATTGTTTCCTTTACATGATTAATCAAACCATCAATAATAGCATTCAACGGAAACAACAACAATAACAATGCCCCGGCTGCCGATCTCACTACTGCTGCAAAAATAGCAAGATCCATGTTCTCAATCATCGAGCTAATCCACAATTCATCCAGTCGGCACCTGGGCTCGTGGGATACGATATTGAGAAGTGCTTCTTTGGCACCCTCAACGATTTTCTGGTGCTGTAAGTCGGACAGAAGAAGGCATTTGTCAAGGCTAGGCTTAACTTCAATGACGGGAAAGCACCCGCGCTGACCCAAGAGAACCATCAGTCCACACCAGTCTCTGCAAGACCTGTGCCCTTCTCAAAGAAAGTGACCAATCACGTCAAAAACGAGAAAGTGGTCATTTCTGATACGACTACCATCCACTGGAAGCAACCCATTGCGGTGCCTGCTCCCAACCCTGGAACGAAACGAATGTCAGTTTTTAGAAGACTTTCTTTCGCACTGGGGTCTCAGCAAGTTCCCTAAGAAGATAGCGATGTAATATTCAAGGTGGGCTGCTTTACTGCTCCTTCATACATAAAGAAGAATGGGGCGTCTCGCAATGCGAGAAGAAGGGCTGCCAAATGGACTCGTGATGAGAACACCGATCTTATTCCCCGACATCAACAGGTTCTTGCATTGCTTGTCAGGAACTCTTTCACCCCTCTTCAAAAGCAAGAAAACCAACCTCAATGGAATGATCGTATTGTTAGGTCATCTCGTGGTCGGGGAACTACAAATCAAAGAACAAACAAGGCATACACGGAGGCGAGGGCCCTCCAAAGGTCTGTTCCTCCTAAGGTCTTCTACCGCAAGAAAATGCAGATCCTAAACCATCTGGCGCGCATATACCCGCTCGCGAGGAGCAAAGCTTAATGCCAGGCTGTCTTAATCTTGACATGGGTAAAGTTTACTTAAATCGAAGAAACCAAATCCCTTCACTAACTCCCTCATCTAGTCCGGTAAGAAACTCCCTGGATAGTCCAATGTTAACCTCTCCTATCCGCTCAATGGTGCACACTTGTTGAAAGGTGGGTGCAAGTGACCCAAATGATTCTCAGTCCAGTCGGGGCGATGGCCTAGCAGGTGGCTCAAGGAGTCAAACACATCAGCCCCAGCCAGAAGGCATAGAAAATGTTGATCCCTTGAATCCTCCTAACCAAGAGCGGATTTCTCAACTGATTGAAGCGGTATCTCTTATCCGCTTGTTCATAATAATCCCATATATGAGACTAATGTCGACGACATGGATGAAAACGTCCCGCCGAAGGACAAAGATTGTCAAATAGATGAGATGCGAGAGCAAATGGCTAATCTAACAGCCATCATCTAGGATTTGTCTACCCAGGTGCAAACTTTGGCAAAGGTACAAAGACAAAACCCACCAGCAGAAAGAGAAAAGCGGGCAACGCCAGCATAAAACTCGGCAACCAATGCACCAATAAGGGAACAGCCACCTTTTGCTCCCTTAACTTCGACAGTAGGGCCTTCGTCCATTACTAATATAGACGCCGCTGCTCTGCAAAAGTTCATTGCTGAACAAACGAAGAAAAAGAACGCAAACACGGTGACGTCGGTAGCTAACCAACTTTACCCGGATGAATACAGCGATGTCTCTGTTTACCCTCTTTTGGGACCTCCAGTAATTAAACGTTGAAACAAAGGTGAGTTTAAATAAAAAAAATTATTTTTAGTGTTTTTTAAGAGTTGAACAGAAAGTCCTGAGTTTGAGACTACGGGCAACGCAAGCGCGTACCATTAATTATAGCTTGTTGTTACAGGACGCACCTAGACGGGATACCATACTAGCTCATTTCAAATCGCATCATTATAGTGTGGGGGTCCGTGCATATATTAGTAAAATAAAAACCAAGCATATGTCAAACAAAAGAATGCATATTTTATTCATTGTGTTCAAGTTTGTATACAATTTGAATATAAATACATTTATATTTGAACAAAGAATGTAAAATATATCGAGCTCTCATTTGAGATTTGAATGGAAATACTTGAAGGTATTTTAGTGTCAACTCGGTGAAAGTTGATGGGCACTTCCTTATGTAGGGGCCACATCACTTCTGCTGGTGTGTGAGTGGGGTATCCTGGGTAGGGTCCACACTAACCCCTTTAAGGTAAGGGTATCACTTCATTTGAAGTATAGGTAATACTTCATTGGAAGTATAGGTAGCATTTCATTTGAAATGCAAGTGTGACACCCTAAGTGGGGTCCACATCAGTCATGCATGAGAGATACACCCTGGGTGGGGTCCACACTACTTTATTTGAAATAGGGAACACTTCATTCGAAGTGTAGATGGGATCCCTAAATGGAGTCCACATATGTTAAGGAAATAGAGATGTTTCCATTTAGGGAGACCTATTTAGGGCCTCTCGAGGGACTGGGAGGGGGGTTTCGAAGCAGCCGTGAGACCGTTTTGGGGCCTCTCGAAAGCTGCTTCAAGCCAAATTAGAAAACTTTGTTATGGAGTTTTTTTTATATGAAACTCATTTATTTTGAGTTTCAAACACCTATTGGGAGTGCGTGATATCATTCTCAATGGTTTGTGCAAAATGAATATATGGATTTATGTTCAGAAGATAAGAACATGGCTTTGGGGGCTATGTTCATGTGATGAATGCACTGCATTCACTAAAACAGACATACTCTGCAGGTCTGATAAGTGAATAGGGTATTCCTATTCATAAATAGGTTGAGAATAGGGTTTTCTTATTCATGAATTATGAATCAGACATGTATTTCATGTCTGAAATGATTAACAGGGTTTTCCTATTCACAGATATCCTAAACATATAATTTCATGCCTTAGGGAATGAATGGGATTTCCATTCATATGATTAACAGAATTTTTTTTATGTCTAAGGATGAATAGGATTTTCCTATTCATACAAGTTTTTAGAGACATAATTTGATGTTTCAGAATGAATAGAATATTCTATTCATATATGTTTATATAGAAGAGTATAGGGTTTTGACACCATGTTCTTCAAGAAAGAGTTTGTCTCTTTCTGTTTATATGTGTAAGAAATGGGATAGCATATTTCTCAAATATGCTGAATATAGGGTGGTCCATGTTCTTGGTTCTATCCATATAATTGAGAACATATTGTGTTCTGAGTCTTCATCCTCTTGAAAGAAAAGCCATGGCCATGGCTTCTCAAGTTCTCATTTAAGAACTGGAATCATGTATAAGTTTCTTATTCCCTCTCTATCCAGATCAGAGGGAGATAGAGGGAGGGAGATAGAGAGGGATTAGAAGAGTGAAGGAATGGGGTATTTCATTCCTGTATTCTCACATTCTTTCTTCTTCTTCTTCTTCTTTCGATAACTTTAGCAAACGTTTTTCACATCTTCGAGGCAGAAAAACGTCGACGCCTTATCAGTTGATCATATGGGGGTATTTATACCTCTCTGTGCGTGCGGAGTTGTGGTAACTACTCTCTCGATATCAGGGGAAGTGGGGGTGGAAATCCTTCCACTATCTCCTAAACAATAGGTCAAATCAATTCGAACGAAGAGGTCCCAGGGCTAACTTAGAAGAAAAACACATCGGGACACCTTATTTAGGGGCCTCCCGGTATCGGGAGCGGGAAGGGATATCCCGGTAGGGGATGCCCCAAATCAACTCAATTTTGAGTTGAGGCAATTCAATTTTGAGTTGTATCCAGGGGGACCTCCCTAGGCAGGGAGTCTCACCAGTGATGAACAAGGTTTTGGCTTATTCTTGATATGTTTTGATCAAAAATTTGATCACCGGGAAAGCAAGTATTTCAAGTTCCTTTTGGGAGTTAGAATTTTAACTCCAACAAATGCTCCCCAACAATGGATATGCACCGATTTGTGCATATCTTATTGTTGTTAAAAACATTTTGAACTAGATTTTCTTGTTCAGCCCGACTGCCTAGGCTTTAAAAGCAAGAATTCCAAGAGAATTCCAAAGCTTTCTTTGGTTAATATCTTGGGAAATAGCCTTCTTTTGTATGCAATAAATTGCATGCTTGATTCCAAGAGATCTTATTAAGTGTTCTCTTTTACTATAAATTGCGCGATGGTTTTTCATTCTTTTGCATTCTTCTTCTGGAGAAAGATAGGGGGGGGGGAGAGGGAGGGAGATTGCCCAATATCCACGCATAATTCCCTTTAGAGTGACCATCTTTCCTCCTGTCGTCCGTCTGAATGTCGGATACAACGATTATTAATTCGAGACCATCGTGGCTCGCCTAGAAAGGCATGTAGGGTCGGTTCTTGCATTGTGCTCCCATCTCCTTCATGTTCTTTTCCTGGCAATGCTTGACGCGATCCCGGCCCTTCCTGCCACCATGACCCTTCGTGCTTTGGATGATACTGAGGACAAGGCTACGTCCGTCTATGCAGCGGGTTTGATTAGCCGATGGGTGCAGGATCATTCATTTAGGATCTTGAGTCACGTCTCTGCTCAGCGACCTATCGTGTCGAGTTTCGTTGGCAGATGTGGTGCAGATAGGTGAAACCAGTCATCTAGGGAAGAGTGACGTTTCGAGATGGCGGCCGAAGCTGAATTTCATTTAGTCGAACTTGATAACAAACTTGGGTACCCCTATCTTCCCGAAATGTAGTTGATGAATGAATGAATAAAACAACGTATTAGTTTACACGTGCTGATTTATTTTACATGTGTGTGTGTACATTTTTTCTTACTGTATCTTATTAGATACAAAACTAGGTCAGGAGACCTAGTTTAAAAGCCTTGTTGGTCCAGAAAAAGTCACATAGGGAGCATGTGAGTACAGAGGTGTCATCACAGAAGTAGGTCGGGAAGCCTTGTTCTAAAGCTTGCTGGCTCAAATGTTTGTTGGGCCTAGTGAGCATTGCCTGGGGCCGCGTGAGTACATGTAGCGGCGACCCAGTGGTTACTGTATCGTCCTTTTATCTCCTCCTCCATTTAAACAGAGGGAGAAAAAAGAAACAGATTGAGTTTTAAGAGATTTTTTTTCGAACATGAATTAGCAGAGCTCTAGGGCACCTCCTAAGAGATTTGTTAAGGACCCTGTTCTTCGCCGAAAGATACGACCGGGACGTTGGGATGTCTGGCCTGTATTTTGGGGGCATATGCTATTTGGTTTTATCCGTCCACCTCTCCGAAAATGCCAAGTTGATTTATGGTACCGTGTATCGGAGGTTTAGACGGATGCGGTCGTTGTAGCAGACTTCATCAGATTCCCCCTCATTTGAGGGGTTTTTGATTGTGGGGACGCTCTTACTTGCAGGCGCAAGCCCCTGCAGTTAATTACACTACCGTATCGTGGTAACAGCTTTCTCCTTCTCCAGATTGTCACTTCGTGTCGTGTATGTTTGTTTTATTTTTGGTTGCCTGTGGATTGTATACGGAGACTAATTTATGTTGTCGCCCGTAGGGTGTGGGTTAGTCCAAATCCGTATTTTCTTAGATTTGGGTTTTGGTTTGGGTTTAAGGATACGTTAGTCTCATTTGAGACTAAGATCAACTTAAACGTTTGTTAAGGATACGTTAGTCTAATTTTAGACTAAGATCTACTTAACAGTTTGTTAAGGATACGTTAGTCTAATTTTAGACTAAGATCTACTTAACAGGATCATTTAGATCCAACAAAAGAGCATTTGGGCTCTATTTTTTTAGTATAGAGACTTTGCGGTCCAGTTTAAAGACGTCATAGTTTGTAAAGTTTAAAGATATCATAGTCTATGAGTTTAAGGACCTCACAGTCCATGGTAGTTTAGAGACATCAAAGTCTGTAAAGTTTAAGGACATTATAGTCCATGAGTTTAAGGACCTCACAGTCCATAAAGTTTAATGACATTTTAGTCCAGTTTAAAACATCATAGTCTATGAGTTTAAGGACCTCACAGTCCATGGAATATCTGGTTGTTGGGACCCGTCATCTCTCTGAAGACATTGAAGGATTACAACGACATATATCAGAGGTATGAAGAGATGTACCTTTGAACCAATGTTGGTTGGAAGGCTCTGGGAATCACTTTGAATGCCATATGAGATGATCAGTTTTGGAAGACAAGAGTATAATTGGGGTTCAGTTTCAAGAGATTTTGCCTCTGGAAGACTTAGCTAATTTGGGCTAAGATTGGCTCGAATATAGTGTTAAACACTAGAGTACATTCGGCGCTCACATACTCCTACATGAGGCGCTTAAAGTAGTGTTAAACACTATAACTGAAGCACTCACGTGGGGTCATGTGAGGCACCTGCAGATTGGGCATTGCTTCTTTTATTTTACTCTCAGAGTATGCATATAAGTGTTAAACACTTGACCTTTACGACCATCACGTGTGAACACGTGATGGGTATCCATGCGTTGGATATTAACCCTTCAGTTTTACCCCATTCTCTCTTTAAAATGGTGTTTGTCAGGGGTCACGTGAGGCATCCTTTAGGCGGGCATTGCCTTCGGGTAGAATCCTCTTTTGTTTGATAATTGCCAGGGGTCACGTGGGAACACGTGAGACGCCCAAAAAAGTGAAACTGCCTTGGTTTTACTCCCTTTTGTTTTGAGGAGCTTTTTAAGGATCACGTGGGAGCACGTGATACACCCTAAAAGAGAAACTGTCTTTATTGTTTTCCCTTTTCCTTTTTAAATAAGTGTTAAACACTTTGGGAAATCTCTTTTTTTGGTTCAGAGAAAGGGGTCACGTGTTACCACGTGATCATGTTGGGTACTGATCTTTTTTACGTGCATGGAGAGAATCCCTTGTTTTAGAATTAAATTCTTTTGATAGGGTTAAACCCTAATTTTATTTAGAGGAATTAAATTCCTATATGTTTGAAAGAATTAAATTCTTTAAACCCAATTCTCCCTCTAAGTTTTGGATCTGCATGGCAGAATCTCCCCGATGAGAATTAAATTCTCAACTTGTGGGGAGATCTGCTTCTACAGATCTTCAACTAGAGGAAGAACTAAGTTCTTTTTAGAAGAGTTAAACTCTTGGTTTGATTATTAAATTCTCTTTTGTTTTGTGGAAGCTTATAGAATGATCTCCTTCCTTCTCTTACCTAGAGTTTTTTCTTTGAAGAGATTTTCTTTTCTCTCTGGAGAATTAAATTCTCTTCTTTTTTTTTGCTGTATTCTCTCTCTGTTGTTGTCTCTCTCTTTTTTTCTTCTTGACTCCTATTTATAGGAGAAAGAAAAGAATCAGTTTGTTTAGTCAATTTTTCATTGAAAGATTTTTGATTGATTTTATAACCAACATGATCTTTTGGATCATTCGATGGATTTTATTCACCATTGGATTTTTAATCTAAAAGATATTTTATTTGTTGTTCCTGACAAATTTTAGGAAAATATTTCCTTGTATAGAATCTTTCTATAAATTGGTGATTTTTAATCACCATTGGATTTTTAATCCAATGGTGCTCCCTTTTACAGATTGCAATCTTTTTTGTTTGGAAAGATATGGGGAAATATTTTTCCAATTAGGGTTTTTGATTCCTTTTAATTAGAATTTAATTCTATTAGTTCAGAGGGCTTAAGTGTCTATCACGTGTTGGCACGTGACCGCACTGATTAAGCAATTAATTAGAATTTAATTCTATTGGTTCAGAGAGTTTAGGAGTCTATCACGTGTTGGCACGTGACCTCACTGATTAATCATTTAATCAGAATTTAATTCTATTAGTTCAGAGGGCTGAGAAACCCATCACGTGTTGGCACGTGACCCCATTGATACAGCATTTAATTATAATTTAATTCTATTAATTCAGAGGGCTCAGGAACCCATCACGTGTTGGCATGCGACCCAACTGATTAAACATTTTCAATTATTTTTTCAGCACATATAGGCTTTGCCTGTAAAAGGTCACGTGTCTGCACGTGAGACCCGGTCACGTGTGGGCACGTAATCCCCCTTTGGGGGTTTTCCTTGCTGCTTTGTTTATATATTTTATTCAGTTCCCATGAGGGAACAAATGCTTTTAATTCCTTTTAATTAGAATTTAATTCTATTAATTCAGTTGGTTCAAGAGCCCATCACGTGTGGGCACGTGACTTTGTCAATTAGACATTCAGACGTAGATAGAATCTTCCCATAAAAAGGGTCACGTGTTTGCACGTGAGGCCTGGTCACGTGTGAGCACGTGATGCCCTATTTGGGGATTTGCCTTGCTGCTTTATTTGTATTTTATTCAGTTCCTATGAGGGAACAGACCCTAGCCTTCTCATCATCAACATCAAAATAACTCGGTGAGACTTGACAGGGCATGCATCTTCTACAGTCATTTCGGATGTAAACATTAGTTTTAACGTTATTTCGGACATAAGCATTAGTTTAGAGTCGTCCCGGACATAGACATTAGTTTACAGTCATCTCAGACATACGTATTAGTTTAAAGTCCTTTCAGATATAAATATTAGTTTACAGTCTGATGGAGATTTTCTTAGTCTTAAACTAATACCGTAAGTGCACGGTTTATCATTGTAACACTTGTAGATCGATACACAGAGAGGATGAGAATTCTAATTAGTCTAAATGACTAAAAGATTAAAATTTTGAAATAAAGAACTATATTAATGAAAAGCAATATTTTAAAAGAAAGTAAATAGCAAAATTAAATAGATTCTTAAAATATAAAAAACCTAGGGTTTAGAATCATCTTGTTCTAATCATGGTGTTTTAAATAAATATCTTGATTTTCTTGATTTTCCATCTTTAAGTCAATTACCTGTCAATTATTAAAAAGAATAAAGTATACATCCATTGCCATAAACTATCAATCCAATAGGAAGCATAATCCATACGATCTTAGCATTACCCTATCAATCAACACCGAAGAAAGTAATAATTCTAAAGATTAAATTCTAGTTAATTAGAAACTCGTTGGATCTAACCTTCTACTCGGTAAACTTAATGGTCGTTAATCAAAAGCCTACCTTGCCTTATTAGGGAGTCAAAAGTAACCCTAGATTAATTAGATCAAGCCTAAACTATAAAAATACCTCTTTTACACCCTTTCCCTTGATGAGATCTAGTGGCTGTTGTTCATATCGTAATTTTGCATTATTATATTCCCCATTCTTATTCATTTTATAAATAAACAGGTGCTTTTGATCCATGTCTGCTACATAGTTGCAGGTTACAGGTTCTCGGTACAAAAACAGTGAAAATGATGAAAAGACGACACAAAAGTGAGACTACGACCAACAAATGAAAGAATCTTGATCATGCTTACAGTTTGAAGAATATATGAAGATCAATAGACAATTTCACAGAGCACAAAGGCAGCACAAGGTTCAAGACTTCGACACGAAGCAAAGGGTAAAGTCCACGATATTATGCACTGTGGAAATCTGGAAGAGAACTAGATGACAATCTGAGAAAACAAGAAGACAAATGCCACCAGAAGTAGCCCAGAGAAATTCAGTCAACAAGACCACTAAATGGCCGCGGATCCACGGCCAAACATGGCTCTTGGCCGCAGTTCCACGGCCGTGCTAGGCACGTGTCGGTGCGAACTTTGACGGTGTGGCGGTGCGTTGACTAGGCTTCTTTAGGGTAAAATTATAAATACAGATATGAATCGGATGTAACCCTAGGGTTTCTATGATCTATAAATAGAAATCCTAAAACCTCTTTTTGAGTTATGCCTCTTTTTATCAAATAAAATTCAGAATTCATTGTAATGCTTTGAAGAGTGCATCGAATAAAAGTAAGTAGATTTTTTACCTTGCCCTAGTTCTTAAATTCTTTTCTGCCCTAGTATAGATTTTATTATCTGCCCTAGTTAATTAGCTTAACACTTTTTATTCATCTGCCGTAGCTTAGATAATTAGGTTATTGAATTGAAAACTCATAAAAAAATGTCTTTTATCAATCCCCTAATGAATGAGTAGTTCCTCACTTGTTAGGGTTAGGAATAGGAAATGTTTGAGAGATGAAATCTCTCACCCCTTTCTTGCCCATCACATATTTTTTATAGGACTCCATGCATACATACACACACCGCTCACTACGGCACCCTACCCCACGAGGTAACGGTGATACCGTAGTTTAAAAGGCCGGTTGTGCATGTTTTCCATGGAGGTTAGGGTAAGAATTAAGAAAGGACGGACAAGGACCTAGAGGAAGAAATATCGTTTCTTCCCGATCGTCCTAATCCCCTTTATTAATTAATACCATAACACCTAAATAAATCTAAATTAGGGCATTGAAGGCGGTGAGAAATACCAATTTTCAAACTTAACCTAAACCTAATCCTAGCAGGTTTTAATCCTAGTCTAAATCAACCTAGTTTTTAGTGATAATCAATCCAACACCATTTGGAATTAACTCGTTAGAACAAATTGAGAATACACAAAATCCCTGTGGACCGACCCGTACTCACCGGCTAGCTACCAAGCGATGCTGTTTTTGATTATGGTAATTAATTCTTTGATTCATCTTTCGAAAGCGCACGCACGCATAAGCCACACACAAATCAAATGGCGCCGTTGCCGGGGATGGCGTAGTATTTTCTTTTTGCAATTTCGGGTTAATATAAAATCATAAAAATCATAAAAGAAACTGAAAAATAAAAAAATATAAAAATTTTATCATCTTGTTATTTTTTGAAGGGTGTTTTGTTTGAATTGTGCAGGATCGACGAACGGATTCAGATCTGGAAAATTCCAGAGAGCAAAACAGCGAAATAACAGATCTGAACAAGCAGAGGATAATCAGAACAGAAAGCAGAAGAAATCTTGGGAACTGAACCGCATAGGACACCGCGGAAACGCGGCACTATCTCACTTCTGGCGGTGGAACCGCGGTCTGGAGGTGACGTCAGCAAGAAAAATCCCCTCTATAAGCTTCTTCTCTTCTTCTGAAACCCCATTATCTCCTCTGTAAAAATTTTCCTGCAGGGTTCTTTGCGCAAAAACTTCTCCCCTTCTCCAATAACTTGATCTTGTGCAGGATTCTTTGCGCCGCGCTAAAAAAAATTTGTTTGCAAGTGTTTGATTGTGTTTACTGCTTTGCATATCTAAATTGACTTTAAGGGGCTTGATGACCAATCCAAATTAGGTGGGGATTTCATTACCTTTCCCAGGATCCCAAAAATCACATAAAGCATATTGCATTGACCATCAAGTTAATTAAAAAAGATTAGACTCAGCCCTAAGGACTTCACGCTTAATAGGACAAAGGAATAGGTGTAGACATCGACCGTTGATCTAAACCTGATTTTGTGGTGCATAGGCTAGACAAGTAGGGAAAGGTAAGTTTAAAAGGCCCGTCTCACGGTGATTCGTGAGTGGATCCCTCCTTTCTCTACTTGTGCTTACCTGGCCACAATTGGCGGTGAAGAGGCGGTTTGAGGTCCTCATATCTTGCCCTTTAGAACAGTTAGGAGCAGTCTAGCTGACCTAGGTGACCCTAGATCTAGACTTGATTGTACATTTGTGATTGATTGAAAGTGTGTCTAAATCTTTTATTGAAAATCTTTTTGCAAAAAGCCCTTTATAAAAAAACACAGAAAGAAAAATTTTTACAAAAAAAAAAATTGCAACTTGTCGCTAAGAAATCCGTGCACCCCACTCACACCCACTTTCCTCTCATTGACGTTTTCTTACCCCCACTGTCTGTTTTTCACCTTTTGACCACACTACCTCATTAGTGTATGTTCGGTTGGACTAGGGATACTAGTGCCCGATTAGTCCGTGTCTCGTTAGTACCGACTGATGACGCTTTCGACTCCGAAGTCGAAATTCCTTCACTTCTTTACCTTCACCTTCACATTCTTCGTCTTCTAAGGAGATGTCGAGATTTAATCCTAACAACACCTTACCCGCGGGACTAATTCCACCTTCGCTAGGTGCGAATAACCCACAACACCCACCTGTTGAAGCGCCCCAACGAATCGTGCTCCGGGATCTTTTCTACCCTATCCGCACCGCCTTACCTACTTGTCTTTCACTCTCACCGGCAAATGGGGATAACTTTGAGATCAAACCCCACTTCATCAACATGTTGCCAAAATTTCATGGACTGGAATCCGAAGATGCCTATATGTTCATAAACAAATTCCAGAATGTTTGCGCAATGATGAAGACAACATAACTTTCTGATGATACTATAAGGCTACGTGTCATTCCATTTACCTTATGTGACCTAGCCGAGAAATGGTTATATAGCACAGCATCACACTCGATTAAAAATTGGGAAGAGTTTGTTAAAGCTTTTCTAAAAAAGTTTTACCCACATCACAAGACTGCCAGAATTCGAAATGAGATCATTCAATTTTCCCAGCTTCCTTCTGAACCCTTTTGGAAGTGTTTTGAAAGATTTAAAGACCTACTTGTTCAATGTCCTCACCACGGTATCGAAAATTGGCAACTTTGCCAAACTTTATACGAGGGATTAAACCCAGCAACTAAGCAGTTGTTGGAAGCCATTTGTCAATGTCACTTTCTAACAAAATCAAGCGAAGAAGCTTGGCAGTTTCTCGACGATCTTGCTGAACAAACACTTCAGTGGGAAAGCAGTAAGACCACCTCATCTTCTTCAACAGGTCAGTCTAGGGCAGGCATATATCAACTAGATATGTCGATTGCAATGAAGGCCGAAATGGCCGCACTTACGAAAAATCTAGAAGCAATTGAGACTAAAATCTCATCGCCTTCTCTTGCCTTTGCTTTACCCCCACGAACTGTTTGTGCTTGTTGTTCGGATCCATCCCATCTTATCGAAGAGTGTCCTTACAATCCACCTGTTCAAGGACAAGATCAAGTCAATGTTGCTTTTCAGCAAAGACAAAGAAATGATCTTTACTCTTCGACTTATAATCCGGGTTGGAGGAGCCACCCAAATTTTGCTTGGAATCAAAATCAACAATTCCAAGGCAATAACAACTTTCAAAGGCCTCCTCCTCCACAACAACAAGCACCTCAACAAACTCAATACCAGCAACCTTTCCAACCACAACCTTACCCAAACCAAATGAACAATTTTGTGCCTAACAACTCTTATCCTCAAAACAATTTTGTTCAACCAAATAACGATAAGGTTATCTCGCTAGAAAGAAGTTTAGATGCGTTTCTAAAACAATCTACACAATCCGCAGCAAGGTTAGAGACTTCCATTCAATCTTTGGTGCAAAACAGTGCTTCACATGATCAAAGCATCAAATCAATTGAGGCCCAAATTGCACAATTAAATGCTGCGTTGAGCGAGCGAGAAAAGGGAAAGCTTCCATCTCAACCATTGCCAAATCCCGGTCACACACACAATGCATATGTTGCATATGAACAGCAAAATCATAATGTAAATGCTGTGACCACGTTGAGATCTGGAAAAGTGTTGCACAATAACGTGGGTATTAGTAATGACACCCCTGCCGGTGGTTCTTCTTCTTCATCATCATCTTCTTCTTCGTCTTCATCTTCTTTAGAGCCTATTCTTCATTCTTCACAAGGCTCTACTTCTTCTAATTTGAACGGACCAACTTCTCACTTCACGAACACACCTACACCAGGATCCATTCCAACTCCGCAATCTACTCCACAAACATTGAACTCAACAAATTTTCAAAATATTCCTTTTCCAAACAGGTTGAGATTCAATAAACCAACTCCACAAATGGAGAAGATTGTAGAGTTGTTCAAACAGGTTAGCATAAATATACCTCTCTTGGATGCAATCCAACAAGTCCCTTCTTACGCGAAAATCTTAAAGGACTTATGCACCAAGAAGAGGAAGTCACAAGTACCAAAGAAAGTTTTCGTGGCTAGTGTTGTAAGTGATGCTCTTGTCCAATCTTTACCCCAAAAACATAAGGACTCTGGCTGTCCTACCATTTCGATAACAATTGGGGATAAGAACATCAATAGAGCACTTTTAGATCTTGGTGCTAGTGTCAATTTGCTACCCTATTCAGTATACGAACAATTAGGCGTTGGAGAGCTTAAACCCACTCATTGTAGTCTCCAAATGGCCGACCGATCCATCACCCATCCTAGGGGTGAGTTAGAGGATGTGTTAATTAAAGTAAGGGATTTCATTTTTCCCGTTGACTTCATTGTTATGGATACACAACCTGTAGCTAACCCCCGGAGTCAAATTCCGGTGATACTCGGTCGACCATTCCTTGCGACTTCTAATGCGGTGATAAATTGTCATAATGGTTCAATGAACCTATCTTTTGGAAATATGATGATTGAACTCAACATTTTTAAGTTGGGGAATCAGCCCTCCGGGCCTAATGCTAGTATACTTGATGTTTGCTCGATCCATGAGATCACGCAGGAGGACGGTGAGCTTGAAAATTTCTGTTCAATCACAGCAGTGTTGACACCTCTAGTGCGTTCCTCCTAGAATCTGACACAGCTTTCACGCCGGAAAACAACTACGAGTGTTTCACTTTTTGGGACGATTTTGAAGACTCACCACCCGAGTTTGAGTCTTTTGATTTTTCGGATGAGTTAGTCGAACCATCCGACTCGGTTTCTTACACTCGCTTTGAACCATTGATGGAATCCTTCGAGTTTGAAACAGTTGCACCAATGTTACCTTCAATTGTTTCACCTCCTAAACTCGAACTCAAGCTTTTGCCGTCTCACCTTAAATATGCTTACTTAGGTGAGAATGAGACCCTTCCCGTTATCATATCGGCTTCTCTAGCCCTCGAGCAAGAGAAAGCCTTTTTAATGGTCTTACAAAATAACCGGCAAGCTTTTGGCTGGACTATGGCGGACATCAAGGGGATTAGTCCCCTCATAGTTGAACATCATATACATATGATGGATGATGCCAAGCCAGTAAGGGATCCACAAAGACGCCTCAACCCCATTATGAAGGAGGCTGTCAAGAAGGAGATTGTCAAATGTCTTGATAGTGATATCATTTACCCTATCTCAGATAGCCAGTGGGTTAGCCCCATTCATGTTGTCCCAAAGAAATCGGACATAACAGTCATAACCAATGAGGCGAATGAGTTAATACCTACTCGCACCCAAATTGGGTGGCGAGTTTGCATCGACTATAGAAAACTCAACGCCGCGACAAGGAAAGACCACTTTCCTTTACCTTTTATTGACCAAATGCTAGAACGATTGGTTGGGCATGAATTTTACCACTTTTTGGATGGCTATTCCGGCTATAATCAAGTCCCCATCGCCGAAAAGGATAAAGACAAGACCACATTTACTTGTCCTTTCGGTACATTCGCTTACCGTCGCATGCCCTTTGGGCTATGCAATGCACCCGCTATATTTCAGCGGTGTATGATGGGGATCTTTTCTGACATGGTGGAGAAATTTTTGGAGATCTTTATGGATGATTTCTCCATTTTCGGTGACTCCTTCGATGAGTGTTTGCTGCACTTAGACGCAATTCTTACCCGCTGTAGGGATAAGAACCTCACTTTAAATTGGGAGAAGTGCCACTTTATGGTACGGGAGGGTATTGTCTTAGGACATGTCATCTCATAAAACGGCATAGAGGTTGATAAAGCCAAGATTGAATTCATTTCCAATCTTCCTCCTCCTAAATGCGTCAAAGACATCCGAGCCTTCCTTGGCCATGCCGGTTTTTATAGACGGTTCATCAAGGATTTTAGCAAGATAGCTAGACCCTTGACTCTTTTATTGGCCAAGGACACAACATTTGATTTTGACTCAACTTGCATGGAAACGTTCGAGTCATTGAAACACTCCCTCATTTCTGCGCCCATTCTTTCATCTCCCGACTGGACGCATCCATTTGAAATTATGTGCGATGCATCTGATTTTGCCATTGATGCTGTTCTTGGACAGCACATCAATAAGATGCCGCACGTAATTTATTACGCTAGCCGAACATTAAATGAGGCCCAATTGAATTACACAACAACAGAAAAAGAATTTTTAGCCGTTGTGTTTGCACTTGAAAAATTCCAGCCCTATTTAATCGACTCTCCAGTGATTGTTTATACGGACCATTCAGCTCTTCGCCGCCTTTTTGTGAAGAAGGATGCTAAATCCCGGCTAATACGTTGGATCCTCTTACTACATGAGTTTGACCTTGTCATAAGGGACAAAAGAGGATGTGAGAATGTAGTTGCCGACCACCTTTCACGACTTCCTTCTTCGCCGACACTTAACATTCCTATTAAAGATGTTTTTCCCGATAAGCAACTCTTAACCGTGTCATGCGAACCGTGGTTCGCTGATATGGTAAACTACTTGGCCACCGGACTGATACCAAAAGATTGGTCGAAACAGGACAAACTCCGATTTCTGTCCCAAGTAAAACATTTTTACTGGGATGAACCGTATCTCTTTAAATACTGTTCCGACCAAATCAATCGTCGGTGCGTCCCTGAAAACAAGTTTAAGAGTGTGCTGTCTTTTTGCTACGATCAAGCGTGTGGCGGGCATTTTGGCCCCAAGAAGACAGCAGAAAAAATCTTGCAGTGTGGTTTCTACTAGCCATGACTCTTTAAAGATGCATACGAATACTGCAAGACATGCTCTCAGTGCCAACACTTGGGCCGAATATCGCGGAGAAATGAAACGCCGCTCCAACCAATTTTGGTTGTGGATATTTTTGATGTTTGGGGAATAGACTTCATGGGACCA
The DNA here is from genome assembly GCA_030015575.1 of Agapanthus africanus. Lineage (NCBI taxonomy): Eukaryota > Viridiplantae > Streptophyta > Magnoliopsida > Asparagales > Amaryllidaceae > Agapanthus > Agapanthus africanus. The sequence goes on from JASDDO010000022.1 coordinate 775,126,529, forward strand.
TTTCCCAATTCCTTTGGGAATATGTATATTCTAATTGGCTGTTGACTATGCGTCAAAATGGGTCGAGGCTGTGCCCAGCCGAACGAATGATAACAAGGTTATTGTTCGATTTCTTAAAGAAAACATCTTTTCTCGGTTTGGACATCCTCGAGCGATTATAAGTGATAATGGATCTCACTTCTGTAATAAAACTTTTGAGTCCTTAATGCGCAAATACTCCATTACTCACAAATTGTCAACACCATATCACCCCCAAACTTGTGGGCAAGCCGATGTTTCGAATCGGCAGATTAAACAAATCTTGGAGAAAACGGTTTCTAAAAACCGTAAAGATTGGTCACACAAACTGATTGATGCACTATGGGCATTCCGTACTGCTTACAATACCGATCTTGGCATGTCTCCATACCGGCTTGTTTATGGGAAGGCTTGCCACCTTCCAGTTGAAATTGAGCACAAGGCATTTTGGGCGATTAAAGAGTTGAACTTATCGATGGGAGATGCGGGCAGCAATAGAAGGCTGCAATTGAATGATCTAGATGAGCTGCGGGATAAGGCTTATGAAAATGCGGTAATTGTTAAAAACCGAACGAAGGTGTTCCATGACAAACACATTATGCACAAAACTTTTAAACCTGGCCAACAGGTTTTGCTTTATGACACTCGGTTACACTTCCACCCCGGCAAGCTCAGATCTATATGGAAAAGGGCCGTTTTTGGTACGCACCGTATATCCGCACGGTGCGGTAGATCTTGAAAACCTGGAGGACGGTACTTTATTTAAATTAAACGGATATCGACTCAAACCGTTCCTCACTGCGGACCTGTCGGAGGAGCTCCTGTTTTTGCAGGAGCCAATTTACACTGACTGATCTTCTTCCATTTACCCCCAAATTTTCGATCATCTAGCCAAAACATTGTTTCAAACAAGTTTGGGGGTATGTATCATTTGTTTCCAGTTTTAATAAAATAAAAAAAAAGGGAGTGCCGACAATTTTTGACCCTCTTGGTGTAACCTGACAGTGAGGACACTGTCAAGTTTAAGTTTGGGGGTGTGCTCGGTAAACTTTTTTCCTTCGCATTCATGTGTATATTTTTTCATTTGCATACTTATTTTAAAAACCCATAAAAATTGAAATTTTTTAAAAATTATAAAAATTGAAAAATTCAATTTTGGCCATAATTGACTTGAATTTGACAAGAAGGTTAACTAGCTAGGAAAAATTAGATCCTAGACTTAATAAATTAAAAACCCTAAAAATAACCTTTCTTAAAATTTAACGGTAGAAAATATATCTCTTTGTAGTTTACTTAGAAATAGGCAAATTTTGAGTTCACTTCTTGGGCTAAGTCAAAATAAAGAAAAAGTATTGATATTTTTATTAAAGTATAAGTCTGAAAAATAATTCCTAAGCTTAAGTCTAAATTCTGAAAATATATACCCTACAATTTGCACAAACACGAACCTTGAAACTTGGAATAGTAGAAGAGACCTTGAAATGCTCTTGTCTAAAGTCTTTAGTATGAAGGAAAATAAAATAAAAATAAAAATGTGAATAAGAGATAAAAAAAATGAACACTGGTTTTTGTAATTACTTAAGGCTGCATAAATAAAAAATATTTAGCGAGGGTGCTTTATCACCTAGTGCCTTAGACCAACTGGTTTGGGAGCCACTGCTAAAGCCTTAGGTGTTACAAGACTAGGAATTACACCTTAATGTGCAAACATATTTTGTAATCGGTCATTGGTACCTCAAGAAGTATTAACGGTCGCATGAAGAATGTGTGAGCAATTTCATATAAAAATTCACCAATTGAAAAGTACTTTGGACGATGGACAAGAGTATAATAGCTTGATTTGAATTTCCAAGTGTAGGGGTGATATACACACACACGTAGGGGTATGTGATTAGGGTTTAGATAAGAGATAGGAATGAAATATAGGACACATATTTTTAGTAGAGATGATAAAAATTCCTAAGTTGAGATGGAACCTTAGAAGGAAAACTCATAAGATGCTAAAAGCTAAGTAAATCTACAAAACATATATAATCTTAAGTTAAATGATAAGGAAGCGTGAAAAATACGGGTTGATAATTTCTGAGTTGAAGATAATAGAGTTTCTTGTTAGAAAACCTAATTGGAGAATAAAAGTCAATAGGCCGAATTGATAGGATTTTGTGGGTAGTATCCGCTGAAAACCCTCAGGAGACAACACCCCTCCTACTAGGGACACCTAGAGGTTTAACGTCTTGTTGCATGAGCTCAGTGTAATCGCGTTTCCCTGCGAAAGTCAGGCTAGGTCTTTTTTCGAGAATAAAACTAATTTTGCTCGAGGACGAGCAAAAGATAAGTTTGGGGGTATTTGTTCATATCGTAATTTTGCATTATTATATTCTCCATTCTTATTCATTTTACAAATAAACAGGTGCTTTTGATCCATGTCTGCTACATAGTTGCAGGTTACAGGTTCTCGGAACAAAAACAGTGAAAATGTTGAAAGACGACACAAAAGTGAGACTACGACCAACAAATGAAAGAATCTTGATCATGCTTACAGTTTGAAGAATAAACGAAGATCAATAGACAATTTCACAGAGCACAAAGGCAGCGCAAGGTTCAAGACTTCGACACGAAGCAAAGGGTAGAGTCCACGACATTATGAACTGTGGAAATATGGAATAGAACTAGATGACAATCTGAGAAAACAAGTGAAGAAACAAGAAGACAAATGCAACCAGAAGCAGCCCAGAGAAATTCAGTCAACAAGACCACTAAATGGCCGCGGATCTGCGGCCAAACATGGCTCTTGGCCGCGGTTCCGCGGCCGTGCTAGGCACATGTCGGTGCGAACTTTGATGGTGTGGCGGTGCGTTGACTAGGCTTCTTTAGGGTAAAATTGTAAATGCAGATATGAATCGGATGTAACCCTAGGGTTTCTATGATCTATAAATAGAAATCCTAAAACCTCTTTTTGAGGTATGCCTCTTTTTATCAAATAAAATTCAGAATTCATTGTAATGCTTTGAAGAGTGCATCGAATAAAAGTAAGTAGATTTTTTACCTTGCCCTAGTTTTTAAATTCTTTTCTGCCCTAATATAGATTTTATTATCTGCCCTAGTTAATTAGCTTAGCACTTTTTATTCATCTGCCGTAGCTTAGATAATTAGGTTATTGAATTGAAAACTCATAAAAAAATGTCTTTTATCAATCCCATAATGAGTGAGTAGTTCCTCACTTGTTAGGGTTAGGAATAGGAAAGGTTTGAGAGATGAAATCTCTCACCCCTTTCTTGCCCATCACATATTTTTTATAGGACTCCATGCATACATACACACACCGCTCACTACGGCACCCTACCCTACGAGGTAACGGTGATACCGTAGTTTAAAAGACCGGTTGTGCATGTTTTCCATGGAGGTTAGGGTAAGAATTAAGAAAGGACGGACAAGGACCTAGAGGAAGAAACATCGTTTCTTCCCGATCGTCCTAATCCCCTTTATTAATTATTACCATAACACCTAAATATATCTAAATTAGGGCATTGAAGGCGGTGAGAAATACCAATTTCCAAACTTAACCTAAACCTAATCCTAGCAAGGTTTTAATCCTAGTCAAAATCAACCTAGTTTTTAGTGATAATCAATCCAACACAATTTAGAATTAACTCGTTAGAACAAATTGAGAATACAAAAAATCCCTGTGGACTGATCCGTACTCACCGGCTAGCTACCAAGTGACGCCGTTCTTGATTGCGGTAATTAATTTTTTGATTCATCTTTCGAAAGAGCACGCACGCATAAGCCACACACAAATCAGCTGTCAATCATGAGATCATCAAGTTTATCGGTGATATATTTATACAGATTTATTTTTATAATTAATAGAGTTGTCTTTAAAACTTAAAAGAAAGCATGAACATTGCAATCACACACCCATCATAGCTCAAGAATTATCCAACCTTAGATAGATAATTACCTACTCATAGCAAAAGAATAAATGCATATAATAAAAAGGAAATTCATTGCATAAAAATTAAGGAAATAACTTATAAAACTTTGATCCACTCAAACACTAGATGGCTGTCAACTAAAAGAGAAAATCCCCTACCTTAAAATAATAATACTGCAGTATATAGGCTCTCTGGCCGATTATAAGAGATAGAAACATATATTTTTAAAACCATGAGATGCACGTGAAAAATTATGAGAAAATACGAACAAAGGGCAACGAATCGCCAGCCTTAGGCGGCTTTTAGCCGGCCTTTTTGGCCCAAATGGATCCCAATTTGGTATGGTGACTTGGCTCTCTATGTTGACTCGTTTGGCTATCTGCTTGGTTTTTTGGCTCGACTCTTATATCAGTTTCTTCATTAAATTGTTTACGTCCAACACACGTAAGTTCATATTTTGTGTGCTCTTGCAATTGAGACCTTATAATTTGCATTTATTCACAAAACATAAATTGAGTAGCATTAAATAGATAAAATAAGGTAAATACGGATATAAAAATGTGCAATAAATTACATCTATCAAATACCCCCACACTTACCTTTTACTAGATCTCGAGCAAACAAAAAATAAAAACTAAGAAAAATAAAAACTACATAAGGTCTATCTAATATGTTCCTTTTCACAGGCATTGCGATTTCACTTAGCACGTGTAATAAACCGTTAAACCCCAAGGTTACCCAAGTGGACGAGTGTTGTCTCGTGAGGGTTTTCAGCGGATACTACCTACAAAATCCCTAAAAAGAAAAAGAAAATAAGTAAAAAGAAAATGAAAGAAAAGAAAAAGAACAAAAAATAAAGGAATAGAAAAACTACAAATCTATAGACAAGAAAAAGTGAAAACAAATAAAAAGTAGAATCTCGCTAGTTTTTCAGTTTTCAAGAACCATCATCCTAAAGTATCGTTTCAATTCCGGAAATTCTATTCTCCTTTAATAGAGCTTGATCATATTCTTCACGCCCCTCTTTCTCTTAAACATAGATCCTATACCCTTACGTGTGTGTGTAAAATATCCTTAAACTCGAGAATTCAGTTCAAGCTATAGTAGCAATGCCTCATATCCTTGTATTTATTCTTTTTTTATTTATTTATAACGCCACAACACCTTTCAGTGCGACTACCTTGTGCTTCGTGAGACCCGGATAACCGATTACTCAGTGTATGGGTTTTATATTTTCTAGTCTTGTTAATTTACCCCTTTATGAGTTTCAGCAGTGACACCCAAACCAGTTGGCTTTAGGGCACTAGGTGACGAAACACCCCCAAGGGCATGAACGCTCATACGTCCTAAGTAACCTACAAAACCACTTATTTTATGATATACCATTTTTTAATACTTTGGCACCCTTCAGTAGTTTAGACTACTACTAAGCACATCTTTTATTTTACTTAGATACTTCGGCAAAGATATTTCTAGGTATCCTCTACTATCTCAAGCTTTCAAGATTCGTGCTCGTGCATATTGTAGGGTGTATGTAACACCCTACTATTATTATACGATATTTCTATTTGGGGTATTTCAAATCTTGCGACAGATTTCTTGATTATTATTGTTTTTGGGTTTGAATAATGCATTCGGTAACTGTGGTTAGTATCCAACCCGACCCGCATGTTTGAAACCCATCATGGTTCAAGATTACGTCAATATTTGCTAGTACAGAGACTCCATACACATCTAGATTTTATATACATATATGATATACTTTGTATCTGCGTATCTTTTAAATAATACAAATAATAACCAAATAATATTTTTTATATCTAGCATTGCATGTTATCGTACCCCATATCATCTGGTTGCATCCATACATTATGTTCATGTCCAAATTGTTAAAATAGGCTTGTTTGGATCGCTACGTATATTTATGTAGATCCGTACTTGGGGGTATGCATTTTTATTGACCGGACATCACATTATGGTTTTAACTTGTACGTATATTCTCCATATTTTAAAAACTAGATTTTTAGAAGTAACCCAAGTAATTTTCGAAGCAGTTTGATATTAGCTGTATAATCCTATAATATATATTATATTATTCTTTTATACTAACAGTAATAATATATACTTATATAACTAAATATATATTATCCTATTAATCTCTCTCTATCTCTCTCAGCATCTCTCTCTCCCCCCTCATATATATATATATATATATTATTAATAACCTAATAAATTAAAACGCCTCACCCTCTCATTCTCTCTTCTTTCTGTTCCCCGCTACGAGAAAACTCGAACCCAAACCTTAACCCCAACCTAGCCATTACCCCTCGTCGCCCGAGACTCGCCGTCGCCATCACCATTACCCCCGCCTTCATCTCCTCACCCCTCTTCTCTTCTTCCCAACTACTACAACAACCCCCGACGACCCTGATCATAACCCAAGAACCTTGCTACCCCTCGTCGTCGACGGCAGCCCATCATCGCTGTCATATTCTCTTCTGTCCTCGCCACTCCAGAACCCAAAACCAGGCAGCTACCCCATTCTTCTTTCTTCTTCTTCCTTTTCTTTCTTTCTTTCTTTCTTTCTTTTATTAGTAGTCCGGCCGTCTCGCCGGAGTTGCACGTGTCGCTGATGATACGGATGACTTAGTCACCGTCATCGTCCAGCCTAGTCATCACGTCACGCAGCTTCACAGCCAGGTCTATTCCTGTGCGTGTAAGTTTAGCATCGCGACGTTATCCGATGTCGGACGTAGCATCCGTATCTCGACATGAGATCCGATCAGGCAAGTTTTAACTTGCAACATGCTATATTATTATATCGATATCTATATGAATAAGAATAGTGCATGTGTTTTATTATTTAGCAAATATTACCGATTTACAGTTTTACGATATCCGTTCGTATCCGTACTGATAACTGTTTATCTAGTTGCATGCCGGAACATCATGATATTATTATACAACTATATTAGTTTTACATGTAATCTAGTTTGCATCATACTTGGTAATGAACGTATAATGGTTATTACAGATAGATACATATGCATCTTGGTATCAATTGTGTTTACTGTGTTTCTATATTGATTACAGTTTCACATGGGGTATCTATTTGGTTAATATACATCACATGACATGTTCACGTCACACTACCAGACCTGTTACTTGGATCTTATTGCTAATACCGACAATCCTGATTGTTGTCCTGATGGACGTAACTTGTTTTCTACATAAACAAAATCTGTAACTGCTTGATCCTGTGTTGGCATTAGATTCATATAATAAATACCTGACTTGAACACAAATCCTTGGGGGTAAGAGGAAATCAATAATGAAATTTGACTTGTAACTCAACAGTTCGATACTTGTACTGATCGGCCTTTACGGGCTCGGCCAGCCCCGGAATGATGCTGCTGACATCATTTGTCTGTATATGTTACCTGTTTACTGCTTAGCGACACGTCTCGGATTTAGCCCGAGAGTCTTGACCGTAGTCCCGGGCACGCATGGGATACTATTGAGTTACATCAACGATTCCATTATATTGATTTCAAAAAGTTCTAGAATAGATAATCTAGAAGCACAGACTTTAGGATACACATCACATACATACAGTTCACTGTTTTATACCTGTGTTATTTATTTACATTCATGTTTAATAATAGCATCATATCCTGGTTAATACTATTAATTTGATATTATGATGCACCGATATCTGGGTTTTGCATGACCCAGTTCCTCTACCTTTATCGCAGGCTGAACAGGAGTACTTTAGCCATCAAGTCGAACAATGAGGAGTTGAACGTATTTTGTTAGAGATATTTAGTTTAGTTTATTTCCGCAGTTTTATTTCTATTGATGTGAGCTTATATTGGGACATGATTCAGATATTATTTTATTGGATCTTGATTCGTTTCCGCTACATTTATTTCTTGATTTTGTCTACTGTGGCAGATGGACATGTGATAGATAGATTTAGTAGTTTTACTGTTCTTGATATCTGCTTAACAGCCGTAATGTGACTGTGGCGAGATGATTCCTAGCCACGGGTAGCATGGTTGGCTCTGTCACGTATCGTAGTTTACGTATCTTGGGAAGCGAGGCGTGACAAGGTTTATTTGGTATCAGAGCCCTAAGATTTAGGGTTAGTCAGGTTTGGTTCTTTTGTAGTTGGGTATTAAACCCAATACACTAAGCAGAAAACCCAGAATTAGGAACATGTCATGCCACATCACTATCTTTCCAGTCTTGAATCTATAGCTATCTTGTTTATTGAATCCTGTTTATCGTTGCTAATCCTCTTTAGTGTCTTGGCTTCAGAATCATGGCAGATAGAGATTTGCGGTCATACCAGAGGCGGGTTGATGACGCCGCACTTCTTGGAGTTATACATGGTATGCTTGAAAACCAAAAGCGGCAAACTGAGCTTAATCAGCGGCAGGCTGAGGCTTTCCAGAAGGGTCTGCGGACAGTCCAACAATCTGTAGTTGTAGTAGCACCCAGGCCAGCACAGCGTGAGGGCACCATGGCGGACTTCAGAAAGCTCGGTCCATCCACATTTACAGGATTGGAAGAGCCATTGCCAGCGAAGTAGTGGCTAGTTGATACAGAAAACCTGCTCGTTGACGTACAAATTCCAGATGAGAAAAGGGTGGATGTAGTACGTATCCAGTCGGTAGATTACGCTCGTGAGTGGTGGCTCATAGAGGAGACCTGCCTGACCAAGCTGATTAGTTGGGCAACGTTTTCGCAAAATTTCTTGGAGAAGTTCTTTCCGCAAACTGCTCGAGAAGAAATGGAAGAAATGTTTATTAGCCTGAAGTAAAATGGCGGATCCGTTGCTGCACATGCAGCTGAGTGGACTCGACTCAGTCGATTTGCGAGGCCTTTGGTTGCCAATGAGACAGATAGGGCATAAAGGTTTATGCGTAGCTTAGATGAGGAGATTCAGAGACACATCATATCTCTAGGTTTGACAACCTTCTCCCAAGTTCTTAAGGCAGCTAGGGAGCATCAGAGTTTATCAGTGAAAGCGAAGGATGTTCAACAGCAAGCCGTCATAGTGCGGAAGCCGGCATTTACACCAAACAGAGCTCCTGTACACAGAAGCATCCTGATGGACAAACGGGGAATTGTACCCATGAAGTAGCCCATTGTATTCGATCAGATAAGAAGTGTGATTTATGACTTTTGCCATATACCCGGACACCTACAGAAGGAATTTCGAAGGAGGCTTGAACCCTGTCTTGTCTGCGGATCAGCTGATCATACCGTCAGTGCTTACCCTTCAAAGCTACGATTGAGGGATGATATTCAAAAGCCACCACAGAAGCAGATTCATGGGCAGAAGCAGATTACTCAGAGGCCTAATCAACCACGGGCCTTCACTTTGACGGCCGAGGAGGCCAAAGCTTCAGATGAAGTTGTTTCAGGTATCCTACTCATTTATAATTTTCCCGCATTGGCATTATTCGATTCTGGTGCATTCCATTGCTTTATGTCGTCCAAGTTTATTGGTGCACACTCAATTCTGCATATGGCCCTGTCTAGTTGCTAGGACATACACACTGGGAATGTGAAAATTATATCTAATAGCGAGTGCAAGGATTGTTTGATTGTTATATGCGGAAGAGAGCTATTCACGGATTTCTTGGTGATTGATACTGGAAGCTATGATGTTGTCTTGGGAATGGACTTTCTTGGCACTTTCCACGCCCACATCGATTGTAGGGCAAAAAAAAGTGATTTTTTCGATTCCCGGACATCCGGAGTTTTTATTTTCAGGATGTAGCAGATCTGTCGTGCCAGTCGAATTTAGGGCTAGGCCGACAAGTGCCATTCTTTCGTCAATGGAAGTAGACAAGGAGGAAGCGCCGGCAGTAGTTCGAGAGTTTATGGATGTGTTCGAGGACATCTCTAGTTTACCGCCAAAATGAGATGTGGAGTTCGCTATTGATCTTATTCTCGGAGCAGCGCCGATTTCAAAGGCCTATTATCCAATGGCGCCACTTGAACTAGAAGAAGTAAAGAAACAAGTTGCCCAATTACTACAGAAAGGTTGGATTCGCAGCAGCGGTTCACCATGGGGAGCTCCAGTTCTTCTAATCAAGAAGAAAGATGGCACATAGAGGATGTGCATCGATTATCGAGAATTAAACCGGATGAATATTAAGAACAAGTACCCAATCCCTCGCATCAGCGAATTATTCGATCAACTCAGTGGCGCGAAGGTATTCTCGAAGATGGATTTGCAATCCGGATATCATCAAGTTCGGGTGAAATCAGAAGATATTTGCAAGACAGTGTTCCGAACTCGATATGGGTATTACGAGTACTTAGTGATGCTATTCGGAGTCACAAACGCACCGGCAATATTTATGGACTTGATGAACCGAATCTTTTCACTGTACCTGGATCAGTTCATAGTGGTGTTTATTGATAATATTCTGGTCTATTCGGGGAGCAGACAAGAGCATGCAGAACACTTGAGGATCACACTGCAAACGTTAAGGCATGAAAGGTTATATGCTAAGATGAGCAAATGCGAGTTTTGGTTCGAAAAAGTGAAGTTCTTGGGTCATGTCATATCCGGAGATGGAATTGCCGTTGATATTGAAAAGATTGCAGCTGTTCATGATTGGCCAATTCCAAAGAACGTAGGGGAGATCAGAAGTTTTCTTGGGCTTGCCGGATATTATAGAAGGTTTGTGGAGAATTTCGCTCGAATAGCAGAACCATTGACCATGCTAACGCGAAAGGAGGTACCGTTTGTATGGACGGAGAAATGTACGTCAGCTTTTGAAGCGTTGAAGCAAAGATTGACCACCGCTCCTATCTTGACAGTGCCAGATGGTTCCGGAGGATTGGTTATTCACAGCAACGCATCTGGGAAAGGCTTGGCATGTGTTCTAATGCAACATGTGAAGGATATATCTTATGCGTCAAGACAATTGAAGACTCATGAGACGAATTACCCAACTCATGATTTGGAGCTAGCAGCGGTGATTTTTGATTTGAAGATTTGGAGACATTACTTATTGGGCGAAATGGTAGAAGTATTTACTGATCACCAGAGCCTAACGTATGTGTTCACACAGAAAGAGCTCAACATGAGGCAGCGTAGATGGTTAGAACTGATAGCTGACTACGATCTTGATCTAAAAAACCATCCGGGGAAAGTTAATGTAGTGCCGGATGCTCTAAGTCAGTTGCCAACAATACGGATGTTGACAACATAGAAGGAGATTATAGCTGATTTTCAGAGATTCGAGTTGGAGATCGTACTACCGCATTCTTCAGGACAGTTGATGCAATTGCAAGAACAGTTATCCTTGATCGATAACATTAAAGCAACACAGTCGTACGATCCAAGGTTGCAGAAGTTTCAAGAACATGTAGAAGCGGGACTTTGAACGGACTTGTTAATTCATGAAAATGGTTCGTTATGATATGGGAGCCGTTTATGTGTGCCTAAAGGAGACATTCGTGAAGAAGTCATGAAGGAGGCTCATAGTTCCGCCTATTCCGTACATCCAGGAGGCATAAAGATGTAACGAGATCTACGACAACATTTCTGGTGGGAATGAATGAAAAGGAAGATTGCTCATTATGTATCGAAGTGCTTGGTGTGTCAGCAAGTCAAGGCTGAATATCAAAGGGTAGCTGGTTTATTGAAACCACTTCTGATTCCTCAATGGAAGTTGGAACATATAACTATTGATTTCGTTACAGCATTACCATGGAGTCCAAAGGGCAATAATGCAGTTTGGGTGATTGTTAATCTTTTTACGAGATTGCGCCCTTTCGAGTTTTCACAAGCTCGCCGGTAGTCCTGTTATTTTTACTCATGGCGTCCTTTCGGGTTTTCATCCATGCCCATTTTGCTTGTGGACATACCTTTTTTTTTGAACGATGGAACACCCAAGAGTAATTTCGCCGCAGGTGACCCATCTGTTTGCCGGTGGGATTTGGGGATGGTTTCATCGCTGGAGTAGCTATGTAGCCAGTAGGATTTGAGTTGCAACCTTCGCCTTTAGAGCTTCGATTGCAATATAGATCTCAAGCGAATGTATCGCCGTATTTAGGGCGATGCACTAGTTTAGGGACATTCCGGTCCATTATTGCCATGTTTGAGGCGAAATTTTAGTTTAGGGACTTTTCGGTCCATTATCGCCATATTTGAGGCAAAATTCTAGTTTAGAGACATCTCAGTCCTTTGTTAGTTTAGGAACATCTCGGTTCGTTGTTTCCATATTTGAGGCGGATGATTAGTTTAAGGACTTCTCGGTCCTATATTGCCATGAGGCGGCTGATTAGTTTAAGGACTTCTCGGTCCCATGTCGCCATATTTGAGGCAGATACTTAGTTTAAGGACTTCTCGGTCCGGTGTCGCCAGTGTCGCCATATTTGAGGCGGATACTTAGTTTAAGGACTTCTCGGTCCGGTGTCGCCATATTTGAGGCGGATAATTAGTTTAAGGACTTCTCGATTCGATGTCGCCATATTTGAGGCGGATAATTAGTTTAAGGACTTCTCGGTCCGATGTCGCCATATTTGGGACGACGGAGCTTTTTTGTATACTCAGAGTTCTGACTCAGGAAAATAGCGAGCGGACACGAGCGTCTTCATCATCATTGATCTAAGTCGTGACTAGTCAAGCATAGTATTTTTTGAGGAATCGGTCGTTTATTGGCCGGAAGGGTCTTTCGCCATGCATATCCATAAGCAGGTAGGCTCCACCTTGGTAGACTTTGTCGATGATATACGGGCCTTCATAGTTCGGCTCGAATTTCCATCGTTTTGCACGATTGGGGATCATGAGTCTTTTGACGACTAGCACGAGTTCGTCTTGGCGGAATGTTCTTGGCTTGGTCAGTTTAACTATGACTGTGTCATCCTTACCTTATAAGCCTCCAGATTTTGCCGTGCTATAAGGTGAGTTTCGTCGAGGGCATCGAGCTCCTCAAGCCGAAGATGGGCATTTTCTTCATCTGTCGGCTCGTATCAAACCCAAAGATCGGTATATTGGCGACGGATTTCTGTTTATCCTCCGGCCTATGACACTTTTCCGTATCCTTGAAGTCTGGTAGGAAGTACTTTGCGTCTTCATATTTTCGGACCTCATTTACGGAGAAAGGATATAGCTCCCCTCTGACGGTGTATTCCAAGCCTTCTTTGAAATACTTCATACACTGATGTTGTGTAGAAGGGATGACGTTGTACTCGTGTAACCAAGGCCTGCCGAGCAAAGCATTATAGCAAGTCTTGGCGTCAATGACGTGAAATTTGATGTAAGTGACGAGCAACCCGAAGCGCAACATCAATATTACGGACCCAAGCTTTCCTGACGACTGTGAGTCGAACCCGGAGATGGTAATTTTGTCTCGGACCGGGTGTTGAACGTTCATGCAAATCTCCTTCAGCACTCTCACGTTGAGAAGGTTGACGGAGGATCCGTTGTCGACGGGGATTTTCCCTATCTTGATGTCATGGCAGTGCCCGGTGACGTATAACGAGCGGTTATGTTCACACGTACCGAGGAGGAGATCTTTATCGCTGAATGTAATGTCAGCCGTGTGGACCTCTGTCAGTTCATCTTTCATCTTTTCTTCCACGAGGGAAGCTTGGAACTGATCTGGCTCTTGTAATACCCTGATCAGAGAATCTCGTGCCTCTTTGGACATGAGGAGAGTATCCGGTATGCTCAGTTGTGAGGCTATTTTCCTTAAATATGCTAGGACATTGTAATCAACCTTGTTTTTCCTAGACGGGTCCCTTGCTGCGAGCTCTTTGACAAATCCACCGTCGAGGGAAATTTCTTTAGGGATTTTTTCTTTCCCTTTGTCCTTTTTGCTCGAACCTTTGTTTGTAGGTCCGAGGTTCTTTTCAGGCAGCGTGCGGTTACACAGCTGAATATTCTCGTAGTTCTTCTCCTCCTCATCTTTTTCGGATGTGGAGTCTTTGAAGAGAGGGCTGAGGGGTATTTCGTCCTCAGAATCACTCCCGAAAGTAAGAACTTGGGATTTTTCCCCTTCCGAACTGGTATCAACCATATGACAGTTGCCATTCGTTTTTTCCATGCGCATCTATCGCACTATTTTGCCGTCGACGAGCTTTGCGCTTCATCCTCTTAAAGTGTTTTTTATGGGTAACGTATCCTTGCCACCATTTCTTGAAGGTACTGCACTTTTCGGTGGGGTGGGTAACCCTCCGATGATATAGGCAGAAGTTCGGATGTGAATCCTCTCCGTCGAGGCATATGACCCTGGGAGTGTTTTCTACGAGAGGTGGCAGCTTCATTCCCATTGACAAGGCTTTGGCGAACCGCTTCTCTATCTTGATCCTGCTCTTATTTGTCGCAGGTATGCTTTGGTTTGGTTGGATTACTTTACGACTCCTTCTTGCCGTGGCTTCTTCATCCTGACGCTGATGCTTAGCCTTATCGTATATGGCCGTTTCGCGTTCTCAGTCAGCTTTGCTTTTTCGAAAGGTTTCGTTTAATATCCTATCGATCGGGACTTCTGGCAGTTCCGGGAGTTTTACTGCCGATTCAGCACCCAGTTCCTCCGCATTGTTTTCTGATGCCGAGAGAGTTTCTTCGTCATTTAACGACGAATGGGAGACCATGTGGCAACTTGCTACATAGTTTTCGATTTCTTCTTATGAGTCATTTTCCTCATTGTTGTCACTATCTTTGTTATCAAGAATATGCTTAAGGAACACTTCGAGCATGACCGGTTTCCATGTCTTCTGGTTGTACTCCTCCAGCGCGTCAATATACTTTTATAGGTCTGTGCGCTTGTCGTCATACTTGGCAAGCTGCACAGGCTTCTTGGTCTTCTTTTTTTCCTTGAATATTTCAGAGGCTTGACTTGGGGATTTTGCCCTTTGTCAACGACTTTCGGTACGGGACGGGGTTTTAGCATCCTTTCGATGATTTCGGGTTCAAGTGGGCTTTTCCACCAGACTGCTGGACATGCATGTAGATCTTTCAGTATTCTTTTTGTTTTAGCTGAAAGAACGAATTGCCATGGAGTTTCTTCTATGAGTGAGCATGATGCCCCCGGCGCATCCATCTTTTTGGGAGTGTGCTTCTGTGGTGGGTTTACCTTCCAGTTGACAGACAACGCGAATTTTCCCTGTTGATACTGGTCCTCGACCCAGTTCTTGAAGATGTAGCAATCCTCAATTGGGTGGGTCACTATTCTGTTATAGGAGCAGTAGTTGGGGTTATTAACATTGCCGGGTTGCGGTGGACACCGTGGGTCTGGCAATGTGATGAGTTTGTTACGCACTACCAATTCAAACAGTCTCCTCGTCTTGTCGCGGGGAAACGAGTGAGCGCATCCTAGTCTTTCCTCTAAGGATTGGCGCGGGCGCGCGTTGTTTTGGCGAGCAGCCGATTTTGGACCATTCGGCTGTTGTTGCGTGTTGGCAACGAAGGCCGCTTTTCCTTTACCCTTGTTATTTCGAGAATCCTTATTTGAGGAGGAAGGCCTGTAGCCCATCTAGTCCATTTGGGCCAGCTTATCAATCAGAGCCTGGAAGATCGTCGGTTTAAAGAATGTCATGAACTGGGACACCGTCGTTTGAGGATCAAGGGTCCCGATGAACATGCCCACAACAAGGGATTCTTCGATGCGCTGTTCGCACTTAGACCATATATTCCGTCACCAGATCGCTTATTGGACCCAAGTTTTTCCTGGCCTTACCCTGACATTGATTAATGCCGTGATCGGGGTGCGCTCGCTTGCGCTGGCGAACCGCTGTGTGAATAGCAGTTCCATCTCTGTGAATGTCTTTACGGGGTCATTTGGGAGCTCCGAGTACCATTCAAAGGCCGTTTCTGACAGGCTGCCACCGAACTGGCGAAGCAATAGTTTTTCGTCGCCTCCGATATTGCCGCACAGAGCTCTGAACTGCGCGACATGCTGATAGGGATTGCTTGTCCCTTTGTATACATGGAACTTGGGGATCATATATCCCACCGGGTACTTGATTTGGTCATACCAGCCTGGATACGGTCGCCAAATTCTGACGACTTTTCCAGCCGCTTCATTTGCTTGATGAGCTCTTATTTGTTGAGCTATATAATCATCAAGAGTAGCCTTAGAGATCGTTTCCACCTTGGTCGTTGATAAAACCGGAAGAGGGTTTGATGTTTCGCCTCTGTCATCATCGACAGTTATCGGCGGATCATCGGCTGGGGGTTCTGGTTGGATCATCATTCCAACCATATCTTGGAACAAGTGTGCCATCTGCTTCATGTTAGCATCTTGTTCGGCGGCTTCTTTATCTTTTCTTTCAAGCACCCTTCGCAGGAACTCTGTGTCGGTCTCCTGCTCCTAGCGTTGTTCGGCTGTTGTGTTCGGGCTTTCTTTCGGCCCGGTAAGTGCTGCCATTTTGGTCAGCATTTCCTGGAGCTTTTGTTGTTGCTCCTGAGCTTTTGTCAGCGACCAAGTTTTCGGTCGGTGTCTTGCCAAAGCACGGCTTTCTTCTCTCCCGGAAGCCATGTGGACCGTATGCACGACCATGCCTCCAGACTTGGGGCGTTTGGGTCCATCACCTTTGGAATTTGCCGCAGGCAGTAAGATTTTTTCTAGCCTCATCCTTTTGTGGGGGTCGAAATTGAAGGAGCCGTTGTAACAGGCTCATGTGTAGAAGAAGCCCTTCGCTGTATGACGGAGGAGTGGTCTTCCTCTTGCCGAGCTTTCGATTTCTTCGGTCGACGATAATAATCTTTGTTGATCACAAAGTCCTAGACTTTTCGCCAGACTCTATGAATTTGGGAGGAGAGCCATTGATGGGGGCGCTCCGGTTTTGCGTGAACAATGACCTCTGTAGGTGGGGGCGATTTCTTTAGCACCGCTGTTGGAGAGTTCTTGCATACCCTCTTGAGCAGATCAAAAGCGTTCCTGGTTGGAACAGGAGCATCAACTTCCACCATTGGAGCTGGCGGAGTAAGTCCAGAAGGGGGAGTTGCCCCCATCTTTTCTCACTCGGCGCCACTGGCGACGTCGAGCGTGTCTTGCAGACGAGGCTACCTCAGTTTTGGAAGTTGCTTCTTCATGCCTCCGGCTTTGCTGAGGGGCTGTTGTTGGCGTCAACCTGTTGAAGACTGACGTCCTTGGCAGAGTTTGAGGAGGGCCGGCCAATCTTTCAAAGACCGACTTTCTGTTAGGGGAAGCACCTTTGATGACTTCTCCCGTAGCAGGAGTTGGGAGGGCTAACCGTTTTGGAGCAGTCCCTTCAGGTATCACGAACTTCTTTGCAGGCCCATTTCGGTTCTTGCCCAGCTTGTTGAAGACTGAGACGTCATCTTTAGACGGCCTATCGAAAGGGGCCATTGTGGTTGCTAGTCGATCGAAGACCGACCTCTTGGGAGCTTGCTCTTGCGGCGCTGAGGCACCGAAACTCACCGGTAGGAACATGGTCCTGAAGAATAGTCCAGTAGTGGCTTGCGTAACTTGCCCCATCGGCACTGAAAAGATAGAGGCCGCGTTGGGCCCATAGGTCACTCCTTCAGCAGGGGTAGAGCGAGAGTTGCTGTTGTAAGAAGTGCAGTTGGAAGCCATTGATTTTCTTTGCACAGGAGCAAGACACCAATTTTTAGTACCTCAAATCCAAGGGCAACCATAGAAAACCATGATTTTTTTCGTGAAACACGACACACAAAGCGTGGAGTGGAAAGAGGAAAAGGTCCCACCGGGTGTGCCAGAATCTGTTCACCGCCGGAGACGGGGACGAACCGAGATGGATCGTCTTGCCTGAATCTGGGGGCAGATGCAATTTGGATTTATCTGTCCACCTCTCCGAAGATACCAAGTTGATTTATGATACTATATATCGGAGGTTTGGACAGACGCGATCGTTGTAGCAGACTTTATCAGATTCGTCCTCATTTTATGAGGGGTTTTTGATTGTGGGGACGCTCTTCCCTGCGGGCAAAAGCCCCTGCAGTTAATTACGTTACCGCATTGCGATAACCACTTTCTCCTGCTCCGGCAGTTCACTTCGTGTCGTGTGTATTTTTGTTTGTTTAGGTTTCCTGTGGATTGTATACGGAGACTAGTTTATGTGCCCGTAGGACGCGGATTAATCCAAATCCGCATACTTTAGATTTGGGCTTGGGTCAAGGATTTGCTTGACGGGTTTTGAACTTAGGTTGTATATTTTTTTGGTTCAAAAATATTTTGTTTTATTTAAGGACCGTTAATCTAGTTTGAGATTAAGGTCAACATAAACATATATAGGTGAGCATTTGGGCTTAGTTTGTTTTGCTAAGAATACGTTAGTCTTATTTAAGACTAAGATCAACTTAACAATGTTTAGGATCATTTTTACTTAAGATTCAGCAAAAGAGTATTTAAACTCAGCTGCAAGAAAACTTCAGAAACTTAGCCAATTTCGGTTTAGTCTGCTTATTTTTTTTCTTTTTTTTCATTCAAAAGTGCTAAGAACTAATTTGGGCTCTGTTTGTTCAGCCCTTTTTCTTTTTATGTAAAAGTGCTAAGCACTTCTTTGAGCTCTTATGCTCACATATATGTCATGTGAAGTATTCAGTCATGGGCGCTACCCAATGAAGGTTGAACACTTTAGTCCTTTTGACTAAATGTGAAGTGCTGAGCACTTCCTATGGCGTCCACGTGAGGTGCACGTGCGGCGCTGGGTGCTGCCCAATTAGTGCTAAGTACTCAGCCGTTTTGGCTGTATATAGGGTGCTAAGCACTTTTTATGTGGCGCCCACGTGAGGAGCACGTGAGGCGCCGGGCGCTACCCAATCAGTGCTAAGCACTCAACCATTTTAGCTGTATGTGGAGTGCTAAGCACTTTATTCAGCGCCCACGTGTATTTCACGTGAGGCGCTAGCCTTCTGTTTTGGGCACCCGCGTGTTTTTCACGTGAGGCGTTGGGCGCTGTTAGAAGGACGCCTACGTGGGAAGCACGTAAGGCGCTAGTTTTTTTTAATATGGAGATTTAATCTCTGTTGATATTTTCAGAGAGGTTAAACCTCTATCGATGGTGTTTTGACCATTAACGCTCGCCAAAATCACTATATTTTAAGAATTTCGGGTTAAGTTTTTAGAGAACTAAATTCTTGATTTTAAAGAACCGAGTTCTTGGAGTATTATGGACTCCATTTTCTTCCTTTTTAAATTTGTTCTTCCCTGAATCTTTGATTCTCAAGAACAATATCTTCCCGATGAGAATTAAATTCTCATCTTGTGGGAAACTTGTCTTATGGATCTCAAATCCAGAGAAAGAACTAAGTTCTTTTTAAAAGGGTTAAACCCTTAGATGTGATATTATAGGTAATAGAGATATTTTGATCTCTTTTCTTTACCTAGGGTTTGGAGAAGGAAGATGTTCTTTTTTGAGAATTGAATTCTCTGTTCTATCTATGGTCTCTTCTTCTCTCTGTGTGGTGTGTGGTCTCTTCTCTTCGTTCTTCTTTTTTTCTTTTTGGAGACTTGAAGTCTCGGGTCCTTTATATAGCGGAGGCAGATTATTAATTAATTTTGAGAAAATCTCTCATTGAGAGATTCCAATTGATTTAATTGGTCTCAAAATTGATTTGGAGAATTTTACCCACCATTGGATCTTTGATCCAAGGACTTCTGTTTTACAGAATATGTTTTCTTATTTTTAAAAAGATTAGGAAGATATTCTCCCATATACATAATTTATTCTGTCAAGTGGTGATTTTTAAGCACCACTGGATTTTTAATCTAAGGGTTCTCTGTTTTACAGAGAGCAATCATTTTTGTTTAGAAAAATGGAGGGTATATATTCCCAAAATAGAATTTTATTCTATTATTGGATCATTGATCCAGCCCAGAGTATCTTTCTTATTTTGAAAGATTAAGGAGATATTTTCTCTTAATAGAATTTGATTCTATATTTTGATGACTTATCATCTCCGTTGGATCTTTGATCCAACGGCTCTATTTAACGGAGAGTATCGTAGAATTTAATTCTACTTGGGCGCCGACGCTCACGTATTGTGCACGTGGGCGCCACTTAAGAATTTAATTCTTAAGATAGGTATTCCTGTGCTTTGCACATTGGCACCCGTGTGATGAGCACGTGCGGCGCCATATAAGAGTCTAACTCTTGCTCAGAAAGTGCTGCTGTACTTTGCACATTGGCGCCGGCATGAGGAGCACATGCGGCGTCGTATAAGAATTTAATTCTTACCCAGAAGCCTTTTTGTGCTTTGCTTATTGGCGCTGGCGCCCTCGTGAGAAGCACGTAGGGCGCTGTCCCACTAAATTTCAATAGATCTTTGCTCTTTTAATCTGTTTAAATATTGGGGAAACAACCTGCATCAACACGACAGGTTCGCTTTATCTGACAGCTGGAAGATAAGCCCATCGCAAAAGCACGAGCCAAAAAAGACCTACACCGTCAGGATAGGACCAGCTCAACAACAAAAAGTGAAGCGTACCCGTACCTGCCATATGATAACACTCTCAAAAGAGGGAGAGTACGGGACTATGAATGATCTCTACAGGTGCTTCGCAAATGAAGACGAGGACGAGGTGATCTCAGTATTTCCACCAGCACCAGAAGAGTTAGAAGATAGGATACATACTACGGCGGATAACCTAAGAAAAATTGACTTGGGGACAGAAAATGATCCGATGCCAATGTTCGTCAGTGAGCTACTATCTGAAAAATAGGTGGCCACGTTAAAAGACATGCTCATGCAATATAAAGCCTGTTTTGTATGGAACTACTCTGAGATGCTGGGTCTAGATCCAAAAGTAGCGGTACATAAACTGGCCATATCGCCGGACATATAGCCAGTCAAACAGGCGCCAAGAAGGATACGACTCGAACTTGAGATGAGTATCAACGCTGAAGTCAAAAAAATAATCGACTCCGGCTTCATCCAAGAGGTTTAATATCCCGACTGGATCGCTAATATCATTCCAGTAATGAAGATAAACGGGATGATTCGCATCTGCGTGGACTTTCGGGACCTCAATAAATCTTGCCCGATGGATGACTTCCCAGTGCCCGTTACCGAGCTGATGATCGATAACACGTCTAACCATAAGGACTTCTCCTTCATGAATGGATCTTCAGGATACAACCAAATAAAAATGCATCCTGAAGACCAGAAGCATACCGCCTTCCGGACCCCATTGGGCATATTCTGGTATAAGGTGATATCCTTCGGTTTGAAAAACGCTGGCGCTACCTACCAGAGGATCATGACAATGATCTTCGATGAGCTTATACACGATATCGTTGAATGCTATATCGACGAGCTTATGGTGAAGAAAAAATCTCATGAGGAATATTGGGAACATTTAAAAATAGTGTTCCAACGTCTTCGGAAGTATAATCTGAAGATGAACCCTCTAAAATGCGCGTTTGGAGATTCCTCAGGCAAATTCCTAGGATTCATCATACGTCACAATGATATCAAAATTGATCCCTCAAAGATCAAGACGATTATGGAGATGCCTACGCCAAGTACCCTCAAACAACTGGGATCTCTCCAAGGAAATCTCGTGTATATCCAGCGGTTCATAGCCAACCTCTCCAGAAAATGTCATCCCTACAGTCATTTGATGAAGAAGGGGACCCCGTTCGTCTGGGATCAAAAGTGCCAAAACGCACTAGACGAAATCAAGCAATACCTGCAAAATCCGCCGGTATTGGCCGCTCCGGTTAAGGGAAAACCCATTATCCTATATACAACAGCCTTTGAGGGTTCTCTAGGTGCACTATAAGCTCAAGAGAATGATCAAGGAAAGGAGAGAGCTCTGTACTATTTAAGTCGAGTTCTCCTGAAGGTAGAAAGCAACTATTCCCCCATCGAAAAGCATTGCATGGTGTTGATTTTTGCAATAATTAAGCTCAGACATTACGCCTTGGCACATGAAGTACACCTTATATTGAAAGTGGATCCTCTCAAATATCTAATGTCAAAGGCCACAGGAAGGTTTGCCAAATGAGCCCTTCTCCTGATGGAATTCTCGGAAACATATCATCCCCTCAAAGCGATGAAAGGGCAGGCCATCGCCAACTTTCTAGCGGAGCATCTGATACCAGCCGACTCCCTTTTAAATTGCGAGTTGCCAGACGAACATGTGTTCGATGCAATCGAAGAAGAAAATGATTCCCAATGGGAACTCTACTTCGATGGAGCATCTTCCATGACGCGGCGAAAGCAAAACACCCCCATAATCAAAGTCGGGGTGGGTCTTATCATCATAACCCCGTAAGGAGGGATATTATGTTACGCCCTCTCCTTAACAGAGCCAAGGACTAACAACGAAGCTGAATACAAAACTTTGATAGCGGGTCTTGAGATTGCTATCGACATGGGAATCAAAGACCTCCTCATATATAGAAACTCCCAGCTGATCGTTAGCCAAGTAAATGGCGATTATCAGATATGCAAGTCAGAGCTCGTAAAATATGGCGAAAGAGTGCAGAATGATGGAGAGCTTTAGAGATACACCTGATTGTGCATTTTTCGGAGGTGTCGCCTGAGCTTGTCTACGACATTTGATGATGGCTTTTGTTCCCGCGGTCTTGCCCCAGCTGTAGCACCAGAGAGTCATTCAGACACCGTCTTATGTTTAGGTTATGGTGCCTTAGCGATCACGACATTCGACCTCTTTCCCCTTGAGACCGGCTTGGAAACCTGCTTTGCCGGGATTTCCTCTAGATGAGCGTATCCAGTGGGATAGATGATGACAGAACTAAATTGGCGGGACGGTTCCTCCCACTGCAGACCGAGGCTTGCGGGGAGAACCACATGAGCATTGATCTTAACCACGTGCGGGATCAGGGTTGCATCGAAAGTTGAATTCATCTTGGAAGACATCGACCTTAGTTGTTGAAAGTTGATTGCTGCATGAAAAGGCATTATTTTAGTAAGAACATCGGTATATATGTTAAATGAGTTCGCATAAACACTTGATCCAAGATATGGGAGGAAAGACAGGTCCCATTGGGCGTGCCAGAATATGTAGACTGTTTTTCGTCACCCTATTGAGATAGAAATGCGCGTCGCTTGTCAGGAATATTACAGATTCCCTCTACCTGAGGTAGGCTGGGGTTTAATGATTATGGGGATCCGAATCTCCGGCTGCCGCGAACGAAACTGCCGTTAGTTACTCCTCGTTTTTGGAGCGAGCGAACCTCCGATTAACAAGTCAAACAGATCATGCGAACTCAATATGCAATATGTGCATGTTGTGTTTGGGAACAAGTTTGAGGGTGCTTCGGGCTTATCAGGGACCTCGCAGAGTTTTACAGGGGTCCCGCTACCCGGATAGCGGGCTGGGGGTCAAGGGGGCTAGTATCCCCCTTGCAGGGTGTGGGACGGCGCCCCGATAGAAAATTTTTTTCTACCGGGAGAGGTGATGAGTGCATATATGTCAAGTGCGCGCGTGGTAAGGTGCGCACCTGCCAAAATGCGCACCTAGTAGGTGCGCACCAAGGCAGGGGAGGACCTGACAGGTGCGCACCTACCGAGACGCGCACCAAGTAAGAGGCGCACATGACAAGTACGCACCTGCCGAGACGTGCATCTAGCAAGGTGCGCACTTGACAATGTGTGAGGGAGTGAAAGGGGCGAAAAGGTCCTGAATGGGCCAAAATGTCCAGTAAGGTGCGCACCTGGGCTGGTGCGCACTTGGCTCAATGTGCACCCAACTGGATGCTCACCTAGCCAAATGGGCATCCGGTACGTTGCACACCTGGCACGGTGCATCTAGGGTCGAAACCCAATGAAACAACAGTCCAAAAACACGAAGACCTTGACTTTTGAAGATCGAAAGGGGCTCTTTTTCCCTTTTTCAAAGCCTCCTGATGTGCGCACATAAAAAAGAGGAAAAAAGAAAGAGAGACTTGCGCACTAAGAGCAGCTCAAAACCCAAGATTTTGTTCTTGGGAATTCAAGATTAAGATCCAGATTAGGAAATTCAATAACTCTGTCTTTATCACCTCGTCATGGGGCCTTTTATAGACTTACATCTTTTACATTTAGTCGCATGGCTTGTACAAAATTGGCTTTTGCCTATTTAATTAAAAAAACAAAAAGTGCATTTAATCTTTTCCTTTTCTTCTTTTCTTTTGGCCGGTCCCTCTTCATGCTTGGGCTTGGGCTTGGGCTCGGGCCCACTTGGTTCAGGCTTGGGCTTGGGTCCACTTGGCTTTTTGACTTTGATTTTGGTTTTGATTTTGAACTTGAATTTGATTTCTGATTTTGGCAATTGGGTGTAATTTTTGACCCTAACACTTTCATGAGAGATCTATTCTATGATCCAAGACTTTGGATAAAACTCTTGTAAAAGGAAGATCATAAAAATACAGATCGAAACTAGTACTTCTTGTGAAAGTTTTTGCTTTCATTGAATTTAAATGTGCCATATGAAAGCACTTTAAATCAAACAACAGAAATCTCAATCTCTTTGAAAGCCAAAACCTTTTGCATCATAGTACGCACCCTGACTTAGGGCGCAAACTATAGATGTACGCATCACGTGATATACATGTGATCGCATGTGGAGGATGTTGTCTACATAAACTTTTGCACCCCTGTAGATGCACACTACTTGAACATAATCAAATGCGCATCACGTGATATTCATGTGCGCACTTCAAACAAGTGTGCGTCACGTGACATTTACGTGCGCACCCCATAAATAAAGATGCATGCGCATCACATGATACACACGTACACATTACTTGAACCCAGTCAAGTGCGCATCACGTGATATTCACGTGCGCGCCTCTTGAATGAAACTGCATGCCCATAGTATACTCATGCGCACCACATATGGATGCGTACCCCATATTCATGTATACCCCTCCAAAAGGGAAAGACATGAATACCTCATGCGAAGCACATGCACACTATACTGTGCACATACGCACACGAAAAGCAAGCCATAGCTTGGATATTTAGCTAATATATACTATGTATATAGAATTATGCTTCCAAATTAAGTTTATCTTAATCTACAACAAGACTAACGATTCTTAATTAAAATATTTAAGTTGCTCTTAATCTCATATACGGCTAACGGTCCTTAATCAGAATCTAAGTTGATCTTAGTCTACAATAAGGCTAACGACCCTTAGATGAAAACAAATATCACATGAACTGATGGATCTCATCAAGATAAGAAATGCTACCTAGGTTCAAATCCCAAATCTAATATACAGATTTGGACTAATCCGTGCCCTGCTGGCGACGACATAAATTAGTTTTCGTATACAATCCAAGGGCAATCCCAAATAAACAAAAACAATACACATAAAGATTTCTGGATTAGAGAAAGTTGTTATCGCATGGCAATAACGTAATTAACTACAGAGGCTTGCGCCTGTAGGAAAAAATGTCCCCACAATCAAGAAACCCCTCACATATGAGGGGGAATCTGATAAAGTCTGCTACAACGGTCGTATCCATCCAAACCTCCGATATACAGTACCATAAATCAACTTGGTATTTTCGGAGGGGTGGATGGATATGTTCCATATAGCATCCACCTCCTGATTCAGGCAAGACATTCTAACCAAGTTTGTCTCGGTTTCCGATAGTAAACATTGAATCCTAGAATTCAGAGGGTGGCCATCTCAAAGAGTTGAGACCCGGGTCATCTAATTCTAGGATTAGCGAGTAGCTTGCTGCACTATTAGGGGTCTAGGATAAATGGGGTTTTGGCTATTCACACAAACATGGAACTTCGTATTTTGTTTGATGGCTTGATCGAAAGCGGAAATCCTAGTATATCCGTTTTTCATTTATTTTCTGAGATATGATCTTTATTCTTTCTGTGATGTTTTATTTCATGTCTGATATGACTATATATATATATATGATATATTAATAAACACTTTTATATGTTTTGCATCCGCGCTAGCCCTGCCTACACCCTACCGTAAGTTAAGTAACCTTACGGTGAAGACCCGGGGCTCCATGGCGAATGCGGATGGCATATATGTGCGTTCTATTTTCGTTGTTTCTGGTGTGATAGAAAACTTAAATGATGAGACTGTATTAAATTGGAATAATACAAAGAAATAGACCTAAAATGATGTTGGAACCAATTTTAAAACTACTCGTTTTAAAAACCGGAGTCTAAACCACTCCTTTAGAAAGCACTCGGTTCTTTCAACAATATCAAGTTCATTACATTAATGGTTTTTTTCAAAGCCAGTCATAACCCTCCGTCATTTCAGATGGGCAGTGCTTAGTATTCGTGCTGCGTTCGTTAGCTCGGTCAATGTGCAGTGTACAGTAGCTAAGTAATATTTGTCCGCCGCATGCTGATGCGATTAGTTAAGACAGTCGCATAGCCTTGTTGGCTTAGTCAAGAGCTTGTGCGGGTGGGTCTAAATTAGTTACAAAATGAAGGATTGAACTTGACTAGCGACTTATGATTTGTTGGCTCAGTCAAGATCATAAGCCGTTAGGGGTAAAAACCATATCGGAAGTTTCAATTGTTAAAACTTTCAATATGATTGCATACCTTCTATGTGATAGTTGGCTCCCGATTCCCACTGTGAGTAAGAGTTACTCCCGAGAGATTTTTTCGCTTCACAATTAGCTAACCCATTAGGTGACTAGAAAGGTGTTAACGAGGTTATGCCTCTGCGGAAGCAGGGTTATTTAATTATGTCCGTGCGAAAGTGCGGGAAGTCTCCCTCGGAGTACCAACACCGGCCTGGCTGAACGGTTAGCGAACTTGTGAGGCGTAAATAATCCTGGCTAGTTTTTCTTTTTGGGTTTGAAGGAAAATTCGACGAAACAGTGGGAGACATCCTGATTAGATAAATTAATAAACCAATCTAATTTTGCAAGAGCGCACGCTACGTGTTTCTTTTCTCTCTCTCCAGGTAGTGACCATTTTACGCCTTAATAAAAAGATAATAAAAATGTATGATTTGACCGAACCTGCTTATTATACTGAGCTGGGGAACGTTGTTTCCGCTCTAATTTATGACAACTGTCATAATTATGAGTATGGTATAGAGGAATGCAAGGATTTCCACAGAACCCTGATGAAGAAGATGGATTCCAATGCATCATCTTCGGGTGTGTTGGTTATTGAAAACTGTTTCTCTATCAACCCTACCTCCTGAGTATTAGATACCGGATTGGGATCTCATATATGTAATTTATTATAAGAATTGAGAAAAAGTTGGTTGGTGGGACATAGTGATATGTCTCTCAGAGCAGCGAACGGAGAAATTATTACTACTGACGTCGTTGGTGAATATCACCTTGTGTTGCCAAATGACAATACATTGATTTTGAACAACTGTTACTATGTATCGTCTATGCTTTGCAATATCATATCCATTTCTTTATTATATAAAGATGGATATAACTTTGCTTTAAAGAAAAATGTTATGAATATTTTTCTGAATCAAGTGTTGATTGGGTTTGGTATATTATGTAATGGTATATGCGTTTTCAATCGAAACACAGTTTTCAATATACATAACACACACAAAAGGAAGAGTTTAAATGAACGAAGCCTTCTTGTGGCATTGTAGACTTGTTCATATCAATGAGACCAGACTAGGTAAGTTCCATAAGTATGGATATTTCGATCCATTCGAATTTACATCATATGAAACTAGTCAGTCTGGTCTCAAATGAAAATTGACCAAAACTATGTTTACGGGACACGGAGAAAGAGCTACGGAACTCTTGGGACTGATACATAGTGATGTATGCGGTCCGATGTCTACACATGCAATGGGTGGGTACTCTTACTTCACTACATTCACTGATGATCTCTCTAGGTTCGAATATATATTCTTATTGAAACACAAATGAAACTTTTAAGAAATTTAAAGAATATAAGAACGAAGTAGAGAACTAAACAGGCAAAATTATCAAAATCCTGCAATCTGATCGAGGAGGGGAATACTTGAGCACGGAATTCCAGGACTATATAAAAGAGAATGGAATCCTCTCTCTGCTTACTCCTCCGTATACACCACAGCACAACCGTGTATCGGAATGTAGGAATCGCACCCTGTTGGATATGGCCCTCTATGATGGTAGTGCTGAGTTACCTTTTTCATTTTGGGGATATGCGTTTCAGACAGCAGCATATCTATTGAATGATGTTCCATCCAAATCTGTGCCTAAATTTGTGCCCACTACACCATTTGAAATATGGAATGGTAAGAGACCATATCTTAAACGTGTTAATATGGGACTGTCCAGCCTATGTTAAAAGGCAAAATCCAGAAAAATTCGAGACACGGTCAGTTCTTTGTAAGTTTGTGGGATATCTAAAGGATTTGGATGGATATCTATTCTACCAAGTCGAGGAGAAAAATGTGTTTGTTTCTCAACATACCACTTTTTTAGAAAGGAAATTTCTTGCAAAAGAAATTAGTAGCAGTGTGGTAGAAGTGGAAGAGAGTCCAGAAACACAAACTACAACTGAAGATTTGGCGGAACCAGATGATTCAGTAGTCCCCAACGAACCTCAGCCACTCTACAAATCTAGCATGGTTCCTCATCCACCTAAGTGATACTACAGTTTTCTCATAGACAATGATAGGGAGGAATGCATCATGGAAGTTGATAACCCTACTAATTTCGAGCAGACCATCACAAGTGGAGACTCTATGAAATGGCTGGATGCTATGTGGTCTGAGATGGAATCTATGCACACCAACAAAGTATGAACTTTGGAAGCTGCTCCTGAATGGGTAAAACCCATTAGGAGCAAATGGATCTTCAAAAAGAAGATCGGTGTAGATGGAAAGGTTGAGACCTTCAAAGCTAGACTTGTAGCTAAAGGTTTTCGTCAAAGACCAAGTGTGGACTATGATGAAACTTTTTCTCCAGTAGCTATACTTAAGTCCATCCAAATCCTACTTGTCATCGCGGCCTTCCATGACTAAGAAATCTGGTAGATGGAAGTCAAGATAGACTTTCTAAATAGTGATTTAGAAGAGCCAAAGGGCTTCATAGTCCCTAACGAACCAGAGGGCGGTCTGGTACATGACACGGCTAGAGGGTTTCGTAGATAGTGGGAGCAGCGGAAAAGTATGCAAGCTGCTCGAATCAATTTATGAATTAAAGCAGGCGTCGCAGAATTGGAACATCTGTTTTGATGTTGCAGTCAAAGAATTTGACTTCATCAAAAATATAGATGAACCATGTATCTATAAAAAGGTTATAGGGAGCGTTGTCGTATTCCTCGTATTGTACGTGGATGACATTCTCTTTATAGGAAATGATATTCCTATACTACAGTCGGTCAAACTCTTCTTGTCATAGAAATTCTCCATGAAAGACCTGAGTAATGCCTCACGCATCCTACGGCTTAAGATCTATAGGGATAGATTTAAAAAGATGTTGGGATTGTCCCAATTTAGGTACATAGACACCATACTTGTCATGCCCCGCTTCCCGGCGTACGGAGAAGAGGACGCTGTAGGCACGTAACGTATTTACTCAGAAGTAAACATGCTAAGCGTAAATAAGCAATATAAATGAAATAACACAAGAATGATAGGAGATGTAATAAAACAACAACTTTTTATTTATATTCATTCTTTACATACAACTGAAAAGTAAAGTACAATGATGGAAAGCGATGCCTAAACAATTGCATATGAACTGAAAAAAAAAGTAAGTATAAGTAGGAACTAGAACTCTGCTTCTTCTGTAAACTGCTCCAAATCGTCCTGGCTGGGCTCGATCTCCTGAAAGTCGGGTCCTCCTGACAACATTCCAAAGAAAGAAGAGAAAGGAATGTCGTCAGCGAACTAGCGCTCGGTAAGTCCCAAGAGATAGAATGTAATAGATAGGTAAAGAGAATATAACAGGTAAAATATGTGTTTGTTATGCTAACGTAGTTGTTTGTAGCTTGGTACAGAATGTGCCAGTGTATACGAGAGGAGTCCAACTTGCTCCGTGGACTAAGGTAACATGTAAGTATAAGGCCCCGTCAAAACCCATAGGACAACGGCACAGGATGTTCATGTAGGTGTCTTTTAGTGACCGTCATCATGCCACTTTTAACACATTCTGTACCAGTCTACCCCTTTAAAAACATCGAAATGTATATTGTATTGTTTTGCAGTATAAGACTTGTCAAAACCATGGTATAAGTTGTTCATGTAAATGGTTCAGGATGTAAACGGATAGTCATGTAGTCGAGTTCAAGATATAGTCATGGTTCGGTCAAGTCAAGTCATGTTGCATGTTTGATATGGTTCTGGTATTCATGTTCAAGTATTCATGTTGACTTGGATATATGATTGGATTCATGTTTGGATTGTATTTAGATTAGACCGAGACTCAAATTAAGTCAGTGTAACGGCTCAAATTTTATGGTACAAAAATTTTCAAGTTAATGTACAGAATAGAGTTTCAAGCCTGAGCACAAATTATAAATTTAAATTGTTTAAGAACAACAAGAAACAACTTGTAGTTCACTAGTAAAGCCTTGCACTGCTGTGACGTAGCCCATGTGTTCGAATCCCATAAGCCACATATATTTTTACTGATTTTTCTTTTAAATTTTTGGAAGCCCAAAAGTTTTCATGTGCAATACACGTAAAAATGAAAGTCAGATAAAACAAACATGTGCTGAATGTTGTATGAGCAGTTCAAGACACGTGGCAAAAATCCGAGCACCCGACTCTCTAGCACGACCGGCGAGATCGGCCCCAGGCCCGGCGCCGATGGCCCCCCCACGGGCAAAAGCCCCCGTGCTTTGCCCACATGACTCTTGGCCTACCACCTTAACCCCAGTACTGTTTGATTTCTCTAACAGAGAGATTAAAATCACCCATTAATCCAAACTTTAATACACTTTAATTCTCTCTTCAATTCTTAAAATCTTAATTTTATCCTATAAATACAACACCATACCCTAACCCTCTTCATTCTGAAATCTATTATCAAAAATCCTTAAAATTTTACAAGTCAAAAAAGAGTGCAAGTGGAGTTAGAACTAGGTCAAGTTCCGTCAAGGATTCGAGACAATTCCGGTGACCCCGCGACTCCACAAAACCACCAACCTTTTCGTAAATCTCCCATCTCTTCTCTAAGCTTGTAAGTCCCCTCTCTTCTCCTATCTTCCTAATTTAAAAAGTTCTCTTTTCAAAACTCTTCGGAAGTGGAGTTATTCCGACATTCGATTCTAAACTTTTTAAAATCACAATCTTTCTTAATAACCAATCATCCATATCATTACATCTTGCTTAATAATCATGAAACAAACATTGAGAACAAGTTTCATCTTAAAATATCATGTTATATAACTTTTATTTGCATTTTTCGTTTAAATACCACAAACTTTACATATGATATCTTTTAAGTATTTAGCTTAGCATACTTTTAGAAAACCTCATGAGGTAATGACCTACCTCTCATATACACATATCTCGATATAGCGCGATTCGCTTGAAAAAAATATCTTGTGGCAATTACGACTTTTCAAATAACTATCTTAAACTATTAAAAACCGTATTTCTTTAAATTGTGTGATTACATTCCTTGCGATTATACCACTACAATCCATTTTGGAGAATCCGATCGGGATGGTGCGGGTTATCGCACATCCTCGGGACTAGTAGAACGAGATGCAGACCTCCTCACGGAGCATACGATCTCGATGGAATTTTTAAGAAAACGAGGATTTCAATTTAATAATAAAAAAGTTATCTTTTAATAAATATATAAATATTATCAAAACACATATTTTAAAATATTATTAAATTCCACTTTTTCCAAACAAAATGATAGAATTACAAGTTTCATGAAATTACCATCAAGAATCCATACAAGTCAACTTTACACTAAAATACCATGAATTATTCAAGCTAGGTATTTATTCACTGGAATACCTCATTCTTTAAAAGTTGCATCCATGAAAACCCTAAATACGATAATAAAATACTTAAGGTTTATTTTGAAAGTATACTAAAAATATTTTTCATAAAAACCCCTCAAGTTATATTAAATTACAATAAGGGCCCTAGTAAATATAGGTTTAAGCAGGACCAATTCTCTTGAGCCTCAGAGAGCCGAAGAAAGTGGATGCTTGCCTATTTAAGGTAGAAAACTAAAACGAGGTTATCAATGGTAATTGTCTTGGAAAAAGACACAAATCCTGCTGTTCATGTGCAGCAATTACCGATAACTCCCAAACCTAATCCAAGATCCAAACCTGTTTAAATGTCTGACTCAATCTGAGTCTCGGTCTAATCTGAATACAAACCCAACATGAATCCATCCATATATCCAATTAAACATGAATCCAATATACCAAACATGAACACCAGAACAATATCAACATGACTTGACTGGACCGATCTATGGATATATCTTGAACTTGACTACATGACTATCCTTTTACATCCGAACTGTTTATATGAACAACTTATACCATGGTTTCGGCAAGTCTTATACCACAAAATAAAAAAATATGCATTACGAGGTTTTTAAAAGGGGTAGACTGGTACGAAATGTGTTAGAAGTGGTACGAGACAGTCACTATAATACACCTAATCTGAATATCCGTACCGTTGTCCCATGGCTTGATGTGGCCTTGTACTCCGTATACCATAGTCCACGGATAGTTGGACTCCTCTCGTATACACTGATACATTATGTACCAAGTTACAAACAACTATGTTAGTATAACAAAAATAGATAAATTACTAGATTTATTTCTTTTACTTGATCTATCTCTCTTTAGGGACTTACTGAGCGATTGTTCGCTGACGGCATTCCTATTTCTTCTTTCTTTGGAATGTTGTCAGGAGGACCCGATTCTCAGAAGATCGAGCCCAGCCAGGAAGATTTGGAGCAGTTTGCAGAGGAGCCAGAATTCTAGTTCTTACTTGTACTTACTTTTCTTTTCATTTTATATGCCATTGTTTAGGTATCGCTTTCCATTATTGTATTTTACTTTCCAGTTGCATGTAAAGAATGAATATAAATAAAAGTTGTTGTTTCATTACATCTCTTGTCATTCTTGTGATTTACTTTTATATTGCTTATTTACGCTTAACGAGTTTACTTCTGAGTAAATACGTCGCGGCCTGCCGCGTCCACTTCCCCGTACATTGGGAAGCGGGGC
The DNA here is from genome assembly GCA_030015575.1 of Agapanthus africanus. Taxonomy (NCBI): domain Eukaryota; kingdom Viridiplantae; phylum Streptophyta; class Magnoliopsida; order Asparagales; family Amaryllidaceae; genus Agapanthus; species Agapanthus africanus. The sequence continues at coordinate 775,159,584 of JASDDO010000022.1, forward strand.
GTGACAGTCAGACACTTAAACAGATTTGGATCTTGATTAGGTTAAGGAGTTATCGGTAACTGCTGCACATGGACGGCATGATTTGTGTCTTTTCCCAAGATAATTACTATTGATAACCCCGTTTTAGTTTTCTATCTTAAATAGGCAAGCACCCACTTTCTCCGGCTCCCTGAGGCTTAAGAGAATTTGTCCCGCTTAAACCTATATTTGCTAGGGTCCTTAATATAAATTTAATATAACTTGAGGGGGTTTTATGAAAAATATTTCAAATATACTTTCAAAATAAATCTCAAGTATTTATTATGTTATTTAGGTTTTTTTTTATATATGTAACTTTTAAAAGTGAGTATTCTAGTGAATATATAGACCTTGCTTGAATAGTTTCAAGGTATTAAAGTGTAAAGTTTGACCTGTATTGATTCTTGATGGTATTTTCAGGAAACTTGTGATTCTTTTATTTTGTTTAGAAAACATGGAATTTAATAATATCTTAAAAATATGTGTTTTGATAATATTTATATAATTATTAAAAATAACTTTTTATTATTAAATAGAAATCCTCGTTTTTCTTAAAAATTGTATAAAAATTCCATCGAGATCGTATGCTCCGTGAGGAGGTCTGCATCTAGATCTACTAATCCTGAGGATGTGCAATAATCCGTACCATCCCGATCGAGTTCCCCAAAATGGGTTGTAGAGGCATAATCGCAAGAAATGAATTAACACACTTTAAAGAAATCCGGGTTTTTAAATAGTTTAGGGTATTTTTATGAAACGTCGTATTTTGCCACAATAATATTGTTCAAACGAATCATGCTATGTCAAGATGTGTGTATGTGAGAGGTAGGTCATTATCACGTGAGGTATTCTAAAGGTATACTAAGCTAAATATATATAAGATGTCATATGTAAAGTTTGTGGTATTTAAATGAAAATCTCAAATTAAAGTTACATAACATGATATTTTAATATGAAACTTGTTCTCAATGTTTGTTTCATGATTACTAAGCAAGATATAGTGATATGGATGAGTGATGTTTAAGAAAAGTTATGATTTTAAAAATTTTAGAATTGAATGTCGGGATAACTCCACTTCCGACTTGTTCTGAAAAGAGAACTTTTTAAGGTGAAGGAATAGACTAAGAAGTGAGACTTACAAGTTAAAAAAAGTAGAGTAGAGGTAGGAAAATAGAATAGTAGTCCTCTTGTGGTCGTGGGATCGCCGGAAACGTCTCGAATCCTTGCCGGAAATTGACCTTGAGCTAACTCCACTTGTACTCTTTTTTGACTTAGAAAATTTTGAGAATTTTGGCAATAGATTTCAGAATGAAGAGGGCTAGGGTATGATGTTGCATTTATAGGATGGAATTAGGGTTTAGGGATTGAAGAGAGAATTAAAATTATATTAAAATTGGATTTAAAGCTCTATTTTTAATTCTCTGTTAATTTTCAGGGAAATCAAACAGAATAGGAGTAGTGGGGGTAGGCCAAGGGTGTTGTGTGCAAAGCACGAGGACCATCCCCTACGGGGGGCCCGGCCTAGGGAGAGATCTCGTCGGTCCACTGTAGGGGGTTGGGGCTTGGATCGGTGCCACGTGTCCTCGGCTATATACTCAACATTGTGCACATGTTTATTTTTCTGTCTTTACATTTCTTACGTGTATTGCACGTGTAAACTTTTGGGCTTCCAAAAAGTTTAAAACAAAAATCAGTAAAAATATATGTGGCTGAGGGGATTCAAATACAGGGCTATGTCACAGCAGTGCAAGTCTTTACCAATGAGCTACAAGTGCTTTCTTGCTGTTCTTAAACAAATTAAATTTATAACTTGTACTCAGGCTTACAACTCTATTCTGTATATTAACTTTTAAAAATTTTCGTACAGTGAAATTAGAGTCGTTACAATACTAAAGAGTTTTAGTATGGAAGATACCAAGTGCGGTAATTTACCCGCTTGTCATGGAATCACCCTCTCTCAAAAGATGTCTCCTAAGACCGATGAGGAGAGGGCTCCCATGAATGATATACCCTACGCTTCGGCGGTGGGATCCATCATGTATGTGATATTATATACCAGATCGGATGTACCTTACGAACTTAGCATGGTAAGTAGGTATCAATCGAATCAAGGGGAGAAGTACTGGACAGCTGTGAAGAACATTCTTAAGTACCTGCGTAGAACTAAAGAAATGTTTTTGGTGTATGGTAATGGCGATCTCCAAATGGAGGCCTTTACCGATTCAAGCTTACAAAGTGACATAGATGACAACAAGTCTATCTCGGGTTATGTATTTACCCACAACAGATAGGCGGTCTGTTGAAAGAGTTCCAAACAGGATACTGAGCAGACTCGATGATGGAGGCTGAATATTTCGCTGCAAACGATGCTGCCAAAGAGGCTGTCTGGATGAGAAAGTTCGTATCTGAGCTTGGAGTGGTTCCAACCATTGTTGATCCAATACCCTTGTATTACGATAACAACGGGGCTATTGCACTAGCTAAGAAACCCAGCTCCCATCAGCGATCCAGACTTATTCTGAGGCAGTATCACCTGATCCGGAAAATAGTTGATCGCCGCGAGATCGAGATTCTTAGAGTAGACATGAAGGACAACACAGCGAATCCACTCACCAAGGCCCTCCCTCAGATACAGTTTGAGCGACTTTGTAAGATGTTGGGCATGTGATATTGCAACAACTGTCCTTAGTACAAGTGGGAGATTGTTAGATATGTATACCCTAGAGCCCATTATTATATATTATAGTGGATGCTTAGACATGTATATGTACAGGACAGTCTTGCTTGATATGATAGTATGTTATTTGGTTTGTCTTTATCATTCATGTGTATAGTTTTACTTGTTATTACTGTCGCTAATACATGTTGATAAAGCCCATAGGATCTATGCTTGACTACCAGGATTATGATAGGGATCATACTAGTGGAGCCTGGGTAGTCTATATCACATCCTTAAATGTTTCTTATCACGACCCAAATGTAGAACGTGACCGACACTTAAATCACGCAACGTCTAAAGGCGTAACATAATTCAAGTAAGCCGAAAACCCAGAATCTAAACCGTAATTAAAGGTAAAGTGGTAAAATCTTTGTTTAAAAAGTTAAGTTAAAGTGCAAAGAGTTATATCAAAGCCTTTTTGAAGATCGAATTATTGTAAAAAAATTCTGCAGTATCTCCTTTGTAAAAACTGATCCAACCGATAAATAAACATAATATATATGAGCATCCCCACTTGGAAGCAATCTCAACGCCAACCGGCGGAACACAATCACAAGTAAGATATACGACATCATAATGCGAAAAAAATAAGGAAATAAGAAAAGAAAACAATATCCACAACAAAAAATATAAAAGTCGGCTCACAAGAGCACGACACCTAGAGTCAAATATAATACAAATCTCTCAGTCTCGTTTCTAAGTCAAATATACATGTGGTAGATGGAGTATACTAGATACAATGAAAAAGTGTACAAGGTAGAAGACAAAAGAATACTCGCAATCCACCTACAAAATATCACGTCCAAAAAGTAGTATTAGTAGTATGCCCGTGTTCACACCATAATATTGTATTATTATATTCCCCATTCTTATTCTTTTTATAAATAAACAGGTACTTTTGACCCATATCTGCTACATATTACAGGTTACAGGTTCTTGGAGCAAAAATAGTGAAAAAGACAAAAGACGATACAAAAGAGGGACTTTTGACCAACAAACAGAAGGATCTTGATCAAGCCTACATAAAAGATAAAGTTCACAAAGTACAAGGCAATGCAAGGTCCAAGATCGCGAAGTGAACGGTTAAAGTCCACCACAATTATTCACTGGAGATCTGGAAGAAACATAGAAGCTATTTTAATACAAGAACCAAAGAATAAGGAAGCCCAAAAACAGAAGAGCCAACAAAAGAAATTTCAAGGCCCAATACTTCCTTTTAAAGAGACAGAGACATAAAATTTTACCAAAGCTTGGAGTCTATTTTGACTAGGTCTTCCTAAGGATATTTTGGTAAATGTAAACATGCGAATCAATTGTAACCTAGGGTTTCCTATTCTCTATAAATAGGAACTCTAAATCATTGTAAAGGCTATGCCTCCCTATGCCTCTTTCTATGAATAAAATTTAGATTTCTTTTGGAGAGCATCGATGTCTCTTTTCATATCATCTATTCAGATCTGACAACCCTGTGTTGATGTTTGGAGAGAGACATCTGTAAAGTAAGTAATTAATTTCAATTCTTGCCCTAGGTAATTTTTCATTCTCTGCCCTAGTATAAATTTAATTTCTTGCCCTAGGTAATTTTTCATTCTCTGCCCTATTATAAATTTAATTCCTTGCCCTAGTTTGATAGTTAGATCTTTAATTCAATTGCCCTACATTAATTTAGTTCTTAGATTTAATTAATCCATTCACACCGTTTGGAATTAACTCGTAAGAGAGATTAAGAAATTCACAAAATCCCTGTGGACCGATCCGTACTCACCGGCTAGCTACATGTGGCGCCGTTCTTGATTGCGGTAATAGATAGTTTTTGAGATCAATCACCCCGCCGCGACTACACTGACGGATCGGCCCTGCAAGACACTGTGGCACAACGGGGGTGAGTTGCTAGCTCGTGAGTAGTAAGTAACATTATAAATGGCAATCGCAAGCATGAATATAACAACAACAGATCCTAAGTATGAGTTTATGATACTGTATACTAGTATAAGTGCAATATGAATAAATGCGTGAAGTATGAAATCTGGGGTGTAGCAGCTACAAGAACTGAATATGTCATAATCAATTTCAATATAGAAGAACCAAAGGTATCATCGATAAAACATCATAAATCCTGTATCAAGCATCGACACTCAAAAAAATCTCAATATCTCAGGCGTCGTCTCTCAGATTGGCCCTCAAATCCATCTGGTCACACGACTCCGGTCGGTATTCTCCAGATATCCGCCGAGTCCAAAACTATCATCCGTACCGGGTCCACCATGTACCCGCAGATGGTGCCTCCTCTCTTCTTGAATCAGGTATACACATAACTCGGAACCGAGAAAACTCATGGTGGACACCAAACATCATATCAAGAGAAACCCCGTTTTTAAAACAATCATAAGTTTTCAAAATGTATTTGCGGTTTTTCAAATCCAGAAATCTCATGAAAACAGAAATCACACAAACATCAGAATATATGAATATGGCGATGATGGCAATGTACATGATATTAATATGATGCAAGCTAGATGAATAACGCGATGATCTATCTATCAATAAGATGCAATGCAATGCAAGATATCATGCAAGTTCTATAGTGTACATGACATGGCAATTACCAATGGTGTGTGTGTACATATAGGTTAGTCTACGTGCAACATGAACCATTGGTAATGATGCAAGTGTCCTGGTGTGGAGATATCGATGCGTATGATAATGCGTATGCAATATGGAAATGTGCATAGGTATATGTATATGAGGTTTTGTAACTTGGTTCTAAATATCGGGCGCTTTACGCCATCCGAACGATTCCCCCATAGATGTTAAATCTACTCATTGGAACGACCTCAAGCTACTCAAATCCGACCACCTCCTTCCCTTTTCTTGCCACGTCTGAAGTCTCCGCAACCGATCCTAGTATCAAACAAAACTTAGCACATGAGGGTAAAATCCCGATATGACACGCAACAGACACTACACGAACGAACTAACTCTTACGAGTTAACATGGGTGAACTTAGTGTGCTAAACACGTGTAACAACCACTTAAGACTACCCCTAAGAACCATTAACCAAGTAAAACACTAAAACAAGAATCGAAATGTTTGTATCGTACGTTAACACATCGTCTAAAATAAGGTAAAACGATCCCAGATTTTTGTATATGCAAAATTAGAAAAGGTTGCACATACCAGAGGTCTAATTGGAGTCTCAGAGACTCTTCGGCAAAAACATACACCCAGAAGCCCTAGACGGGCCACAAATTGCAGCCAAAAAGGATTTATTGGCGGCCAAAACTTGGAGGTAGGGGCTTGGGTTTTGAGGGTGTGCTCAGGGTCCTATAACTAACTTCCAGTAATGGCAACTTTTCTATGAAGTTTCTGGTTTGATAGCATATTCAAATTGGAAATTCTAACCTTAAACTAAAACTAGTTTTAACACTAATTTAAAATATTAAGGCGGTTTAGTGAAAATTTGGTAATTAAATAAGGATATATAGCACTAAAGTACTCTTAACTAATCGATTTTAGGTTATGATTACTCTAAACATTATCACAACCCCAAACTTACCTCAAAACCTCACTTGAAATACTAAAACACCACAAAACATATCTTTAATTAAGATTAGAAGTGTTTAAGGCAAAAGTTTAGTAAAACATGCATGAGGGTTGCACTATACCTTAAGCTTAGCTTGAGAGAGATCCTAAGCTTACAAAGTGGCCCAAAGTGAGAATCTTGCTTTCACCAAGAGCTTGAAGAAACAAAACCTAACGTTTGTGATGGTTTGTAGTGATTTTTGAGTGGGGGTGAGATTATTTGTTGGAAAATTTTGAGAGGTAGAAGAGGTTTATGAAGAAGGAGAGAAGAAGAAGAAGGAAGAGAGATGAAGAGAAAGGAAGAGAAGAAGAAGGAAGAGAGAATGGCTAATACTAGCTATGTCATCCCCTCTCTTCATTAATTCCATCATACTCTTTTGTATCCCATTTTACTATTATTTTTTCTTTTTCTTTTATTATCTAGAACCATCCAAATGTTAAATATCTAAAAAAATATAAAATGTGGTTTAAATTGTGATGATTGCCTAAATATTTTTTAACCTAAACTACATGTTGTTAACATTATATTAGTGTGTGTGTGTATTTAAAATAATTTAATAAATAAACAAACAAATAAATAAATATATAAATAAATAATTAAATATATATATATGCGCGCACGTGTGTATGAAAATAATTATTAACTAAGTTTTATTGAAAAACGCATGTTATACCGCTAATTAAATTATAATTAACTCTAATCACGTTTTACGATGTTACATTCTTAGTCGTGGGAGTTTCGAGACTGAGTATCGATACTCCATAGTAGACTAGTATATACGTTTCTTGATCCCGACCGAGACGATGGTTGTTCCCACAGCCATTGGTGCCAAAGATTGTATACAGGTGCTCATTAGAGAATGAGTTTCACCGAACGGACTCACCGAGAACTTCTAAATGGTATTGTACCTATCGTTAGATAGCAATTTTCTAATGACATGAGTAAAGGGTGGTCTGTAGACTTGAGATCGTCATAGTGTCTTGTGTGTTTCCCATTGTCCTTTGATTATTACCCTACCACGGTTTTAGAGAGCTGTGCAAACAGGTTTTAGTTGGGAACAATCCCAAACCACATGGAGGCAGTGAGCGATCGGAAAGGATTTGTCTCTCCCGGTATTGGGAGTTGATGTCTTGGTATGCCTGATCGACTGTAACCATAAGTCCATGGCCAGGGCAGATGGGATAAACCGATAAATGTTATCAGTTGTATCTATGGTTGTTATAGGTCACTGATCGGAATGACTTATTAGGTTATTGGGGGTTTGACGGATTCCACCCTCCAAACTTGATATGCGGCATTTTAAGACGAAGAGACTGGACTGTATGGTGAGTGTCACTGATAGGTTCTGTAGGATTTCGGATGAGCTTGCTTGTCGATATTCTTTTCGATCAATACCTGGATAACCGTTACGTACAGCTAGTACCGCTGAGTGCTTGTGGGCTATGGATATGATCCTAACCGACTGCCAACATATTGTCGAGTCTTTAGAGTCCCACACAAAGGTTTCTCAGCACAGGCGAAATGATGTAGGACATGTATAAAGATGCATATAGGATTTCGATCAAACACGTGTATGTAATACACGTATTATAATCAGGCGTTTAATGATATTAACCGGGGTATATATTGATATGACCAGATTATTAAATCAAGTGTTGATTTAATAATTAATATATATTGATATATATATATATATATGTATTTATACTAATATCAAGCTCACTTTATCTTTTCCCTTCTCTTTTATAATATTTATATTTGATATAAATGTTATTATCTATTTGTTATGTATGTATATACATACAAGTAGTAAGTATAAGAATCACACGAGTTTAAGGATAAGAACTAAGATTTCTTTTTAGAATAAAAAGAATGAATCGTGTCTTTTAGGATGGTGTAGAAACCATGACTCGTTCTTATTTTATTCTTAAAGCATATCTTTAGTTCTCATCTTCTAACCTTAATTATTTGCATCTCCTTATTCTCTCTCTTGCTACATTATTCAAGTGAGAGTAAAAAGGAAAAAAAAAGGAAAATTAGTGAGCAAAATTCCTATATCATCTATCTACACTGTTTTAGCAAATTAGTTTAGATAGTTTCTTCACTACATTTCTAGTTTGTGTAGAAGAACCTTGTGGTGGAAAAGTCTCAAGGTGGATCATCTTGGGCATCGAGGATCGACAACCTAGCTTGTTCCCACGATCTCTAGGAGCTCACGGAGTGAATGACACGCTACAAAGATTGTAGTCTAATCCGAATAGTTAAAACTTCCTTTTTAGTGCAAATTTTGATCTTTAGGCCTATTTTCATTTCTTGTGTTGTTATTGTTCTCTTGAAAAATTTTAATCCGCTTCCACTTCGTGTTTTTGAAAACCTAGAGAGCAAAACAATCTTCAAATGCATGAAATAATAGGACAGCTAGAGTGCTTATACTTTATTGGCATAGTATTAGACAACACGTCACAGATATTTCCAGCCAGAAATACCTTCTTAGGCACGTTTGTGTTAGTATTTGGTTCTAGGGTCGCAACACTTGCGGACCGCGGTGGAATAGCAAACAAAATTTTTAAGAACATAGAACCAAACACAAATCCAAAATCATCAAAATACTATTAATGGTAACTAAACTAGAGAACTAAACTATAAGTTTAGAGGCTACAACCTTGGTAGCATATCTACATAATCATAGAAGACCCTATCTACACTCCTTGAGCACCGGATCAAGCTTCCATGTTGATCCCCTTGCTGAAGATGATCCACTTCGAAGGAATCTCTATCCAGGCTTCAACTTCGCTTAAGAACCATTTCTTATGAAGTAACTTGTTCTCACTTTTTGCTAGAAATGAGAAGAAGATGATGTAGGAGAAGATCACTCAATATTTTTCTCTCATTTCTCTCTTTTACTCTATAGAAAATTAGGAGACAGAAAGAGCATGAATGAATGAATAGAGGTGGAGAGAGTAGAGAACTCTCTTCATGCTAGAATAGTTTACTATTATCAATATAATAATAATTCCATTCTAGCAACCATACCTCTCTACTTGGTTCATTTCTTCATTCATTTAAAGAAATGAGGCATAGCTTCTAGAATAATTAAGTGTATCATATACACATGTATTTTCGTATATGTATCATAGACATATACATATATTTGTATCACATACAAATAGCAAATGAGAAGTAAACATAATACTAGTATACATATCAACATATGTTTTATTATTAAATCAACACTTGATTTAATAATCTGGCTTTATAATAAACCGGCTAGTATTATCAAACATATTAATGTACGTGTATCATATACACGTGTTTAATCGAATTCTCGTACTTATCATCACTTCTAGAAATATATGTGTATCATATATATAATGTTTTAGTATATGTATCATATACATATACATGTATTTTTATCACATACAAATAGAAAATGAGAGAGAGTGAGTGAGCATAATATTAGAATTAAATCAACACTTAATTTAATAATCCGGCTTTATTATAAACCAGCTAGTATTATCAAGCATTCGATTAATGTACATGTATTATATACACGTGTTTAATCGAACTCCCGCACGTATCATCATACGCACACTATATCGTTTTGCCTGAGCCGGAAAACCCTCTGTATAGGACTCTAAAGACTCGACAATACGCTGGCAGTGGCTTGGGGTCATATCTGATTGAATCTGGAACACTTTCAGATCAATCCCCTTACGGGATAACCAACAAGCACGCCAGTTGTACTAGTTGCACGTAACAAATACTCAGGTATTGATCGAAAGGTAGGTCGACAAGTAAGCTCATCCGAACCTAACAGAGTCTATCAGTGATAATCACCGTATGGTCCGGTCTTTTCGTCGGAAAGTGTCGCATATCGGGTCTGGGGGTGGATTCTGTCAGACCCCCAATAACCCAATAAATCATGCTGATGTCAAACCCATAATCATCTAAGATACAACTGATAACACTTATCAGTTCATCTCAACCACCTTGGCTAAGGACTTATTGTTATAGTCAATTAGGCATAGCGCGACATTAACTTCCTATACCGGGAGTGACGAATCTCTTCGATCGCTTATTGCCTCCATGTGCTTCAGTTCTGTACCCAACTAAAATATGTATGCACGGCTCTTTAAAGCCGTGGTTGGGTAGCAATAAAAGTACAGTGGGAACACACACAAGACACTATGACGACCTCAGGTCAAAAGACTATCTTGTACTCATGTCACCAGAGAACTGCTATCTGACAATAGGTATAATTACCATCTAAGAGTTCTCGGTAAGTCCGTTCAGTGAAACTCATTCTCCAATGAGCATCTTTATACAATCTTTGGTGTCAAACATCAATGGTTGTGAGACCAGCCATCGCCCTCTAACCGGGTCAAGAAACTTATACACCAGTCTACTCTGGAGTACCAATGCCAATCTCGATACTCCCATGACTAGGAACATTTAAAGATGTGCGTATGGACTATCCGGGCTTCACTAGTATAATCCCTATCATAATCCTGGTAGTCAAGCAAAGATCCTACGAGCTTTATCATCATGTATCAGCGATACATAATAGCAAGTACAACATATACACATAAATGATAAAGACAAACCAGATAGCATACTATCATCTTAAGCAAGAATGTTCTATCCATATAGGTCCATGTACAATTACAATAATTGCCTTCAGGGCAGCTATATCCAACAGTTTGTTTGCCTATTCTTTGTACATAGGTCTTTAAGAAATTTAGCATAGGTAGGAACCTGTTGAATTGCGTCTAAAAAAAGTATGTTTACTTTGACCTTCTTGAACATCTCCAATACCTTCTCTATGTGTGCAGCGTGCTTCTTGGCCTTAAAACGATGAGGAAAAGGTGATCATGGCTCAAAAGAATTATTAATAGAAGGAGACTGGAATGTAGGAGCAGGAATAAGAATGAATGTCGGCTGTGCATTTGAATCAGAAGAGAATGGCTCATCATCAGTTGGTATCACAATAGAATCTTCAGAAATCCTTACTTGGTTATCAAATTGTTTGCTAGATCTCAAGGTTGTAATAGTATTTGCTTGAGCAGGATTCATACCCTGCTTGGGATTCATAACAAGTTGACTAGGAAAGGTGCATCTTTCTCTCTTTCTCTCACGGTTGCTGTTATTTGGCAAATTTGTATTTCAAGCCTTGCTATAGCTTGTTGATTAGTAGTCTAAGGCTTGACCAGATGCTTGCATAAATGCGGCCAACTACTTTTCTAGATTAGAAGAGGCTTGAGCATCAGCAGAATTAGCTTAGCCGGTGGTTTTCATAAAGACATCTGGTCCTTTCTCTAGGTTGATAACTCTCCTATTCTTATTCCAAACGACTTAAGGCGTGTATTGTTTTTGGTTGGGAAAGGTTTATTGTGGGCCTTATCTTTTGATTTTGGAAATACTGGCCCACATTGGAATTATTATTTGTGCTTTAATTCCAAGAAAGGTTAGGATAGTTCTTCCAACCCTGATTGTATGTTTGAGTGTAGGGGTTATTATTAAGTCTTTGGAATGCAGCATTAATGGATTCTTGACCTTGAGGATCAACAAGTAAAGGACATTCTTTAGAAATATGTTAGGAGCTTTGGCAATTTAGACAAGAGGCTTGACTAGCTTGATTAACAGGGGAGGGTGTAGTCACTTCCATCGTTTCGAGTTTGCGCATGATTGCGGCTAACTTAGCTTCCAAACCGATGGAAGTCTCTACTACGTGCATTCCTCTTTTGGAAGTAGTGGTCGCCCTCTCATTAGCACTCTCCCATTGCATGGTTTTATCAGCCAAATCTTCAAAAAAAAACTCCATGCAACATTTTCGCCTTTTTGTATAAAATCTCCTTGACACGTAGATTCTAACATGGTCTTGGAGTTATGATCCAACCCTTTGCACACAATTTGTCATAGCTCCCACTTTGCAATCCCATAGCGAGGAAATTTAATAAATAGATATTTAAACCTTTCAAAATATTTCCACAAGCATTCCCCCATACTTTGACGAAATAATCTAATTTCGTCCTAAATTTGGCAGTTTTAAAGCGGGGGTAAAATTTCTCTAAAAATGTTTTAATAAATTCCTTTCATATATGAATAGTGTTTATGGGAATACTGTATAACCAATGTTTGGCCTTATTATACAAGGCAAACGGTATTAACCTAAGTTTAACCGCATCTGCATTTAATTGCTTCAACTTTAGCATTTGGCAAAGGTCCTCAAATTCCCTAATAAAGATATAGGCGTTATCAGATTCGAGGCCATGGAATTTGGAAAGCGAATTTATGAATGATGATTTAATTTCGAAGTTGTCATCGGTTACTGTTGGTAACTGAATGCATAATGGTAAAGAGGTACGAACATGATAGCATTTATCCTGAAGTGTAGCTTCAGCGGGAAAAACATTACCTATGGTGTTTACTTTATCTAAATGAAATAAGCAGTTTTTATCGTCCCTACCCCAAACTTGCATGCACCAAAAAAGTAAGAATATAATAAATTATATTCTTTTTTTAAAACTAAATATGCAGAAAAGGAAATACTAAAATTAAAACTAAATTAAAATTAAACGACTTAAAACGGGAATTGAAAACTTATAACCTACAATCTAGATCTAAGATTTGTCTACGGTCGAACCACAGCCAAAATCGAAGAATCGCTGCAAACTGGAAGGAAGAAGTGCTTTGGATCTGCTTCGTTACACTGGCATTCTCGACACTTCATCCTGAACCAATCTGGATTTGAACATATAACTGAAAGAGCAACTCCAACGAGAAGGCATGAATCCCGAGGCGATTAAAACACAACGATTCGCCATGTAGGCCCTGTTTCCCCAATATATTTAACCTAATAAAATAGCAAAGCTCTGTTGAGTTTAATGAGGCAGCGCCTTACGTACTCTCCACGAGGGCGCCAGAGCCAATCTTATAGGATTAAATCCTATGGTGGCGCCTCACGTGCTCCTTATGCGGGCGCCAATGTGCAAAGCACAGAAGAGTTAATTACATAAGAGTTAAACTCTTAGATGACGCCGCACGTGCTCCTCACGCGGGAGCCAATGTGCAAAGCACAGGAATACCCATCTTAAGAATTAAATTCTTAAGTGGCACCCACGTGCACGACACGTGAGAGCCAGCCCTTAGGTAGAATTAAATTCTACAATACTCTCTGTTAAACAGAGCCGTTGGATCAAAGATCCAACGGAGAAGATAAATCATCAAAATACTGAATTAAATTCCGTTGGGAGAAAACATTTCCCAAATCTTTCTGAAATAAGAAAGGTAATCTTGGTTGGATTAAAAATCCAATTGTAGAATAAAATTTTATTCTGGAATATATTCCTCAATCTTTCTAAATAAGAAATATTGCTCTCTATAAAACAGAGAACCGTTGGATTAAAAATCTAATGGTGATTAAAAATCACCGTTTTACAGAATAAATTCTGTATAGAGAAAATATTTCCCCAATCTCGTTACAAACCCAAAATCATATTCTGTAAAAACAGAAGTCCTTGGATCAAAAATCCAATGGTGGGTAAAATTCCCCGTATCAATTTTGAGACCAATTAAATCAATTGGAACCTCTCAATGAGAGATTTTCTCAAAACTAATCAACAATTTGCCTTACCTATATAAAGGACCTGAGGCTTCAAGTCTCTGAGGCACAGAGAGAGGCACAGAGAGAGACACACACAGAGAGAGAGAAACGGAGAGAGAAAACGGAGGGAGACCACAGATAGAAAGAACAAAGAATTCAATTCTCAAACAAGAAGAGCTCCATTCTCGAAACCCTAGGTAAAGAAAATATCGAGATCAAAACATCTCCTTTACCTAACATATTTAAGGGTTGAACCATTCTAAAAGAACTTAGTTTTTTCTCTGGATTTGAGATCCACAAGACAAGTCTCCCACAAGTTGAGAATTTAATTCTCATCGGGAAGATCTTGTTCTTGAGAATCAAAAACTCTGGGAAGAACAAATTTAAAAGAGAAAGAATATGGAGTCCATAATACTCCAGGAACTCAGTTCCTTCGAATCAAGAACTTAGTTCTTAAAAAGAATATGATCCCAGATCCTCAAAATAGTGATCTTGGTGATCGTTAATGGTCAAAATACCATCAACAGAGATTAAATCTCCATATAAAAGAAAATAGCACCTCACGTGCTTCCCACATGGCCACCCCTCTTTAACAGCCCCCAGCGCCTCACATGCTCCTCACGCGGGCGCCACATAAAAGTGCTTAGCATTTCACATACAGCGAAACAGCTAAGTGCTTAGCACTGATTGGGCAGCGCCTCACATACTCTTCACGTGGGTGCCATCAAAAAAGAAAAGGAGAGAAAAGTGCCCAACACTCCATAAACAGCCAAAGTGGTAGAGTGCTCAACGCCCATAATCAAATGCTTCAATTGACACTCATGTGAGTGTCAGAGCGTCAAATAAGTACTTAGCACTTTTTCATAAAAAGAAAAGGGTTGAACCGACAGAGCCCAAATGAGTGCTTAGAACTTTTTGAATAAGAGTAGGAAGACTAAGCCCAAATTGGCCAAGCTTCTGAAGTTTCTTGCAGCTGAGCCTAAATGCTCTTTTGATGGATCTTAAGTAAAAATGACCCTTAAAAACATTATTGAGCCGATCTTAGTCTCAAACATGATTAATGATCACTCCTTGATGATATCAAAAATGATATTCATCCTATATCTCCTAGGGTAATCATAGTCTCAAATATGACCAACGATTCTTAGATCCACCGCAATCGCTTTTCCCTCAAATACGGGATTTGGTTCAAGGGTACATCTTTACACACTTTTGATATATGTCGTTGTAATTCCTCAACGACTTCAGAGAGGTGGCAGGTCCCGACAACCAACAACTTATCTCGTCATACATTGATGCATTTCCAGAATGACGCACACACCTCAAATACCCGCCTAAAACATGGCGATAATGGACCGAAATGACCTTAAACTACCATTCGTCCCTAAAACGAGAATTTTGGACCGAAATGTCCTTAAACTAATATTTGCCCAAATATGGCGATAATGGACCGTGACATCCTGAGCCCTAAATGCTCATATATATTTAAGTTGATCTTAATCTCAAATAAGATTAACGGTCCTTAAATAAATCAAACCCAAATAAAAAATATACAGATTTGGACTAATCCATGCCCTACGGGCGATGACACAAACTAGTCTCCGTATACAATCCACGGGCAACCTAAACAAACAAAAACACACACGGCACGAAATGAACTTCCGGAGCAGGAGAAAATAGTTATCGCAATCCAGTAACGTAATTAACTGCAGGGGCTTGCGCCTGCAGGGAAGAACATCCCCACTATCAAAAAACTCCTCATAAAATGAGGGGGAATCTGATAAAGTCTGCTACAACGGTCGCATCCGTCCAAACCTCCGTTATACGGAGCCATAAATCAACTTGGTATCTTCGGAGAGGTGGACGGATAAATATAAATAGCATCTGCCCCCAGATTCAGGCAAGACGGCCCATCCCGATTCATCCCCGTTTCCGGCGGTGAACAGATTCTGGCACGTTCGGTGGGACCTTTTCCTCTTTCCACTCCACACTTCGTGTGTCATGTTCGCGAACAAAATCGCGGTTCGCTATGGTTGCCCTTGGATTCGAGGTACTAATTTAGTGTCTTGTGAGAAAATCGATGGCTTCCAACTGCACAACTTGTAATAGCAACTCCCGCTCTGTTCTAACTAGAGGAGTGACTTACGGGCCCAACGCAGCCTCTATCTTTTCAATACCAGTGGGGCAAGTTATGCAAGCCACTACTGGACTGTTCTTTGGGACCATGCTCTCACCAGTGTGTTTCGGTGCCTCAGCGCCGCAAGAGGAAGCTCCCAAGTGGTCAGTCTTCGATCGAATGGTGACCACAACAGCCCCTCTTAAAGGGCCGTCCAAATCTGGTGTCTCGGTCTTCAACAGGCTGAGCAAGAGCTCAAATGGGCCCGTAAAGAAGCTCGTGATACCTGAAGGGGCTGCCCCAAAACGGATAGCCCTCCCAACTCCTCCTGTAGGTGAAGTCGTCAAAAGCGCTTCACCCATCAGAAGATCGGTCTTTGAAAGATTGGTCGTTCCTCCTCAAACTCTGCCAAGGACGTCAGTCTTCAACAGGTTGACGCCAACAGAAGCCCCTCAGCAAAGCCAAGGGCACGAAGAAGCCGCTTCCAAATCTGAGGCGGCCCCGTCTGCAAGACACGCTCGACGTCGTCACTGGCGCCGAGTGAGGAAATCTGGGGGCAACTCCCCCTCTGGATTTACCCCACCATCTCCAATGGTGGAAGTTGACGCTACTGTTCCCACCGGGAACAGTTTTGATCTACTCAGGAGGGTACGCAAGAACTCTCCAACAGTGGTGCTAAAGAAATCACCCCACCTGTAGAAGCCACGGTGCAGGAAAAGAAGGAGCAGCCTCATCAATGGCTTTCCTCCCAAATTCACTGGGTCTGGCGGAAAATCCAGGACTCTGTGATCAATAAAGACCACTCTCGTCGACCGAAGAAATCGAAGGCTCGGTGATTTATTTGAAAAAGTGTGTTTGTAGAATAACCGCAATCAATAACGGTGTCGCGCGTAGCTAGACCGAGATGAGTACGGGTCGTCCTCAGGGAAACGTTGAATCTTTTACTCTTACTTTAGATGTGTTGAAAAAGAGAGGAGGAATAAAGAATTTGGTGAAAAGTTTCTAGATCTACGTTAAGCAAGAATGCAAAATATATAGATCTAGATTATTTTAGGAATGTAGTTAATATAATAAGAGGGCTTGTAGGGTTCGTTAGGATTTAGTAGTCATGGACGATTAATTAAAAGTTACCCATTTTATCCATTAATAGATTTAAAACTAGAACGACGGTGATGCGTGTAGATTAGGGTTTCTAGAGGGAAAAGGAATCCCACTCTTAACCCTTATCTCGACACGGAACTCCGTTCATATCTAGCCTTTACCAAAACAATCATTAATCTAATCTCTAATCGCGTTCGGAACTAACAAAGAATTGTTAGCGCGCCCGATTAGGATGTTAATGATTCTTTTGATAAAGTTCATAAACTTTATAGGACTTAAAAAGGGTTTAGGGATGTTCATCATCCATTAGCCTACCCTAATCCTATGAACCCTAACAAGCGGAGAATTACTCGCGCATGTTGGGAGAAAAAGAGATGGAAAGAAATTGCATAATTAAACTACGAAGAAATAGAATAAGAAAAAGAAAGCTACCTTTATTAATCAACAATATTCATTACACTTGAATCCTTAGAAAATGATTACAATTTCTAGTTGCTTCTCGATCTCTTCTAAGGAGGTAGACGAATAGTTGATGATCAGCCTGGATGCGTGAGCCGTCTTGGACTTCGTGATCTTGTCGGCTTGATGAATTTTCCAAGAGGCTCTCGGTCCCTATTTATAGTCCAAAGCCAGAAACCTTTGCTTCCAAATTAGGGAAATAGCTGTAAAGATTCACCTAAAATTTGCGCAGCCTCTATCTCCACAATCCTGCCGCGGATCCGCGGCCCAAGGGGGTATGGCCGCGGATCCGCGGCCATTTAATCTCGTCCCTTCATCAAACTTCAGGGGCTCTGTCCTTGTGACATTTGGCGATCCTTGGAACCTTTGTATCATGGAAATCTTCTCGTGGTTGTTGCCAGACTTGGTCTCCAAGTTTTGCTTTCTTAATTAGGCAAGTTTTCTTTAACAACTTGATTTCCTTGATTTTAGTCTTGAAAAATTCTGCACAACTTGGAAAAATTCTGCACAAAAACTCAAATAATATTTAGTAGACTTTGTTCTACTAGGATTTGGTCAATGATATTATTTGCATACATTTTCCTACCAAATGCTAATTATAATATATCAACACATGGAAAATATTATTTTTACAGATAAACCCTCATATGTATGATATATTATAATAGAGACCTTTTTTAATATGAAAATGGTAGAAAAAATGTAATAACAAATGTGCAGTTTTATCAACTGAACAAATACCCCCAAACTTATCTTTGATCGTCCCGAGCAAACTAGTTTATTGAAGAGAAGGAGAAAAAGAAAGGAGAAAACTAGGCACACTTTCGTAGGCAAACACGATTGCACTGAGCACGTGCAACAAGCCGTTAAACCTCTAGGTGTCCCTAGTAGGAGGAGTGTTGTCTCCTGAGGGTTTTCAGCGGATTACACCCACAAAATCCAATAACAAAAGAGAGATGGTGAAATTTACATATAAAGATAAGAACCATAAAAGAAAGACTTTGAAAATAAGAGTTTCCAACTATACTAGCTTTTCAGTTGTCATGAGCCCTATCTTAATAGTTATGAAAAAATGTTAGAAATCACATCACCCCTCAATAAAACATCGTTTTTATTCTTCATTCCTACCTTTCATCCAAATATCGATCATATAACCCTACGTGTGTGAAATGGACATCCCTACACTCGGAGAATTCAATTAGAGCTATCATACTCTTGTTCATCTACCACAGTACTTTTTAACTTGATGAATATTTAGATTTGCTCACACATTTTCATGCGACCGTTAATACTTCTTGAGGTACCAACCGACTGATTACTCATGTGCTTGCTGATTCGGTGATAATATTTTCCTCGTCTTGCACCACCTAAGGCTTAGCAGTGACTCCCAGACCAGTTGGCCTTAGGGCACTAGGTGAAGAGGCACCCTCGCTTTATTTTTTATTGCTGCCTTGGCGATAACAAAACCAATGTTCATTTTTTTTCTTTTCACCATTTTTATATTTTCTTCATCATTTTTTTTTCATTTCCTTCATACTTTGGCTTTTAGACAAGAGCATTTCAAGGTATCCTCTACTATCCCAAGTTTCAAGACGTGTGTAAGTGCAAATAGTAGGGTATCAACATTCAAACGTTTGGCTTCCAGAATAGAATCTATTTTTCAGACTTATTTTTATCCTCAGATTAGTGACTTCTTTCATCTTACTAACCCTTGGGACAACAGCTCATAACTACTTATTACCAGTCCGTTTAAGAAAACTTCTAATTTTCTTGGTTTTCTTAAACTATTCCTATCTTTTGGATGTAATTTTTCACTTTCTACTCTTTTGTTATAAATTTTTTTTTAATGCCCAGTGTCAAAGATAATTCAGTGAATACAAACCTTCCCCCCAAACCTGTTTTCAGCAGTGTCTTCACTGATGTAGCCTTTTGAGAACATGGACCTGTATACTAGGGGGGAGATACAAGGGGTAAAATAATAGTTAAATGAAAAATTCCCCCAAACTTATTCTTTGGCACGCACAGATATTCAATTAAATCCATTTTCACTCACCTCCATTCTTAAAATGAGAAAAAGTTACCAAAACATGGAGATGAGGCGGAGGAAATTTAGGTTTGATAAAGCGGCTCCTGTAAAAACAGGAGCTCCTCCGCGGGGTCAGCAGAAAAATACGGTTTTAATCTATGCCCATTTACTTTAAAAATTGAACCGTTTTTCAAGTTTTCGACTTCAACTGCCCCATGCGGGTGTACATACCGCACCACAAAAGGTCCTTTCCAACGAGATTTAAGCTTACCCGGATGAAGATGGAGACGGGAATTGTAAAGAAGGATTTGTTGCCCCGATGTGAAGGTTTTTCTAGAAAGATTTTTATCGTGGAACACTTTAGTCCTGTTCTTTACTATTACCGCATTATCGTAAGCTTCATCGCGGAGTTCGCTTAGCTCATTCAATTGCAGATTCCGATAGCTGCCTGCATGATCAAGATCAAAATTAAGCTCTTTAATAGCCCACATAGCTTTATGTTCGATCTCGACGGGAAGGTGGCATACCTTCCCAAACACAAGGCGGTATGGAGACATACCAAGATCGGTCTTATAAGCGGTGCGGAATGCCCAAAGAGCATCCGTCAATTTGGTTGACCAATCTTTATGGTTTTTCGAAACCGTCTTCTCCAATATCTGTTTGATCTGTCTATTTGAGATCTCAGCCTGCCCGCTTGTTTGGGGATGATAGGGCGTAGAAAGCTTGTGAGTGGTTGAATATTTCCGCATCAAGGCCTCGAAAGACCTATTGCAGATATGTGCCCCGTTGTCGCTAATTATAGCGCGAGGGTGTCCGAATCGCGAAAAGATATTTTCTTTAAGGAACTTAATGACAACTTTGTTGTCATTAGTGCGACACGGTATAGCTTCCACCCATTTCGAGACATAATCAACCGCTAACAAGATATATAGATTCCCAAAGGAGTTGGGAAAAGGGCCCATAAAATTAATACCCCAAACATCAAATATTTCCACAACCAATATAGGTTGGAGCGGCATCTCGTTCCTTCGTGAAATTCGACCCAAATGCTGACATCGCGGACAAGTTTTGCAATGTTCATATGCATCTTTAAATAATGTTGGCCAATAAAAGCCACATTGCAAAACTTTCTCCGCTGTTTTTCGAGGACCAAAATGACCGCCGCATGCCTGATCATAACAAAATGATAACACGCTCTTGAATTCATCGTTAGGGACCACCTGCGAATGATTTGATCGGAACAATACTTGAATAGATAAGGTTCATCCCAGTAAAAATATTTTACTTAGGATAGAAATCGAAGTTTGTCTTGTTTCGACCGATCACTAGGAATAAGTCCCGTTGCAAGATAGTTCACGATATCCATGAATCAAGGTTCGTAGGATACAGTCAAGAGCTGTTCGTCAGGAAATGAGTCATTTATCGGCACGGTCAAAGTTGGTGAAGAAGTGATGCGTAAAAGATGGTCGGCTACAACATTTTCACATCCACTCTTGTCTCGGATGACAAGATTAAATTCTTGTAACAATAGGATCCAACGTATTAGCCTGGCCTTCGCATCCTTCTTCGATAAAAGATGTCGTAGGGCGGAGTGATCTGTGTAAACCACAATAGACGAGCCAATCAAGTAGGGCCTGAATTTCTCTAATGCAAATACAACTGCCAAGAGTTCTTTCTCGGTAGTTGTGTAATTTATTTGTGCATCATTCAAGGTCCTACTTGCATAGTAAATTACATGTGGCATCTTAACAATGTGCTGTCCTAAGACAGCACCAATAGCAAAATCTGATGCATCACACATAAGCTCGAACGGGTGGTTCCAATCTGGAGATGATAGAACGGGGGCTGTAGTGAGTGATTCTTTAAGCGATTCAAAAGCAGCCTCACAATCTGAATCGAAGTGAAAAGTAGTGTCCTTAGCCAATAGAAGGGTTAAGGGTCTAGCAATTTTGCTAAAGTCCTTAATAAATCTCCTATAAAATCCTGCATGACCAAGGAAGGATCGTATATCTTTGACGCAGTTGGGACGGGGGAGGTTTTGAATGACATCTATTTTAGCTCCGTCAACCTCAATGCCTTTCCGTGAAATTATATGTCCAAGTACAATACCTTCTTGGACTATAAAATGGCATTTTTCCCAATTCAAAGTCAAGTTTTTATCCTTACAGCGGGTAAGAACCGCGTCAAGATTACGAAGGCAGTCCTCAAAGGAGTCCCCAAAAATGGAGAAATCGTCCATAAAAATTTCCATAAAAATTTCCACCATATCTGAAAATATCCCCATCATGCACCGCTGAAATGTAGCGGGAGCGTTGCATAACCCAAAGGGCATGCGTCTATAAGCAAAAGTTCCGAAAGGACAAGTAAAAGTGGTTTTGTCTTGATCCTTTTCGGCGATGAGGACCTGGTTATTGCCAGAGTATCCGTCCAAGAAACAGTAGTATTCGTGTCCAGCTAATCGTTCTAACATCTGGTCAATGAAAAGTAGAGGGAAGTGATCTTTCCTCGTCGCGGCATTGAGTTTCCTGTAATCAATACATACGCGCCACCCGGTTTGGGTGCGTGTTTGGATTAACTCATTAGCCTCATTAGTGATTACCGTGATGCCATACTTTTTAGGGACCACATGAATTGGACTTACCCATTGGCTATCTGATATGGGGTAAATTATTCCACTATCAAGGCACTTGACGATTTCTTTCTTTACCGCCTCCTTCATAACGGGATTTAACCGTCTTTGTGGGTTTCGGGTTGGTTTGGCTTCATCCATCAGATGTATGTAATGTTCAACAATTAAGGGACTAATCCGTTTGATGTCGGCCATTGTCCAACCAAATGTTTGCCGATTCGATCTCAACACTGCTAAAAGTGCATTCTCTTGCTCTAAGGCTAGAGAAGCGGATATAATCACTGGCAAAGTCTCATTCTCTCCTAAATATGCATATTTAAGATGAAAATGTAGCAGTTTGAGATCAAGAATTGGCGGAGAGACAATAGAAGGTGGAGTAAGGGAATGATATTCGGACTCCCTAAGAGGTTCAAAACTTGCATAAGATATTGACTCAGAAAGTGCTGCTGACTTTTGCAACGAGTCAACGGGTTCAAACTCAAGGACGGACTCATTGAACATATCCTCACTGTGAAGTGGTGCAAGATCAAACGATGTCTCATTAGTGTTGTCGAGAACATCAAAGCAAAGTTCGTCATCCATGCAGCTTTCGGAAGCTATCTCGTGGATGGAACAAACATCCAGCAAATGAGCAGAAGGTTCTGATGGCTGACTTCCTAGCTTGTAAATATTAAGCTCAATTATCATTTTCCCGAAGGATAAGTTCATAGAACCGTTACGACAATTAATTACAGCGTTAGAAGTTGGTAGGAAGGGTCGACCAAGTATCACCGGGATTTGATTGCGTGGGTTTGCCACAGGTTGTGTATCTAAAACAATAAATTCCACGGGAAATATGAATTCCCCGACTTTAATTAACACATCCTCTAGTTCGCCCCGAGGTTTGGTGATTGATCGGTCTTCCATCTGGAGAGTACAATGGGCGGGTTTTAACTCTCCAATTCCCAACTGCTCGTATACTGAATAAGGAAGCAAGTTAACGCTAGCGTCTTGATCGAGTAAAGCACGATTGATATTTTTACCCCCAATAGAAATAGAGATTGTAGGACAGCCGGGGTCCTTACGTTTCTTTGGTATTTGTTGGGTAAAAGCGGTGCTAACATTACTCGTCATGAAAACCTTCTTAGGCACTTGAGTTTTTCTCTTTCTAGTACACAAGTCTTTAAGGATTCTTGCATAAGATGGGACTTGTTGAATAGCATCTAGGAGAGTAATATTCACGCTAACTTGCTTAAACATTTTCACAATCTTCTCCATTTGCGGGTTAGGTCTGTTGGCCCTTAATCTGTTTGGAAATGGAGCTTGATCAATAAGTTTTGGGTCCAACGTTTGTGGAGAAGACTGTGGGGACGGATTCGATCCCAAAATTGGAGTAGGAATCGGCTTAGATAGATTTGGCGAAATGTTCGAGCCTTGGGGAAAACGGAGAATAGGCTCGGATGAAGGTGGGAGACTAGACGAATTAGGGGAAGAAGAAGAAGAAGCTGGGGTATCAATGGTGTCACTAACATCAAATTGCTCACCCACTCGGTTATTCAGCACTCTCCCTGATCTCAACGTAGTAATAACATTCACATTATGACTTTGTGAATGGCCAGGATTCGGTAGGGGTTGAGATGGGAGTTTCCCTTTCTCTCTTGCACTCATTGCGGCATTTAACTGTGCGAGTTGGTTTTCTATTGATTTAATACTCAAACCATGGGAGGTGGAGTCTTTCTTTATGGTATCAATAGAAGACTTCATTTCAGCCGACAATTGCATGGAATGTTTCATGAACAAATCCAAAGTTTGTGCAAGTGAAGAGTTGTCAGTACCGGCCACTTGTGGTGTAGAAATGTTGGCCGGATTTTAGAAATTTTGTGACTGAAAGGGGGGCTGATTCTGTGGTTGTGGTTGCTGTGGAGGAGGTCTTTGATAATTGCTTTGTTGGTTTTGGTTCCAAGCAAAGTTAGGATGATTCCTCCATCCTTGATTGTACGTGGAAGAATAAGGATCGTTTCTAGGTCGCTGCTGAAAAGTAGCATTAGCTTGAAACGATGCATTCATAGGACATTCTTCCGTTAAGTGTGAAGGATCCGAACAGCAACCACAGACGGTCTTAGGAAGCGTGACCTGATTTTGGGAGAATGATGAGAATTTGTTCTCAATATCGTCGAGTTTCTTCTGTATCGCTGCCATTTCGGCTTTTACTGCGATAGAAACATCGAGCTGGTGAATACCTCCTTTAGATGTAGGTGGTCTTACGCTTTCCCACTGCAAAGTGTTTTCTGCGAGATCTTCCAGATATTTCCATGCTTCACCGTTATCTTTAGATATGAAATTGCATTGACACATTGTTTCAAGCATCTGCTTTGTCGCTGGATTAATGCCCTCATATATAATCCGACATAAATCCCATCTTTGTATTCCATGATGAGGACATTGGACAAGCAGATCCTTGAAACGTTCAAAGCACTTCCAAAATGGTTCATTGGGAAGCTGGGTGAACTGGTTGATCTCGCTCCTAATATGGTTAGTCTTATGGTTTGGGTAAAACTTCTTAAGAAATGCTATGACGAATTCATCCCAATTAGTGATAGAGTGTGCGGCAGTATTATAAAGCCATTTTTCTGCCAAGTCGCACAGTGTGAATGGGAGAAGACACAAGCGCATAGCATCGACAGTCAACTGTGAAGTACCCATCATTGTGCATACGTTCTCGAATTTGGTGATGAAAACGTACGCGTCTTCCGACTCAAGCCCGTGAAATTTGGACAGCAGATTGATGTAGTGGGGTTTAATTTCGAAATTATCCCCGTTAGGTGGTGGAAGAGATAGACAAGTGCGAAGAGGACCACGGATAGGATAGCATCTCTCTTGGAGAGAGATGCGCGGTGGATTCTGCGCACCTACGGACGGTGGCAGCGTGGTGTTATATTCTGATGGAGTGCCGTCCATCTCGATCGTGGTGTGTGGTAGGGGAAAAGAAGATGAAGAAGCACCGACCTCGTAGTCAATAGCAGGAACGCGGACAAGACGGGCACTAGGATCCCGTGTCCAGCCGAGCATGCACTAAGCAGGTTTAGTGCAAGTGGCAGCGTGTGTGTGATTTAAAATTGGTTTGTTTTTGAAAAAGTGGGACTCAAGACAAATCACTCTAAAATTCACAAGCAACCCTAGAACTAAGGTCACCTAGGTCCAGTCTCTAGACCGCTCCTAGACTTCCAAAGGACAAGCCGCAAGATCAATCTTCTACCGTCTCTGTACTACCCTTGTAGCCAGGTAAGTGCCTGGTAAGTGGGAAGGAACCACAGTAGTGGGCCTAATTAAAAACCACTAGCCTTTGACACACTTGTCTAGGCACTACAAAAGTAATGCGGATAAACGATAGATTACCCACGACCTTCCTCTGTCCTTATTGAGCGCGACAGTCCTTAGAGTTTGGTCTAGATATTTTTTAAATTAATGAAGGGTTGATCTAGATGCTCGGTTTGTGATTTGTGGGGCTTATGAAGGGTGATGAAATCCCCACCTAATCTTGATTTGGTCTTTGCCCCTTAAAGTCCGTATTAAAATATGCAAAATAAAACCAATCACAAAACTTTTGCAAAAAGATTTTTGAGTAGCGCTATTTTGCAAAGAATCCTGCAGAAAATAGATTTTATTGGATTTTAGAGGAGAGTGAAAGAGTTGGGAAAGATACCAGAGGAGTTTGAAACCCTAGATCTCCTGTTTCCTCAAGTCTGTGACTCCAGATCTCCTTGTAAAAATTCACGCACAAATCGTTAAATATGCAATTTGCAGTTTTGTGTTAATAATGATATGAATCGTCTAAGAATTCAACAAAAATAGTAAGAATAAAAAATTACGCACGTATCCCCGGCAACGGCGCCATTTGATTGATTTGAAAAAGTGTGTTTATAGAATAACCGCAATCAATAACGGTGTCGCGCGTAGCTAGACTGAGATGAGTACGGGTCGTCCTCAGGAAAACGTTGAATCTTTTTCTCTTACTTTAGATGTGTTGAAAAAGAGAGGAGGAATAAAGAATTTTGTGAAAAGTTTCTATATCTACGTTAAGCAAGAATGCAAAATATATAGATCTAGATTATTTTAGGAATGTAGTTAATATAATAAGAGGGCTTGTAGGGTTCATTAGGATTTAGTAGTCATGGACGATTAATTAAAAATTACCCTTTTTATCCATTAATAGATTTAAAACTAGAACGACGGTGATGCATGTAGATTAGGGTTTCTGGAGGGAAAAGGAATCCCACTCTTAACCCTTATCTCGACATGGAACTCCGTTCATATCTAGCCTTTACCAAAACAATCATTAATCTAATCTCTAATCGCGGTCGGAACTAACAAAGAATTGTTAGCGCGCCCGATTAGGATGTTAATGATTCTTTTGATAAAGTTCATAAACTTTATAGGACTTAAAAATGGTTTAGGGATGTTCATCATCCATTAGCCTACCCTAATCCTATGAACCCTAACAAGCGGAGAATTACTCGTACATGTGGGGAGAAAAAGAGATGGAAAGAAATTGCATAATTAAACTACGAAGAAATAGAATAAGAAAAAGAAAGCTACCTTTATTAATCAACAATATTCATTACACTTGAATCCTTAGAAAATGATTACAATTTCTAGTTGCTTCTCGATCTCTTCTAAGGAGGTAGACGAACAGTTGATGATCAGCCTGGATGCGTGAGCCTTCTTGGACTTCGTGATCTTATCGGCTTGATGAATTTTCCAAGAGGCTCTCGGTCCCTATTTATAGTCCAAAGCCAGAAACCTTTGCTTCCAAATTAGGGAAATAGCTGTAAAGATTCACCTAAAATTTGCGCAGCCTCTATCTCCACAATGCTGCCGCGAATCCGCGGCCCAAGGGGGGGTATGGCCGTGGATCCGCGGCCATTTAATCTCGTCCCTTCATCAAACTTCAGGGGCTCTGTCCTTGTGACATTTAGCGATCCTTGGAACCTTTGTATCATGGAAATCTTCTCATGGTTGCTGCCAGACCTGGTCTCCAAGTTTTGCTTTTTTAATTAGGCAAGTTTTCTTTAACAACTTGATTTTCTTGATTTTAGTCTTGAAAAATTCTGCACAACTTGGAAAAATTCTGCACAACAACTCAAATAATATTTAGTAGACTTTGTTCTACTAGGATTTGGTCAATGATATTATTTGCATACATTTTCCTACCAGATGCTAATTATAATATATCAACACATGGAAAATATTATTTTTACAGATAAACCCTCATATGTATGATATATTATAATAGAGACATTTTTCTAATATGAAAATGATAGGAAAAATGTAATAACAAATGTGCAGTTTTATCAACTGAACACTCGGCAAGAGAAAGACTGTCCCTCCGTCATACAGTGAGGGACTTCTTCTGCATAGGTGCCTGTTACAACAGCTCCTTCAACTTCGACCTCTCACAAAAGGATGAGGCCAGAGAAAATCTCACCGCCGGCGGCAAACTCCAAAGGCGATGGACCAAAACGCCCCAAGTCTGGGGGCATGATCATACATACGGTCTACATGGATTCCGGGAAAGAAGAAAGTCGTGCTTCCGTATGTCACCGGCCGCAAACTCGGTCACTGACAATAGCTCAGGAGAAATAATAGAATCTCCAGGAAATGCTAACCAAAATGGCAACACTTACCGGGCAGAAAGAAAGCCTAGACACAATTGCCGAACAGCGCCAGGAGCAGGAGACCGATACAGAGTTCCTGCGAAGGGTGCTTGAGAGAAAAGATAAGAAAGCTGCTTAGCAGGCTGCTAACATAAAGCATATGGCTCTCTTATTCTAAGATATGGTGGGAGCCGAGGATCCGCCGATAATCATCATCAAACCCTCTTCCAGCCTTATCGGCAGCCAAGAAGGAGACAATCTCCAAGGCTGCTCTTGATAATTATATCGCTCAATAAATACGAGCTTATAAAGCTAATGAAGCTGCATGCCAAATCGTCAGAATCGGACGACCGTATCCAGGCTGATATGACCAAATCAAGTACCCGCCGGGATATACGATCCCCAAGTTCTATATGTACAAAGGGATGGCAGCCCACACCAGCACGTCACACAGTTCAAAGCTCTGTGCGGCAACACTGGAGTTGACGACAAACTGTTGCTTCGCCAGTTCGTTGGCAGCCTATCAAAGACAGCCTTTGAATGATACTCGGAGCTCCCAAATAACTCCATGAGGACATTCACACAAATGGAGCTGCTGTTCACACAGCGGTTTGCCAGCACAAGTGAGCTCATCCCGATCACGGCATTAATTAATGACAGGGTGAAGCCAGGAGAAACCTGGGTCCAATATGCGATCCGGTGGCGGAACCTATGGTCGAAGTGCGAACAGCGCATTGAAGAATCTCCCGCCGTGGGCATGTTCATCGAGACTCTTGATCCTCAAACGACTATGTCCCAATTCAAGACATTATTCAAGCCAACCACCTTCCAGGTTTTGATCGATAAACTGGCCCAAATGAACCAGATGGGCCACAGGCCTTCCTCCTCAAATAAGGACCCTCGAAACGCCAAGGGTAAAAGGAAAGTGGCCTTCATCGCCAACACTCAACAACAACAGAGCGACCTAAAACCGGCGCCTTGCCAAAACAATGCATGTCTACGCCTATCCCTGGAAGAAAGGCTAGGACGCGCTTACTCGTTTCCCCATGATAAGATGAGGAGACTAATTGAGTTGGTAATGTGTAGCAAACATATCACATTGCCAGACCCACGGCGTCCACCACAACCCGGCGACGTCAATAACCCCAACTACTGCTCGTATCACAAAATGGTGAGCCGCCCAATTAAGGATTGTTACGTCTTCAAGAACTGGGTCGAGGACCAGTATCAATAGGGGAAGTTCGCGCTGTCTGAGAACTAGAGGGTGAACCCACCACAGAAGCACACTCCCAAAAAAGTGGATGCACCGGAGGCATCATGCTCGGTCGTAGAAGAAACTCCATGGGAAGTCGTTCCTTTAGAAAAAACCAAAAGAATGTTGAAGGATCTACATGCATGTCCAGCAGTCAGGTGGAAATGCACACTTGAACCCAGAATCGTCGAAGGGATACTGAAACCACGTACCGCACCGAAAGTTGTTGACAAAGGGCAAAACCTCCAAGTCGAACCTTCAAAGTCTTCGAAGAAAAAGAAGAACACTAAGAAGCCTGTGCAACCTGCCGAGTATGACGACAAGTACACGGACCTACAAAAGTACATCGACGCGCTGGAGGAATACAATCAGAAGGTGCGGAAACCGATCACGCTCGAAGAGTTCCTCAACCATGTTCTTGAGAACGAAGATGGTGACAATGTTGAGGAAAATAACTCATCAGAAGAAACCGAAAACTATGTAGCAAGTTGCCACATATTCTCCCATTCGTTGTTAAATGACGAAGAAACTCTCTCGGCATCAGAAAACAACGCGGAGGAACTGGGTGCAGAATCGGCGCTAAAATCCCCGGAACTACCAGAAGACCTGATCAATGGGCTGTTAAACAAAGCCTTTCGAAAAAGTAAAGATGACCAAGAACGCGAAACATCTATATACGAAAAGGCTAAACGTTAGCGTCAGGAAAAAGAAGCCGCGGCAAGGTGGAGTCGTAAAATACTCTAACCAAACCAAGACATACCTGCGACAAATAAGGGCAGGATCAAGGAAGAGAAGCAGTTCACCAAAGCCCTATCAATAGGAATGAAGCTGCCACCTCTAGTAGGAAACACTCCTGAGGTCAAATGCTTCGATGAAGAGGATTCACATCCAAATTACTGCCTATATCATCGGAAGGTTACCCACCCTACCGAGAAATGCAGTGCCTTCAAGAAGTGCTGGCAAGGATACGTTGCCCATCAAAAACACTTCAAGAGGATGAAGCACGAAGCTCATTGACAGTAAAAGAGTGCGACAGATGCGCGTGAAAAACGACTAGCAACTGTCATATGGTTGATACCAGTCTGGAAAGGCAAAAGCCCCAAGTTCTTAATTTCGGGAGTGATTCTGAGGACGGAATACCCCTCAGCCCTCTCTTCAAAGACTCCACTTCCGTAAAAGAAGAGGAGGAGGAGAACTGCGGGAATATTTAGTTGCGTAACCGCATGCTGCCTGAGAAGAACCTTGAACTTACAAACAAAGGTTCAAGCAAAAAAGACAAAGGGAAAGAAAAAAATCCCTGAGAAAATTGCCCTCGACGGTGGAGTTTTCAAAGAGCTCGCAGTGAGGGGCCCGTATAAGAAAAATAAGGTGGATTACAACGTCCTGGCACATTTGAGTAAAATACATTCACAACTGAGCATATTGAATGCTCTCCTCTTATCCAAAGAAGCACGAGAGTCTCTGATCAAGGAATTACAAGAGCCCGATCAATTCCAAGCTTTCCTCGCAGAAGAGAAGATGAAAGATGAGCTGGCGGAGGTTCACACAGTTGACATTACATTCAGTGATGAAGACCTCCTCCTTGGTACGTGCAAGCAAAACCGCCAGTTATACATCACCGGGTACTGCCACGACATCAAGATAGGGAAAATCTTTATCGACAACGGATCCTCCGTCACCCTTCTCAACGTGAAAGTGCTGAAGGAGATTTACATGAACGTTTAGCACTTAGCCCGAGACAAAATTACCATCTCCAGGTTCGATTCACAGTCGTCACGGACGCTTGGGTCCATAATACTGACATTACGCTTCGGGTTGCTCGTCACTGACATCAAATTTCACGTCATTGACGCCAAAACTTGCTATAACGCTTTGCTCGGTAGGCCCTGGCTGCATAAGTACAACGTCATCCCTTCTACACAACATCAGTGTATGAAGTATTTCAAGGATGGTTTAGAACGCACCATCATAGAGGAGCTGAATCCGTTCCCCGTAAACGAGGTCCGGAAATATGAAGACACAAAGTACATCCTACCAGACTTCGAAGATACAGAAAGGTGTCATAAGCCGGAGGATAAACAGAAGTTCATCGCCACTATCCCGATCATTGGGAGCGATTCCGAGGAAGATGAAGAAATAGTCTACTCGGGACAACCTCAGAAAGAAAACAACAGGCCCAGACCATTTACCCCTATTCTGGTCTTTGGCAGCGACTCTGAGGACGAGGCCAACACAGCAATCTCCATCCGCCCGTCATTGCAAACCCTTGATGATGTAGACCAGAGTCTGCAAATCACAATGGCTCAGCCTCGGCATTACAAGGAACTTGATGCGCTCCATACATACAGCGTACAAGAACTACAGACTTTCTACGTCCCTTCCAGACGAAGAGGTGAAAAGGCGATCCTCTTTTACCAATCTACGGAGACCAAAGTAGAAATAGAAGTCTGGCATGGTGCTGATTTTGCACTTGACAGGCTTCAACCAAACCATCTGTTAAGATACTACGTGGAGGGATTGAAATGGCTGTTAAGATGTCAAGGTGTACCCCTCGAACAAACTGTTCGACAAACCCAATTCTACAAAAAGATTTAGGATATTCCCGGGACTCAGTGAAAGATGCCCAACGGGAAGATGGAGTCAACCGAGCTCGGATACTTCGGTCTAAGAAACGGGAGCAGTTCCACAGTTGTCGCGTCATAAACAGTTACAGCGAAGTGGAAAACATTCTTCCAAATAGCCCTGACGTTGAAACAGAGTAAAATCCCGCTCTAAGAACGTTAAGTCCGTCGCTCGAAGAACAAATAGACAAGTTAATAAAAGAAGCTTGTCAAAGGAGCCAAGACGATCACACACTGTGAAATGACCATTTATGAAAAGGCCAGGACGCAGCGCCTCAATCAGCAATCTGCGGAGAAAGAAGACTGCAATGCCCTTTGTCCCCAGCCCGCTGTATGTCCTCGCAAAAGGGAAAAATCCCGAAATAGAGGCAAAAACAGGAAAAAGAGCGCAAACAACGTTCGCGAACAACATAGCAGATCTAAGAAGCCGTGCTATCAAGAAAAACTCGGTTGGAACCCGTCTTTTATAAAGATGATGGGTCGGGAATACTCCTTCCCCTAAGACAAGACAGGAAAAATATTCAACCTTATTATAAAGTACCAAATGATGATGCTTCCAGAGTTTCGGCATCCCGAACAAACAAACGAGGTCCATCACCCGGATTATTGCTCCCACCACCGAGCCATAGGTCATCCCCTTGAACTGCTTCACCTTCAAAAACTGGGTCGAAAACTAGTATCAACAAGGCAGGTTTTCTTTATCCGACAGCTAGAGAGTAACCCCACCGCAAAAGCATGAGCCAAAGAGGACCTATACCATGAGAATAGGACTAGCTCAACATCAAGGATGGAAGTGAACCTGTACCTGCCATGTGATAACACTCTTAAAGGAGGGAGGGCATGAGACGATAGATGACCCCTTCAGGTGCTTCGTAAATGAAGACGAGGATGAGGTGATCTCAGAATTTCCACCAGCACCAAAAGATCTGGAAGACGGGATACACACTACGGCGGACAACCTAAGAAAAATTGACTTAGGGACGGAAAATGAGCCGAGGCCTACGTTCATCAGTGAGCTGCTATCCACGTTAAAATACGTGCTCATGCAATATAAAAACTGCTTCGCATGGAACTATTCCAAAATGCCAGATCTAGATCCAAAGATGGCAGTACATAAACTGGCCATATCGCCGAACATAAAGCCAGTCAAACAGGAGCCAAGAAGAATGTGGCTCGAGCTTGAGATGGGTATCAACGCTGAAGTCAAGAAACTAATCAACTTCGGTTTCATCCAAGAAGTTCAATATCCTGATCGGATCGCTAACATCGTTCCGGTGATGAAGAAAAATAGGACGGTGCACGTCTGCGTGGACTTTTGGGACCTCAACAAAGCTTGCCCGTAGGATGATTTCCCAGTACCTGTTATCAAGCTAATGATCGATAACACGTCTACCCATGAGGTTTTCTCCTTCATGGATGGATCTTCAGGATACAACCAAATAAAAATGCATGCTGAAGACTAAAAATATACCTCCTTCCGGACTCCGCTAGGCATATTCTACTATAATGTGATGCCTTTCGGTTTAAAGAACGCCGGCGCTACCTAGTAGAGGGCCATGATGAAGATCTTCGATGACCTCATCCATGAGATTGTCAAATGCTACATCGACGACCTTGTGGTGAAGAGCAAGTCTTATGAGGAACATTGGGAACATCTAAACATAGTGTTCCAACGTCTTCGGAAGTATAATCTGAAGATGAATTCTCTATGTAACAACTCCAATTTCAATGTACAGAAAATTGTTTAAAAGTTAATGTACAATTGGGGTATTTGCAATCTTGTGTACACTATAAATATTTATTTTACTTTTGAACAGTAAAAAAGAACTTGTGGCACATTGGTAAAGCCTTGCACTATTGTGACGTAGCCCTTGTGATCGAATCCCCCCAGCCACATTATCTTTTTATTAAATTTTTTTTAATCTTTTAGAAGCCCAAGAGTTTGCACGTGCACTACACGTAATATGATAAGTTGCAGAATAAATAAACACATGCACTGGAGAAAACCAAGTGACAACAACACGTGAAACAAATCCCACCGTCCACCACCTGTTTTGGACCGGCGACGCTAGCATTGAAGACCGGCACCGCCGGGCCCCCCGTAGGGGATGCTCCCTATCTTTTCAGCCGAGCACCCCTTGGCCTACCCTACTTCTCTCATATTGTTTATTTTCTCTGCATTCATCTAGAGAATATTAAATCACCTTTAATCTAATTTTTAATGCAAATTTTCAATGCATTCTTTAACCCTCTAAACCCTAATTTTCCCTATAAATACCACACTCCATTTCACACATCCTCACTCAGAAATTCCCTGTCAAAACTCTAAAAAATTCTTAAGTTCTTATAGTGTACAAGTGGAGTTAGCAAAGGGTGAAGCTCCGGCGACGTTTCAAGAAGCTTCCGGCGACGAAACGACGCTTTCCTAGTCTTCCCCTACCTCTCTTCTTTCTCTATAGCCAGTAAATTCCCTCTCCCCCTCTCAACTTCTATTCTAAAACTTCATTTCTAAAACCCGACGGAAACGGAGTTAATCCGACTTTCGATTCGGTTTTTCTTTAAAAAGGTTATTTTTCTTAAACAATCAATACCATACTCTCATATAACGTTTAACAAATATTAACAAACACTTTAAAACAAGTTTCATCTCAAAAGAATCTTTTATGCAACTTTTATCGTATTTTTACGGTAAAATACCATATACTTTACATTTCGCCATAAATATCATATTTCCTTGTATTACTTTTAGAAAACTCACGAGGTAAGGATCTACCTCATCACAACACACATATTGGACAAAGCACGATTTACTTTTGGGCAATATTTTTGGGAATATCACGAGTTACAATAAAACACCCTAAACTATTATAAAACCATTTTCTTTAAGAAAGGTATTATCTAATTCCTTGCAATTACGCCTCTACAACCCATTTTGAGGAACTCCAATCAGGACGGTGCGGGTTATCGCACGTCCTCGGGTCTATTAGAGCGAGATGTAGTCCTCCGCAAGGAGCATTCGATCTCGATGGAATTTTTAATATTATTTTTATGAAAATGAGATTTCTAGAAAATAAATAAATTTATTTTTATTAAATATATATATATATGAATATTATCAAAAGATTTATTTTAAATATATTATACAAATATTCCATGTTTTCGAAATCAAGAATCATAATTACATGAAAGTACCATTTCAATACAAAAACAATTCCAATATTTCATTATAATATTATATACAATGGAAACTAGGTTCTACTCACTAGAAATTTCACTTTTATAAAAGAAACACTTATGAAAACCCTAAAGACGATAATTAAATACTTTATTTGAGGTATATTATGAAATTCTATCAAAACTATTTTTACATAAAACCCCCTCAAGTTATATTAAATTACAATAAGGACCTTAGTAAATATAGGTTTAAGCGGGACCAATTCTCTTAAGCCTCAGGGAGCCGGAGAATGTGGGTGCTTGCCTATCTAAGGTAGATAATCTAACAAACGGTGTTATCAACACGGTAATTGTCTTAGAAAAGGACAAAAATCCTGTCGTCCATATGCAGCAGTTACCGATAACATCAAAACTAATTCAGGATTTCAAGTTCTTTTTCAAAGTGTCTGACTCAGACTGAGGCTCAATCTAATCAATCCGACTTGAATATGATTCAAGTATAAAACTATAATTCAACATGAATCTATGAATCCGTCTATTCAATTGATATCAATCTATATTGACTGAACCGATCCATGGATATACTCCGTCTACATGACTCTCCATTTATATCCATTCTGTTTACTGATATCATGGTTTCGGCAAGCCATCCATCTATATAACAAACAATACAATCAATACAAAAGATATCGCGGGTTTTTTTAAAGGGGTAGATTGGTACGGAATGTGTTAGAAGTGGCACGAGACTGTGACCTTAATACACCTAACCCGCATATCAATTGTCGTTGTACCGTGGCTGAACGGTTCCTTGTGCTCCGTATACCTTAGTCTCCGGAATAGTGGGACTCCTCTCGTATACATTGGCATATTCTGTTCCAAGCTACAAACAACTGCGTTAACATTATAATCAAATATTACTATTCATATTCTCTTTCTGTCTCTTCTATCTCTACTCATCTTTGGGACTTACCGAGCGATTGTTCGCTGACGACATTCCTTTCTTCTTTCTTTGGAATGTTGTCAGGTGTTTTAGACACCCTAAAGACCGAGCCCAGTACTGAAGATTTGGAGCAACCAGCCTTTGACCCAGAGCTGTAGGCATTTGTACATACTTTTCATTTCAGTTATGCCAATATTTTGGCATTGTTTTCTATTCATGTATTTACATTCCAGTGGTACTTGTAAAAGAATGTTTAATAAATAAAGTTGTTGTTCATTTATATTCTTGTCTCTTGTGTACATTTACTTTATATTGCTTAGATACGCTTAGCGTGTTTACTTCTGAGTAAATACATAGCAGGCCCCGCTGCGTCCGCTCCCCCGTATACCGAGAAGCAGGGCGTGACACTCTAAAATGCGCGTTTGGAGTCTCCTTAGGCAAATTCCTAGGATTCATCATACGGCATCAGGGTATCAAAATCAATCCCTCAAAGATCAAGGTGATTACGGAAATGCCTACGCCAAGAACTCTTACACAGTTGCGATCTCTTCAAGAAAAGATCGCATATATCCGGCGGTTCATAGCCAACCTCTCTGGAAAATGTCGTCCCTACAGTCATCTAATGAAGAAGGGGACCCTGTTCGTCTGGGATCAAAAGTGCCAAAATGCACTAGACGAAATCAAGCAATACCTGCAAAATCCGCCAGTACAACAGCCCTTAAGGGTTCTCTAGGCGCGCTATGGGCATAAGAGAACAATCAGAGAAATGAGAGAGCTTTGTACTATTTGAGTCGAGTTCTCCTGAGGGCAGAAAACTACTCCCCTAACTAAAAGCATTGCCTGGCACTAATCTTCGCGATAACGTAGCTCAGACATTACGTCTTGGCACATGAGGCCCATCTCATATCAAAGGTGGATCATCTTAAATATCTGATGTCAAGGGCCATATTAACAGGAAGGCTTGCCAAATGGGCCCTCATCCTGATAGAGTTCTCGATAATGTATCGACCTCTCGAAGCAGTGAAAGCCCAGGCCATCGCCGACTTTCTTACCAAGCATCCGATACCAGCCGACTCACCTTTAAATTGCGAGTTTCCTGATCAACATGCGCTCGACACAATCGAAGGAGAAAAGGAAGAAAATGATTCCCGATGGGAACTCTACTTCGATGGAGCATCTTCCATGAAGAGGCGAAAGCAAAACACCCCCATAATCAATGCCGGGGTGAGCCTTATCTTCGTGAATCCACAAGGAGGGATAATGCGTTACGCCCTTTCCTTAACGGAGCCGATGACTAATAACGAAACTGAATATGAAGCCTTGATAGCAGGTCTCGAGATAGCCGTCGACATGGGAATCAAAGACCTCCTCATATTTGGAGACTCCCAGCTGATCGTTAGCCAAGTAAATGGCGACTATCGGACATGCAAGCTGGAGCTGATAAAGTATGGCGAAAGAGTGCAACAATTGTTGACACAAATCCCCTCCTACATCCTTGAGAGTATACCGCGTGCAGAAAACTGCAAGACGGATGCGTTGGCCAAATTGGCTAAGGAATTAACCGACGAAGACCTCGATGACGTAAAGATCATCGTGCAAAGTCGCAGGATCCTCGTGCCGACAGAAATATCTTCGGGAGACTGAATAGAGCTATTCGAAAGAAAAGAAACGATCGAACAAGTGACCTTTCAAATAAGGGACGAGGAAAAGGTCAACGATTGGAGGGAAGTCTTCATAGACTACTTCAAATCCCAACGAACGTCCAAAAATGCGCCGTCTAGATATCAGCTCGTAACACGAGCTCTGTTCTTCGCCTTTGTCAATGATACTCTATATAAGAGATCGTTCAACCGTCTGTGACTAAGATGCCTGGGGCCGGAAGAAGCAGAGAAAGTCGTCTAAGAAACTCACGACGGACTCAGCGGTTTTCACCAAGCTGGGCCAAAAATGAAGCTGAAGATCAAAAGAATGGGTTATTATTGTCCGACAATGATTCAGGACTGCCTCAAATATGCGAAGCAGTGTCACTCGTGCCAAATTCACAGGGACTTCATCTACCAGCATCCAAACCCGCTACACCCAACAGTAGCTAGCTGGCCGTTCGAAATGTGGAGAACCGATATAATTGGCCTCATTGAACCAGCATCGTCTAAAAGACATCAGTTCATATTGGCAACGACCAACTACTTTTCTAAGTGGGCAGAAGCAGTACCACTAAGGGAGGTGAAGACGGAGCATATCCTCCATTTCTTCAGGACACATGTCATCTACCGGTTCGGCACTCCGCGACGAATTATCTCAGACAATGGGCCAGCCTACAGGAGCCATAAAATCAGCCGCTTCACAGAGTAACATAAGATAGATTGGAGATGCTCTTCAGTCTATAATCCTCATTCCAACGGTCTAGCTGAAACTTTCAACAAGACATTAACAAAGATTATAAAGAAAATGGTGTCCAGAAACAAAAGAGACTGGCACGAAAGGCTGCATGAAGCTTTCTGGGCGTACCGAACAACGTTCAAAACAACCACGAATACAACACTATACGCGTTGGTATTCGGCACGGAAGTAGTGCTTCCCTTGGAAATAGAACTCCCTTCTCTACGAGTAGCGGTTCAATACGTGCTGACAGATGAAGAAAACACTCATCTTCGGCTTGAGAAGCTCGATGCCCTCGATGAAACTCGCCTTAAAGCACAACAAAACCTGGAGGCTTGTAAGGCAAGGATGACACGGTCATACGAAAGACTGACTAGGCCAAGAACATTCCGCAAAGGCGAGCTTGTGCTAGTCGTCAAAAGACCGATGATCCCCAATCATGCAAAACAGGGGAAATTCGAGCCAAATTATAAAAGCCCGTACATCATAGACAAAGTCTAGTAAGGTGGAGCCTACCTGCTCATGGATATGCATGGCGAAAGACCTTTCCAGCCAATGAACGGCCGATTCCTCAAAAAATACTATGCCTAACGAGTCATGACCTAGGTCAATGATAGATGACAACGCTCGTGTCCGCTCGTTATCTTCCTGAGTCAAAAACTCTGAGAGTAGTATGCAAATAAACCCCATCGCCCCAAACATGGTGATGATGGACCGAGATGTCCTTAAACTAAAAATCCGCTTCAAACATGGCAATAACGGACCGAGATGTTCCTAAACTAGAACCTCGCCTCAAATATGAAAATATAGGACTGAGAAGTCCTTAAACTAATTATCTACCTCAAACATGGTAGTATGGACCGAGAAGTTTCTAAACTAACAACGAACCGAGATGTCCTTAGACTAAAACTTCGTCCCAAAAATGGCGATACTGGACTGAAATGTCCTTAAGCTAATTACTCGCCTCAAATATGGCGATACTGGACCGAAAAGTCCTTAAACTAATTAATCGCCTCAAACTTGGCGATACAGGACCGAGATGTCCCTAAACTAAAATTCCGCCTCAAACATGGTGATATGGGACCAAAACGTCCCCAAACTAGTGCATCGCCCTAAATACGGCAATACGCTACCTTGAGATCTATACTACAATCGAAGTCTCGACGACGAAGATTGCAACTCAAGTCCTACCGGCTACACAGCTACTCCAGCAATGAAGCCACCCCCAAATCCCACCGGCAAACAGATGGGTCACCTGCGACGAAGCTACTTCCGAGAGTTTAAAAAAAACGGTATGTCAAAAACAGCAGGACTGCCGATGAGTTTCTGAAAACCTGAATAGGGCGCAATCTCGTAATATATATATATATATATAATATATATATATACACTTCGAGATCCTCATGACTCGTAAGGAGAATTCCACCCTATGAGACCCTCACGACTCGTAGGATAAAAAAGCCTTAAGCTACAGGTATCTGAAGCTGTTCTTAATCCATCGTATCGCCCAGGTTGCCCTACAGGCGGTCTAATATTGACCCTTGTATACGATCCATGGGCACGAATAAAAATCCCCCACCATGTTCCACCAACGACAAGAAATATCCCCGTATGGTGAACGAAACTTGTAAGTTCTCTCGGCTTATAAGAAGGAAACACTCTTGCAAGATCCTTATGACTTACAAGAGAAAATATAATTAGGAATCCCTATGATTCCTAAGGAGAAAATACACCTAAGAGATCCTCACGACTCATATGGAAAAATACCTTTATGAGACTCTTACGGCTCATAAAGTCAAAAAGCCTTAGTCGACATGATCCTAATCCTTTTTACTAAGCCATATTTGTTCAAATCGATAAAGGCAAATGATGATTCGCTCATGGCACTATCCCAGCTGCAGCGATACTGATGCCTAAACAGGTGTCAAACTCCTAGTCCTTTCACGACAAGTGATGATTCGCTCCTGGCAATATTCTAGTCGTAGAGATGCTGATGCCAAGGTTGGTATCAGATTCCCAACTCGCAATAAAAATAGCAGCGAGTAGCAAAAAGAAATGCATATGAAATAGCCGAAATGTTTGGGCAACTCGCAATAAAAAGCAGCGAGTAAACAAAATAGCCGAAATGATTAGGCAATCACGACTTTCGCGACATAGAAGCTGAAAAGATATAGCATCGTGGAAATAAAAAATATATAAATTGAAATTTCCTCTGCCCTGCAAGTATGTCCATATTGACTCTTGTACACGATCCATGGGCACATATAAAAGAAAAGGGACCATATTTTCCCACAAGGCTCCGTCAAAGCAAGAACCAGATCTTGATGGCAACATCTACAGTCTAAAGATCAGCTCGACGCTCTTCTCATTCCAACAGGGTGCAGACGTGATGTCAGCAAAGCTCCAAAAAGGCAAATCAAAAAGGAGTAATGGAAAAATCCTAGCTCCAAATCGACGTTTCTTCTCGGTGCAGACACAACGTCAACAAACAAAAGTGGAGTGATGGTAAAAACCCTAGCTCCGGCTCGACGTTCTCCTCATTCCAGCAGCGTGTGGGCGTAACTATCAAATGAAATTGGAGCAATGGCATATTCCTGGCTCCATACTTCAACTGCGATACATACAGTATAGAAGTCTTATAGATATCTATCCTACTTCAGCAAAGAATCAGTGCGATATCGTCTAAACAAAAAAATGAAGCAACGGCATATTCCCAGCTTCGGGTTTTGAAGGCAACTCATATAAAGCCTAAAAGACTATTGGAGATCATCCCACACCAGTACGGAGTGATTATGACTCATCAGGGCTCAAAACTAGGCCTAATCTCAAGTAAAAAGTATCATGGCAAATTCCTATCGTTTGCTCTTCCGACGGTAATATGACCCAAGGAGATTACTTGAAGACGTCTTGTCCAGCCCCCGAAAGGATCAGAGACTTGACAGGATTACGTTCCTTAAGGATCAAGACCTAAGTTAAGCATGGATGACGACGCTTCACTCACGGGTATACCACCGTGAGCGAGGTGGCATGACGAAGAATTTGTTTAAATCAGTCCAGTACTCACCTATGTCTAGATGCAAGTATCAGAAACTTCTAAAGTTTAAAATACAAAGTATACGTGTAGAGACAAGATGCCCACATGAATATGTGCTGGGGATGAAACGTTCAGCGGTCAACAAAATTTTATTTA
This sequence comes from Agapanthus africanus, assembly GCA_030015575.1. Lineage (NCBI taxonomy): Eukaryota > Viridiplantae > Streptophyta > Magnoliopsida > Asparagales > Amaryllidaceae > Agapanthus > Agapanthus africanus. Next base: position 775,201,028 of record JASDDO010000022.1, read on the forward strand.
TTTATTCCACAGATAAAGATCACCAAATATGGAATCAGGGATACAGGGATTAATAAAATAATAAACAAAATTCTTTAACTCCCTCTCCGCCTTCTCTATCATGTCGAAGTGGCGATCTTCGTAAGGGGTCGTCCCTATCGGTCAACGCCATGCCTATCAGCGAAGGCGGACATGACGGCCCGCCGATCCCACATCTGACTTAGCAAATGAACAGAGCGGTCCTTCAGAGGCTGTGAAATCAAATACGCCTCATAAAAGCCCTCGATCTTATCCTCCACTGCGTCGAGCATCAACGGGGTAATCTCCGCTAGATGAAGGGGGATGTCAACGAGCACAGACGGGAAGATCATCCGGAGCCAAATAGAACCGACAGAAAGAAGAGAGCCCCTACGAGCTAGAAGCTTGTGCATCACCGTGTCACACTGATCATCAGTGAGAACGGGATCCACTAGTCGCGCAGCGAAACGGGGAACAATTCCCTCAATAGATACTTTCCATAGTTGCCGACGAGCATGCGGATGATTGCAAGCCATAACTCTTGGTTTGTTAAAAATGGCACTCTCCTTGTGAAGAAAGGGGAAAACATAGATTCAGATTATAAAGAGAAGCATTCAAGTCTAGACATAGAAAATGTTGTGCATGGTGGAACTATTTCCAAGTCCTGAAAAAAAGGCATGGAAAAAGAAAAGGTTGACTCACAGGAATTAGAGCAAGAAGGTGAAACAATCCCCTCAACAGCGCCTCACGTGCATGACACGTGAGCGCCGGCGTCGATTCTTTGCAAGTTTAGAACCTATAACGGCACCTCACGTGCGTAACGCATGAGCGCCGGCGCTAGTTCAGGATTAAAATCCTCAGCAGCGCCTCACGCGCATGACACGTAGGCGCCGACAACAATTTTTATATATGTGTAACGACACTTCACGTGAGGCACATATAAGCATTGGCATAAAGGGAAAAGGGAGTTTTGTCATTCAACAATAACAACAACAACAACAACAACAACAACTGAGCCCACATCCAGACTTGGGACTGGCAACGGTGGGTTTGGAGTTTTGTCATTCATACTTCGAAAAAATTTATACATTGGTGATAAAAAAAACATCATCAAAATGTTTACAACGGCAAGACACTGCATTCCGAACACGGATTCATAAACTTAAAAGAAAGTTTGAGCAAAGTGCTTCTGGCTTCTTTGGCCATTATCTTCTGCATTTTCTCACGAATGCAAGTGTCGGGATCCCCGCTAATGTCGTCCTATGGTACGCGGATATTATCGCTTTCTGTTGGAAGACGCGATGCAAAACATCGACAAGATCATCTCTCCGCTTCTTTGAGATCAGGCTTATCAGATAAATTGAATGCGCCTTGTCTTCAGCATCGTCAAGCGTCTCGAGCGGCATAGCCTCGTCAAGCTCAAGGATTGCTTCCTAAATCGACCCTACGATAATTTTCAAAAGAGCAGAACGACGGGGGAGTAATCGACCGTTGTAGTCGTCAAAGCAACGCATCATCTTGGCACATTAGGCGTTAGTAAATTCCTGGCCTTGACAGCGGCCTTGGATGCGAATATCTTCATAAGAGATAACCTCTTCAAGATCATAAAGATGAGACGCCATAATATCTGCAAAGAAAAACCAGTAAGGGGTTTAGCAATCGAAATATCAAAATTATTACGATCTAGAAAGAAATTACAATGGTTCTAATGCCCCCATCAATGATGAGGAAGGTACTCATTGTAAGAATCCAAAAGGATTCTCATTTAATGAAAAATCTCATTAAACTGTGGAGTTAAACTCCCAATACCCTCGAAAAATGTATTCTACAACAGATTTCAAATCCGCAAAAAGAACACTAAAAAAGAAAAAAAAAAGAGAAAATACGAAAAGGGGAATAAAATTCCCAAAATAATTTCTTAAAAAGAAATTTTCTCAGGGCTAAGCTCTGTAGAACAACCAGGAATTAAATTCCTCTAATAATGGGATAAAATCCCAGAAATCCGCTCGGGAAATGGAATTAAATTCAAAACAACTTTCAGAGATCAAAGTCACTACCGGGGTAAAACCCTAAGATCCCCAAGACCCATGGTCTATCCAAATAAAGTTTTTTTTAATCTCTAAGAGATCGTTCCAAGAGAAGAGCAAAGCTCTGTTAATGGGTTAAATTCCAAAACAAGAAGAAGTTCTTCTAAGAGTTTTTTTAAGAGTTAAATCGTGGTCATGATTCTTACCAAATTTTGACAGAGTTTGACTTTGAGAAAGTTCTGGGAACAGAGACCTAAGCTCTGAAAAGAGAATTAAATTCTCAAGGAAGAAGAAGACTCAAGAGGATGATAAAATGGCAGTCATCTCAAGGGCCATAGGCCCTATTTATAAGACATGAAGGGACGGTTCAACTCCTCAGAAGATTGAACGGTGGAAAAGATGACACCGTTGTACCCACGTGTAAGCCATGTGAGAGCAACGGTGGAGGGCATTTGTTTTCCCAATATATTTAATCTAATAAAAGAGCAAAGTTCCTTTGAATTTAATGAGACAGCGTCTCACGTGCTCTCCACGAGGGTGCCAGCGCCAGAGCCAATCTTATAGGATTAAATCCTATGGTGGCGCCTCACGTGCTCCTCATGCGGACGCCAATGTGCAAAGCACAGAAGAGTTCATTACATAAGAGTTAAACTCTTAGATGGCGCCGCATGTGCTCCTCACGCGGACGCCAATGTGTAAAGCACGGGAATACCCCTCTTAAGAATTAAATTCTTAAGTGGCGCCCACGTGCACGACATGTGAGCGCCAGTACCAAGGTAGAATTAAATTCTACAATACTCTCTGTTAAACAGAGCCGTTAGATCAAAGATCCAACGGAGACGATAAATCATCAAAATACAGAATTAAATTCTATTGGGAGAAAACATTTCCCAAATCTTTCTGAAATAAGAAAGGTACTCTCGGTTGGATCAAAGATCCAATTGTAGAATAAAATTCTATTCTGGAATATATTCTTTCAATCTTTCTAAATAATAAATATTGCTCTCTGTAAAACAGAGAACCGTTGGATTAAAAATCCAATGGTGATTAAAAATCACCGTTTTACAGAATAAATTCTGTATAGGGAAAATATTTCCCCAATCTCGTTAAAAACCCAAAATAATATTCTGTAAAAACAGAAGTTCTTGGATCAAAGATCCAATGGTGGGTAAAATTCCCCAAATCAATTTTGAGACCAATTATATCAATTGGAATCTCTCAATGAGAGATTTTCTCAAAACTAATCAACAATTTGCCTTACCTATATAAAGGACCTGAGACTTCAAGTCTCTGAGACACAGAGAGAGATGGAGAGAGAGAAAACAGAAGGAGACCACAGATAGAAAGAACAGAGAATTCAATTCTCAAAGAAGAAGAGCTCCATTTTCGAAACCCTAAGTAAAGAAAATATCGAGATCAAAACATTTCATTTACCTAACATATCTAAGGGTTGAACCCTTCTAAAAGAATTTAGTTCTTTCTCTGGATCTGAGATCCACAAGACAAGTCTCCCACAAGTTGAGAATTTAATTCTCATCAAGAAGATCTTGTTCTTGAGAATCAAAGATTTAGGGAAGAACAAATTTAAAAGAGAAAGAATATGGAGTCTATAATACTCCAGGAACTCTGTTCTTTCGAATCAAGAACATAGTTCTTAAAAAGAATATGATCCCAGATCCTCAAAATAGTGATCTTGGTGATCGTTAATGGTCAAAATACCATCAACAGAGATTAAATCTCATTATAAAAGAAACCAGCGCCTCATATGCTTCCCACGTGGCCGCCCCTCTTTAAAAGCACCCAGCGCCTCACGTGCTCTTTATGCGGGCGTTACATAACAGTACTTAGCACTTCACATACAGTCAAAATGGCTAAGTGCTTAGCACTGATTGGACAGCGCCCCAGCGCCTCACGTGCTTCTCATGTGGGCGCCATCAAAAACGAAAAGAAGTGAGAAAAGTGCCCAGCACACCATAAACAGCCAAAGTGGCAGAGTGCTCAGCGCTCATTGGGCGGCGTCTATAATCAAATGCTTCACATGACACCCATGTGAGTGACAGCGTCAAATAAGTGCTTAGCACTTTTTCATAAAAGGAAAATGGCTGAACAGACAGAGCTCAAATGAGTACTTAGCACTTTTTGAATAAGAGTAGGCAGACTAAGCCTAAATTGGCTAAGGCTCTGAAGTTTCTTACAGTTGAGCCCAAATGCTCTTTTGATGGATCTTAAGTAAAAATGACCCTTAAAAACATTATTGAGCCGATCTTAGTTTCAAACATGATTAATGATCTCTCCTTGATGATATCAAAAATGATATTCATCCTATAACTCCTAAGGTAATCTTAGTCTCAAATATGACTAACGATTCTTAGATCCACCACAACCCCTTTTCCCTCAAATATAGGATTTGGTTCGAGGGTACATCTTTACACACCTATGATATATGTCGTTGTAATTTCTCAACGTCTTCAGAGAGGCAGCAGGTCCCGACAACCAACAATTCCTCTCGTCATACATTGATGCATTTCCAGAATGACGTGCACACCTCAAATACCCGCCTGAAACATGGCGATAATTGACCGAAATGCCCTTAAACTAACATTCGTCCCTAAAACGGGAATGTTAGACCGAAATGTCCTTAAATTAATATCTGCCTAAAACATGGCGATAATGGACCATGACATCCTGATCCCCAAATGCTCATATATATTTAAGTTGATCTTCATCTCAAACTAGATTAACGGTCCTTAAATAAATCAAATCCAGATCTAAAATATACGGATTTGGACTAATCCACGCCCTATGGGTGACAACACAAACTAGTCTCCGTATACAATCCACGGGCAACCTAAACAAATAAAAACACACACGACACGAAGTGAACTTCCGGAGCAGGAGAAAGTGGTTATCGCAATACGGTAACGTAATTAACTGCAGGGGTTTGCGCCTGCAGGGAAGAGCTTCCCTACAATCAAAAAACCCTCATAAAATGAGGGGGAATCTGATAAAGTCTGCAACAACGGTTGCATCCGTCCAAACCTCCGATATACGGTGCCATAAATCAACTTGGCATCTTCGGAGAGGTGGACGGATAAATCCAAATAACATCTGCCCCTAAATTCAGGCAAAACGTGTAAGTGCACGGCAGCGCCCCGGCCGTCTGAAATAGGCCAAAATGCGGAAACAAAAACATTTCTTTAAACAGAAACTGGCGCTACCGCGGACTATAAACCCGGAACGGACCATTAACCTACTACTAGCTAACTAGAGAAAGGGTAGAGAGCTATACCGAGCGATCCGTGTCCTTCGGTCTTCGGCCGCCATCCCGATCTCCTCGCGACATCACTGATCTCCGGTCTCCTCGTCGGAAAGGCACCACATCGAGAAGTCTTTTTACGGGCTCCCACTTCTGGACCGACGCAACTCGGACACGAAGTTGGCAAGCCGACGTGTCCAAGATTGCTGTAGACTGAGTGTAGAAAACTTTGTCTCATGGGGTTATTAGAAGTTGCCATTTTGATGTGGAGGAAAAATGAACTTTGAAAATGGAACTCTCTCTTTTGCATGAATGAAAGAATGAGATGCATCCAACTCACATACAAAAAAATATGGTGCTCCCTTAAGAGAGGGCTCGGCCAAAACATAAAAGAAGAGGGGGGAGGTGAGCACAAACAAAGAGAGGTGAGCATAAGGAAAAGGTGGGTGATGATGAGCAATCATGATCACCAAAAAGTCTCAACCTAATCCCTTCACCATCAAGCAAGCAATGATGAACAAAAAGAAGTCAAAGGATGGTAGAACCATCATGAAACAACTACTTAAAAAAACCACCCTCCACTTTGCTAATTTGCACATTTGCAAATACCCCCCCTCCACACCAATTTTCAGCCAAAGAAGGAACAAAGGAAAAATGGCCGAAACGGAATGCAAACTGGCAACTTCAAAAAGTGATCCGGTAATAAATTACAGGAAAACCCCGCGACTGTATATACATACCCGCATTTGTATTCCGACCGAATACAAACGCAATGAGACAAAACTTACATTGTGTAATACTAGGATCCGGCTTAAGCCAAAGCCTGCTAGTATTATCCGTCCGAACCATAACACATGCACAAGTGCACGCGTACGTTCGAACCCTGCCATAAATCCATACGGCCTCTACAGCGTTTCTCCTGAAACTTGAGAAACTGTCTGTGGGGGACTCTAAAGACTCGTCAATACTTTGGCTGTGGATTTAACCACTAACACGTCAGAGGTATTAGCCGTACGTAACGGGATACCAGGTATTGACCAAAAGGGACGTCAATGAGCGAACTCATCCTGACACCCTACTGATCCTGTCAGTGACAATATCCATACAGTCCGGTTCGTTCGTCTATGAGCATCGCATGGCGGGCCTAGGGGGTTGGTGAAAGTCAGACCCCGAAAAGCGGTACAAGTCTTGTCGGAGTGTAGCCCAGAACACCCTGAGATACTACTGGAATACCTACCAGTAAATCTCCTGCCTTGGCTAAGGACTTCGTGTAATGGCTCTCCTAGACACAGCGCGACCTCACACCTAATACCGGGAGAGACGAACCCCTGCAGATCCGCTCACTGCCTCCATGTGGCTCGGGACTGTACCCAACTAAAACCTGTTTGCACGACTCCTTTGAGCCATGGTAGGGTAGTAATCAAAGTATAGTGGGAACTCACACGAGACAAATGACGATCTCAGGTCGATGAACTAACCTGTACACATGTCACCAGGGAACTGCTATCTGACGTCAGGTATAAGACCAACCAGCATGTTCCCGGCGAGTCATGTCCGGTGTACTCATAACCCAATGAGCACCTGTATACATTTTAGGTGAACCAACTGACACCAGTGGCTTGTGAGACCGGCCACCGCCTCTTGTCGGGGTCTCGACTGTATACACTAGTCTACTCTGGAGTATCGATGCCCTGTCTCGAAAACTCCCACGACTAGGGACCTTTTAAGGATGTGCTTATAGACCCCAGCTCCAACGTATATGATCGCCATCATACTGCTGGCCGTCAAGCAAGAATCCTAAGTGCTCTATCAACGTTCAATAGTGACCTGTAAGGTCACCTGAAACAGTACACGATGATAAAGATAAACCAGATAGCATACTATCATCTTGAGTAAGACTGTCCTACCGGTATAGGTCCTCCCTCAATCATTGCAATCATGTGCCTGTGATCCAATAATTGACTCTGAGGGCACTATGTCCAACAATCTCCCACTTGCACTCAAGGCTAATTATTGCGTTGTCGCATACTCACAGCCCGTGTGATACCGAACACCCAACTCTTCTACTAATCAGTCTCACAAAACCCGTTTGCGAAACTAATGCGTTCGAGGAATAGCCTCAGTGAGTGGATCCACCCTGATGTTTCTTTCTATGTCTCTCTTTATCTCAAGTTCGCGGAGAAAGCCATCTCCCGAAATGAGCAATACCTGTCTTAGAATATGTTTTGATGTCTGATGGGACCTAGTTCATAAATGAACTCCAAATCCAAACTTCTTAGACTGTATCGTCAACTGAACTTAATCAGTATCCTGCGCTTGCTTCCCTCGGTATTCTCTTGGACCACCTGTCCAAAATACTGCCCCTCGTCGGAGGGAAAATTATAGCTCTGACAGCCACTCTGTCATCCAGGTCACCTTGGAAGCCTGGAATGATAATTGTCTCCTAAAATAGGCTGTTGTTATCATATTCTTAGAGCATCCACTTATGTCCTAAAACTGCTTCCGAATGTTTCTCCAGGATAGGATTAATATCACCTTATTGCATCCAGTGCAAAAACATCTGGTGTGGTACTTGATATCTCATGATTGACTCAATTGCCTAAGCAAGTGATCTGCCAATCATGCGCATCCCTCTCCCTTTTAGTCTGTAAGACACCTTTAGAGAGGGTGACTCCATCACCTACAGGTACACTACCGTGCCAGGAGTCGTCCAATCTAAAACACCTTTAGAATACTGTCTAAGTACCCAGATTAGGATACTACCCAAATCTAGATCTAAAACCATAGATCTAGTAACCAGAATATTTGGTATTCAGTCTATATCCTTTATGGAGAAACCACTGTGTGACAACCAAAGCATAACCGACCGTAGTATAGGAATTTCAATTCCTTCTCTGTGTATGTCATCCAAATACCAGGACTTCACACCCTACTACCTTCTTAACAGATCCATCCCCTATTCTGATGAAGTCAAACCTATGATAGTCACATCAGAAATAGATGATCTATCTCCGCTATTTCTGCTTTAGTCCATAAATAGACATAAGCTACTTGTCCACCAATGCTTCTGCTGCTCCCACTGACTACGACAACCCTCTGGTAGAGTCATATACACGTACACTTCTAAAGCTAGTTCAGAACGACGTTATACTCATCCTTCTGCCGGGTCTCACAGTCTGGAACAACAGCAATGGCAAGTCTGAGTAAACAAGAACCTCCCTGTCACCGTCTTTGAGCATACCGAAGTACCTCTCGAGTGCCGGAGGTTACCCACCATAGTTGCAGAGTGGCTAATGGAATGTCAAATCAGATTGAATCTTTAGGTTCTTATCAAATTTTCAGTAATCGTTTGCGGTTCTGGAATCACTTCCAGTTCTACCATACTCCCACTACTGTTTTCTGAAAAAATCCATTTTACTAAAACTGTGGCGAGTCAAGAACAATATCACTATTGATCTTCCAGATGGTAGAAAGTCAACCCTCGTCATAGCCCGGGTCAACCCATAAACAGCCATTACAGAAAAGTACCTTGAGTTATCCAGAGTCTGGTTTTAAGCATAAGCCGGACAATTCCCCGTACCTTAACATCGTTAAGATATGAACCATTCTATATCCAATATAGAAACAGAGGCACTGATTTAATGGGAACCAGATTCAAATCATGCAACTGTCTCCAGTGCATGTCAACTAAATGGAGAGAGGCCGATCAGCATTACTCAACTTAGGAGTGCTTCCAATTATGAGTAACCTGAAAAAGAAACAAGTTCTCTTAATCATTACTATTAAATGAATACCATACACAAGTATCTACATCTTCGATCACCTTGAAGAATCCCGATACTTGCAACACCTGATTCTCTACTTTATTCATATACTTATAACTTCTCAAAACTTAGACCTTGTGTCTCTACGAAACACTTGCCTAAGAGCTAGAGAAGTCACAAGCAAACCGAATATAGTACGAAGACCAACCTCTCTGTCCTAATGGACACTGGACAATATACAATACTCTGTATAAGTCCCTTGAGTCTAATAACTCATTCCCTGTGTGCCGTAGGTTGAAAACTGTACTTATGGTTAAGAAGAATTACACCGATGTTTAATGCTCCTTACCTAACCATCCACTGATATAGGTAAATGTCATAGACATAATTTCAAAAAGTTATATCTCACTCTATAAAGATAGACGTACAGATATGTCAATTTGAAATTGGTGCATAACAACGGATATTCAAAACCAAATATTTGCCGTCCGGCAAACAACCCAGGCGATTTCCTCAAATATCACCAATTACAACGAATCCCGATATAATGAGGATAATCACCCAATTCCCAATAACTTGCTCCCACTCATCATCTGTAAAACCATACAGATGTGAGAATCATACCTGGTAAATACATACCCTGGAGCAAGTGTCTAATTGGGAAATCAGTTCCTTTTTAACAGTACACAGTGAAACTGAAACATTGAAATGTTTCATAGGGGTATCCGGGTATTCCTAGTAATGCCTGTTCCATTATCCAGATTCACAACTGTAACCGTATATTTCTTTGCCATCTCTCCAAATCCCTTCATATGTCTTTAGTCATTACCTTCTGTACACCCTTTTAGGCTAAATGGTTTTCTTCCTTCCCTACCTTTCGGCACCAGTTTATGGTTTGGAAGAAGACTATCTAATAAGCATAATGGGTGTACTGTCCTAATCCTAGGAGCACTCGCAACCCGAGAGAAAGTAAAGATAAAAGATACCTGAATAAACCTTATTCCTATTTCTCCTGAACCAGAATCCATCCCCGAACTGGAACAAATTCCTTCGAGTTCGTATATAACCATACGATGGAGTATCAAAATAACTGTGGATCTTCGTAGTGACACGGAGTGTTCTGGAGAAATACAAAGGTGAAGTAGGAGTGGAGATGAAATACTTGGTTTGATCGTGAATAGCAGTCGCATTTTACTTTGCCCTCTTTCTAATCCCTTTATTTGTCTTTACTTAATACCTTCTGTACACCATCGTTAGGCTAGTTGGTTTTCTTCATTCCCTACCGTTCGGCACCTGCCTATGGTTTAGAAGAAGACTATCCGATTAGCGTAACAGGTGTACTATCCCCTAATCCAAGGAACACTCCCAACTTGAGAGAAGGTAAAAGGAAAAGACAACTGAATAGTCCTATTCATTTTTCCCAGAACCGGAAACCATCCTCGAATCTGGAACAAGTTCCTTCGAGTTCGTATATAACCATACGATGGTTTTGTCCAATGGAAGTGGACGTTCGTAGTAATACCGGGTGTCCTGGAGAAAAGGGTAAAAGTAGGAGTGGCAATGAGGTATGCAACTCTGACAATCCAAAAGGCAGTGTTTAAGAAGGTTCGGTCAACTTGGTCACTGAGTCATAGTCAAGGGTCAGGCCATGGTGGCTGCCAAAGAGAGAGAGAAAAGAAACACTCAGCGTGCACTCTAACCTAGATCAGAATGGTTACCAATTTATCTAATCAGGAAACCTCCCACTGTAACCTTAAATTCTCCTCCAAACCTGAAAGAAGAATTAGTCGGGATCACCCGAGGAGTAGACCAACTCATCAGTGGGAATCGGGATCCAACTATCATCGCATGATAACGTGACGGAATCCACTCACGTTATCACACTCCAGAAGGTATGCGCATATCTGGCAAGTTTCAGTTTCTTTAGAAACTCCTGATGTGATTTTTACCCCTAGGACCCAAGTGACCTTGACACAGTCAACAAATCAAAGAGTCCTAGTCAAGTTCAACCCGTCATTATGCTGGATTGCATTAAACCCACCCGTACGAGCCCTTGACACAGTCAATAAGGCTGCACGACTGTCCTAACCAATCCCATTAATATGCCACAAACGAACACTACTTAGCTACCGTACACTACGCCTTGACACAATCAACAAACGTAGCACGAATACTAAGTAATACTTATAAGAAATGACGGAGGGCTACGTCTAGTTTTTGGCGAAAAACTTTTAACGTAATGAACTTGATATCATTGAAGGAACTGCATAGCTTTTTATAAAAATATAGTGACGAAAACCTTTGCTAAAGAGGTCACTCCCGGTGAAGGGATCTCGGCTCTTTCCCCGTAGAATGAGGTGCAGGATATTCCAACTGAATACCATGATGCAAAGCAAAAAGTAATCGACTATAGTGAAGTTATTACCTTGACGCAAACTTCTGTCCAAGGGGTCACTCCCGGTGAAGGGATCTCGGCCCTTGCCTCGTCGACTGAGGTGCTGGATATTCATAACCGAATACCACTGTGCAAAATAAAAGAGAACGTCCTTGCAATAACAGCTTTTTGAAAATTGTTCCAACAACATCCGAATAGGTTTGTTTAGCTTGCATTGATCCGAATCAATGCAGTCCCATCAATTGATCACACCAATAAAGAACGAAAATACGATGTACGTATATGCCATCCGCATTCGCCACTGGGTCCCGTCATTACCCGTTAGGTTACTTAACTAACAACAGAGCGGGGACTGGACTAGCGCGGATGCAAAACATATACAACATCTACTAGTACATATATCAATATATAATATTCGCTCAAGGCGTGATAAAATGCAACATCACAGAAATGTAATAAGCATCACAGAACAATACAGATATCTGGGATCCCCTGGTTTCATAGAGCCGCTACTGAAACCCGACGTTCCCCTGGTCGTGTGGATAGCCTGTGCAATGAAATCCTAGACCCCTACGAACGCGGCAAGTTACCCGCCAAAACCTGAAGCGAGGCAGCCCCCTTCAGCAACGTGAATGGACCACCCAGCACTTCACGGAATCCGGTAACTTGGGCACCCCTCCTTGGGTCAACCTGTACCCCCTACGAGTGCGGCGAATAGCCCGCCAATTCTAGAGTAAAGCCCCCTCCGTCTCAATGCCATGAGATGCGGGCCCGTTGCCCTCTAGAATCCGGCTATCCGTGCACCCCACCGCGGGGTAATCCTAGTACAGAAAGTAAAATATATACAACGAGTGCATCGACCTCAGCCCGGTCGTGCCCCAAAAGAATAATATGCAAAAAGGCAGTGACGGCAGTCCACATGTCGGACGCTCGCCCCGCAATATCAAATATACAAATACTACCAAACTGTACTACCATTGCATCCAGGCTATCCACCACGACAAATCCGCAACATCACAGCACAACACAGAACATCAACGTGAATATCACGTTCGCAAATCCGTCTAAAAGGGCTATAGCAGTTAGACAGGATTTACCGATCAAGTGACATTCATGGTCGCAGATATAATGTAAATACTGTGAACTAACATGTTTAAAATTTTCGATCGACAAAATTTCCCGAAGTGGGCCCCAAGCACAACTGTAGCACTCAAAATAAATCTGGGCCCAAACAGAATATACCAAAAATCCCAATTTCAATTCAGAAAGCTACTGTAGAAATTTGGTACGGCGATGACATTTTCCTGCCGCGGAACCGCGGCCAGAACATAGGTTTGGCCGCGGTTCCGTGGTCCTACTGTAGCATCACCGTAACGAATTTTTACAGAATGCTAAAAACCGCCTGCACGAATTTCTGAAACACTCAAATTAATTTTTCGAGCACAAAAAATTTCGACAGAAAACTGGACTTGAAAATAGGGTTTTTAGAAAATTCGTTCGATCGAACTTGTAAACACGTTAGAGCAAACTAGACTAGCTTAATGGCGTGGCTCTGATACCATGTAAGTGCACGGCAGCGCCCCGGCCGTCTGAAATAGGCCAAAATGCGGAAACAAAAACTTTTCTTTAAACAAAAACTGGCGCTACCGCGGACTATAAACCCAGATCGGACCATTAACCTACTACTAGCTAACTAGAGAAAGGGTAGAGAGCTATACCAAGCGATCCGTGTCCTTCGGTCTTCGGCCGCCATCCCGATCTCCTCGCGGCATCACTGATCTCCGGTCTCCTCGTCGGAAAGGCACCACATCGAGAAGTCTTTTTACGGGCTCCCACTTCTGGAACGACGCAACTCGGACACGAAGTTGGCAAGCCGACGTGTCCAAGATTGCTGTAGACTGAGTGTAGAAAACTTTGTCTCATGGGGTTATTAGAAGTTGCCATTTTGATGTGGAAGAAAAATGAACTTTGAAAATGGAGCTCTCTCTTTTGCATGAATGAAAGAATGAGATGCATCCAACTCACATACAAAAAAATATGGTGCTCCCTTAAGAGAAGGCTCGGCCAAAACATAAGAGAAGAGGGGGGAGGTGAGCACAAATAAGGAGAGGTGAGCATAAGGAAAAGGTGGGTGATGATGAGCAATCATGATCACCACAAAGTCTCAACCTAATCCCTTCACCATCAAGCAAGCAATGATGAACAAAAAGAAGTCAAAGGATGGTAGAACCATCATGAAACAACTACTTACAAAAACCACCCTCCACTTTGCTAATTTGCACATTTGCAAATAACCCCCTCCATACTAATTTTCAGCCAAAGAAGGAACAAAGGAAAAATGGCCGAAACGGAATGCAAACTGGCAACTTCAAAAAGTGATCCGGTAATAAATTACAGGAAAACCCCGCGACTGTATATACATACCCGCATTTGTATTCCGACCGAATACAAATGCAATAAGACAAAACTTACACTGTGTAATACTAGGATCCGGCTTAAACCAAAGCCCGCTAGTATTATCCGTCTGAACCATAACACGTGCACAAGTACACGCGTACGTTCGAACCCTGCCATAAATCCATACGGCCTCTACAGCGTTTCGCCCGAAACTTGAGAAACTGTCTGTAGGGGACTCTAAATACTCGTCAATACTTTGGCTGTAGATTTAACCACTAGCACGTCAGAGGTATCAGCCGTACGTAACGGGATACCAGGTATTGACTAAAAGGGATGTCAATGAGCAAACTCATCCTGACACCCTACTGAGCCTGTCAGTGACAGTATCCGTACAGTCCGGTCCGTTCGTCTATGAGCATCGCATGGCGGGCCTACGGGGTTGGTAAAAGTCAGATCCCCAAAAGCGGTACAAGTCTTGTCGGAGTGTAGCCCAAAACACCCTGAGATACTACTGGAATACATACCAGTAAATCTCCTGCCTTGGCCAAGGACTTTGTGTAATGGCTCTCCTAGACATAGCGCGACCTCACCCCCAATAACGGGAGAGACGAACCCCTGCAGATCCGCTCACTGCCTCCATATGGCTCGGGACTGTACCCAACTAAAATCTGTTTGCACGACTCCTTTAAGCCGTGGTAGGGTAGTAATCAAAGTACAGTGGAACTCACACGAGACAAATGACGATCTCAGGTCGATGAACTAACCTGTACACATGTCACCAGGGAACTGCTATCTGACGTCAGGTATAAGACCAACCAGCATGTTCCCGGCGAGTCCTGTCCGGTGTACTCATAACCCAATGAGCTCCTGTATACATCTTAGGTGAACCAACTGACACCAGTGGCTTGTGAGACCGGCCACCGCCCCTCGTCGGGGTCTCGACTGTATACACTAGTCTACTCTGGAGTATCGATGCCCTGTCTCGAAAACTCCCACGACTAGGGACCTTTTAAGGATGTGCTTATAGACCCCAGCTCCCACGTATATGATCGCCATCATACTGCTGGCCGTCAAGCAAGAATCCTAAGGGCTCTATCAACGTGCAATAGTGACCTGTAAGGTCACCTGAAATAGTACACGATGATAAAGATAAACCAGATAGTATACTATCATCTTGAGTAAGACTGTCCTACCGGTATAGGTCCTCCCTCAATCATTGCAATCACGTGCCTGTGATCCAATAATTGACTCTGAGGGCACTATGTCCAACAAGACGACCCATCCCAGTTCGTCCCCGTTTCCGATGGTGAATAAGCCCAGCTTCGCGCCAGCTTTTCTTGGCTGATGGGTCTAGCATTTTTCTCCAGATTCCGTCTCGTTCCAAATCGTCCATTGCAACTCCAAATTTCCTGAAATAAAAATTAGAAATAGCAGAGCAAAATAAAGATAAAAATAAAGAAAAATAATTCAAAAAAGAACTAAGTAAAATTGCTACTGTCCTCCTCGTCAACGGCGCCAAAAATTTGATGGAGATTTTCTTAGTCTTAAAATAATACCGCAAGTGTACAGTTTATCGTTGTAACACTTGTGGGTCAATCCACAGAGAGGATTAAAATTCTAATTAGTCTAAATGAATAAAAGATTAAAACTTTGAAATAAAGAACTATACTAATGAAAAGCAATATTTTAAAAGAAAGTAAATAGCAAAATTAAATAGATTCTTAAAATAGAGAAAAACCTAGGGTTTAGAATCATCTTATTCTAATCATGGTATTTTAAATAAATATCTTCCTTTTCTTGATTTTCTGTCTTTAAATTAATTATTTATCAATTATTAAAAAGCATAAAGTATACATTAATCGCCATAAACTATCAATCTAATAGAAAGCGTAATCCATATGATCTTAGCATTACCCTACCAATCAACAACGAGGAAAGTAATAATTCTAAAAATTAAATTCTGGTTAATTAGGAACTAGTTATATCTAACCTTCTACTTGGTAAACTTAATGGTCGTCAATCAAAGGCCTACCTTACTTTATCGATTAATGGTCGTCAATCAATGGTCGTCAATCAATCCATACGATCTTAGCATAAACTTAATGGTCGTCAATCAATCCATACAATCTTAGCATTACCTTACTAACCCTAGATTAATTAGATCCATCCTAAACTATAAAAATACCTCTTTTATTGCCTTTCCCTTGATGAGATCTCATGGTTGTCAATCATGAGATCATCAAATTTATCGATGATGTATTTATACAGATTTATTTTTATAATTAATAGAGTTGTCTTTAAAATCTAAAAAGAAAGCATGAACATTACGATCAACATCAATCATAGCACATGAATCATCCAACCCTAAATAGACAATTACCTACTCATAGCATAAGAATGAAAGTATATAATAAAAAGGAAATTCATTACATAAAAATTAAGGAAATAACTTACAAAATTTTGATCCTCTTAAACCCTAGACTGTTGTCAACTAAAAGAGAAGATCCCCCACCCTAAAGTAATAATACTGCAGTATATATAGGCTCTGGCCGATTACAAGAGATAGAAATATATATTTTTAAAACCATAAGATGCACGTGAAAATTTTTGAGAAAACTCGAACAAAGGGCAGCGGATCGCGGGCCCTAGTTGGCTTTTAGCCCGCATTTTTGGCCCAAATGGCACCTAATTTGGTATGGTACCTTGACTCTCTAAGTTGACTCATTTGGTTATCTGCTTGGCTCTTTGGCTCGACTCTTGTATCAGTTTCTTTATTAAATTGTTTCCGTCCAACGCACGTAAGTTCATCTGTTGTGTACTCTTACAATTGAGACCTTATAATTTGAATTTATTCACAAAATATATCTCGAGTAGTATTAAATAGATAAAATAATATAAATACGGATATAAAAATATGCAATAAGTTACACCTATCACAATCATTTCGGACATAAATATTAGTTTAGAGTCATCTCGGACATATGTATTAGTTTAGAGTCATCTCGGACATGTGTATTAGTTTAGAGTCGTTTCAAACGTAAATATTAGTTTGAGTCGTCTCGGACATGGGCATTAGTTTAGAGTCGTCTCGGACATAAATATTAGTTTAGAGCCATTTCAGACATTTGTTTACAGTCATTTCATATATGAATATTAGTTTAGAGTCATTTCGGACATAAGTATTAGTTTAGAGTCGTTTCGGACATAAATATTAGTTTAAAGTTGTTTTGAACGTAGATATTAGTTTAGAGTCGTTTCAGACATAGATATTGGGGCTAGGTCTCGTATTTTAAGGTTACTACCTGAGTGTGAGCACACTAGATGTTGTATGTTATCGCTCCCACTACAGAAATGAAAAGAAAGTTCGTTTTCGAAAGGCTCTTCTACACAAGAGGAAACAAATACGTTCCGGGAAATAATGATAGAATCGCCTTCGCTGAGGACTGCATATCGGGTCATTTTGTTTGGAATTTTGTTGGAAATTGAATATTTGTTAGTTGCAAGTAACGGATGAAGAAAATGTCCGCCCTCCGTTCTTCTTTTCTACCCTATATTCATGCCTAAACATTTCTCAACATACGTCCTAAGGACTTCCTTACATTGTTTGACCCCACACTTATATATATGATTAACGCAAAATCCAAACAAATAATGGTTTTTGTCCAAATTTTTGGATTTCAGATTTGATTCAAGAAAAATCGAGCACGCTCTAACGAGGTGGCTCATTATGATTTGTCGTTGTGGATATACTTACAAAGTAAGCAATATCTAAAATAGGACTGAGATTGATCCCAAAAGGAACTCACTAAAAATCCCATTGCTCAGGTCCCACGATAAAATATCTACATTTCGTAAATGCCGACGAAAGGCGGTGTAACGACTCTGAAATTCCTATACGGAAATTTCTTGTTATTCTACAGAAAAAGATATTTCAGCATGTGTAAGGGTTAAAACTTATTTTTATTAAATAAAATCAAGAAACAACTTATAGCACACTGGTAAAACCTTTACACTGCTGTGACATAGCATGTGCGTTCGATTCCCATAAAACCCAATTATTTTTAGATTTTTCTTTTTAATTTTTCGGAAGCCAAGAGTTGCACGTGCAATTCACAGAGAAACGAAAAGTTTCAAAAAAATCAAACAAGCTCAAATAGGAGTAAACGCCCAACTTGACACGTGGCACAAATCTCGAGACGGATCAGCAAGATCTGACCGCCCGTTTTCACAAAAAGACCGACACCGATGGTTCGATTGAGCCCAATTTCCTCTGTGCTTTGCACACTTGTCCTTTCGACCCCCCTCGACTCCCCTGCACTGTTTGATTTTCCTGCAATCAAATAGAAACTCTTCAATTCACCATTTAACACCATTTAAATTCTTTTAATCCATATTTTTAAATCCCAAACCCTAATTCTTTACTATAAATACCACCCCATACCCTAGCTCCCCTCTATTCTGAAAATTTCTATCAAAATCATCCCAAAAGTTCCTAAGTACAAGTGGAGTCAAGTGGAGTTAGCAACCAAGCTTCTTCCATCGAAGATCGAAGCCGTTTCCGGAGCTTCCGCGATGCCACGGAGCCCCTTCTCTTTTCCTTACTCCTTTCTCAAAGTTATAAAGCCACAAGTCCCCCTACCTCTCTTTTCTTTTATCTCAAATCATCTCCTAAAAATATATCGGTAAAGTGGAGTTACCTCCGATACATGTTACTTTAACCTTGGAACTCCCTTCTTTAAAGCAAAATAGGTCAAACTAACTTTTTCACATTACTTGTAACTTTGTTTATAATCATTTGGTTTTGAGTTTAACCAAAATTTTCATATGAAACAATCATATAACTAACTTTTCATTAAAATACCATGAACTTTAGTATAACCCTTATTTCGATAATCGTTAAAATACCTTTAAGAAAACTTCATGGGGTAACGACCTACCCCACATGCACACTATGGTTTCATAGCACGGAATTCTAAGTATATAGGTAATTCAAAAAAGAAACTTTTCATTAAAACACCACATCTATTCAAAACGGGTTTCTTTTAATCGAGATTTTTAAATCCTTTGCAACTACGCCTCTACAACCCTAGTTAGGGGACCTGCTAATGGATGGTGCGAGTTATCGCACATCCTTGGGACAGTAGAGCGAGATGCAGAACTTCTCACAGAGTATTCAGTCTTGAAAGAAAATAAAAAAATACGGTTTTTAAGAAATACGAGTTTTCTAAATAAAAACTAAATTTTGGAAAATTATATAAAACTATGAATTCGTATTTTCAATAAAAACATGTTATGAAACTATATTTTTAAAAATGAAGTTTTAAAATTTTTAATAAAATACCATCAAGTTTCCAAAATAGCTAGTTTTCAATAAAATACCACAAACTTTTAAAAAGGCTAAATTTCATCACCAAAAATACCATTTAAACTAAAATCCATGTTCATGATAACCCTAAATATTATAAATCACCCTCGAGATTTATTTTTAAACTATATTAAAGTTTATTTTTAATAAAACCCCCTCGAGATATGCAAAACAATATTTTAAGAACTCTAGTTTAATATAAGTTTAAGCGGGATCAATTCTCTTGAGCCTCAGGGAGCCGGAGAAAGTGAGTGCTTACCTATTCAGGTTAGACAACTTAACAGAGTTATCAAGGGCAATTGTCTTGGAAAAAGACATAAATCCCGCCGTTTATGTGCAGCAGTTGCCGATCACTCCCGAATTTAAGATGTTGCAAGAACAAAATCCTTTCATAAGATTCTATCTCCAACATGAATCCAAACTCAAACCAGAATCCAAAATCAAACACGAACTTGAATACTTAATCATGGACCTGAACACTCAAATTCCAATATCAAACTCAAACTTGAATACTTGACTCGACTTGACCGGACCATGGTTATAAGTTGACATGAATACCGGAATACATGATTACATCTTGAACATGAACCTGTATATTTTATATCTATGGATTCGGTCAAGACCTATAATCTCAACTTATACAATACAATACGCGATGCTAAAGGTGTAGATTGGTACGGAACATATATCGTGGCACGAGAGGTCACTTTAAAAGATAGCTACATGAATTCACGTGCCGTTGTCCTGTGGGTTATGACGGGGCCTTGTACTACATGTTACCATAGTCCACAGGGTAAGATGGACTCCTCTCGTATACATGAATACCTGCCTTGTCAAACTACAAATAAACACGTTAGAATAACTACTTATACCTGTGAACGATCATATACAACTTTACATGTTCATTTCACATTATATACTATCTTCTCTTTCTTCTTTTGGGACTTACCGAGCGCTAGTTTGCTGACGATATTCCTCTCTGTTTTCTTTCTTTGGAATGTTCGTCAGGAGGACCGGATTTTGAAGATGTGGAACCGAGCCAGGAGGACTTGGACCAGATTGCAACTTAGCCTGACTACAAGCTCCTTCCAGCCTGCACTTACTTTCAGTATGTTATTGTTTATGTATTTGGTTTTATTATTGTATCTTTTATTTTCAAACAGTTGTTTATAAAGTTGAATGTAAATAAAGTTGTTGTTTCATTTTATTACTCTTCTCATTCTTACTCATTATTATATTGCTTAATTACGCTTAACGTATTTTCATAGTAATACGTTGCGGGCTTGCCACATCACCATTTCCGCCTACTGGGAAGCGAGGCGTAACAGGTTTTGTTAGTGGCCCATGCAGGTCTATTCTGCATGAAGTCTTAAGCAATATATCACAAGAATTATAAGAATCAACAGCTATACATTCCTTGCATTTCAAATTTCTTGAATCTACTCTAATCTGTCTTTTCTATCAAGGTGATGGATTCTCTAATCAACATCAGCACCAACGTCAATGGTAACACACCACCACTTAACTTACAACCTCCCCCTACTGTTGCTGCTCCGATAAATGAACAGACAGTGCTTCTAGAAGCCATCAAAAGTCTTCTGGAGGGTCTGTTCTCCGCCGAAAGACCGGGAAAGACTGACGTCTTTCCTGAATTTGGGGGCAGATACTATTTGGTTTTATCCGTCCACCTCTCCGAAGATGCCAAGTAGATTTATGTCACCGTATATCGGAGGTTTAAACAGATGCGGCCGTTGTAGCAAATTTCGTCAGATTCCCCCTCATTTGAGGGGATTTTGATTGTGAGGACGCTCTTCCTTGCAGGCGCAAGCCCCTGCAGTTAATTACGCTACCATATCACGGTAACAACTTTCTCCTTCTCCAGATGGTTACTTCATGTCGTGTATGTTTGTTTTATTTTTTGGTTGCCCGTAGATTGTATACGGAGACTAATTTTTGTTGTCGCCCGTAGGGTGTGGATTAGTCCAAATCTGTATTTTCTTAGATTTGGGTTTGGGTTGGGTTTAAGGATCGTTAATCTCATTTGAGACTAAGATCAACTTAAACGTTTGTTAAGGATACGTTGATCTAATTTTAGACTAAGATAAACTTAACCATTTGTTAAGGATACGTTGGTCTAATTTTAGACTAAGATCAACTTAACCATTTGTTAAGGATACGTTAGTCCAATTTTAAACTAGGATCTACTTAACAGGATCATTTAGATCCAATAAAAGAGCATTTGGGCTCTATTGTTTTAGTTTAGGGACTTTGCGGTCCAGTTTAAAGACGTCATAGTCTGTAAAGTTTAAAGACATCATAGTCTATGAGTTTAAGGACCTCACAGTCCATGGCAATTTAGAGACATCATAGTCTGTAAAGTTTAAGGACATCATAGTCCATGAGTTTAAGGACCTCATAGTCCATAAAGTTTAAGGACATCTTAGTCCAGTTTAAAGACATCAGTCTATGACTTTAAGGACCTCATAGTCTATGAGTTTAAGGACCCCACAGTCCGTAAAGTTTAAGGACATCGTAGTCCAGTTTAAAGACATCATAGTCTATGAGTTTAAGGACCTCACAATCCAAGGAATGTCTGGTTGTTGGGACCCGTCACCTCTCTGAAGACGTTGAAGGATTACAACGACATATATCAGAGGTATGAAGAGATATACCCTTGAACCTATGTTGGTTGGAAGGCTCTGGGAATCACTTTGAATGCCATATGAAATGATCAGTTTTGGAAGACAAGAGTATAATTGGGGTTCAATTTCAAGAGATTTTGCCTCTAAAAGACTTAGCTAATTTAGGCTAAGATTGGCTCGAATATAGTGTTAAATACTAGAATACATTCGGCGCTCACGTGCTCCCACGTGAGGCGCTTAAAGTAGTGTTAAACACTAAAACTAAAGCGCTCATGTGGGGTCACGTGAGGCTCCTGCAGATTGGGCCTTGCTTCTTTTATTTTACTCTCAGAGTATGCATATAAGTGTTAAGCACTTGACCTTTATGACCATCACGTGTGAGCACGTGATGGGCATCCATGCGTTGGATATTAATCCTTCAGTTTTACCTCATTCTCTCTTTAAAATGGTGTTTGTCAGGGGTCACGTGGGGACACATAAGGCATCCTTTAGGCGGGCATTGCCTTCGGGTAGAATTCTCTTTTGTTTGATAATTGCTAGAGGTCACGTGGGAACACGTGAGATGCCCACAAAGTGAAACTGCCTTGGCTTTACTCCCTTTTGTTTTGAGGAGCTTTTAAGGGTCACGTGGGAGCACGTGATACACCTGATTGTTATTTTGTTTTGCATATGTGCGCTTTTAAAAGATAAATCAAAGAATAGTTAACCGCAATCAAGAACGGTGTCGCTTGGTTGCTAGCCGGTTGAGTACGGGTCAGTCCACAGAGATTTTGTGTATTTTCTAGTTGTTCTAACGAGTTAATTCCAATTGTGGTAGGTTTGATTTTCAATAAAAACTGGAATGAGTTTGATTAGGATTAAAACCTTGCTAGGGTTAAGTTTAGGTTAGTTTGGAAAATCAATTATTTCTCACCGCTTTCTATGCCCTAATTAAGAACTTTTAGATGTTAAGGTAATTGTTAACAAAGGGGATTAGCATGATCGGGAAGAAACTATATTTCTTCCTTTAGGTCCTTGTCCGTCCTTTCTTAACACTTACCCTAACCTCCATGGAAAACATACACAACCGGTCTTTAACTATGGTATCACCGCTACCTCGTGGGATAGGGTGCCATAGTGAGCGGTGTGTGTATGTATGCATAGAGTCCTATTTAAAATGTATGACGGGCAAGAAAGGGGTGAGAGATTTTCATCTCTCAAACCCTTCCCAAACCCAACCCTAACAAGTGAGGAACTACTCACTCATTAGGGAATTGATAAAAGATTTCATTTTTATGATTTTAATTTAACAACTACGACAGATAAAAAATTTATAACTAATTAACTAGGGCAAAAAAGAAATTAAACTAAGGCAACATAAAGAAAAACTTACTTTTTATTTGATGCACTCTTCGAACATTTACAAGGAA
Source organism: Agapanthus africanus (assembly GCA_030015575.1). NCBI lineage: Eukaryota > Viridiplantae > Streptophyta > Magnoliopsida > Asparagales > Amaryllidaceae > Agapanthus > Agapanthus africanus. The sequence goes on from JASDDO010000022.1 coordinate 775,224,280, forward strand.
TAAAAATTCTAAAACTAGGAATTAAAAAGAGGTATGAGAAGAGGCATGCTCCAAAAAGAGCTGTAGGGTTCCTATTTATAGATTACAGAAACCCTAGGGTTTATATCTGATCCATATCTAAATTTACAAAACTACCCTGAGAAGCCTAGTCAACGCACCGCCACCCACCGACTTTTTGCACCGACACGTGCTTACCATGGCCGCAGATCCGTGGCCATAAGCCATGTTTGGCCGTGGATCCGCGGCCATATGGTGGAGTCTTTGGCTCTGTTTCTCAGGTATATTTCATGTTGCTTTTTCCTTGACTTTTCTTCACTTGGTTCTTCAGAATGTCTTCTAGTTTCTTCCAGATTTGCACAGTGCATAATGTTGTGGACTTTTACCGTTTGCTTCGTGTTGAAGTCTTGAATCTTGTGCTGCCTTTGTACAATCGAACTGTTTGCGGATCTTCATTTGTTTCTTAAACTGTAAGTGGCATGATAAAGATTCATCTGTTTGTTGGTCGTAGTCTCACTTTTGTAGCGTCTTTTCATCATTTTCACTGTTTTGTTCTGAGAACCCGTAACCTGCAACTATGTAGCAGACATGGATCAAAAGCACCTATTTATTTGTAAAATGAATAAGAATGGGGAATATAACAATGCAGAATTATGATATGAACAAATACCCCCAAACTTATCTTTTGCTCGTCTCGAGCAAAACTAATTTATTCTCGAAAAAGCCTAACCTCACTTTCGCAGGGAAACGTGATTGCACTGAGCTCGTGCAACAAGCCGTTAAAGCTCTAGGTGTCCCTAGTAAGAGGAGTGTTGTCTCCTGAGGGTTTTCAGCGGATACTACCCACAAAATCCGATCAATTTGGCCTATTGACTTTTATTCTTCAATTCGGTTTTCTAGCAAGAAATTCTATTATCTTCAACTCAGAAATTATCAACCCGTATTTTTCACGCTTCCTTATCATTTAACTTAAGATTGTATATGTTCTATAAATTTACTTAGCTTTTAGCATCTTTTGAGTTTTCCTTCTAAGGTTCCATCTCAACTTAGGAATTTTTATTATCTCTACTAAAAATATAAGTCCTATTTTTCATTCCTATCTCTCATCCAAACCCCCAATCATATACCCCTACGTGTGTGTATGTATCACCCCTACACTTGGAAATTCAATTCAAGCTCTTATACTCATGTCCGTCGTCCAAAGTACTTTTAGTTGGTGAATTTTAGATAAAATTGCTTACACATTATTCATGCGACCGTTAATACTTCTTGAGGTACTAACGACCGATTACAAAATGTGTTTGCGCATTAAGGCGTAATTCCTCGTCTTGTAAAACCCAAGACTTTAGCAGTGACTCCCAAACCAGTTGGTCTAAGGCACTAGGTGATAAAGCACCCTCGCTATATATTTTTTATTTTACGCAGCCTTAAGTAATTACAAAACCAGGGTACGTTTTTTTTATATCTCTTTATTCACACTCATAATTTTATTTTCCTTCATACTAAGGATTTTAGACAAGAGTATTTCAAGGTATCATCTACTATTCCAAGTTTCAAGGTTCGTATTTGTGCAAGTTGTAGGGTATATATTTTTAGAATTTAGACTTAAGATTCAGAATTATTTTTCAGACTTACACTTCAATAAAAATTTCTATACTCTTCCCTTATTTTGACTTAGCCCAAGAAGTGAACTCAAAATTTGCCTATTTCTAAGTAAACTATAAGGACATATTTTCTACCGTTAAATTTTAAGAAAGGTTATTTTTAGGGTTTTTAATTTACTAAGTTTTGGATCTAGTTTTTCCTAGCTAGTTAACCGTCTTGTCAAACTCAAGTCAATTATCGCCAAAATTGAATTTTTCAATTTTTATAATTTTTAAATTTTTTTCAATTTTTATGATTTTTAAAAATAAGTAAAAAAAATATACATATGAATGCAAAGGAAGAGAGCTTACCGAGCACACCCCCAAACTTAAACTTGACAGTGTCTTCACTGTCAGGCTACACCAAGAGGATCAAAATTGTCGGCACTCCCCTTTATTTATTTTTATTTTATTAAAACTGGAAATTTTTAAAAGACAAATTTTTTTTTATTTTCAAATTTTTATTTTTTATGTTATTTTCGAGAGCCAAATTATAACCCCCTCCCAAACTTGAGTTAAACAATGTTAAGCTTTTAAAGAGGGGGTTCAAAGTTATTGGTCAATACCAAGCTTTGCAAAGACCAAAAGTCAACACCAACCATTTGAAGAATTTATCAATGTAAAGTATAGGTCGGTGGAAGAACATATTATATAGTGCCAAGAAGAAGTGGGGAAGAGCTAAGTGGTGTAGACAGGGTTTGTGTGGACGTGAATATGAGGAGATAAGAGGTGATGATAAATAAAAACGAGAATGTGAATGATCAGAAATGAGTAGAATATTGGCATTCTCGTATTTTATGAGAAGAAAAGGTGGTGGTTCAACTTCTATAGGTGGAGGTTGATTAACCACAAAATCCTCGAGGTGTCTCTGTGGATCCCTTACTGGCTTGGTATCATCCATCATATGTATATGATGTTCAACTATGAGGGGACTAATCCCCTTGATTTCCGCCATCGTCCAGCCAAAAGCTTGCCGATTGTTTTGTAAGACCATTAAAAGGGTTTTCTCTTGCTTGAGGGCTAGAGAGGCCGATATGATAACAGGAAAGGTCTCATTCCCACCTAAGTAAGCGTATTTAAGGTGAGACGGCAATAGTTTGAGTTTGAGTTTTGGAGGCGAAACAATTAAAGGTAAATTGGTGAAACTGTCTCGAACTCGAAGGATTCCAACAATGGTTCGAAGAGAGTGTAAGCAACCGAGTCGGATGGTTCAACTAACTCATCCGAAAATTCAAAAGACTCAAACTCGGGTGGTGAGTCTTCAAAATCGTCCGAAAAAGTGAAACACTCGTAATCGTTATCAGTTGTGAAAATTGTGTCAGATTCAAGGAGGAACGCACTAGTGGCGTCAAAACTGCTGTGATCGAAGTTCACGGTCCTCCTGCGTGATCTCTTGGATCGAGCAAACATCAAGTATACTAGCATTAGGCTCGGAGGGCTGATTCCCCAACTTAAAAATATTGAGTTCAATTGTCATATTTCCAAAAGATAAGTCCATCGAACCATTTCGACAATTGATCACCGCATTAGAAGTCGCAAGGAATGGTCGACCGAGTATCACCGGAATTTGACTCCGGAGGTTAGCTACAGGCTGTATGTCCATAACAATGAAATCAACAGGGAAAATGAAGTCCCCTACTTTAATTAACACATCCTCTAACTCACCCCTAGGATGGGTGATGGATCGGTCGGCCATTTGGAGAGTACAATGTGTGGGTTTAAGCTCTCCAACGCCTAATTGTTCATATACTGAATAGGGTAGCAAATTAACACTAGCACCAAGATCTAAAAGTGCGTGATTGATGTTCTTATCCCCAATTGTTATTGAAATTGTAGGACAGCCAGGGTCCTTATGTTTTTAGGGTAAAGGTTGGGTAAGAGCATCACTTACAGCACTGGCCACGAAAACTTTCTTGGGTACTTATGACTTCCTCTTCTTGGTGCCTAAGTCCTTTAAGATTTTAGCATAAAAAGGGACTTATTGGATTGCATCCAAGAGAGGTATGTTAATGCTAACCTGTTTGAATAACTCCACAATCTTCTCCATTTTGGGGAGTAGGTTTATTGGATCTCAACCTATTTGGAAATGGAACATTTTGAAAATTCGTTGAGTCCAATGTTTGTGGAGTAGATTGCGGAGTTGGAACGGATCCCAGTGTTGGTGTGTTCGTGAAGTGAGATGTGGGTCCGTTCGAATTAGAAGAAGTAGAGCCTTGTGAAGAATGAAGAATAGGCTCTGACGAAGAAGATGAAGATGAGGAAGAAGAAGCACCCGCAGGGGTGTCATCACTAATACCCACATTATTGTGCAACACTCTTCCAGATCTCAACGTGGTCACAGCATTTACATTATGATTTTGTTGTTCATAAGCAACATGTACGTTGTGTGTGTGACCGGGATTTGGCAATGGTTGAGACGGAAGCTTTCCCTTTTCTCGCTCGCTTAACACAGCATTTAGTTGTGCAATTTGGGCCTCAATTGATTTGATGATCTGATCATGTGAAGCACTGTTTTGCACCAAAGACTGAATGGAAGTCTCCAACCTTACTGCGGATTGTGTAGATTGTTTTAAAAACGCATCTAGATCTCGTTCTAGCGAGGAAACCTTATCGTTATTCGGCTAAACAAAATTGTTTTGAGGATAAGAATTGTTAGGTATAAAATTGTTCATTTGGTTTGGATAAGATTGGGGTTGGAAAGTTTGCTGATATTGAGTTTGTTGAGGTTCTTGTTGTTGTGGAGGAGGAGGCCTTTGAAAGTTGTTATTGCCTTGGAATTGTTATTGATTTTGATTTCAAGCAAAATTTGGGTGGCTCCTCCAACCAGGATTGTAAGTTGAAGAGTATGGATCATTTCTTTGTCTTTGCTGAAAGGCAGCATTGATTTGATCTTGTCTTTGAACAAGTGGATTGTAAGGACACTTGATCAGTCGAAAATACTGCATTTTTAATACGGCAATTTCTCTAACATTTGCACTCATCTAGAAGTGTTCGGTATTCATATTGCACATATTAGCAAAACATCTCTGAAATACCAGATTGCATGTGTTAGACTTTTAAACCGGCACTTTAAGGGAAATTGACTGTGTTTCATGGCATCGCATCATCCTTATATTGCGCAACTCTTGTCTTGGGGTCTAATGCAGGAAATTCCAGAAGCAAAGCCCAAAATTGGGAAAAGAGCTGATAAAAGATACGCCAACTCCAAGATGTAAGATTTGGCAGTGATACAGAAGGCCAAATGAGATTTCACATATTGTATAAAGGCCCATAGGGAAGCCCAAGAATTACCATAAAAAAATAAAGCACCAAGGCCCTTAAAGGACCGCGGATCCGCGGCCCAAACCCCCTTGGCGCCGCGGATCCGCGACCTTAATAAGTGATCAAAGCTCCCAATTTTGCCACGTGCTTACCTCTAACGGCCAAAGCTTCCAGAAGACCCCAGAAGCTCCACATGGCGCATCTAGAAGGCTCGGCTTAACAAACTATTTCTAGAAGGCTCTCTTAACAAACTTTTGGGGGGGAAATTCAAAATTCAAATCCTAGATCTAGGGTTTTGGAGTCTATAAAAAGGAGCCTAGATCTAGGGTTGAAGTTGTTCAAGAATCCACCATCTTCTACCCACAAGTTGAGTGACACAACTTGTGCCTCAAACCCTAACCCTAATTCCAATTCAAAATCAAGATCAAGATCCCGAGTGCAATTCAAGCAAGAGAGCCTTCAACCTTTAGAAGTGACGCCGGATTTCAACGGAGCAAGAGATCCAAGCCGATCCGCGACTCAAGGAGCCAAGCGAAGCCGAAATCGACGATCTAGTTCCTTCCTTTTGTAAATTCAAGAGAGTTGTAACGAAATTTGTCGATAAATAAAGGTGAAATTTCTATATCTTGCTTATCTTTTGATTCAACAATATGATTCGATGTCAATTTGTGATTGCGTTTGTTATTATGATGTTTGAGTAAACTCCGCTCGTATAGGAGTTGTGACGATCGATAGATGATGATGATTTAGACACTTTTACAATTCTTAAATCCTATAATGTTTGGAAATTCTAGTGAATCAAATGATTAATGACCTAGTTTCGAGATGATGCTTTCTTGACCGTGTTCACTCGAAACTAGGAAACAACCATTGATCATTTGATTAACTAGAAGCTAGAATTTGAATGAGATTCATCGAAAGGACAAAGGATGAGTTGCGGAATCCCTAATTTCCTCGCAAGATCCTTAACCCTCGGTAAATTCTCATCGATCTAGTATCAATTCGTTAATGGATAAGAATGAGTAATCATTAAATCTCATCACATCTATAGATCTGATCTACTCCTACGAGCCATACTTCTAATCTTGATTGTTGGTTGGAAATTATCACACATCTCAATTCTTGTTTTTAATGTTTTTTTTCTAGATCTAGATTTTTCTAATTCTTGATCTTCAATTACAAATCATGAATTGTTTTTTTTCTTTTCCTTAAATTTTCAACTCATCTAATTCGGAAATTGAACGGATCTCACTTTCCCTGTGGACGATCCGCACTTACTACCGCTCTACATCCGACACCGTTATTGATTGCGGTCAAAATATTTTTGGTTGTGATTTCTAAATATAATTTTCTAAAAAACCAACACAACGGAAAATCAATCCAATCAACACTCTTCAGTAAGATGGGACAAATCCGAACAACAAGCACAAACAGTGCGTGGGGGTAAAGCAGGGGCAGGAGAAGGCGATGAGAATTTGCTCTCAATTGCTTCTAGCTTTTTCGTAAGTGCAGCCATTTTGGCCTTCATTGCAATCGACATATCAAGTTGATGTATACCTGCCCTAGACTGACCTGATGAAGTAAATGAAGTAGTCTTAGTGCTTTGCCACTGAAGTTTTTGTTCAGCAAGATCGTCGAGAATTGCCAAGCTTCCTCACTTGATTTTGTAAGAAAGTGACCTTGACAAATGGTTTCCAACAACTACTTAGTTGCTGGGTTCAGTCATTCGTATAAAGTTTGGTAAAGTTGCCAATTCTCGATACCGTGGTGAGGGCACTGAACAAGGAGGACCTTAAATCTTTCAAAACACTTCCAAAAAGGTTCGGAAGGAAGCTGGGAAAATTGAATAATTTCGTTGCTAATTCTCGCGGTCTTGTGGTGTGGGTAAAACTTTTTTAGAAAAGCCTTAACAAACTCATCCCAATTTTTTATGGAGTGTGATGCTGTGCTATATAACCATTTTTCAGCTATGTCACATAAAGTGAATGGAATGACACGTAGCCTTATAGCATCATCAGAAAGTTGTGTAGTCTTCATCATTACGCAAACATTCTGGAATTTGTTAATGAAGATGTATGCATCTTCAGATTCCAGCCTATGAAATTTGGGCAACATATTGATGAAGTGGGGTTTAATCTCAAAGTTATCCCCATTAGCCGGTGGAAGTGAAAGACAAGTAGGAAGTTCGGTGCGGATAGGATAGAAAAGATCCTGGAGCGCGATTCGTTGGGGCGCTTCAACAGGAAGGTGTGGTGGGTTATTCGCACCCAGTGAGGGTGGAATCAGTCCCGCAGGTAAGGGGTTGTTAGGATTGAATCCCGACATCTCCTTAGAAGACGATGAATATGAAGATCAAGGTAAAGAAGTGGATGGAATTTCGACTTCGGAGTCGAAAGCATCGTCAGTCGGTACTAACGAGACACGGACTAAACGGGATCTAGTGTCCCTAGTCCAACTGGACATACATTAAAGAGGTGTAGTGTAGTCAAAAAGTAAAAACAGAAGGTGAGGGTAAGAAAATGTCAATGGAAGAAAGTGGGTGCAAGTGGGGTGCAATGGATTTCTTAGCGACAAGTGGCAAGTTTTTGTAAAAATTTTCTGTTTTGTGTTTTTTTTATAAGGAGCTTTTTGCAAAAAGATTTTTTTAATAAGAAACTTAGACACACGTTCAAGCAATCACAAAATGCACACTCAAGCCTAGATCTAGGGTCTCCTAGGTAAACTAGACTGCTCCTAACTGTTCCAAAGGGCAAGTTGTGAGATCCTCAAATCGCCTCTTCACCGCCAATTGTGGCCAGGTAAGCACAAGTAAAGAAAGGAGAGATCCGCTCACGAATCACTGTGAGACGGGCCTTTTAAAATTACCTTTCCCCACTTGTCTAGCCTAGGCACCACAAAATCTGGTTTAGATAAACGATCGATGCCTACAACTATTCCTTTGTCCTAATGAGCACGATAGTCCTTATAGGCTGAGTCTAATCTTTTTTTATTAACTCGATGGTTTATGCAAAATGCTTTTTGTGATTTTTGGGGTCCTAGGAAGGGTAATGAAATCCAAACCCAATCTGGATTGGTGTTAAAACCCCTAAAAAGTCAGTTTAAGAATGCAAAGCAGTAAACACACAAAACACACTTGCCAAAAAAAAAATTTCTTTTATTGCGGCGCAAAGATTCCTGCACAAGATCAAGTTATTGGAGAAGGGAAAGAAGTTTTTGCGCAAAGTACCCTGCAGGAAAATTTTTCAGAGGATATCAGGGGCTTACAGAGGAGAAAAGAGTGCTTACAGAGGAATTTTGGCTTGCTGACGTCAGCAAGCCACGGCGGTTGCGCGGCAGAAAGCTCCTTTTAGCGGCGGTTCCGCGGTCTAAAACTCTGTTCAAGCCTCCAAAATTTTTCTGTGCGCTGCTGTGGTTCTTCTCTGTTTGTTCAGATCTACTATTTTCTGTTTTTGTTCACTGGATTTTCCAGATCTGAATCTGTTCGTCTTTTCGATCCTGCAAGATTCAAACAAAAACCCTTCAAAAAAATAACAAGATGATAAATTTTTATATTTTTTTAAAAATTTTCAGTTTTTATGATTTTTCAATTTTTATATTAACCCGAAATTATAAAAAGAAAATAACTACGCCATCCCCGGCAACGGCGCCATTTGATTGTTATTTTGTTTTGCGTGCATGCGCTTTTAAAAGATAAATCAAAGAATAGTTAACCGCAATCAAGAACGGTGTCGCTTGGTAGCTAGCCGGTTGAGTACGGGTCGGTCCACAGGGATTTTGTGTATTTTCTGGTTGTTCTAACGAGTTAATTCCAAATGTGGTAGGTTTGATTTTCAATAAGAACTGGAATGAGTTTGATTAGGATTAAAACCTTGCTAGGGTTAGGTTTAGGTTAGTTTGGAAAATCAATTATTTCTCACCGCTTTCTATGCCCTAATTAAGAACTTTTAGGTGTTAAGGTAATTGTTAACAAAGGGGATTAGCACGATCGGAAAGAAACTAGGTTTCTTCCTCTAGGTCCTTGTCCGTCCTTTCTTAACACTTACCCTAACCTCCATGGAAAACATACACAACCGGTCTTTAACTATGGTATCACCGCTACCACGTGGGATAGGGTGCCATAATGAGCGGTGTATGTATGTATGCATAGAGTCCTATTTAAAATGTATGACGGACAAGAAAGGGGTGAGAGATTTTCATCTCTCAAACCCTCTCCAAACCTAACCCTAACAAGTGAGGAACTACTCACTCATTAGGGAATTGATAAAAGATTTCATTTTTATGATTTTAATTTAACAACTACGGCAGATAAAAAATTTATAACTAATTAACTAGGGCAGAAAAGAAATTAAACTAAGGCAAGATAAAGAAAAACTTACTTTTTATTTGATGCACTCTTCGAACATTTACAAGGAATAAAAATTCTAAAACTAGGAATTAAAAAGAGGCATGCTCCAAAAAGAGCTGTAGGGTCCTATTTATAGATTATAGAAACCCTAGGGTTTACATCTGATCCATATCTAAATTTACAAAACTACCCTGAGAAGCCTAGTCAACGCACCGCCACCCACCGACTTTTTGCACCGGCACGTGCTTACCACGACCGTGGATCCGCGGCCATAAGCCATGTTTGGCCACGGATCCGTGGCCATATGGTGGAGTCTTTGGCTCTGTTTCTCAGGTATATTTCATGTTTCTTTTTCCTTGACTTTTCTTCACTTGGTTCTTCAGAATGTCTTCTAGTTTCTTCCAGATTTCCACAGTGCATAATGTTTTGGACTTTTACCGTTGCTTCGTGTTGAAGTCTTGAATCTTGTGCTGCCTTTGTGCAATCGAACTGTTTGCTGATTTTTGTTTGTTCTTCAAACTGTAGGCGGCATGATAAAGATTCTTCTGTTTGTTGGTCGTAGTCTCACTTTTGTAGCGTCTTTTCATCATTTTCATTGTTTTGTTCCGAGAACCTGTAACCTGCAACTATGTAGCAGACATGGATCAAAAGCACCTATTTATTTGTAAAATGAATAAGAACGGGGAATATAACAATACAGAATTATGATATGAACAACACCCTAAAAGAGAAATTGTCCTTATTGTTTTTCCTTTTCCCTTTTAAATAAGTGTTAAATACTTTTGGAAATCTCTTTTCTGGTTCAAAGGAAGGGGGTCACGTGTTACCATGTGATCATGTGGGGGTACTGATCTCTTTTACGTGCATGGAGAGAATCCCTTGTTTAAGAATTAAATTCTTTTATAGGGTTAAACCCTGATTTTATTTTAGAGGAATTAAATTCCTGTGTGTTTGAAATAATTAAATTCTTTAAACCCAATTCTCCCTCTAAGTTTTGGATCTGCATAGCAAAATCTCCCCGATGAAAATTAAATTCTCAACTTGTTGGGAGATCTGCTTCTGCAGATCTTCAACCCGAGGAAGAACTAAGTTCTTTTTTAGAAGAGTTAAACTCTTGGTTTGAGAATTAAATTCTCTTTTATTTTATGGGAGCTTATAGAATGATCTCCTTCCTTCTCTTACCTAGAGTTTTTTCTCTGAAGAGATCTTCTTTTCTCTCTGGAGAATTAAATTCTCTTCTCTTTTTTTCCTGTATTCTCTCTCTGTTGGTGTCTCTCTTTTTCCTCTCCTCTTCTTGGCTCCTATTTATAGGAGAAAGAAAAGAATCAGTTTGTTTAGTCAATCTTTCATTAAAAGATTTTTGATTGATTTTATAACCAACATGATCTTTTAGTTCACTTGGTGAATTTTATTCACCATTGGATTTTTAATCCAAAAGATATTATATTTATTGTTCCTGGCAAAATTTTAGGAAAATATTTCCTTGTATAGAATCTTTCTATAAATTTGTGCTTTTTAATCACCATTGGATTTTTAATCCAACGGTGCTCCACTTTACAGAGTGCAATCTTTTCTGTTTGGAAAGATCTAGGGAAATATTTTTCCAATTAGGGCTTTTGATTTCCTTTTAATTAGAATTTAATTCTATTAGTTCAGTGGGTTTAAGAGTCTATCACGTGTTAGCACGTGACCTTACCAATTAAGAATTTAATTAGAATTTAATTCCATTGGTTCAGACTTCAGAGGGATCAGGAACCCATCACGTGTTAGCACATGACCTCACTGATTAAGCATTTAATTAGAATTTAATTCTATTAGTTCAGAGGGCTCAGAGACCCATCACGTGTTGGCATGTGACCCCACTGGTTAAGCATTTCCAATTGTTTATTTTATTCAGCGCCTATAGGCTTTGCCTATAAAAGGTCACATGTCTGCACGTGAGACCAGGTCACGTGTAGGCACGTGATGCCCCTTTTGGGGGTTTTCCTTGTTGCTTTATTTGTATTTTATTCAGTTCCCATGAGGGAACAAATGATTTTAAATCTTTTTAATTAGAATTTAATTCTATTAATTCAGTAGGTTCAAGAGCCCATCACGTGTGGGCACGTGACTTCGTCAATTAGACATTCAGGTGTGGATAGAATCTGCCCATAAAAAGTTCACGTGTTTGCACGTGAGGCCTGGTCACGTGTAAGCACGTGATGCCCCATTTGGGGGTTTGCCTTGCTGCTTTATTTGTATTTTATTCTGTTCCCATGGGAACAGGGTCAGCAGCAGCAAACTGCTATCCTTATGAACCGCCCGGAAGCCGAAACACCTGAAGTAAAGCAATTTCATGCGTTGCATCTAAGAAACTTTACGGGGAAAGAGAGTCCTCTTGAAGCTAAAGAATGGGCCCAAAGTATCGAGGATGACCTTGCAGCAGCGCAGGTACCAGCCATAGCTTGGGTTAGTGTGGCCAAGCTCCAGCTCACCGACAATGTAAGAGTCTGATGGAAAGTCGAGGAAAGCCATCTCACCCAACCAATAGAGTGGAAGACATTTCACGATCTGTTCTATGCTAAGTTCTTCCCCAAGACTATCTGTTTTGAGATGGAGCAACAATTCATCCACCTACAAAAAAGCTCCATGTGGGTAAAATCGGTGGATGAATATGATGCCGAATTCATCATGCTTGGCAGGTAAAGAATTCGTATCAAAATTCTATTCGGTAAAACACATCACTATCCTGACATCAATATCTTATCAAGTTTGTGGCACACTTGATCCCGACCGATGAGATTCGGGCTAAACGATTCCAACAGGGATTAGACTCATAGATTCAGGCGGCATTAGCCACAGGCGACTATCCAACTCATGAACTCGCCGTGAAGGCAGCACGCCGTTATGAAACTGTAGTCAAGAAGAGGGGTAAGCCTCAAGCAGCTAGAATCAAGCGCCTTGCTACCCAGATGACAGAAGGAGCCTCTTCTAGGCTGACTTTTGCACCCAAGAAGCCAGAAGGATCGTTTAACCGGTCAATTCCACATTTCTGTTTCTACTGCAAGAGAAATGGACACTTAGTGAAGGGCTGCAGGCATGCAAATGGCATGTGTTTGATTTGTTATGCATCTACTCAAGCTATAGGAGCATGCCCATATCGTATTAACACAACACCAGCACCAAGACCTGCAATTACAGCTCCGCAGAGGCTAGCCATTCAGGCACCTACATCTCGCCAAGCTCTTCCTGCACCAGCATCACGTGGACCACCTGCAAAGCCTCAACGTCAATTCCATCAGGCACAGCGAAACGTGCCTCAAGAGCAAAAGAATATGCCTCCAGCGAGGAGGAATGTACCGAGACAATAGGCTTTTACAATGACGGTCGAGGAGGCCGAAGCCACAAGACAAATCATCACCGGTAAATTCTCCCATCCTTTCAATCTTTCAATTCTTGTGCATCATTACACTTCCTTATATCTAAACACAAGCTCACACAATTTAGGTACTATATTAGTATCCATCCTTCCTGCACTCGCACTTTTCGACACTGGAGCTTCACACTGCTTCATGTCATAATGATTCGTAAGAATGCACGTGACTCCCGTGAAGCCACTCATTTCAAGATGGAATGTCAGTTCCGAGAATGGAGTCTTGAAGGTGTTTCCCCAATCAGAGCAAAGCTCAGTTCAAATTTCAAATTTTGAAATGATGCAGTGCTTCATAACAACGCCAGCGCTGAGAGTCAAAGACTCTGAGGCAGCGCTCACGTGCAAAGCACATGAGCGCTAGCACAAAGAGCGCTGCAGCGCACCACGTGCAAAGCACGTAAGCGCTAGCACTAAGTGCGCTGCACTCTATGCAGCGCATCATGAGAGCGCTAGCACTGGAACTAAATGTTCCTAACCGTTGGATCAAAGATCCAACGAACATGATTAAAAATCATCAGTTGACCAGAATAAAATTCTGTTAAGGAAACATTCCTTATAATCTTTCCAAACAAAAAAGATTTTGCTCTGCAAAATCAGAGCACTGTCGGATCAATGATCCAATGGTGATTAAAAATAACTAAAATACATAATAAATTCTGTATGGGAAAAGATTTCCCAATCTTGTTAAAAACAAGAAAATTGCCTTCTGTAAATCAGAAGCCCTAGGATCAAAGATCCAACGGGGGAAACATCCCCAAATTAATTAGAGAAAAGATCTCTTCAACTGATTGAACAAATCAGCCTTGCCCTATAAAAAGGCCCCAAGACTTCAAGTCTAAAAAAGGAGGAACCCTCCATAAACTTTGAGAAATTTCAAAGACAAAGAGCAAGCTCTCAGCAAAAGAAGATTTTCTTCAAGGTAAAAAGAAAACAGAGAGATGAAATCATCTCATATAAAAGAAGAACTTCTTTTTCTAAGATCATAGATCTATAAGACCAAGGTCTTTTCACAACAGAGATCAAAGTATCTCATCATAAAAAATAAGGGGAAAAACTTAATCTTCTTCAGATCATAGATCTATAAGACAAATTGTCTTTCAAAGATTATAATATCTCATTATAAAAGGTGGGGAGAATAATTCAATTCTCTTAGGATCACAGATCCAAAAAGGCAAAGCCTTTCATCAAAAAATATAAGAGATTGAAACATCTCTTATAAAAAATAATAAGAACTTTATTCTTAGATCCATGAGACAAAATCTCTTATAAGAAAGAGAATTTAATTCTCAGGGCGCAAAGCTACATAAAAATAAGAGAAGCCATAGCGCTCCAATCAAAAAAAGCGTTTCAGCGCTCCAAAATTAACGCACGGTGCAGCAGAGCCATAGCGCTCCAATCAAAAGAAGTGCTTCAGCGCTCCAAAATTAACGCATAGCGTTGCAGAGCCTTAGCGCTCCAAACTTCACCAGAAGCGCAATGCGTTCATTGTCTGACGGTCAGCGCCAAGCACGCCACGTGCTCCTCATGTGTGCGCTACTTCACCAGAAGCGCAATGCGCTCATTGACTGGCGCTCAGCGCCAAGCGCGCCACGTGCTCCTCACGTGTATGCTACTTCACCAGAAGCGCAATGCGCTCATTGTCTGGCACAATGCGCTCATTGTCTGGCGCACAGCGCCAAGCGCGCTACGTGCTCCTCACGTGTGCGCTAAATGAACATAAACTATTCTATAAAAAGACCCCAGAGCTATAATGAGTGCTCAGTACTCAGTAAAAGACAAAAACAATTTTCAGAACCAATGCTCAGTATTCTAACTGAATAGGCCGAGCCCAAGTTGGCCATAAATCCCTACTTCAGATCAATTGAGCTTGCGTGCTCACAAATCTTTGATCTTAGTCCCAAATTGGACTACAGATCTCCCAACCAATTTTGGTTCAAGGGTACATCTCTTCACTCCTCTGATATTTATCGTTGTAATCCTTCAACGTCTTCAGATAGGTGACGGGTCCCGACAACCAGACATTCCATGGACTGTGGGGTCCTTAAACTCATGGACTATGATGTCGTTAAACTTTACGGACTGTGGGGTCCTTAAATTCATAGACTATGATGTTTTTAAACTTTACAGACTATGGCGTCTTTAAACTATGGACTATGATGTCCTTAAACTCCATGGACTATGATGTCCTTAAACTTATAGACCGCAACGTCCCTAAACTAAAACAATATAGCCCAAATGCTCTTTTGTTGGATCTAAATGATCCTGTTAAGTAGATCTTAGTCTAAAATTAGACTAACGTATCCTTAACAAACGTTTAAGTTGATCTTAGTCTCAAATGAGATTAACGATCCTGAAACCCAACCCAAAACCCAAATCTAAGAAAATACGGATTTGGACTAATCCACGCCCTACGGGCGACAACATAAATTAGTCTCCATATACAATCCACGGGCAACCAAAAATAAAACAAACACACACGACACGAAGTGACCATCTAGAGAAGGAGAAAGTGGTTACCGCGATGCGGTAGCGTAATTAACTGCAGGGGCTTGCGCCTGCAGGGAAGAGCGTCTCCACAATCAAAAACCCTTCAAACGAGGGGGAATCTGACAAAATCTGCTACAAAGGCCGCATCCGTCTAAACCTCCGATATACGGTGCTATAATCAACTTGGCATCTTCGGAGAGGTGGACGGATAACACCAAATAGCATCTGCCCCCAAATTCAGGCAAGAAGAACCTACGCGGTTTCTTCTCTGTGTTCGGCGGAGAACAGAAAGCAACTTTAGGATATGATTAGTGCCCAGTTATAGTTTGCGGTCAAGAATTCTATGCAAATTTCAAAGTACTGAACATACCAAATTTCGACGTTGTGTTGGGAATGGATTAGCTGGGAGTATTTTATGCTACCATTGACTGCCGTCAAAGAAGGGCAGTATTTGAGATACCAGATCACTCAGTCTTCTATTTCAAAAGTAGAGACAGAACCTTGAAGCCAGGAAGCTACCGTGCTAAATTGAAGAATGCAGAAGTGTTCTTTTTACCTGCTGAAGAAGAAAAGCCTGAAGTAGTTCGAGAATTCGAGGATGTGTTCCCTGAAGACATATCAGGTTTGCCTCCTCATCGAGCTCTTGAATTGAGTATTGATTTACAACCTAGTGCACAACCTGTAATCAAAGCCCCATACCGATTAAGTCTAGAGCGATTGAAGGAGATCCGAATTCACTTAGACGAACTACTGAAGAAAGGTTAGATCCGACCCAGTACTTCAAGTTGGGGATCTCCGGTGCTACTGGTGAAGAAGAAAGAAAGTTCCTACAGAATGTGTGTGGATTATCGAGCTCTGAACGAAATGACAATTAAGAATAAGTATCCACTACCGCGCATTGATGACCTTTTCGATCAGTTATGTGGATCTTGTGTCTTTTTAAAGCTAGATCTTCATTCAGGTTACCATCAGGTGAAGGTCAAATAGTCCGACATTCCGAAGATGGCGTTTAAGACTCGTTATGGCCATTATGAATATCTCGTAATTCCATTTGGAGTGACCAATGCACCTTCCATCTTTATGAACCTGATGAATCAAGTTTTCCGAGAGTACTTAGACAGGTTTGTTGTTATCTTCATCGACGATATCCTGTTGTATTCAAAGAATCGGAAAGAACATGTCGATCACTTACTCGTTGTCCTGGAGACATTATGACAACACCAGCTCTATGCCAAATATAGTAAGTGTGAATTTTGGCTAGATCAAGTCGGATTTCTCGGACATATTGTTTTAGGCGAAGGAATCTTTGTGGATCCAGCTAAGGTGTTAGATGTCAGCGAGTGGCCGACACCAAAGACGGTGAAAGATATAAAAAGTTTCTTGGGCTTAGCAGGATACTACCGACGATTCATTGAAGGATTATCAAAACTTGCGGCACCCCTGACCAAGCTCACACGTAAAGACGAATTATTCGTGTGGTCTGAAGTATGTGAAAAGGATTTTGTAGAACTCAAGTCGAGACTAACCTCTGTTCCTATCCTCGTAATACCGGATTAATCTGGCAAATACGTTGTGCATTGTGATGCGTCCGGTAAAAGATTAGGATGTGTTCTACTTCAGCATGGAAAAGTTGTGGTTTTTGCATCAAGACAACTGAAGGTTCATGAGCACAACTATCCAACACATGATCTGGAATTGGCAGCCGGCATCTTCGCACTCAGGATTTGGTGTCACTATCTTTTGGGAGAATGAGTGGATATATACACTGACCACAAAATTCTTAAGTATGTATTTACTCAGAAGGAACTCAACATGCGGCAGAGAAGATGGCTAAAACTCATGGCGGACTTCGACATCAACCTACAGTATCATCCTGGAAAGGTGAACGTAGTTCCCGATGCCCTTAGTCGCCAACCATTAGCAATGAACTTCACCGCTCAGTAGAAGCTACAGCAAGAACTGCATGGATTGGGAATTGAAGTAGTTGTGCCAGGTAACGCTTCATCTTTGATGAACTTACAAGTCCAGTCAACTCTTATCAATCATATCAAGGAAACTCAAGCAAATGATGCTAAGATACAAAAGATCCGAGTACAAGTAGAAAATGGACTACGAACTGATTTCATCATTCATGAAGATGGATCCTTGCGATATGGAAGTCGTTTACGCGTGCCAGTCGGATCTATTCGAGAAGAGTTGATGAAGGAAGCTCACAGCTCTCCTTATTCTGTACACCCCGGTGGCACGAAAATGTACAAGGATCTTCGGCAATACTAACGGTGGCATGGAATGAAGCACGAAGTAGCTAGAAGCATAGCAAAGTGTCTAGTGTGTCAGCAAGTGAAGGCTGAACATCACAGAACTGCTGGTCTACTTCAACCATTACCAATCCCAGAATGGAAATGGCAGCACATTAGCATGGACTTCGTGACTGCTCTCCTTCACAACACGAAGGGTAACGACACGATTTGGATTATTGTGAATCGACTCACCAAGTCGGCTCACTTTATTCCATTTCGAGTTGGCCAGTCAACCGAGACGTTAGCAAGGAAGTACATAGAGGTAAGTATAAATCTCAAGTATAATTTATACCTTCAAGATGTACCATACATGATACCCATAAACTCATGCAGAAGATTGTGAGATTACATGGAGTACCTGTTTGCATCGTCTCCGATCGCGATACGAGATTCCGATCATAATTTTGGCAGAGTCTGCAAGCTAGCCTGGAAACAAGTCTGAATTTCAGCACGGCATATCATGAAGGAGAAAACCTCGTGGGTGGACGTATTGTCTATCATCAGCTCGGTAATCGGTACTGGGAAGTCGTCTTTCGGGCAGGCTTTATTGAGATCCCGAAAGTCCACACATGTGTGCACTGTCCCATTTTTCTTCATCACCAGGACGATGTTGGCTATCCAATCAGGATACTGAACTTCTTGGATGAAGCCGGAGTCGATTAACTTCTTGACCTTGGCGTTGATATTCATCTCAAGCTCAAGCCACATTCTCCTTGGTGCTTGTTTGATTGGCTTAACGTCCGGGGATATTGCCAGTTTGTGGACAGCAAACTCTGGTTCTAGTCCTGGCATCTCGGAATAGTTCCAAACGAAGCAATCCCTATGCTGCATAAGCACGTCTTTTAGTGTAGCCACCCTTTCTTCAGACAGCAACTCACTAACGTATGTCGGCCGCGGGTCACTTGCTGTCCCCAAATCAATTTTCTTGAGATTATCTGCAGTAGTATGTATTCCATCCTCCAGCTCTTTCGGTGCCGGTGCAAATTCTGAGATTACCTCGTCATCATTGTTTTCGAAGCACCAGGGGAGTTCATCCATATTCTCGGGCTCTTCTTTTGATAGCGTTATCATATGACAAGTACGAGCTCGCTTCCAAGACCGATGTTGATCTGGTTCTATTCTCGCTGTATGCGCAGCTTTGGATTCATGCTTCTGCGGCGGGGTTACACTCCAGCTGCTGGATAGAGCGAATTTGCCGAGCTGATATTGGTCTTTGACCCAATTCTTGAAGGTGAAGCAGTCTTCGAGAGGATGTCCTATCGCTCGGTGATAAGAGCAATAGTCTGGGTGAGAGATCTCATTGGCTTGCTCTGGGTGTTTAGACTTCGGAAGTGTAATCATTTGATGTCTTATGGCGAGATCAAGTATTTTCCGTGTTTTGTTCTGAGGAAAAGAGTATGCTCGACTCATTTTCTTTATAAGGGACGAATCTGGATTACTCGATTCCTGATCGCGTGGCTTCTTGGTCCCACTTTGTCGCTCTCGAACACTTTTCCCGCTCTTTGATTTATTTTTGCCTTTGCGTTAGGCCTTTTGTATGACGGGTTGACAGGGAGGAGCATTTTCATCTTTCGCGGCCTGTTGAAGAAGGCGTTGCATCCTAGCTTTCTCGTAGATGGCCATTTCGCGATTGTGGTCGTTTCGAACCTTTTGACCAGCTTCCTTTATAAGCTTGTCCATTTGTTCTTCGAACGACGGACTGGGCATTTTCACGTCGAGGGCCCTTTCTGGTTCAGGGTTAGCATTCTCCCACTGAACATTCCCTACTTCATCAAAGTCATGTACGACGTAGCAGTCACGGAGTAGCTCCCGTTTCTTGGACCGAACATATCCAAGCCCGATCGTTTACATTCTCCCATTGGGCAAATTGCGCTGAGTTCCGGGAACGTTCAAGATCATGTCATAGAACTTAGCTTTTCGAGCAGTCTGTTTGAAAGGTACGCCTTGACGCCTTAACAGCCTTTTTAGTCCGCTCGTGTAATATCTGAGCAAACGGATGGGCTGGAATCTGTCAAGTGTAGAATCCGCGCCATGCCAGATTTCTTTCTCCACTTTGGTTTCCCCGGATCGGTAGAATAGGATCGCCTTTTCACCTTCTCGCCTGGGAGGGACATAGAACGTCTGCAGCTCTTCTACACTGTAGGTATCAAGCGAGTCTAGTTCTTTATGATGTTTGGGCGGAACCATGGCGACTTGCAAACTTTGCTCTTCATCAGCGAATATTTTTATTGAAGGTCGAGCAGGAATATAGCACAGACCTCATCTTCCGAGTCGCTGCCAAAGATCAACATAGGAGCAGACGGTCCCGGCTTGTTGTACTGGGGTGGACCTGAATAAACTATCTCTTCCTCTTCCTCAGTAACACTCCCGAAGACCGGAATGGTGGTGATAGCTTTGTTCTCCGGTTTATGACATCTCTCTATGTCTTCAAAGTCTGGCAAGAAGTATTTTGCATCATCGTACTTTCGGACTTCGTTCACGGAGAATGGGTTCAGCTCTCCCGTCACAGTGTACTCGAGACCATCCTTGAAGTATTTCATACACTGATGTTGTGTCGAAGGGATGATGTTGTACTCGTGTAACCAGGGCCGGCCGAGCAAAGCGTTATAGCAGGTCTTGGCGTCAATGACGTGAAATTTAATATCCGTGACGAGTAGTCCAAAGCGCAACGTCAGTATCACGGAGCTGAGAGTCCGTGATGATTGGGAATCGAAACCGGAGATGGTAATTTTATCACGAGCGAGGTGTTGAACACTCATGCAGATTTCCTTCAACACTCGCACGTTGAGGAGATTGACCGAAGAACCATTGTCGACCAGGATCTTGGCTATCTTGATATCGTGGCAGTATCCTGAGACATAGAGGGGACGGTTGTGCTCGCACGTCCCAAGGAGAAGGTCTTCATCGCCGAAGGTGATATCGGCTGTGTGTATTTCCTCTAGCTCGTCCTTCATCTTTTCTTCGGCGAGAAAAGCTTGGAATTGCTCTGGCTCTTGTAGCGCCTTGATCAATGAATCTCTTGCTTCTTTTGATAGTAAAAGGACGTCGAGAATGCTGAGCTGTGAGGGTAACCTCCTCAAGTGCGCCAGAACGTTATATTCCACCTTACTCTTCTTTGGAGGGTCCTTGGCGGTCAGTTCTTTTATGACTTGGTCATCTAGGGCGATATCCTCAGAGACCTTTTCTTTTCCCTTATCTTTTCTATTCGACCCAACGTTCTAGGGCCCAAGGTTCTTTTCGGGCAGCGTGCAATTGCATAGCTGAATGTTTTCTCAGGACTTTGGTTCCTCCATTTTTCCCAAAGTGAACTCTTTGAAGAGAGGGCCAAGATTCATTTCTTCGTTAGAGTCGCTTCCGAAGATGAGAACCTGCGATCTCCCGGTGTTAACCATGTGACAGTTGCCAGTAGTTCTTTTACGCTCCTCGGTCGTATTTCTTTGCTCCCGACGAGTTTTGCGTTTCATCCGCTTAAAATGTTGCCGGTGAGCAACATATCCCTTCCACCATCTTTTAAAAGCGTTGCACTCTTCGGTGGGGTGCACAATCTTCCGATGATATAAGCAGTAGCTAGGATTCATTTTTTCTTCTTCAAGAATGTTTTCTTCAGAGGGTGGTAGCTTCATCCCCATTGATATGGCTTTAGCAAACCTTTTCCTCATCTTGAACTTATTTTTATTCAGGACGGATGTCCCTTGATTCGGCGGGAGTGTCTCGACTCTTTCGTCCAGTCGCCGGCATTTGGCCTTTTCAAATATGGCCATCTCACACTCCCGTTCAGCTTTACTTTTCAGAAGAGCTTTGTTTAGGAATGCGTCGATCATCTCGTCTGATAGCCCTGGAAGTTCCGGTTCAGGCCCTGCCCCCAGTCTCTTAGTGCAAGGAGCTTCTTCATCGTCTATCGACGAGTGAGAGATCATATGGCAACTTGCTACGTAATCCTCATATTCATCCGACGAGTCTTCTCCATCATCTCCATTTTCAAGGACATGGCCGAGGAACTCTTGGAGCGTGATTGGAGTCCGCGCCTTCTGGTTATACTCTTCCAGCGCGTCGATCTGTTTCTGCAGGTCCGTGCGTTTGTCGCCAGGCTTCATGGGCTTTTTGGATTTCTTCTTCTTTTTCGAAGATTTCGACGGCTGGATATGAACACCTTGGTTATCACCAACAACCTTTGGAGTTGGGTGCGGCTTCAGCATTCCTTCGATGATTTCAGGTTCCAACGAACTTTTCCACCTGATCGCCGGGCATGTCTGGAGATCACTCAGCATCCTTTTAGTTTTGGCCGAAAGAGCCACCTCCTATGGAGCTTCTTCAACAAAAGAGCACGTTGCCCCCGGTGTATCCGTCTTCTTAGAAGTGTGCGGTTGTGGTGGGTTTACTTTCCACTTTTCAGACAGCGTAAACTTGCCTTGTAGGTACTGATCCTCGATCCATTCCTTAAAGACGAAGCAATCTTCGATCGGATGGCTTACCGTTTGGTGGTAAGGGCAATAATTGGGATTATTCACTTCGCTGGGTTGCGATGGTCGTCTTGGATTCGGCAAATTGATAATCCTGTTGCGCATCGCCAGCTCGAACAGCCTCTTCGTTTTATCCAGCGGGAATGAGTAAGGGCGCTTCATTTTCTCATTATAATAGCGTCATCTCTCCTCCAATTGATCCGTTAGTCTGGGAGCACTGGGCTGCTGTTAGGTATTCGCAACGAAGGTTCCCTTTCCCTTTTTCATTCCGCGGCTCCGGCTTCGGAGGAGACGGTCTATGACCCATTTGATCCATCTAGGCTACCTTGTCGATTAGAGCCTGGAATGTGGTCGGTTTGAAGAACATCATGAACTGTGAAATAGTTGCATGAGGGTCTAGAGTGCCCACGAACATGCCCACCGCTGGTGCTTCTTCGATGCGCTGTTCACACTTCAACCACAGATTCCGCCATCGGATTGCGTACTGAACCCACGTCTCGCCTGGCTTCACCCTGGCATTGATCAATGCCGTTATTGGGGTGCGTTCACTAGCACTTGCGAATCGCTGGGTGAACAACAACTTCATTTCTGCGAAAGTTTTGACGGAGTCGTTTGGAAGTTCGGAGTACCACTCAAACGCCGTCTCCGACAAGCTGCCGATGAATTGACGGAGCATAAGCTTATCATCGCCCTCGGTGTTGCCGCACAGAGCCCTAAATTGGGTGACGTGCTGGTGGGGATTGCCTGTCCCCTTGTATACGTTGAATTTGGGGATCGTGTATCCCGGCGGGTACTTTATCTGATCATACCAGCCTGGATACGGTCGCCCAGTTTTGACAACTTGGCCGGCTGCTTCATTTGCCTGGTGAACTCTTATTTGCTGAGCAATATAGTCATCCAGGACAGCTTTAGAGATTGTCTCCTCCTTGGTGTTGATAGAGCCGGCAGAGGATTCGATGTCTCTCCTCTGTCATCTTCAATTATTACTGGAGGATCTTCGGCTGGGGGATCCGGCTGGATCATTATGCCCACCATGTCTTGGAAAAGAAGTTCCATTTGCTTTATGTTGGCCGCTTGCTCCGTGGCTTCTTTGTCCTTCTTTTCGAGGACTCTGCGAAGGAAGTCGGCATCAGTTTCTTGTTCGTGACGTTGTTCTGATGATGCCTCCGGGCTTTCTTTTGGCCCGGTGAGTGCGGCCATCGCAGTCGGCATCTCCTGAAATTTCTGCTGCTGCTGTTCCTGAGCTCTCGTGATGGATCGAGTGAGTGGTCGGTGGCCCGTAGAAGCCCGGTTATCCTATTTCCCGGATGCCATGTAGACGGTATGCACCACCATGCCCCCAGACTTAGGGCATTTGGGCTCGGTGCCTTTGACATTTGTCGCATGCATGGGGATTTTCTCCGGCCTTCTCCTCTTATGAGCAGTCGAAGTTGAGGAGGCCGTTACAGTGGGCACCCAAGTAGCCGTCGCCTTCCGTGGCTTAACAGGATGGTTTTCTTCCTGTCGGACCTTCAGCTTCTTCTGCCGACGGGGATAGTCTTGATCAACCACCGACTCTCGGACTTGTCGCCAGATTTTGTAAACTTTAGAAGACGGTCGTTGAGGGGATTGCTCCGGTTTTGCTTCTGCGACAGTCTCTACCGGTGGAGGAGATCTTTTTAAAACGGCGGTTGGTGAATTCCTGCGCACCTTGTTCAGCATCTCAAAGTTGTTCCCGGTTGGAACAGCAGCATTGATTTCCACCGTTGGAGCCGGTGGAGTTAGCCCAGAGGGAGAGTTGCCTCCGGCCTTCCTTACTCAGCGCCAGTGACGACGTCGAGCGTGTCGAGCTGTTGGGGCTGGTTCGGCGATGGGGATGGCTTTGTCTTACCCCCTGTCCTGATGAGGCGCCGCTGGTGCTAGCCTCTTAAAGACTGACGTCTTTTGAGTAGCGGTATCCAATCTGTCAAAGACAGACCTTCGAGCAGAAATGGGAGACGAAATAGCCAGTCTTGTAAAGACCGACTCTTTGGCAGGAAAAGCCGCCTTGACGACTTCAGGAGCAGAGATAGCTATCTTCTTTGGGATGGCCACTTCAGGTGTCATGGGCTTCTTGGCAGGCCCATCGGAGTTCAGGCTCAGTCTGGCGAAGACCGAGGAGTTGGAGCTGGACGACCCGTTGAGAGGGGTCGTGGTAGTAGCAAGCCGATCGAAGACCGACTTCTTGGGAGCTTCCGGTGTTGGCACAGGAGCGGTGAAGCTCGTTGGTGGGAGCATGGTCCCGAAAAACAATCCTGTGGTGGCTTGAGTGACCTGTTCCACCGGCATCGTGAACAGGGAAGCCGCATGGGGCCCGTAAGCTATGCCCCCAGTTGAGGCAGAACGTGGGTTGCAGTTGCATGTGGAACACTTCGAGCAGGTGAACGCCATTGATCTTTGCTTTCTGCACCAAGCAAATGCCAAATCTTAGTACCTTGAAACCCAAGGGCAACCATTAGCAAACCGTGATTGGTTCGCGAACACGACACACTAAGTGTGGAGTGGAAAGAGGAAAAAGTCCCACCGGGCGTGCCAGAATCTGTTCCCCTCCGAAAGACGCGGCGGGGACGTTAGGACGTCTTTCCTGAATTTCGGGGTAGATGCTAATTGGTGCTATCCGTCCACCTCTCCGAAGATGCCAAGTTGATTTATGGCACCATATATCGAAGGTTTAAATGGATGCGGCCGATGTAGCAGACTTCGTCAGATTCCTCCTCGTTTGAGGGGTTTTTGATTGTGGGGATGCTCTTCCCTGCAGGCGCAAGACCCTGTAGTTAATTACGCTACCGCATCGCGGTAACAACTTTCTCCTTCTCCAGATGGTCACTTCGTGTCGTCGGTGTTTGTTTTGTGTTTAGTTGCCCGTGGATTGTATACGGAGACTACGTTATGTTGTTGCCTTTAAGGCGTGGACTAGTCCAAATCCGTATCTTTCTTAGATTTGGGTTTGGGGGTTGGGTTTAAAGATACGTTAGCCTTGTTTGAGACTAAGATCAACTTAAACGTTTGTTAGGGATACATTAGTCTGATTTTAGACTAAGATCAACTTAACGGGATCGTTTAGATCCAACAAGAGAGTAATTGGGCCCTGTTGTTTAGTTTAGTGACGTTGCGGTCGATAATTAGTTTAAGGACATTACGGTCCACCGTTAGTTTAAAGACATCGCGGTCGAGGTTAAGGACATCATAGTCCGTGGGTTTAGGGACTCCACAGTCCAATGTTAGTTTTAAGACATCACGGTCGAGGTTAAGGACATCATAGTCCATGAGTTTAAGGACTTCACAGTCCGTGTTCATTTTAAGATATCACGGTCGAGGTTAAGGACATCATAGTCCATGAGTTTAAAGACCCCACAGTCCAGTTTAAAGATGTCATAGTCTGTGAAATGTGTGGTTGTCGGGACCCGTCACCTCTTTAAAGAAGTTGAGGAATTATAACGACGAATATCAAAGGAGTGAAGAGATGTACCCTTGAACCAAGGTGAGTTGGTTGAAAGAGTAGATGTGCTCAGTTAAAAATAAGTTGAGGACTTATGGCCAGAATTGGGCTAAATCCAATTAAAATGTTTTAACATTTTATTTTTGTTCTGGCTATTAAGCCCTTATTTGGGCTCGGCCCTTTTAATAATGCTAGGCATTGGGCTCTGAAATTTTTGTCTTGTATCAGAAACAAAGTTTGATCTGACAGTGCGCCACGTGGTTTGCTAGGCACGTTGCGCCAGTCAAAGAGCGCATTGCGCTTCTGTCGGGTAGCGCAAACGAAGAGGACACGTGTCGTGCTTAGCGCTAAGCGCTAGTTTGTTAGCGCATTGCGTTTTTAATTTATGAGCGCATGGCGCTAGTCTGTTGGTGCACCAGTGAGTGACACGTGGCGCACTTGGCGCTAAGCGCCAGCCCATGAGCGCAGTGCTCTTTTTTGGAAGCGCAAAGCGCAGATTGTGTCTCTGGTTGACACGTGGCAAGTTTTGGCGCTGAGCACCGGTCCAATGAGCGCAAGGCACAATTCATGAGTGCAAGGCACTTTTCAATAGCGCAAAGAGCATTTGATCAATTTTAAGATCAAAGAACAAATTTATGTTCTTCAAAGGAGGCTTTTTCCTCAAGATCCAAGAACAAAAGTTCTTGTTTTTATAAAAGGCTCTGCCTTTATAGATTAAAAGATCTGTGAATGAAGTAAAATACTTCTTTTAGTCTTTTATGATTAGATCTTTTTGATCTTTTCTTTTTTATTAAAGACCTTGGTCTTTTTCTTAGATCTCTGATCTTTTTAGAAGGTGGTTCTTCTTTTTACGAGATGGTTTCATCTCTATTATTCAAGAACATAGTTCTTTTACCTTGAAGATGAAGAAAAATCTTCTTTTTTTTAAGAGTTTTCTCTTCTTTTGCAGAGGGTTTTTCTCTCTCTTTTCTCTGTCTTCTCCTTCTTTGTATTCTGTATATTTTAGACTTGAAGTCTAGTGTCCTTTATATAGGGCCAAATGATTTGTTAAATCAGTTTTAAGAGATCTTTCTCTGATTGATTTGGGAATATTTCCCACCGTTGGATCTTTGATCCTAAGGCTTCTGTTTTACAGAAGATAATCTTCTTGTTTTAATAAGATTGAAAAATCTTTCCATAACAGAATTTTAGTTCTGATTAATTAATGATTTATTATTAGTAGATCTTTTGATCTGACGGTGGGGAATTTTTAATTCCAGCGGTGGTGCACTTTGTGCTAGCACGCATACGTTCGACACGTGGCGCGCAGCGCAGAGCGCAGAGGCAGCGCAACTGCGCTAGCGTACCCGTGTCTGACACGTGGCGCACAGCGCAGAGCGCAGCGCAACTGTGCTAGCACACCCGTGTCTGACACGTGGCGCGCAACGCAGAACGCTGGATCCGAAGCGTTGCTTCAACTTAAATTTTGAATTTTGAAGCAGAGCTTTGCTCTGATTAGGGAAAAGGAAGCATCGCTTCATTTCAAATCTTGAAATTTAAACAGAGGTTTGCTCTGATTGGGGAAGCAGAAGCGTCGCTTCATTTTAAATCTTGGAATTTGAACAGAGCTTTGCTCTGATTGGGGAAAAAAATGCCCCCCCCACCGTTGCGCTTACGTGGCCCACACGTGAACGCAGCGGTGGCAACGTCTGAGCCCTTGGATCAACTCAGAAGTTGAAGAGGCGGCTTAACGCCTATAAATAGGACCTTTGGTCCTCTCGATGATTATCATCTTCTTTGAGAATTTTGTTCAGAGCACAGCTCTTCTGTTTGAGAACTTCTCAAAAGCCAAAAAAGAAATTCTTTTCAAACTTAGGTAAAATTTTAATAAATTTTAATGAGTTAGGATTTTACCCATAAACAGAGCCTTGCTCTTAATAGATCTTTGATCTAAAGAGAACCCTTTTAGGATTCCATTAATAGAGCTTTGATCTCTAAAAGGATTTTACTTATGATCTCTCAATTCATTAATGGAGCTTTGCTCCTTTCAAATCATATAGGAGTACTCTTAAAAGTTTTTTCATGGATCTTGAAGATTAAAAATGGAATTTTATTTTTGATGAATTATATCATCTTCTTAGAGCAAAGCTCTTAGTGTTCTCGGGGAATTTCTTTAAATTCCCTTCATAATTGATTTCGACAGATGTCACTCCTGTCTGCAGAGCATTGCTCTCGAGGAGTTTAACTCCCTGTACCTGTTTTTAATAAGAATTCGCTTAATCAATCTGTCCGCTAATTTTTGTTGATTTTCTCTTCTTTTTTTTTAGAAGTAATGGACGCTCATATGTATGGTCTCGACGAGATTATCTCTTACGGAGACATCCGCTCACTCGACCGTTCTCATAATCGAGAATTCACAAACGCCGAGTGTGTCGAAATCATGAGTCGTTTCGACGCATATAATGGTCGACTGCTTCCTCGACATTCCTCTCTCTTGAAGCTTATCGTGGGAGCAATCTGGGAAGAGCTTCCCTTATTCTGTACCGGCGTGCCGCTTAGGGCATTGGATGCCGCCGAGGATAAGGTGCACTCGGTGTATCTGATGAGCCTAATCTCAAAGAGAAGGCTAGACAATCTTATCGATCTCCTGCATCAGGCCTTTCAACAATCGGCCATACTTGCTGCCTATTGGAGGGTGGAGGAAATCCGTGAGGATCCTGACGCCTGTGATCGCGAAAGAAAGTATACTAGGATGGTTCGAAATGACTGGAAGATTATGGACAAAGTCACTTTTGAGTTCCTCAATCCATGTCCTAAATCTAAGGTTTTGCCATTGTAACCGTCTTGATGATGTTTTTGTTTACTGCTTTCATAATTGTAAGAACTTTTTTGCAATATGAATGGCAAATTTTTCATTTCAGCGTGTTTTATCTTATGTACTAAATCTTTTGCACATGCCTGAATGAGTATTCCTCGAACGCTTAATTAAATGCAAATCAGATATTCTTTCTGTCGCTTTCTTCTCCTTGCTGTGTTGTTGCTATATGATTTTAGCAAGTGCGGTCTTTAGATAGTATATAGTTGTCAATCTTGTGCTCTTTGTAAGGTGGTGATGGCTTAGAAAACAGGGTTAGCATTTGTCACCTAAGACTTTTCAACTTTATGAGCCGTGAGGGTCTCATAAAGAATTTTCTCCCTACCGGTCGAGAGGATCCTGTAGATATAATTTCTCCTTAAGAATCATGAGGATTCCTAAGTGTGTTTTCTCTTGAAAGTCATAAGGATCTCACAAGAGAATTTACTCCCTTAGGAGTCATGAGGACCCGCAAGTGTGATGGATGAAGTTGTCCTTATCCGTATTTCACGGAGCTAGGGGTTGCTCTGGATGCTTCCCACGGGTTCATGCTGTGTTCTGCGAGGACCAGGCTCCGCTCTGGATGTTTTCCAGGATACCGTAGTTTAAAGACATCACGGTCGAGGTTAAAGACATCATAGTCCGTGGATTTAAGGACTCCACGGTCTGTTGTTAGTTTTAAGACATCACGGTCGAGGTTAAGGACATCATAGTCCATGAGTTTAAGGACCTCACAGTCCAATGTTAGTTTTATGACATCACGGTCAAGGTTAAGGACATCATAGTCCGTGGGTTTAAGGACCCCACAGTCCGATGTTAGTTTTAAGACATTACGGTCGAGGTTAAGGACATCATAGTCCATGAGTTTTAAGGACCTCACAGTCCAATGTTAGTTTTAAGACATCACGGTCGAGGTTAAGGACATCATAGTCCATGGGTTTAAGGACCCCACAGTACGATATTAGTTTAAAGACATCACGGTCGAGGTTAAGGACATCATAGTCCATAAGTTTAAGGACCTCACAGTCCAATGTTAGTTTTAAGACATCACGGTCGAGGTTAAGGACATCATAGTCCGTGGGTTTAAGGACCCCACAGTCCGATATTAGTTTTAAGACATTACGGTCGAGGTTAAGGACATCATAGTCCATGGGTTTAAGGACCCCACAGTCCAATGTTAGTTTTAAGACATCACGGTCGAGGTTAAGGACATCATAGTCCGTGATTTTAAGAACCTCACGGTCCAATTTTTGCTCTTGATGCTTTCCACGGGTTCACTGCCATGTTCGGCGAGGACCAGGCTCCGCTCTGGATGCTTCACACGGGTTCACTACCGTGCTCTGCGAGGACCAGGATCCGCTCTGGACATTTTCTACGGGGTCAGGAGTGATATAATCCGCGTTCCACGTGATCAGGAATTTTGCTCTAGATGCTTCCTGTAGGGTGTTTTTCGTCACCCCATTGAGATGGGAATACGAGCGCGCTTGTCAGGCGCATTACAGATTCCCCCTGCCTAGGGTAGGCGGGGGTTTAATGATTGTGGGGATCCGAATCTCCGGCAGCCGCGGACTAAGCTGCCGTTAATTACCCATCGCCTTTGGAGCGAGAGAACCTCCGATTGACCGGTTAAACTGGTCATGCGAACTCAATGTGCAGTGTTGAATTTTGAAGGGGTTTTGGATATATCGGGGGCCCCGCAGAGTTTTTACGGGGGTCCCCATACCCGGATAGCGGGCTCGGGGTCAAGGGCGCTAGCAGTCCCCTTGCGGGGTGCGGGGCAGCACCCCGTCAGAAATTTTTTTCTAACAGGGACAGTGTCGTGGAGTATGTGTGTGCGTACATATGTATATATATGTACATATATAAAAAGGGGGGAAATGCATCCAAAGGATGCTTGGGGCCAGCGCCAGCGCCTTGAGCGCAAGAGCGCTAGCACGCCACGTGTCAGCACGTAGGCGCTCGGGCGCTAGCGCACTGAGCGGTAGCGCGCCACGTGTCAGCACGTGGACGCTCGGGCGCTAGCGCTCTGAGCGCAAGAGCGCTAGCGCACTGAGCGCTAGCGCGTCACGTGTCAGCACGTGGGTGCTCGGGCGCTAGCGCTCTGAGCGCACTGAGCGTTGGTGCGCCACGTGTCAGCACGTGGGCGCTAGCGCTTTGGGTACTAGCGCTCTGGGCGCAAGAGCGCTAGCGCTACGTGTCAACACGTGGGCGCTCGAGCGCTAGCGTTTTGAGCACAAGCGCGCTAGCGCGCCACGTATCAGCACGTGGGCGCTCGGGCGCCAGCGTTCTGGATGCAAGAGCGCTAGCGCACCACGTGTCAGCACGTGGGCGCTCGAGCAGCAAAAGGGACTTGGTCCCTGCAATGGGAGTTGTACTCCCAGAAAG
Source organism: Agapanthus africanus (assembly GCA_030015575.1). NCBI lineage: Eukaryota > Viridiplantae > Streptophyta > Magnoliopsida > Asparagales > Amaryllidaceae > Agapanthus > Agapanthus africanus. Next base: position 775,254,860 of record JASDDO010000022.1, read on the forward strand.
GAGCACTTATTATTCTGTATGTATATATATATGAGGAGTTAAACTCCTAAGATGTTTTGAAGCTGATGAAGGGCGTCTCCCCTTGAGCCCTAGTTCTTCCCCAAAGTGGGGTTTCTGGAGATGGGTCTCCTTCTTCTTCCTTTGTTGGCCGGATCTTGAAGATCAAGAGATGTGAGATCTAAAAATCTCTCCTTTCTAAGATCTGATGGCAGATCTGAGTTCCCCTTTGTGGGTTTTATGGTGAAAAACTATTTAGTTTTGGAAAAGAAAGAGTAAAACTCTTAATTTAATTCAAAAGAAATGAGAAGGTTGACAACCTTGGAGAAGGAGCAAAACCTTAGAGAAGGAGCAGGAGGCACAAAGAACCCTATTTTTTGGGGGAATGAAAATTGTCTATTAGATATTTTCATCATGTTTCCTTTTATAGGCTTACATATTTACATATAGCCCCTTAGGCTTTTCAAAATGGCATTTTGCCTATCTCATGGCTCATGTGCCATTTCTTTTTGCACATAAGCCATGGGCTTACAAAAATTTGGCTTTATGCCCATTTTGTTTACATTCATGCATAAAAAATTACATAAAAATGATTTATTACATGATTTTGTTGTTGGCATGGAGAGGCTTGGCCGCGGGCTCGGCTTGGGCATGGGCCCGCTTGACCTGCACTTGGGCCCACCTGGTTTGGGGTTGACCTTGACTTTGACTTGGTCAACCGGGGTGCAAATTTTGACCCCAACACTTCCCACAGGTTCACTGCCGTGTTCGGCGAGGACTAGGTTCCACTCTGGATGCTTCACATGGGTTCACTGCCGTGCTCTGCGAGGACCAGGATCCGCTCTGGATGTTTTCCATGGGGTCAGAAGTGACATAATCCGCGTTCCACGTAGCCAGGAATTTTGCTCTGGATGCTTCCCATGGGTTTACTGCCGTGTTCGGCGAGGACCAGGCTCTGCTCTGGATGCTTCACACGGGGTCATTGTCGTGCTCTGCGAGGACCAGGATCTGCTATGGACGTTTTCCACGGGGTCAGGAGTGACATAATCCGCGTTCCACGTGACCAGGAATTTTGCTCTAGATGCTTCCCACGGGTTCACTGCCGTGTTCGGCGAGGACTAGGCTCCGCTCTGGATGCTTCACACGGGTTCACTGTCGTGCTCTGCAAGGACCAGGATCCGCTCTGGACGTTTCCCACGGGGTCATTGCCGCGTTCCACGTAACCAGGAATTTTGCTCTAGATGCTTCCCAGGGGTTCACTGCCGTGTTCGGCGAGGACTAGGCTCCGCTCTGGATGCTTCACACGGGGTCAGAGTTGACATTATCCGCATTCCGCGTGACCAGGAAGGGTTGACTTTATCCGCATTTCACGGAGTCGGAGTTTGACCCTCGGTCATCTGTAAACCGCCTAGTCATGGAACTGGGAGTTGCCATTGTTCCTCTTTGCTTGATGTTGTGCCCGTTGTAATAAGACGAATGTTGAGATGATCTCTAGGCTGTCTATGAACTATTGAGATTTGGCATCTCCTTCTGATGAAGCTTGGGGAGGAAAGGTGTGATTCCCTCTTTGTTTGCGCCCCTGAATTGCATACAGGGATTGACATGATATCACCTGTAGGGCATAAATTTCATTCATTTTTTTTTATTTCTTTCCGCGATGCTCTATCATTTCAGCTTTTATATCGCGAAGGTCGCGATTGCCCAATCATTTCGGCTATTTTTCACGGTGCCCAATCATTTCGACTATTTATTTTATTTTTACTCGCTATTTTTATTGCGAGTTGCCCAATCATTTCGGCTATTTTGCATGCATACATTTTTACTTACTGATTTTGTTGCAAATTGCCCCATCATTTCGGCTATTTCGTATGCATGTGTGGCCCGCAAGCTTTTTGCCGCAAGCTTGGGATTAGACACCGATTTCGGCATCAGCACCGCTACAACTGGGATATTGCCAGGAGCGAATCATCATTTGCCTCTGTCGATATCGAACAAAGGTGGCTTAGCGAACAGGGTTAGGATCCTGTCGACTAAGGCTTTCGACTTCATGAGCCGTAAGGGTCTCATAAAGGTATTTCTCCTTACGAGTCGTGAGGATCTCGTAGGTGCGTTTTCTCCTTAGGAATCGTGAGGACTCCTAAGTGTATGTTCTCTTATAAGTCGTAAGGATCTTACAAGAGTGTTTTCTCCTTATAAGTCGAGAGGACTCACAAGGGTTTTTCACCGTGCGAACGTATCCCTAGTCATGGGTGGGACTTTGTTAGGGCAATGTTTATTCGCACCCGTGGATTGTATACAAGGGTCAGCATTGAGCCGCTTGTAGGGCATTAGTGGAGGTTATGGGGACTGCTTAAGAACAGGTTCAGATCCCTATAGCTTAAGACTTTCAAATCTTATGAGCCGTGAGGGTCTCATAAGAAGGTTCTCCTTACGAGTCGTGAGGATCTCGCAAGTGTAATTTCTCCTTAGGAATCGTGAGGATTCCTAAGTGTGTTGCTCCCTTGTGAGTCGTAAGGATCTCACACAGGTGGTTTTCCTTACAAAGTCGAGAGGACCTTGCAAGTGTCTTTTAACGAGGTTGCGCCCTTTCGGGTTTTCACAAACACTCGCCGGTAGCCCTGCTGTTTTTACTCACGGAGCCCTTTCGGGTTTTCATCCGTGCCCTTTCTGCTTATGGACATACCGTTTTTTTCTCTTTTTTTATTCTAACGAGGTTGCGCCCTTTCGGATTTTCACAAAACTCGCCGGTAGCCCTGCTGTTTTTATTCACGGAGCCCTTTTGGGTTTTCATCCGTGCTCATTTTGCTTATAGACATACCGTTTTTCTTTCTTTTTTTTATATTCTTTTTTTCTTATATCAGCTTTGGGATGCTGCAATCCACCGTAGTTTATCGACATCTCGGTCAACAGCTAGTTTTAGGACATAATGATCCATTGTTAGTTTAAGGACGTTCCGTTCTATCGTTAGTTTAAGGACGTTTCGGTCCATTGTTAGTTTAAGGACGTTTCGGTCCGTCGTTAGTTTAAGGACATTTCGGACCGTTGTTAGTTTAAAGCATTTCGGTCCGTTGTTAAGGAAGCCGGTTACTACTTACAGAGTTTAGGCTTAGGAAGATAGCGAGCGGACATAGTCGTCGTCATCTATCATTGACCTAAGCCGTGACTCATTAGGCGTAATATTTCTTCAGGAAGCGACCATTTATTGGCCTGAAGGGCCTTTCGCCATGCATGTCCATGAGTAGATAGCCTCCACCCTGGTAGACCTTGTCTATGATATACGGGCCTTCATAGTTCGGCTCGAATTTTTCTCGCTTGGCACGATTAGGGATCATAGGTCTTTTGACCACTAGCACGAGTTCACCTAGGCGGAATGTCCTCGGCCTAGTCAATCTCTCGTATGAGCGCGTCATCTTTGCTTTATAAGCCTCCAGGTTTTGCTGCGCTATGAGCCGGGTTTCGTCAAGGGCGTCAAGCTCCTCAAGCCGAAGGTGAGCATTCTCTTCGTCCGTCAGCTCGTAATGAACTACCATTCGTAGAGAGGGTAGCTCTATCTCGATGGGGAGTACCGCTTCTGTACCGAATACCAATGCATACGGCGTCGTATTCGTGGACGTTTTGAACGTAGTTCGATACGCCCAGAGAGCTTCATGCAGTCTCTCGTGCCAATCTTTCTTATTTCGTGACACCGTCTTTTTCACGATCTTCGTCAAGGTCTTTTTGAAAGCTTCAACTAGACCGTTAGCTCGGGGATTATAGACTGAGGAGTATCTCCAGTCTATGTTGTACTGTTGTGCGAAGCGGCTGATCTTGTGGCTTCTGTAGGCTGGCCCGTTATCGGATATGATTCGTCTCGGAGTTCCAAACCGATAAATGACGTGTGTCTTGAAGAAATGGAGGATATTCTCCGTCTTCACTTCCCTCAGCAGTACTGCTTCCGCCCATTTGGAGAAGTAATCAGTTGTCGCCAAAATGAATCGATGTCCTCTGGAGGATGCTGGTTCGATGAGACCGATTATGTCAGTTCCCCATATTTCGAACGGCCAGCTAGCCACCGTTGGATGTAGTGGATTTGGATGCTGGTGGATAAAGTCCCCATGGATCTGGCATGAGTGGCATTGCTTCGCATACTCAAGGCAGTCCTGGATCATCGTGGGCCAATAATAACCCATCCGTTTGATCTTCAACTTCATCTTCGGCCCGGCTTGGTGAGAACCGCAGAGTCGGTCGTGAGTTTCTTGGACGACTCTCTTTGCTTCTTCAGATCCCAGGCATCTTAACCACAGAGAAACAAATGATCTCTTGTACAGAGTATCATTGACGAAGGCGAAAGACAGAGCTCGTTTCATAAGCTGATGTCTTGAGGACGCATCTTCAGGTGTTCGACGGGATTTGAAGTACTCTATAAAGACTTCTCTCCAATCCTCAACCTTTTCTTGGTCGCTTGGTCATTCCCTTTTCCTCGGACGACTCCGAAAATATTTCTGTCGGTGCAAGAACCCGACGGCTCTGCACAACGATCCTCACGTCATCGAGGTTTTCGTCAGCCAGTTCTTTAGCGAGCTTGGCTAATGCATCCGCTTTGCTATTTTCCGCACGCGGTATGCTTTCCAAGGTGTAGGAAGGAATTTGGGTCAGCAGTTGTCGTACTTTCTCACCGTACTTCACCAACTCATGCTTGCACGTTTGATAGTCGCCGTTTACTTGACTAACGACCAATTGGGAGTCTCCATATATGAGGAGGTTTTCAATTCCCATGTTGATGGCGATCTCGAGACCTGCTATCAAGGCTTCATACTCGGCTTCGTTGTTCGTCCTCGGCTCTGTTAAGGAGAAGGCAAAGCGCATTATCCCCCTTGTGGAGTTACGAAGATGAGGCCTACCCCCGATTTGATTATGGGGGTGTTTTGTTTGCGCTTCTTCATGGAGGATGCTCTATCGAAATAAAGTTCCCACCGGGTATCACTTCCGTCAATCGTGTCAAACGCATGTTCATCTGGCAGTTCGCAATTCAGAGGCGAATCGGCAGGTATCGGATGATCAGCGAGGAAGTCGGCGATGGCCTGGCCTTTCACTGCCTTAAAAGGCTAATAAGTTATTGAGAACTCCATCAAGAGCAAGGCCCATTTAGCGAGCCGTCCCGTCAATATGGCTTTTGACATCAAATATTTGAGAGGATCCACCTTCGATATGAGACGGACTTCATGCGCCAATGCATAGTGCCTGAGCTTCGTTATCGCAAAGATCAACGCCAGGCAGTGTTTTTCGATGGGAGAATAATTGCTTTCTGCCCCCAGCAGAACTCAACTCAAATAGTAGAGGGCTCTCTCCTTCCCTTGGTCATTCTCTTATGCCCATAATGCGCCTAGGGAACCTTCGAGGGCTGTTGTATAAAGAATGAGAGGCTTTCCCTTGACCGGAGCGGTCAGTACTGGCGGATTCTACAAGTATTTCTTGATTTCGTCCAGCGCGTTTTGGCATTTATGATCCCAGACGAACGGGGTCCCCTTTTTCATCAGGTGACTGTAAGGATGGCACTTGTCTGAAAGATTGGCTATAAATCGCCGGATATACGCGAGCTTTCCTTGGAGAGACCGCAATTGCTTGAGAGTCCTTGGCGGGGGCATCTCCATAATTGCCTTGATCTTCGATGGATCTATCTCGATGCCTCGGTGTCGGACGATGAATCCTAGGAATTTTCCCGAAGAAACACCGAACGCGAATTTGAGAGGGTTCATCTTCAAGTTGTATTGCCGGAGACATTGAAACACGATCTTCAGATGCTCTAAATGCTCCTCGTATGATTTGCTTTTCACCACGAGGTCGTCGATATAGCATTCGACGATTTCATGTATGAGGTCATCGAAGATCTTTGTCATGGCCCTCTGGTAGGTGGCGCCGGCGTTCTTTAGACCGAAGGGCATCACCTTGTAGCAGAATAAACCCAAAGGGGTCCGGAAAGTGGTGTGCTTCTGATCCTTGGGATGCATCTTTATCTGATTGTATCCTGACGAGCCATCCATGAAGGAGAAAACCTCGTGGGTGGACGTATTGTCTATCATCAGCTCGGTAACCGGTACTGGAAAGTCGTCTTTCGGGCAGGCTTTATTGAGATCCCGAAAGTCCACACATATGCGCACTGTCCCATTTTTCTTCATCACCGGGACGATGTTGGCGATCCAATCAGGATACTGAACTTCTTGGATGAAGCCGGAGTCGATTAACTTCTTGACCTCGGCGTTGATACTCATCTCAAGCTCAAGCCGTATTCTTCTTGGTGCTTGTTTGATTGGCATAACGTCCGGGGATATTGTCAGTTTGTGGACAGCAATCTCTGGATCTAGTCCTGGCATCTCGGAATAGTTCCATGCAAAGCAATCCATATGCTGCATAAGCACGTTTTTTAGTGTAGCCACCCTTTCTTCAGACAGCAACTCACTAACGAATGTCGGCCACGGGTCACTTGCCGTCCCCAAATCGATTTTCTTGAGGTTATCTGCAGTAGTATTTATTCCATCCTCCAGCTCATTCGGTGCCGGTGGAAATTCTGAGATTACCTCGTCATCATTGTTTTCGAAGCACCAGGGGAGTTCATCCATATTCTCGGGCTCTTCTTTTGATAGCGTTATCATATGACAAATACGAGCTCGCTTCCAAGACCGATATTGATCTGGTTCCATTCTCGCTGTATGAGCGGCTTTGGGTTCATGCTTCTGCGGTGGGGTTACACTCCAGCTGCTGGATAGAGCGAATTTGCCGAGCTGATATTGGTCTTCGACCCAATTCTTGAAGGTGAAGCAATCTTCGAGAGGATGTCCTATCGCTCGGTGATAAGAGCAATAGTCTGGGTGAGAGATCTCATTGGCTTGCCCAGGGTGTTTAGACTCCGGAAGTGTAATCATTTGATGTCTTATGGCGAGATCAAGTATTTTCCGTGTTTTGTTCTGAGGAAAAGAGTATGCTCGACTCATCTTCTTTATAAGGGATGAATCTGGATTACTCGATTCCTGATCGCGTGGCTTCTTGGTCCCACTTTGTCGCTCTCGAACACTTTTCCCGCTCTTTGATTTATTTTTGCCTTTGTGTTGGGCCTTTTGTATGACGGGTTGACAGGGAGGAGCATTTTCATCTTTCGCAACCTGTTGAAGAAGGCGTAGCGTCCTGGCTTTCTCGTAGATGGCCATTTCGCGATTGTGGTCGTCTCAAACCTTTTGACCAGCTTCCCTTATAAGCTTGTCCATTTGTTCTTCGAATGACGGACTGGGCATTTTCACGTCGGCGGCTCTTTCTGGTTCAGGGTTAGCATTCTCCCACTGAGCATCCCCTACTTCATCAAAGTCATGTACGACGTAGCAGTCGCGGAGTAGCTCCCGTTTCTTGGACTGAACATATCCAAGCCCGATCGTTTCCATTCTCCCATTGGGCAACTTGCGCTGAGTTCCGGGAACGTTCCAGATCCTGTCATAGAACTTAGCTTTTCGAGCAGTCTGTTTGAAAGGTACGCCTTGGCCCCTTAACAGCCTTTTTAGTCCGCTCGTGTAATATCTGGGAAAACAGATGGGCTGGAGTCTGTCAAGTGTAGGAGCCGCGCCACGCCAGATTTCTTTTTCCATTTTGGTTTCCCTGTATCGATAGAATAGGATCGCCTTTTCACCTTCTCGCCTGAGAAGGACATAGAACGTCTGCAGCTCTTCCACACTGTAGGTATCAAGCGCGTCTAGTTCTTTATGATATTTGGGCGGAACCATGGCGACTTGCAAACTTTTCTCTTCATCAGCGAATATTTGTATTGAAGGTCGAGCAGAGAATATAGCACGGTCCTCATCTTCCGAGTCCCTGCCAAAGATCAACATAGGAGCGGACGGTCCCGGCTTGTTGTACTGGGGTGGACCTGAATAAACTATCTCTTCCTCTTCCTCAGTATCACTCCCGAAGACCGGAATAGTGGTGATAGCTTTGTTCTCCGGTTTATGATATCTCTCTGTGTCTTCAAAGTCTGGCAAGAAGTATTTTGCATCTTCGTACTTTCAGACTTTGTTCACGGAGAATGGGTTCAGCTCTCCCATCACAGTGTACTCGAGACCATCCTTGAAGTATTTCATACACTGATGTTGTGTCGAAGGGATGATGTTGTACTCGTGTAACTAGGGCCGGCCGAGCAAAGCGTTATAGCAGGTCTTAGCGTCAATGACGTGAAATTTAATATCTGTGACGAGCAGTCCGAAGCGCAACGTCTGTATCATGGAGCCGAGAGTCCGTGATGACTGGGAATCGAAACCGGAGATGGTAATTTTATCACGAGCGAGGAGTTGAACGCTCATGCAGATTTCCTTCAACACTCGCACGTTGAGGAGATTGACGGAAGACCCATTGTCGACCAGGATCTTGGCTATCTTGATATCGTGGCAGTATCCTGAGATATAGAGGGGACGGTTGTGCTCGCACGTCCTGAGGAGAAGGTCTTCATCGCCGAAGGTGATATCGGCTGTGTGTACTTCCTCCAGCTCGTCCTTCATCTTTTCTTCGGCGAGAAAAGTTTGGAATTGCTCTGGCTCTTGTAGCGCCTTGATCAATGAATCTCTTGCTTCTTTTGATAGTAAAAGGGCGTCGAGAATGCTGAGCTGTGAGGGTAACTTTCTCAAGTGCGCCAGAACGTTATAGTCCACCTTACACTTCTTTGGAGGGTCCTTGGCGGTCAGTTCTTTTATGACTTGGTCATCTAGGGCGATATCCTCAGAGACCTTTTCTTTTCCCTTATCTTTTCTATTCGACCCACTGTTCGAGGGCCCAAGGTTCTTTTCGGGCAGCATGCGATTGCGTAGCTGAATTTTTTCACAGGACTTTGGTTCCTCCATTTTTCCCAAGGTGGACTCTTTGAAGAGAGGGCCAAGAGTCATTTCTTCGTCAGAGTCACTTCCGAAGGTGAGAACCTGCGATCCCCCAGTGTTAACCATGCGACAGTTGCCGGAAGTTTTTTTACGCTCCTCGGTCGTATTTCTTTGCTCCCTACGAGTTTTGCGTTTCATCTGCTTAAAATGTTTCCGGTAAGCAACATATCCCTGCCACCATCTTTTAAAAGCGTTACACTCCTCGGTGTGGTGCGCAATCTTCCGATGATATAAGAAGTAGCTAGGATGCATTTCTGCTTCATCAAGAATGTTTTCTTCAGAGGGTGGTAGCTTCATCCCCATTGATATGGCTTTAGCAAACCTTTTCCTCGTGTTGAACTTGTTTTTATTCACGACGGATGTCCCTTGATTCGGCGGGAGTGTCTCGACTCTTTCGTCTAGTCGCCGGCATATGGCCTTTTCAAATATGGCCATCTCACACTCCCGTTCAGCTTTACTTTTCAGAAGAGCTTTGTTTAGGAATGCGTCGATCATCTCGTCTGATAGCCCTGGAAGTTCCGGTTCAGGCCCTGCCCCCAGTCTCTTAGTGCAAGGAGCTTCTTCATCGTCTATCGACGAGTGAGAGATCATATGGCAACTTGCTACGTAATCCTCATATTCATCCGACGAGTCTTCTCCATCATCTCCATTTTCAAGGACGTGGCCGAGGAACTCTTGGAGCGTGATTGGAGTCCGCGCCTTCTGGTTATACTCTTCCAGCGCGTCGATCTGTTTCTGCAGGTCCGTGCGCTTGTCGCCAGGCTTCATGGGCTTTTTGGATTTCTTCTTCTTTTTCGAAGATTTCGACGGCTGGATATGAACACCTTGGTTATCACCAACAACCTTTGGAGTTGGGTGCGGCTTCAGCATTCCTTCGATGATTTCAGGTTCCAACGAACTTTTCCACCTGATCGCCGGGCATGTCTGGAGATCATTCAGCATCCTTTTGGTTTTGTCCGAAAGAGCCACCTCCCATGGAGCTTCTTCAACAAAAGAGCACGTTGCCCCCGGTGTGTCCGTCTTCTTAGGAGTGTGCGGTTGTGGTGGGTTTACTTTCCACTTTTCAAACAGCGTAAACTTGCCTTGTAGGTATTGATCCTCGATCCATCCCTTAAAGACGAAGCAATCTTCGATCAGATGGCTTACCGTTTGGTGGTAAGGGCAATAATTGGGATTATTCACTTCGCTGGGTCGCGATGGTCATCTTGGATTCGGCAAATTGATAAGCCTGTTGCGCATCACCAGCTTGAACAGCCACTTCGTTTTATCCCGCGGGAATGAGTAAGGGCGCTTCATTTTCTCATTGTAATAGCGCCGTCTCTCCTCAAATTGATCCGTTATTCTGGGAGCACTGGGCTGCTGTTGGGTATTCGCAACGAAGGTCGCCTTCCCTTTCCCTTTTCATTCCGCGGCTCCGGCTTCGGAGGAGACGGTCTATGACCCATTTGATCCATCTGGGCTAGCTTGTCGATTAGAGCCTGGAATGTGGTCGGTTTGAAGAACATCATGAACTGTGAAATAGTTGCATGAGGGTCTAGAGTGCCCACGAACATGCCCACCGCTGGTGCTTCTTCGATGCGCTATTCACACTTCGACCACAGATTCCGCCATCGGATTGCGTACCGAACCCATGTCTCGCCTGGCTTCACCCTGGTATTGATCAATGCCGTTATCGGGGTGCGTTCACTAGCACTTGCGAATCGCTGGGTGAACAACAAATCCATTTCTGCGAAAGTTTTGACGGAGTCGTTTGGAAGTTCGGAGTACCACTCAAACGCCGTCTCCGACAAGCTGCCGACGAATTGACGGAGCAAAAGCTTATCATCGCCCCCGGTGTTGCCGCACAGAGCTCTAAATTGGGCGACGTGCTGGTGGGGATTGCCTATCCCCTTGTATACGTGGAATTTGGGGATCGTGTATCCCGGCGGGTACTTTATCTGATCATACCAGGCTGGATACGGTCGCCCAGTTTTGACAACTTGGCCGGCTGCTTCATTTGCCTGGTGAACTCTTATTTGCTGAGCAATATAGTCATCCAGGACAGCTTTAGAGATTGTCTCCTCCTTGGCTGTTGACAGAGCCGGCAGAGGATTCGATGTTTCTCCTCTGTCATCTTCAATTATTACTGGAGGATCTTCACTGGGGGATCCGGCTGGATCATCATGCCCACCATGTCTTGGAAGAGAAGTGCCATTCGCTTTATGTTGGCCGCTTGCTCCGTGGCTTCTTTGTCCTTCTTTTCGAGGACTCTGTGAAGGAAGTCAACATCAGTTTCTTGTTCGTGACGTTGTTCTGATGATGCCTCCGGGCTTTCTTTTGGCCCGGTGAGTGCAGCCATCGCAGTCAGCATCTCCTGAAGTTTCTGCTGCTGTTGTTCCTGAGCTCTCGTGATGGATCGGGTCAGTGGTCAGTGGCCCATAGAAGCGCGGCTATCCTCTTTCCCGGATGCCATGTAGACGGTATGCACCACCATGCCCCCAGACTTAGGGCGTTTGGGCTCAGTGCCTTTGACATTTGTCGCAGGCATGGGGATTTTCTCCGGCCTTCTCCTCTTATGAGCGGTCGAAGTTGAGGGGGCCGTTGCAGTGGGCACCCAAGTAGCCGTCGCCTTCCGTGGCTTAACAGGACGGTTTTCTTCCTGTCGGACCTTCAGCTTCTTCTGCCAGCGGGGATAGTCTTGATCAACCACCGACTCTCGGACTTGTCGCCAGATTTTGTAAACTTTAGAAGACAGTCGTTGAGAGGACTGTTCCGGTTTTGCTTCTGCAACAGTCTCTACCAGTGGAGATCTTTTTAATACGGCGGTAGGCGAATTCCTGCGAAAATTATATAAAGCTATGAATTCGTATTTTCAATAAAAACATGTTATGATACTATATTTTTAAAAATGAAGATTTAAAATTTTTAATAAAATACCATCAAGTTTCCAAAATAACTAGTTTTCAATAAAATACCACAAACTTTAAAAAAGGCTAAGTTTCATCACCAAAAATACCATTTAAATTAAAATCTATGTTTATGAAAACCCTAAATATTATAAATCACCCTCGAGGTTTATTTTTAAACTATATTAAAGTTATTTTTTCATTAAAAACCCTCGAGATATGCAAAACAATATTTTAAGGACTCTAGTTTAATATAGATTTAAGCGGGATCAATTCTCTTAAGCCTCTGGGAATCGGAGAAAGTGAGTGCTTGCCTATTCAGGTTAGACAACTTAACGGAGTTATCAATGACAATTGTCTTGGAAAATGACACAAATCATGTCGTCCATATGCAGCAGTTGCCGATTACTCCCGAACTTAAGATGTTGCAAGAACAAAGTCCTTTCATAAGATTCTAACTCCAACATGAATTCAAACTCAAACCAGAATCCAAAATCAAACACGAATTTGAATACTTAATCATGAACCTAAACACTTGAATTCCAATATCAAACTCAAACTTGAATACTTGATTCGACTTGACCGAACCATGGTTATAATTTGACATGAATATATAATTACATCTTGAACATGAACCTGTATATTTTATATACATTGATTCGGCCAAGACCTATAATCTTAACTTATACAATACAATACGCGGGGATAAAGAGGTAGATTGGTACGAAATGTATATCGTGGCATGAGAGGTTACTTTAAAAGACACCTACATGAATTCACGTGCTGTTGTCCCGTGGGTTATGACGGGCCTTATACTACATGTTACAATAGTCTACGGGGTAAGATGGACTCCTTTCGTATACATGAATACCTTCCTTATCAAACTACAAATAAACACGTTAGAATAACTATGTTATACCTGTAAACGATCATATACAACTTTACCTATTCATTTCACATTATATACTATCTTCTCTTTCTTCTTTTGGGACTTACTGAGCGCTAGTTTGCTGACGACATTCCTCTCTGTTTTCTTTCTTTGGGATGTTCGTCAAGAGGACCAGATTCTGAAGATGTAGAACCGAGCCAGGAGGACTTGTACCAGATTGCAGCTCAGCCTGACTACTAGCTCTTTCCAGCCTGTATTTACTTTCAGTATGCCATTGTTTAGGCATTTGCTTTTATTATTGTATTTTTTATTTTCAAACAGTTGCTTGTAAAGTTGAATGTTAATAAAATTGTTGTTTCATTTTATTACTCTTGTCATTCTGGCTCATTATTATATTGTTTAATTACGCTTAACGTATTTTCATAGTAATACATTGCGGGCTTACCACGTCGCCGTTTCCGCCTACTAAGAAGCGGGGCGTGACAGGCAGTACGGAGATAACGCTGAGATTGATCCCAAAAGAAAACTCACTAAAAGCTTTACCTCAATGGTCCTGCAATGATATCCTCCCTATGGATATGCCTAAACGGCAGTATCTGGATTTGTCTGAAGGATAATCGTCAAATTATTATCATATAGGCCCCGTTGCAATATAAATATATCACGGATAAGCCACGAAATGCAGCACCAGGGATGAATCTGAGTGTATCCTAAAAGGATGCTTGTTTAAAGATTTGTCTTGTAGGCCCCACAATGGAATAAAACATATGCATCGGCCAATCGTATTTTAGTATGTTTAAAATATGAATTCTATGATTCTGCCCCATTTTCACACATATTGAGAGGCTAAAACCCTATATATTGACGGTTTGGCCCAACTTAAACACTTTTGGAAATGATGAGCTGGATATTCATAGAAGGAAACCCACTAAAAATTCATCTCATTACAAGTCCGAGACGACTCTAAATTAACATCGTTGAAAATGATAAACTGAGTATGCCTTGAAAGGATACTCATTCAAAGTTTATCTCATTATAAGTCCGAGACGACTCTAAACTAACATCTTTAAAAATGATAAACTGAGTGTGTTTCGAAAGGATACCAATTCAAAGTTTATCCCATTATAAGTCCAAGATGGCTCTAAACTAACATCTTTGAAAATGATAAACTGAGTATGCCTCGAAAGGATACTCATTCAAAGTTTATCTCATTATACCTCCATAATGAATTTAAACTAACATTCATTTACGTCTATAATGACTTTAAACCTTTTCTTTTCATCTGAATCTAAACTTTACATGTCTTCATTATCCAAATTACTTTTTAGCATCTATGAAATCAAGAAAAAAAACAGAATCGATCCTAGTGTCTTTGGAAATTGCCAATTACAAAATATTTACCCTCTTTGTTTACGAAGGTCCCGAAAAACTTCGGAGACTCCTTGCGAGCCCGACATGAGCCATATACCTTGCCATGAGAAGCTCGATCGTAAGCTTTTCTCCATTTATAAAGGGAACTCTTTCTAAATGAAAATCCATCAAATCCAACATCGTCGATAAAGGACTCTCAGCAATATGAACTTCTTGTCAATCCTGACATATGTCGTATATCTTTCCATTATAGGTTTGAGCATGGGTTATCGCCCCATGGCCCCTAAAAGAAAGGAAGCTTTTTCCGATTGTAAAAGAAATCCCCAAGATGAAAACATCACCAAATTCAATGACATGAAAGAACGGCTTCCGTATTTCTCTCTTTGAACTCATAAACCTTAGAGAGTGATTCAACAAATAAATATAAGAAAGGTTCGACATTCAAACTGTTGGCAGTAAGCTTCCATTGTCTGAATTCCTATTAGTATTTTGAGCGTTTGTTAGTCGTAAGTAACAAATGATGATATATGTACGCTCCCCGTTCTTCGCTTCTACCTTGTGTTTAAATACCAATAAAAGTCTGCATACGTCCAAAATGACTGTAAACTAATATCCATGTCTGAAATGACTATAAACTAAAACTTCTAAACGTATGTCTATAACTCAAATGAAAGAATACGACAACATCGTGTAGACAACTCGATAAGTTATATACACTCCTTGTCGGGGGGCATTTGTTGACACAAAAAATGCATTAACAGTATATATCCAACTTATATATATATATGTTGTATGCATGATATTGATAGGAGGGTATTTGTTAGAGTCAAAAATATTGACTCTCAAAGGTACTCAAATCGGGTACCGATGAATCTGCATATAGGCTGAGTTCAAATGCCTATAGAGTTTAGCACACTTGGTCAATTAGGATAAATGATGATTCATTTGAAAGAACATTGAGTCTGGTTTCAAAAAAATCAAACATTGGGTCATTTGGACTTCCCAAAAGGAAGTTATCACCAAATGTTTGAACGAGACGCATGCAGATCCGAATTACGGATATCCTAAATTGAGTACCCGCAAATAAATATCTTATAATTTAAAACAAAAGCAGGTATCTCATTTGAGATACCCAATAACCCACTTCAGCCCTCCAAAAATAGGAGGGAGAAATTATTCTCTTTCCCCTCATTTTCTTTTTTTAAAAAAGATATGGGAACGGATTTAATAACTACTCCCCCCTCCACTCACAAAAGAATAAAGGTATGTATATACCTCTTCAAAGAGAACTCTCATCACTTTTAGAATTGTTCCAAATACAAAGAAAAGAGAAGAAAACTCTTTTCTCTTATTTCAAGAAAGAGAAGAAAAGAAGAAGATGAAGAAGGCAGGAGATCTACAGGAATGGACATCCATTCCTTTCTCTCCCCCTCCCTCTCTAATATTCCCCCCTCCCACTGATATTTTTTTAGTGAGGATTGAGAAGAGTATCTAAGAAAACTTATACAAGTTTTCATCTTTAAATGGAGTTTTGCGGCAATGATCTTTGAAGCCCTCTCTCTTTTCATTAATATGAAGAGTTAGGAATATGATAATATTATATTCTTGAGAGGAAAGGGAAACATAATTGGATAGAACCTAGAATATTGGTCGTCCTATTTTCTGAATATAATTAAATAGACCAAACTATTTTTTGAACATATCATTGGGAATAGATAAAACTTTATTTCTCTAAAAAAAATAGGGACATGGATCAAAATCCCATGTCTCTCAATGAAACTTTTGAATAAGAAAACCCTATTCAATCTTGAGATATGAAAATCATATCTCTATATTGGAATGTGGTGGTAAAACACGGCATTCTTTCTATGGAACATGGCCTAAAAGCTATGTTTACTTTTGAACACAATCTATATGTTCAACTTGAAAATAGGAGAAAACCCTATTTTCCACAAAACAACATGAAAATGGGGGAACCTGTCATGCCCCACTTCTCGGTGTACGGGAGGGGACGCGACTGAGTCCGCTACGTATTTATTCAGAAGTAAACACGCTAAGCGTATCTAAGCAATATAAAGTAAAAATATACACAAGAGACGTGAATATAATGAACATCAACTTTATTTATTAAATATTTGTTTACAGGTACAACTGGAAATGTAAATACATGAATAGAAAGCAATGCCTAAATAATGGCATAACTGAAATGAAAATATGTACAAGTATCTAAAGCTCGGGGTCAAAGGCTAACTGCTCAAAGTCTTCAGTACTGGGCTCAATCTCCAGTAAGTCTGATCCACCTGACAACATTTCAAAGAAAAAAGAAAAGGAATGTCGTCAGCAAATAACCGCTCGGTAAGTCCAAAAGATGGGAAGAGATAGAATAGACGGGAAGAGATAGAATAGACAGAAAGAGAGTATAACTAGTAATATTTAATTATAATGTTAACGCAGTTGTTTGTAGTTTGGTACAGAATATGCCAGTGTATACGAGAGGAGTCCCACTATCCAGAGACTAAGGTATACGGAGCACAAGGAACAGTTCAGCCACGGTACAACGGCAATGGATATTCAGGTTAGGTGCATTAAAGTGACTGTCTCGTTCCACTTCTAACACATTCCGTACCAGTCTACCCCTTTAAAAACACCATAATGTCTTTTGTATTGAATTGTATTATTTTGTTATATAGATGGATGACTTGCCGAAACCATGATTTCAATAAACATAACGGATATAAATGGATAGTCATGTAAACAGAGTATATCCATGGTTCGGTTCGGTCAAAATAGATTGATATAGATTGAATTCTGGTATTCATGGATTCATATTGTAATGTAGTTTATACTTGAATTATATTCAAGTCAGATTGATTTCAGATTTGACCATGACTCAAACTGAGTCAGACTTTTAAACAGAATTGAGTCCTGATTGTTTTGATGTTCTCGGTAACTGCTGCACATGGACGGTAGGATTTGTGTTTTTTCCAAGACAATTACCGTGTTGATAACACCGTTGTTACATTGTCTACCATAGATAAGCAAGCACCCACATTCTCCGGCTCCCTGAGGCTTAAGAGAACTGGTCCCGCTTAAACCTATATTTACTAGGGTCCTTATTGTAATTTAGTATAACTTGATGGGGTTTTATGTAAAAATAGTTTTGATATAATTTCAAAATACACCTCAAGTATTTAATTATCGTCTTTAAGGTTTTCATAGATATATATTTTATAAAAGTGAAATTTTCTAGTGAGTAGAACCTAGTTTTCATTGTATATGATATTTTAGTGTAGTATTGATATTGTATTGAATTGTAATGCTATTTTCATGAAATTGTGATTCCTTGATTTAGAAAACATGGAATATTTATATAATATATTTAAAATAGGTATTTTGATAATATTCATATATATATATTTATATATTTAATAAAATAAATTTTATTTATTTTGTAGAAATCTCATTTTCTTAAAAATTGCATTAAAAATTCTATCGAGATCGAATGCTCCTTACGAAGGTCTGCATCTCGCTCTACTGAGCCCGAGGATGTGCGATAACCCGCACCATCCCGACCGTAGTTCCCCAAAATGGGTTGTAAAGGCACAATTGCACGGAATTAAATAACACACTTTTTAAAGAAAACGGTTTTTGAATGTTTAAGGTATTTATTCGTAAAAGCGTATTATCCCATAATCTAGAATCCCAAAACCCATCGTGCTATGTTAAAAATGTTTGTTGTAATGAGGTAGGTCATTATCTCGTGAGTTTTCTAAAGGTAATACGGTTGAAAGTGGATAACAATATCGTTTGTAAATATGATGGTATTTTACTGTAAAAGTGAAATAAAAATTGCAACATGAATTATTTTGAGATGAAACTTGTTCTAATGTGTTTATTTATGTTTATTAAACATTATGAGAAGATATGGTGATTTATTGTTTAAGAAAAATGGAGTTTTTAAAGAAAAGAGAGTCGGAAGTCGGAATAACTCCGCTTGCGACGAGTTTTGAAAAGAAAATGTTTTAGAATAGTAGAAGAGGAGGGGAGAGGGGACTTATAAGCTATTAAGAAAGAGGTGAGATAGGGGAAGATTAGGAAAGCGTCAGGGCGTCGTTTCGTCACTGGAATCTTCTTGGAACGTTGCCGGAACTTCACCTCTTGCTAACTCCATTTGCACAACTTGGGAGTTGGAAATTCTTGAGAGTTTTTGTAATGAATTTCTGAGTGAGGAGGTGTAAAATATGGTGTGGTATTTATAGGGAAAATTAGGGTTTCAAGGGTTAAGGAATGCATTAAAAATATGCATTAAAATTTTGGTTTAATGCCACTTCTAAATTCTTTGTTTATTTTTAATTAAAAACAAGCAGTCCAGGGGTTAAGGGGGAGGCCAAAGGGTGTGGGGTTAATGTTTGGGGACCATCCCCTACGGGAGGCCCGGCGGTGCCGGTCTTGGAGGCAATCTCGCCAGTCGATTTCCGACGGTTATGGCTTAGATCTTCGCCACGTGTCTTCGTCGCTTTGTATACTTCAGTGCACATGTTTGTTTTATCTGTGACTTTTCATTTTATGTGTAGTGCACGTGTAAACCCTTGGGCTTCTAAAAGATTAAAAGAAAAATCAACAAAAAGATAATGTTGCCGGGGGGATTCGATCACAGGGACTACATCATAGCAGTGCAAGGCTTTACCAATGAGCTACAAGTGTTTCTTGCTGTTCAAAAGCAAATCAAATACTTATAGTATACACAGGATTGCAAATACTCCATTTGTACATTAACTTTTAAACAATTTTCTGTACACTGAAATTGGAGTTGTTACATTCTACACTCTTTACAAAAATTTCGTCCTCGAAATTTACAATTACTTTAAGGACTGGTTTACAAACAAATGAGGGTATCTTGCACGCATGTCGTCTTCACATTCCCATATTGATTCTCCTGGTGAATCTTTTCTCCACATCACTCGAACCAATTTTACTTTCTTGTTCCGAAGTAATTTCACCTTTCTATCCAGGATCTCAACAGGTTGTTGCTCACAAGATAAGTCTGGCTGTACAGTGAGCTCGAAGTGATCAAGAATATGGCTGGGGTCACTCACATACCTTCTGAGTTAGGATATGTGGAACACATTGTGCACTCCTTCTAATGAAGGTGGAAGTGCCAAGCGACAAGCCACTTCTCCGACTCGTTCGAGTATGTTGAACGGTCCAATATACCTCAGACTGAGCTTACCCCGTCTTCCAAAATGAATCACTCCATGGTTCAGAGATATCTTCAAAAATACATGTTCTCCCAGTTGGAACTCCAAGTGGCGGCACTTTGCATCAGCCCAATGCTTCTGTCGATCTTGGGCTATGCGCATTCTTTCTTTGATAGTGCGGACCACATCTACAGTTGCTACTATCATCTCAGGTCTAAGGAGTTCTCTATCTCCGATGTCATCCTAACTTAATGGCGATCAATACTTCCTTCCATATAAAGCTGCAAACAATGTCATTCCGATACTTGCTTAGTAGCTGTTGTTGTATGACAACTCCATAAGATGTAGGTGATCTTCTCACGATCCTCCGAAGTCTAGCATACACTCTCTTAGCATATATTCTAAGATCTGAATAGTTCACTCAGACTAACCATCTGTTTGTGGATGATAAGCTGTGCTGAAGTTCAGACTTGTTCCCAAGCTAGCTTGCAGACTCTGCCAAAATTGCGATCGGAATCTGGTGTCACGATCGGAGACAATGCAAACCGGTACTCCATGAAATCTCACGATTTCCTGCATGAGTTCATGGGTATCAAAACTAGTACACGTTGAAGAGTATAAATCTTACTTAGATTCTTACCTCCATGTACTTCTTTGCTAGTGTCTCAGTAGATTGGCTAACTCGAAATGGGATGAAGGGAGCCGACTTTGTGAGTCGATCCACAATAACCCATACTGCATCGTTACCCTTCGTGCTGTGAGGAAGTGCAGTCACAAAATCCATTGTGATGTGTTTCCACTTCCATTCTGGGATAGGTAACGGTTGAAGTAAACCAGCAGTCCTGTGATGTTCAGCCTTTACTTGCTGACACACCAAGTATTTAGCGACGCTTCATTCCATGCCACCAGTAATTTTGACGCTGATCTTTGTACATCTTTGTACATCCAGGATGTACTGAATAAGGAAAGCTGTGAGCTTCTTTCATCAACTCTTCTCGCATAGATTCTTTTGGTACACACAATCTACTGCCATATCTCAAAAATTCGTCTTCATGTATGATGAAGTCTGTTCGAAGTCCACTTTCTACTTGTTCTCTAATCTTTTGCAACTTAGCATCACTTGCTTGAGCTGCTTTGATCTGATTAACAATGGTAGATTGAACTTGTAAGTTCATCAAACTTGAAGCGTTTCTTGGCATCACCACTTCAATCTCCATTTGATACAAGTCTTGTTGAAGCTTCCACTGTGAGGTGAGATTCAATGCTAATGGTTGGCGACTAAGTGCATCAGGTACTACATTCACCTTCCCTAGATAATATTATAGGTTGATGTCGAAGTCTGCCATGAGTTCTAACCATCTTCTCTGCCGCATATTCAACTCTTTCTGAGTAAACATGTATTTCAGACTCTTATGATCTATGTATATGTCCACTCGTTCACCAAGAAGATAATGGCGCCAAATATTAAGAGCAAAGATTATGGCCGCCAACTCTAAATCATGCTTCGGATAATTGCGCTCATGAATCTTCAGCTTTCTTGAAGCATAAGCTACAACTTTACCGTGCTGATGTAGAACACATCCTAATCACTTACAGGATGCATCGCAATGCACTTCGAAACTTTCAGATTCGTCCGGTATGACAAGGATAGGAGCTGATGTCAATCTTGACTTGAGTTCTACGAAAGCTTGTTCGCATGCTTCTGACCACACGAATTCTTCATCTTTACACGTGAGCTTGGTCAGGGATGTTGCAATCTTCGAAAATCCTTCAATAAACCTTCTGTAATATCCTGCTAATCCCAAGAAACTTCGATTATCCTTCAATGACTTCGGTGTCGGCCATTCGATTACTACTGATACCTTAGCTGGATCTACAGAGATTCCATCGCCTGATACAATATGTCCGAGTAAACCGACTTGATCTAACCAAAACTTGCACTTGCTGTACTTGGCATAGATTTGATGCTGTCGTAGAGTTTTCAGGACAATTCGTAGGTGCTCGGCATGTTCTTTCCGGCTCTTAGAATACACCAGGATGTCGTCAATGAAAATGACAACAAACCTGTCTAGGTACTCCCGAAAAACTTGATTCATTAGGTTCATGAATATAGCTGATGCATTGGTCATTCCAAATGGCATCACAAGAAATTCATAATGACCATAGAGAGTTCTAAATGCCATTTTATGGATATCAGATTCTTTGACCTTCACATGATGATAACCCGAACGAAAATCTAACTTAGAGAAAATGCAAGACCCACTTAGCTGATCGAACAGATCGTCGATGCACAGGAGTGGATACTTGTTCTTTATAGTTACTTCGTTCAGAGCTCTATAATCAATGCACATTCGATATGAACCTTCCTTCTTCTTCACAAGTAGAACTGGCAATCCCCAACTTGAAGTGCTGGGATGAATCCATCCTTTCGTCAATAATTCGTCCAACTGAGTACAGACCTCTTTCAAACCTTCAGGGCTTAACCAATACAGTGCTTTGATCACCGGTTGTGCTCCAAGTACTAAATCAATGCTGAATTCAAGAGCTCGATCGGGAGGCAAACCTGATATGTCTTTAGGAAATATATCGTCGAACTATCTCTGGCTTCGATCCTTCCTCCGCTTGAAGTGTTGCAATCACTGTCTTCTTTGGTTTTGCCTTGTATGTGCTTGGCTCCAGGGTACGGTCTCCACTTTTGAAATAAAAGACCGGATGGTCTGGAATCACGAACACTACCCTCCTTTGACGACAGTCGATGGTACCGTAAAAAGTTCCGAACCAATCCATACCCAAAACGATATCAAAATTCGGTATGTCCAGCACCTTGAAGTCAGCATAGAATTCTCTGCTGCAGATGACCACTGGACACAGGTCGTATCCCATTATTGCCATTAGAATGTCGTTCCCTAAACTGATATTCCAGCTGGATACGAGAAGTTTGACTAGAATCGCATGAGTTCGGACGAACCGTTGCGACATAATGCAATGAGATGCTCCAGTATCGAAGAGTGCTAATGCAGGAAGTGAGGCTACTAAGATTGTACCTAAGTTATATGGGATAGGTTTTAGGTATAAGGAAAAGATATATAGGTATGTATATATACTGAAAGAAAGTTTGAAAGGAAATTGTTACCAGTAATGACTTGGCCGGTGGCTTCAGCTTCTTCCACAGTCATTGTGAAAGCCTATCGCCTCGGTACATTCCTCCTCGCTGGAGGAGCATTCCTCTGCCCGTTCCTTTGTATTTGAGGTATGTTCTTTTGAGCTTGATGGAACTGATGAAGAGGAGGTGTAGTCGGTCTACGAGGAGATGGAGTAGGGAGAGCGAGTCTTGGAGCAGGTGCATGGATGGCTGGGCGCTGCTGATAAGTAATTGTTGGTCTGGGTGCAGTATTTGAGTTATGTTTACGAGGACAAGACCCAATGTCATAAGTGGCTGAGCCGCAAACTAACCAAAAGAGTTTGCACACCAGCAGTAATTCACCAAATGTCCATCTCTCATGCAGTAGATACAAAAGGCTGGGTTGGGCCGGTTGTTTGGTACTCCCGATCTCCTGGGCACAAAATATGGCCTTGAAGAGGCTCCTCCTGGCATCTGAGTGGCAGGGCACTTCATCCCGGCAGAGTAGGGTGTTAGTGAATATGCCCTAGAGGCCATTACTGTATCATACTAGTTTGTATATTACTTAATGGAAGTTTGGGATATTCACAGTTGTATAGACAATCTTGCTCAAAATGGTAGTATGCTACTTGGTTTGTTTCTACTTTAATGTATACATGTGTTTATTTTATTATATCACCTATACGCATTAGTGGAGCCCTTAGGATCTTTGCTTGATTACCAGCGTTGTGAAGGCAGTCACACTCGTGGGGGCTGGGTAATCCATAAGCACATCCTTATACAGGTCCCTAGTCGCAGGACTACCGAGACAGGGCATCGATACTCCGGAGTAGACTAGCGTATGCGCTTCTCATCCCAGCAAAGGAGACGGTCTGTCCCACAGCCGTCAGTACGTTATACTTGAGATAGTATGCGGTTACGAGTACACTGGATAGGACTCGTCGGGAACTGATTGGTTGGTATTATACCTATCGTCAGTTATCAGTTCCCAGGTGACATGAGTACAGCTTAGTCCGCTGACTTGACACTGTCACTTCGCCTCGAGTGTGTTCCCACTGAACTTTGATTACTACCCTACCACGGCTCAAAGGAGTCGTGCAAACAGGTAGTAGTTGGGTGCAGTCCCGAAGCACTTAGAGACAGTGACGGTTAGACAGGATTCGTCTCTCCCGGTATTGGGGGTTGACATCGCGCTGTGTCTAAAAGAGCCATTACACTAGTAGTCCCTGGCCAGGGCAAGCGAGATATACTGGTAGGCTTCCAGTGTTATCTCAGGGTGTTCTGGGCTACACTCCGACACGACTTGTACCGCTATTAGGGGACTGACGTTTACCGCCCTCTAGGCCCGCCATGCGATGTATCAGACGAACAAATCGGACTGTACGGAGACTGTCACATTCAGGCTCAGTAGGAGTTCAGATGGGTTTTACCTCGTCAGTCTTCTTGTCCGCATCTACCTGGGGGCCGTTATGCACAGCTAGTGCCGCTTGCGGTCTGTGGTTAAACCCACTGCCAGCGTAGTGTCGAGTCTTTAGAGTCCCACACAGAGAGCTATTCGCCTTTAGGCAAAAGAGTAGAGGTCGCATGGTTTTGCGACAGGTCGCATGGTTTTGCGACAGGGTTCGGTCACATCCGTGCACTTGTGCACGTTTAGTGTCCGGACAGTTAACACTAGCGGGCTTTGGTTTAAGCCAGATCCTAGTGTACGTTTTGGGATTGGTTTTATCTCGTATGTATTCGTGTTCCTCGGAACGCGGATGCGGGTGTGTATGCACAGTTGACATCGAGACAGAGGCAGGGGATTCTCATTAGGGTTGTTGACTGTTGACCATTGACTTTTTGCTAAACCCTAATGAGAATATGAAATATAATTAACAATAATATTAATTAAGTATTATAGTGACATGGTTGTTGAGGGGTTGACTTTGTTGACTTGTTGACTTTGTTGACCAGTTGACTAGGTTGGGCTATTTGACCATCATCATGACAATAGCTATCATTTCATGGCAAAGACTTTTGGTTGCTTGTTTATCTTGTGCAAAATGAGTGCATGAAATGATATGGCTATTTTGACATAAACCATCACATAATACTTGATTGCTATTATTTGTTATGATGGCTTTGGATTATGAGAGCCAAGGGGGAAAAAGTCTTTCTCATTCTCTCATTTTTTGTTCTCTCTCTTGCTTGAGCTCTCTCATTCTCTTGAGCTCTCCCTCTTCCTCTTGCTCTCTCTCTTTTCTATGGTTCACTTGTCTCATGTGTTGAGAAGCAAGAACCATAGAGAAAAATCCTAACACATTCTCCTCTACTCACTCTAGTTCACAGGGTTTAGCAAACCGAGTGAACTATTTTCTTCAAAGTTCGAAGAAGAAGCCAAAGGTAGAAGCTTTCGGGTGGATCGATCTTCGGCGCAAGGAGACGACGGGGTGAAGCCGATCCGTACACCATCAAGAGTTGAAGACGAAGGAGTTCAAGAAAGAAAGGTATAACCCCCTAACCGAGTAGTTAACAACTCCTAGTTAGGATGTTAGGTAGATAGTTTAACAAAGATCCGTTTTGAGTCCATATTACCGCCTCTAGAAAATTGTTTTTCATCATTTCTGCAAGCCCGTAAGTACCGGGAGAGGTAGCATGGACTTACGGTGGTATCAGAGCCTAGTTAAACACTATCTAACATGTTAGCAAAGTTAGTAGAAATTCGATCGGAGAAAAAGTCGCGAAATACACCCGGAAATCAAACTTGCTGTCGATTTTTAAAGTGCTGTAAAAATAACAAATCATGCTTCAAAAATCGACTCAGGGTTTTTATAGTGTACTGCAGAAAAACGATCCACAGATCCCATCAAAGCGCCGCGGAAACGCGTCCGGAGCTTGCTCCCGCCGCGGTTCCGCGGCCGTTTTAACTCGGCTGTGGATCGTTTTCACTGCAGAATACTCTATGGGGTATTTTGGGATTTTTGGGATATGTTTTTTCTGCCCAGATTTTCCAGAAAGAAAATTTTGTTTTGGGGGCTTTAAAAACCGTATTTTGATCGAGTTTCTAATGACTTAAGCTGACGGGCATATATCTGTGATGTGTTATTTGTATTGAACGTCTGCTAATCGCTATATGTCGATTAGTAGGGGTTATACAAATCTGTGATCTGTAATGTTGCTGGTATGTGTATATGAATTCATTGGATTGTCGCGGGTGAATAGCCGGGGGGTTGTGAGACGAGAGTTTTCTTTTCTTTCAATTCATGTAAATTTGTAAATTGATGTAATATTATTTGTATGGCCGCACAACCGGGTCGGGGTTGTAGCCGTCATTATATAACTTCTTTTTACTGTTTTTGCTCCTAGGATAGACCCATGAAGGGGGTGCACAAACTACCGAGTGGCCTACTCACGGTGTTGAGGGAGGTTGCTCCGCTTCGGGTACTTGGCGGGTAGTTTGTCGCACCTGTAGGGGTCTTGGGTGGGGTATTGGCTATTCACCGCGACCGTGTAATCTGCTTTTCGTTACAGGCTCGTACGAATTGCGGATTCCTAGTATATCCAATGTGTTCATCTGTGATCTGAAATGGCTATCATTGCAATATATCTATATATGATATTATTTAGGCGTTGCTTATATTTTACAGCCGCGCTAGCCCAGCCCCCGCTCTGTCGTTAGTTAAGTAACCTAACGGGTAATGACGGGGCCCCGTGGAGAATGCGAATGGCATAAGCATACGTCATATTTTGGTTGTTTTCTGCAATGGTAGGATTAAATGATGGGACGCATTAAAAGAACTAATGCAAGAAAATAAACCAAGTAAAAGTCGTTGGAACACTTTCAAAAACCACTCGGTTCTTTTTCAAAAACCAACTTTTAAATGCGGAGCTTGAGCCACTCCTTTTAAAAGCTATCTCGTTCCATCGATCATATAAAGTTCACTATGTTCACGGTTTCGCCAAAACCATTCGTAGCCCTCCGTCGTTTCACATGAATAGTCAATAGTATTCAAGCTATATTTGTTGGCCAAAGTCAAGGCATAGTGATTGGTAGCTATTGGGTATTCATGTGCAGCATAGATAGATGCGTTGGTTTGGGACAGTCGTACCGCCTTGTTGGCCAAAGTCAAGGGTAGGTACGGGTGGGTTCAAATTAACCTGGAGAATGACGGGTAGAACTTGACATGTGACTTATGATTTGTTGGCCAAAGTCAAGGTCATAAGAGCATGGGGCAAAAATCCACATCGGGAGTTTCATAAGTACTGAAACTTGCTAGAGTTGCATACCATTTGGAGTGTGATGATTCTGGTAGGATTCCTTCAGTTTTGTCACGCGATGATATTTGGATCCCGATCCTACTGTAAGTATATGCTACTCCTCGGGAAATTTCTCACTAAACGATCAATGCTATAAACCTAGTAGGTGTCTAGAAAGGTGTTAGCAGGGCTACGCCCCCAGGGAAAAGAGGTTCTTAAATTAAGGAACTTCGCGAAAGCGTTGGAAAACCTCCCTCGAAGTACCGACACTGGCCTGGCTGAACGGTTAAGCAAGTATTGTGCAGTGAGATTGATCCCGACTAATTCTTCCTTTTTGGTTTGAGGAGGGATTCAAGAAACAGTGGGAGACATCCTATTTAGACAAACTAAAAACCACTCTAAACTTGCAAGAGCATCATGCTGAGTGTTTCTTCTCTCTCTCCTAATTGCAGCGACCAATCGACATGACCGGACTTAAGTTATTACTAGATAAAAACATACTGACAGGGCCAAACTATAAAGATTGGCTCAGGAATGTCAAGATGGCAATCACTTATGACAAGCTGGGGTATCTTCTTACCACCAAAGCTCCCCCTGTCCCAGGTCCCAAAACCAGCGTCGCGGATAAGGAAATCCGTAAGACCTGGGAAATCGACTGCGCGAAGGCCAAGTGCCTCGTGGTTGCCTCTATGGACAACGAACATCAGAGGAGGCACGAGAATATGGACCTCGAATCCATATTTCTCCATACAAAAGAACTGTATGGAGAGCAATCTCATATCGCAAGATACGAAGTGTCGAAGAAGTTATTTTCGGCAAGATTGGCCGTCGGATCATCGGTAGCGGAGCACGTGCTTAAGATGATTGGCTACATTGAGGAGCTCGCAGACCTTGGGACCACGTTGGAGAATGAGCTCTATACGGACTTGATTCTCCAGTCCCTTCCTTCCACTTACGCCCAGTTTATCCTGAACTTCAACTTACAAGAAAAGGAAGTTGAACTTTCAGAACTCCTCAACATGCTGAAGAGCGCAGAGGGTGCCCTACAGAAAGGTAGGGAAACATCCACTTTGTTTGTAGGAGGATCTTCCTCTTCTAAGTCCAAGGTGAAAGCCAAGGGAAAGAAGAAGAAAGCCCCCGCCAAACCAAGGGGCGGTGTTAGTAAAGTGGATACGAAGGGAAAAGCAAAAGCAACAAAGATAGCGGGGAAGCTTGTGGGAAAAGAAGAATGCTTCTATTGTCATAAGAGTGGACACTGGAAGAAAGATTGCAGGGCTTGGAAGGCCAGAACACAGGATCTGAAGCAGGTTGCGGCTTCAGCTTCAGGTGTGTATGTTATTGAAAACTGTCTTTCAATAAACTCTACTTCCTGGGTATTGGATACCAGATCAGGATCTCATATCTGTAATTCTTTACAGGCACTGAGAAAGCGTAGGGTTTTGAAGGCAGGTGATATGACCCTCAGAGTTGCAAACGGAGCTGGCATGGATGCTGAGTCCGTGGGGGACTATCACCTGGGCTTGTCAGATGGACACGTTTTGGTTTTGCGTAATTGCTATTTTGTACCCAATGCAACTTGTAATATCATTTCTGTATCTTTATTATCTAAAGAAGGTTATGAATTTGCATTTGTAAGTAATGTTGTGAACATTCACCTTAATCAAGTTCTGATTGGGTCAGGTACATTAAGCAATGGTATATACGTATTAAACCAACCACAGATTTTCAATGTCCAGAATACACACAAAAGAAAGTCTCCAGAAATCAATCAGACTTTCTTATGGCATTGTAGACTAGGTCACATAAATGAGAGAAGGTTGACTAAGTTGCATACAGAAGGATATTTGGATCCGTTCGAATATCAATCATATACAACTTGTCAATCCTGTCTCAAAGGAAAGATAACAAAGACTCCGTTCACTGGACACGAAGTAAGAGCGAGCGAGCTCTTGGGGCTCGCACACAGCGACGTGTGCGGTCCAATGTCTACACATGCCCGAAGCGGTTATTCTTACTTCATTACTTTTACGGACGACTTTTCAAGGTACGGATATGTCTTCTTAATGAAACATTAATCCGAAGCCTTTGGAAAGTTCCAGGAATATAAAAATGAAGTAGAAAAACAAACCGGCAAAAGTATCAAGACACTGAGATCTGATCGAGGTGGAGAATACTTAAGTGCCGAGTTCCTGGATTACTTAAAAGAGAATGGAATTCTCTCTCAGCTTACTCCTCCATACACTCCGCAACATAACGGTGTATCGGAGAGACGGAACCGAACCCTATTGGATATGGTACGGTCCATGATGAGTAACGCTGAGTTACCACGATCATTCTAGGGATATGCGCTAGAATCAGCTGCATACCTTTTGAACCAAGTTCCCACTAAGACTGTGCCTACCACACCATATCAGATGTGGTGTGGGAAGAAACCCTATCTTAAGCACATTAAGACATGGGGATGTCCAGCTTTTGTTAAAAAGCAGCATGCGGACAAACTCGAGGCACGCTCAGTATAGTGCAAGTTCGTGGGATATCCAAAGAACTCCAAGAGATATTTCTTCTACTGCGAAGAGGAACAAAAGGTTTTTGTTTCTCGTCATGCCTACTTCTTGGAAACTGAGTTTTTGGAAAATCAGATAAGTGGGAGCGCAGTAGAACTGGAAGAAATTCCAGAACCACGAACTATTACTGAGAGCTTAGTAGAACCAGAGGGTTCAATACAACAGGACATTCCTACGCCGCTCCGCAGGAGTAGTAGGCAGTCTCATCCGCCCGAGAGATACTACGGTTTTCTCATAGACGGGGATAGAGAGGATTGCATCATTGATTATGATGAGCCTACTAGCTTCCAGCAGGCCGTTCAGAGCGTTGACTCGGTAAAATGGCTGGATGCAATGCGGACCGAAATAGAGTCCATGTACAACAACAAAGTATGGACGTTGGATATTGCTCCAGATGGGGTAAAACCCGTAGGATGCAAGTGGATCTTCAAAAGGAAGATTGGTGTAGATGGACAGGTTGAGACCTATAAAACTAGACTTGTTGCAAAGGGTTTTCGTCAAAGACCTGGTTTGGACTATGACGAAACCTTTTCTCCAGTGGCTATGCTGAAATCCATTCGGATCCTTCTTGCCATTACTGCCTTCCACGATTATGAGATTTGGCAGATGGACGTAAAGACCGCTTTTCTAAATGGAAATTTAGAGGAGTGTGTCTATATGGACCAGCCAGAGGGTTTCATTCAGAGTGGGAGCAGCGGAAAAGTGTGCATAAGTCCATCTATAGACTAAAGCAGGCATCGCGGAGTTGGAACATCTGTTTTGAGGAGACGGTCAAAGAATTTGGCTTTATCAAAAATCCAGATGAACCATGCATCTATAGTAGATTTGTAGCAAGAACTGTCGTATTCCTCGTTTTATACGTGGATGACATTCTTCTGATAGGAAATGACATTCCTATGCTACAATCTGTCAAGGGGTTCTTGTCACATAGGTTCTCCATAAAAGACCTGGGTGATGCCTCATACATCCTGGGGATCCGGATCCATCGTGATAGATCCAAGAGGATATTAGGACTTTCACAGTCCAGGTACATCGACACCATACTAAAAAGATTCAGTATGGAAGATTCCAAGCGCGGTAATCTACCGGTTTGTCACGGGATCACCCTCTCCAAAGAGATGTCTCCCAAGACTGATTTGGAAAGGGATCGCATGTCTATTATACCCTACGCTTCTGCGGTAGGCTCTATAATGTATGCGATGTTGTGTACCAGACCGGATGTAGCTTATGCATTGAATGTAGTAAGCCGGTATCAGTCAAACCCTGGGATGAAACACTGGATAGCGGTAAAGAACATTCTCAAGTACCTGAGAAGGACTAAGGAGATGTTCTTGGTGTATGGCGGAAAAGACCTCCAGATCGAGGCCTTTGCTGACTCCAGCTTCCAGAGTGACAAGAATGATTCCAAGTCCATGTCGGGTTTTGTCTTTACCCTCAATGGAGGGGCGGTGTGTTGGAAGAGTTCCAAACAGGAAACCGTTGCTGACTCGACTATGGAAGCGGAATACATCGCTGCATCTGATGCCGCAAAAGAAGCCGTCTGGATGAGGAAGTTCTTGAAAGAACTTCAGGTGGTTCCGTCCATTGTTGATCCAATACCTCTGTATTGCGACAACAACGGGGCTATAGCTTTAGCGAAGGAACCCAGGTCCTATCAGAAATCCAGACACATCTTGAGGCGGTATCACCTGATCAGGGAGATCGTGGATCGCCAGGAGATCGAGCTTCGGAGGGTTGCTTCAGAAAATAACACTGCAGATCCATTCACCAAGGCCTTGCCCCAGACTCAGTTCGAGCGGCTGATCGAGATGATAGGTCTTCGATACGCCAGTACATGGCCTTAGTGCAAATGGGAGATTGTTAGTGTATATGCTCTAGAGGCCATTACTGTATCATACTAGTTTGTATATTACTTAATGGAAGTTTGGGATATTCACAGTTGTATAGACAATCTTGCTCAAAATGGTAGTATGCTACTTGGTTTGTTTCTACTTTAATGTGTACATGTGTTTATTTTATTATATCACCTATACGCATTAGTGGAGCCCTTAGGATCTTTGCTTGATTACCAGCGTTGTGAAGGCAGTTACACTCGTGGGGGCTGGGTAATCCATAAGCACATCCTTATACAGGTCCCTAGTCGCAGGACTATCGAGACAGGGCATCGATACTCCGGAGTAGACTAGCGTATGCGCTTCTCATCCCAGCAGGGGAGATGGTCTGTCCCACAGCCGTCAGTACGTCGTACTTGAGATAGTATGCAGGTGCTCGTCAGGTTACGAGTACACTGGACAGGACTCGTCGGGAACTGATTGGTTGGTATTATACCTATCGTCAGTTATCAGTTCCCAGGTGACATGAGTACAGCTTAGTCCGCTGACTTGACACTGTCACTTCGCCTCGAGTGTGTTCCCACTGAACTTTGATTACTACCCTACCACGGCTCAAAGGAGTCGTGCAAACAGGTAGTGGTTGGGTGCAGTCCCGAAGCACTTGGAGGCTATGACGGTTAGACAGGATTCGTCTCTCCCGGTATTGGGGGTTGACATCGCGCTGTGTCTAGGAGAGCCATTACACTAGTAGTCCCTGGCCAGGGCAAGCGAGATATACTGGTAGGCTTCCAGTATTATCTCAGGGTGTTCTGGGATACACTCCGACACGACTTATACCGCTATTAGGGGACTGATGTTTACCGCCCCCTAGGCCCGCCATGCGATGTATCAGAAGAACAGACCGGACTGTACGGAGACTGTCACATTCAGGCTCAGTAGGAATTCAGATGGGTTTCACTTCGTCAGTCTTCTTGTCGGCATCTACCTGGAGGCCGTTACGCACATCTAGTGCCGCTTGCGGTCTGTGGTTAAACCCACTGCCAGCGTAGTGTCGAGTCTTTAGAGTCCCATACAAAGAGCTATTCGCCTTTAGGCAAAAGAGTAGAGGTCGCATGGTTTTGCGACAGGTCGCATGGTTTTGCGACAGGGTTCGGTCACATCCGTGCACTTGTGCACGTTTAGTGTCCGGACAGTTAACACTAGCGGGCTTTGGTTTAAGCCAGATCCTAGTGTACGTTTTGGGATTGGTTTTATCCCGTATGTATTCGTGTTCCTCGGAACGCGGATGCGGGTGTGTATGCACAGTTGACATCGAGACAGAGGCAGGGGATTCTCATTAGGGTTGTTGACTGTTGACCATTGACTTTTTGCTAAACCCTAATGAGAATATGAAATATAATTAACAATAATATTAATTAAGTATTATAGTGACATGGTTGTTGAGGGGTTGACTTTGTTGACTTGTTGACTTTGTTGACCAGTCGACTAGGTTGGGCTAGTTGACCATTATCATGACAATAGCTATCATTTCATGGCAAAGACTTTTGGTTGCTTGTTTATCTTGTGCAAAATGAGTGCATGAAATGATATGGCTATTTTGACTTAAACCATCACATAATACTTGATTGCTATTATTTGTTATGATGGCTTTGGATTATGAGAGCCAAGGGGGAAAAAGTCTTTCTCATTCTCTCATTTTGCTTTCTCTCTCTTGCTTGAGCTCTCTCATTCTCTTGAGCTCTCCCTCTTCCTCTTGCTCTCTCTCTTGTCTATGGTTCACTTGTCTCATGTGTTGAGAAGCAAGAACCATAGAGAAAAATCCCAACACATTCTCCTCTACTCACTCTAGTTCACAGGGTTTAGCAAACCGAGTGAACTATTTTCTTCAAAGTTCGAAGAAGAAGCCAAAGGTAGAAGCTTTCGGGTGGATCGATTTTCGGCGCAAGGAGACGACGGGGTGAAGCCGATCCGTACACCATCAAGAGTTGAAAACGAAGGAGTTCAAGAAAGAAAGGTATAACCCCCTAACCGAGTAGTTAACAACTCCTAGTTAGGATGTTAGGTAGATAGTTTAACAAAGATCCGTTTTGAGTCCATGTTACCGCCTCTAGAAAATTATTTTTCATCATTTCCGCAAGCCCGTAAGTACCGGGAGAGGTAGCATGGACTTACATGGGGTCTGCCCTTCATCTTCACCACTGCCTCATATCGACGGGCAGCTTTTAGAGCCAATTCGTGGGTTGGGAAATCCCCTGTAGCTAAGGCAGCTTGGATTTCAGGATCTAACCCTTGCTGAAATCGTCTGGGCGATCTCAGTAATTGGTATCAATTGTGCCGCGAACCTGTTAAGGTCTTGTGTTAGCTGTGTAGTATGTGATAGTTGAAAATCGAATATTGAGACATATCTTACCTATTGAGCATGGTAAACTCAGCATCATATTCATCCACAGATTTGGTCCATATCGAACCATGTTGTAGATGGATAAATTGCTGCTCCATGTCAAATCGGGCAGTCTCTGGGAAGTATTTCGCGTCGAACATGTCGCGAAAAGTCCTCCATTCGATAGGTTGGGCAACACGGCTTTCTTCCGCCTTCCACCAAACTCGGGCGTTGTCAGTGAGTTGCAGCTTCGCAACTCGAACCCAAATGATCTCTGGCACTTGTGCCGCTGCCAAATCATTCTCAATATTTTGAGCCCATTCTTTAGCTTCCAGGGGACTCTATTTTCCCGAAAATTGTTTTGGGTGCAATGCCCAGAATTGCTTTACTCCGGGCGCTTCCGCTTCTGGACGATTCATCAGAATAGCAGTCTGCTGTTCTCCTTCTAAGAGGCTTCGGATTACCTCAAGCAGTACAGTCTGCTTATTGATCGGAGCAGCGATGGTAGGCGTAAGCGGTAAAGGTGGTGGTGTGTTGTTGAAGTTGGTACTAGTGTTGTTTGGAGAATCCATAACCTTGAAAGAAAAATATGGTTAGGATAGATTCAAAGTATATGAAATTGTAAGATTCAAGTAATGTAAAGAATGATTTTAGTTGATGATTCTTGTGTTATATTGCTTAGGAATTTATGCAGAATTGACCCACATGTCCATGCAAAACTGACCTGCATAGGCCACCAACAAAACCTGTCATGCCCCTGTTTACCGCCGAAAGACGCAACCGGGACGTTAGGACGTCTTGCCTGAATTTTGGGGGCAGATGCTATTTGGGTTTATCTGTCCACCTCTCCGAAGATGCCAAGCTGATTTATGACACCGTATATCGAAGGTTTAGACGGATGCTGCCGTTGTAGCAGATTTCGTCAGATTCCCCCTCGTTAACGAGGGGTTTTTGATTGTGGGGACGCTCTTCCCTGCAGGCGCAGGCCCCTGCAATTAATTACGTTACTGCATAGCGATAACACCTTCTCCTGCTCCAGATGTTCACTTCGTGTCATGTGTATTTGTTTTGTGTTAGGTTGCCCGTAGATTGTATACAGAGACTAATTTATGTTGTCGCCCGTAGGGCGGGGATTAGTCCAAATCCGTATTTTCTTAAATTTGGGTTTGATCGATTTAAGGATCATTAATCTCGTTTGAGATTAAGATCAACTTAAATGTTTGTTAAGGATACGTTAGTCTAAATTTAGACTAAGATCTACTCAACGGGGGTTCGGGATCATTTTTGATCCAACAAAAGAGCATTTGGGTTCTATTTGCTTTAGCTTAGGGACGTTGTGAATCATTGGGTTTAAGGACATCATAGTCCATAGAATTTAGTTTAGGGACATTGCGGTCCATTGGGTTTAAGGACATCATAGTCCATAGAGTTTAGTTTAGGGACGTTGCGGTCCATAGTTAGTTTAAAGACATTACGGTCTATGGGGGTGTGCTCATGGGTTTGGGAGTGTACCAAAAGAGCTGTTGGTTGTCGGGACCCTCCATCTCTCTGAAGACGTTGAAGAATTACAACGACATGTATCAGAGGTATGGAGAGATGTACCCTTGAACCGAACTCCAGATTGAAGGGAGAGATCATAGTGGGACGAACGTCATCCTAGATGCCAGGAATTCATTAGCTATTTTTGAGACTCAGATCAATTTTAAGAAAACCTGAGTATAATGAAGGCTCGGCTAATTGATGACCCAAAAGGGGTTTTGGCTTCAGGAGACTTGGTTAATTTGGGCTAATGTTGGCCTCTCATATTGTTAAACACTAGTATATGCTCAGTGCTCACGTGCTCCCACGTAAGGCTTTAAAGTAGTGTTAAACACTAAAAATTTGAGGTGCTCAAGTGGGGTCACGTGAGGCGCTTGAAGTAGTGTTACACACTAAAAATTTGAGGCGCTCACGTGGGGTCACGTGAGGCACTTGAAGTAGTGCTAAACACTAAAAATTTGAGGCGGCCACGTGGGGTCACGTGAGGCGCTTGAAGTAGTGTTAAACACTGAAAATTTGAGGCGCTCACGTGGGGTCACGTGAGGCGCTTGAAAGTTGGCGCTATTTCTTTAGGTTTATTCTCTTGTTCTTTTCTGAGCGCTAAGCACTATTGGATCACGTGTGATCACGTAAGGCGCCCTAAAAATGGAAACTGCCTTGATTTATTCCATTTTTGCTTTATAAGTGCTAAGCACTATCAGTGGGGGGGTCACGTGCGAACACGTGATCCATTTCAGTCTCTCTCTTTTGAGTTCATCACAGGTGGTCACGTGTGAACACGTGATCATCAATATGCATGGAATTCTTTCTCTGAGTCTTAAAAAAAATCTCAAATCCCTTATTATATATTTTTATAAGGATTTAATTCCTTGGACTCAGTTCTTCTCTTAGGTTGTGGATCTGCATGACAGAGTCTCCCTGATGAGAATTAAATTCTCAACTTGTGGGGAGATCTTCTGCAGATCTCTCACCGGAAGAAAGAACTAAGTTCTTATATGAAGAGTTAAACCCTAGTTTTATCAGAGGAATTAAATTCCTATATGCCTTTTGGGAGAATTAAATTCTCTGAACTCAGATCTTCTCCTATGTTTTGGATCTGCATGGCAGAAACTCCCCAATGAGAATTAAATTCTCAACTTGTGGGGAGATCTGCATCTGCAGATCTTTTTACCAGAAAAAAGAACTAAGTTCTTTGAAAGAGTTAAACTCTTGTGGAGACGAAAAAGAATTAAGATGTTCTCTGTGTTTGTTCCTTCTTACCTAGGGTTTCTTCTTTTCTTTTGAACTTGCAGTTTATGAGGGGATTCCTCTGTGTACAAGACTTGAAGTCTTGGGGCCTTATATGAGGCTGATTTGTTGTTTCAGTTATGGAAATCTCTCATCGAGAGATCTCTTAATTGATTTGGGGAATTTATCCACCGTTGGATCTTTGATCCAAAGACTTCTGTTTTACAGAAGCCATTTTTTTGTTTTTAACAAGATTGGGAAAATACTTTCCCATACAGAGCTTATTCTGTATCTTGATGATTTTTAATCACCATTGGATCTTTGATCCAATGGTACATAGCACAATCTTTCTTGTTTAGAAAGATTGTGGAAAATATTTCCAAAATAGGGTCCTGATCCCCTTTATATAGAATTTAATTCTATCGGCTCCGAAGATATTAGGACCCTTCACGTGTAGCACGTGACCCAATGGCACTAGGCCGGTTTGCCTATATGCAGCAGTCCCAGAAAAGAGCATCACGTGTTGGCATGTGATGCGCCTTTTGGCCTGCTATTTGCTTTATGGGGGCGTCTATATAATTTGTATATAGGTGCTCACGTGTAGCACGTGAGGCCCAACCTCAGTGCTTTTTGTTAAGTGCTTATAATTTTGTCTCCAAGGCGCATCCCGTGCAGGCACATGATGCTCCCTTTGAGAAATTTTCCCATTGCTTTTTTTCATCAGAGAACAAATGCCCCCCACAACGTTTTTCTCATGTGGCTTGCACGTGAGTTCAACGCTGTCACCTTTACAGCCGTTGGATCGCTTAGGGGAACGGGGAGGTGAACCGCCCTTGTCATGTCTTATAAATGTAAGGGTTTGGTCCTTAGGCAGACATTGTTTCTTCCATCTTCTTCCTTCTTTGTTTTCTTTGATTTTTAATTCTCCTCTTCAGAGCTTAGTTCTCTGCCATTGCAATTCCAGAGTTAAACTCTGTTGGAAAAAGAAACCCAGTTTTAGGTAAAGCTTTTGAACATCAGAGAACCCTTTTCTTAAAGAAAGCCTCTGGATTTTAAATCCATCATGAGAGCTTTGCTCTCCTCTAAAACCCATCTCTTAGAGATCCAAAGATATGATTTTTGAGTAATAACTCTCAATCTCATAGGGTTTCTAGAATTTAATTCCATCACATAAAAGTAATTTAATTCCTCACCGAAAAGCTTAGCTCTGAAAGATCAAGAGGGCCCTTCGGGAATTTGATTCCCCGGTGTTCTTGAAAATCTATTTAGGGGGGTTTTCCTTTATTTTTACCCATTTGAGGATGTCCCAAGTCGTTTGAACTCCAATGTGCATTTATTGAGAATCTTTTTTTTATTCTCACAATGATTACCCTGCCTCGTGATTGGCGAGCATCATACTGATTTTGTGGGGGTCCATTATTTTTGCAATCAATAGTCCTATGGAATAAACTTCTTGTCATTTTCTTCTGTTGTTTATATATATATATATACACATAAGTTGCATTAATAGTTTTTCCTCCCTTTATTTTAGGAACAATGGCTTCTCTTCCCTACTTTCCCTTTACTCGCTCAGACGTTGTTTTTCCACAATCGCCGTCGGATGAAGAAGCAATGGTGATGATCAGGGCCCATGACAGGGACTGTACCAGTTTGCTCTTGTGGGGAACTTGGTATGGACATATCATCCGGGGCCGCCGCAGCTTTATTTGCGAAGTGCCATCTGAGCCTCTTCGCCAAATTTTGCCGATGGAGCATCCGCAGACAGCTTTTGCGGTGGAGGCGGATGATTGGACTCTTATAGGCCGGCTTGAGCCGTCGATAGCTGGGATGCCCAACTGGCCTTTGCCGACCATAGACATTTTTGGGCGTCGCATTTGTCAGGATGAAGCTCAACTCTGGGGACAAATTTATAAGATAGGGCTTACCCCTCGCCACCCAACGGACTATCTTCCATAGGCTCGATATGTTCTGTCCGCCCATCGTGCGCGATTGTAGAAGGTCGGGCTCTATCAGGTGGTGTATGCGTCTCTTTTTCATCATCATTCCCCTCATGTCTGGTGGGTTAAGGCTTTTGTGAACCAGTGGAATCTTCCCACCAACACCTTCTTGCTAGGGGATCGTGAGGTCTCTATTTCATTGGAAGAGTTTCACGAGATTTTGGGACTACCAATCAGGGGAGAGCATTATGAAGAGTTGCTGCCTCCCGATAAGTATGTGTTTGAGACAATGCCGGCTTCGCTTGACGGCTTGACTACTGAAAACGCCGTCCGCCATAAGCACCTTAGCTTAATCAAGGTTTTGGTTATTTTTGAGAAACTGTTCGCGGCGTCAGAAGGTCATGGCGTCACTTTTGAGAGCTTCATTGCCTGCTTCATCCGCGAAGATCTTTGTCCAAGACGGCTCCAATGTTTGCGAACATCGACGACCCTTTTGGGTTTGGGTTAGACAAACTGCCGGCCATAGAAGAAGATTTACCGCAGTTTAATATCCCGATCTTTTCGGCCGTGTCCTTTGATTCGATTGCGGCTCCCGGAATGGACGAAGAGACCTTCTTTGTCGGCTTTATCAGCCTTTGGCTCAGTTAGTTCGCCATTCCAACGCATCGTCGCTTCATGAGAGCTTCAGTCATCTATCCTGCTCATCGTGTGGCTGAAGGGATACGACTGGCCGTGGGCATCGCGGGGCTAACACTTATACCATGGGCTGAGTGCTGCGGCCAATACTTCGACCCCGGGTTTAGATGTTGTGAGCTTCTCCCTCCACTACTTTACATCGTGGATCGAGATGCATGTATTGGGGTGTTCGCAGTGCATCAGAGGCCAGATTTCTATAACGCTTACACCTTCCCGTGGCTCATAAGGTTGGTGGATGCTTCTGCTCCTAATCCAACTCAGCTTGGGGCCCTTCGTATGTTGCTTAACTCGTATGCTAACAAAGGCGGGATGATATTCAACAACCGAGTCCTCTCTGCTCCTTCGGGACATGTTCAACAACTATTCGATTTATCAAAAGAAGGAGCACCATCCTTAAAGCCTAAGGAAATTATGCACTTGTATTCGATTAGGCCGGGTTATTTGGTCTTCCGTCGAAATGATACGGCTCTTTTCATGCGGTATAATTCGCACCGCTTTGCTCGGCAATTGGGTTATAACCAGGGTGTTCCCTTCGAGGCATTTTTGGTGGAGCCCAGCCCGTCTCCAGGAGTTGTTCATGACATCATCCATCACTTCATGCGGCTGAACACCGGCTTTCGTTTTGTGATCCCCGAAGCCGACTATATTCCAAGGTGTGTGGGGTCTTTTATGGGTTGGTACCATCATCGAGTTGGTCCCGTCATTGCTGAGGAGAAGCGAACACTCTTCGGATATAGAGCTCCCATCCTGACCCAAGCCACGGGCGTTCCACCGCGACCGTGGACAGTGGTTCGCCCTCCATTGAGGGGTAACGGTGCCTTACTTATCCCTGAGGCGGCAGATGCGGAATCGACTCCTCCCATAGTTGGTATGCCAATGCGCACTAGAGCCCCGGCAAAGGCTTCCGATAAGGCGCCAGCAGTAGTTTCATCAGTTGCGGTGTCATTAATAGAAATGTCATCACTGGTAGTATCGCCAAAAGAGGATACTGGAGGCGAAGTTGGCCAACTTCGTGCCAAAGCGCTGAGGGGCAGGAAGCGATCTTCTTCTAGCGTTAGCTCCAGCTCAAAAAGGAGGAAGAAAGCAGTTGGTGGCTTGCTTGACTTTCTGCTGGAATCCGAGCCTATTGTTCAAGACGAACCAATATCGATGCAAGAGCCGGATGATGGTCTCATTTACCCTGGCTCATTTGCTGAGGAAGCCGCGCAATTAGCTGAAGCTTTAAGGCGTTCGCAGGATGAGACCGAGAATGTGCACATCCCTAAAAGGCCCTATCCCCTGGTTATCTTCTACAAAGATCCTCCATCGCTACGGAGAGTACATATGGGTCCTCTGCGATGGAAAGACGAGATATCCCTCAAGCAGCCTATCTCAGCCGCTTCCGAAGATGAGCTGGCACTGAAGACCGGTGGCCATGAATCTGCTTTCGAAGCCCGGCGAGCACATTTCCTTAGGAAGGAACGACGGCTTGAAAATGCTATAATAGAAGCGCCCTGGAGTATCGGTATGCACGTTTTCCTTATTTTCCATTTGGCAAGTAGTTTGTATCACTTTTATATCTTCTTATCTTTGCGAAAACTTTGCAGGGACTTCAGCAACGACAGAGGATTTGAGCCCAAGTCGCGTCCTGACTGTGGATTCTATAAATGTCTCCGATGAAGCACTGGTAGGTGTGGAGGAGATCGTTATAGCTGCTATTCCTGCTGTGGAGCTTCCACCGGTAGCCTCTGTTCCCTCGGTGCCTGTTCTTCCAGGAGAGGTAACCTTGCCGGCCGTAGATCTAATGGATCATTCTGGTGACGGCTTGGAGATTATGGAAAGAGTAGTTGAGACTGTCGTCCCTTCATTGGAGCCTGAAGTGGCGGCTGTTGTCCCTCAATTGGAAGCTGCCACACCAGCAAATGTCTCCGGTGATGCTCTTGATGGCATGGAGGAGGCTGTTGAAGTTGCTATCCTTCCGGTTCAAGGCAGGAAGAGCGTCGAAGGTAGTCTTCTATACTTTGTTTTAATAGTCTTTCCATTATCTAAACCTTTCTTTCCTTTCAGAACTACGAGAATTGGCAGCTTCCATCGTGGATCTATCTCCCAGAAAGTCCTTCCAGCGTCTGCTCGAGATGGCCGCCCCGCAGGCGATATCTCCGCAAAGCATAGTTCTTTCTTCTGGGCAGGGTATATGTTATCTAACCCTTTCATTTGACTATCATTCGTATTTATTTTACAACGATGCCAATATGTCCTCTGCAGTTCTGGAAGCTGACGACGAAGTTGAGATCCTTGATAGGCCCGGGAATCTTTCAAACCCCCTTGCATGACTGTGGGTAAGGAAGGTTTTATCCTTGATATTGTTTTATCTACTCTATGTTTTCAAGTCTCACTGATCGTTCATGGATTTCGACAGCTTTGCCCGTGCTTACTCCATTAGAGTCTCGTATCATTATGCCGTCAGGCCCTTATACCCGGCATGCGTTTGAAAGGATGGCAAAACAAAGTATTCACTCATTGTCGGCTCTCATTGAAGATCTTTGTACTGGTAGTTCAATCACAACTGAAGAATTTGTTGCCGAAGCCATCTCTTTGCCTTTTCTCGCCACTTATCACGATGAAACATTGGTGCATATCTGGGTTGAGTATTGTCGCCGAGTGGAGGCTTGCTTACATAGTCTTGAATGCCTACGCCTTCATTCCGAGCTTCTGACTGCAAAGGCAAGCCTGCGGGGGTGGATTGAGCGGTGCGTTGCTAATCTACAGTCTTGCGAGAAGAGGCTCAATCAGAAATTTTCAGAGAGGGCATTAGCCTTGAATGCTTTGGGGGAACTCCAAGCTCAGCTCACTACCAAGACCACTCATGCGTACGAAATTTGGCGAGTGCTTTAAGAAGCTATCACCGAAGTGGTCACTCTTGATAAAGCCATCATGTTTACCCGCGAGATGATTGAAGCTTATAAGGTCGCTGAAAGAGAGCTCGAAAGTCGGTTTGCTCCTTATCAGACTCAACAGGCTAAGGCAGGGACTCAACTTGCAGCTATAACGGAGCTTGAGGCCGAGGTCCAGCGGAAGACCGATGAGCTTATGAGCCTACTGCACCATCCACCGGCTTAAGTATTTTTCGTCGTTGTGTATTTTTGTATTCATTTATGAATAGGAATATCTTGTATTCATTTTGATTCTTTTTATGACATGTACCTTGTATTCATTTGGATTTATGAATAAAAGAAATATTTCATTTCATATTGGCGTGTCCTTTTAGCAAAAGCGTCTTGTAGGTAGTCTATCTTGATCTCTTTGCAAGGCAGTGATGGCTTAGGAGATAGTGTTAGGATCTACCCCCTAAGACTTTTCAACTTTATAAGCCATGAGGGTCTCATAAAGACTTTTCTCCCTACGAGTCGAAGGGATCCCGTAGGTGTATTTTCTCCTTAGGAGTCGTGAGGATTCCTAAGTATGTTTTCTCTTGAGAGTCGTAAGGATCTCACAAGAGAAATTTCTTTTTATGCACGGGGACACTAATTTTCTTGGGGGTCGAGATGAATCGAGAGATTCCTGCAAAGACACTGATTTTCTTGCGGGTCGAAATGAATCGAGAGATTCTCGCCAAGGACACTAATTTCCCTGAAGTCAAGACGAATCGAGAGATTCCTGTAAAGACACTAATTTCCTTGCGGGTCGAAACGAATCGAGAAGTTCTTGCCAAGGACACTGATTTCCCTGAATCGAGATATTCGTGAGTTGACTTGATTCCGAGACGGAGCATTGATCCGGCGGGGAGGTCATTGGTTGACTTGTTTCCGAGACGGAGCGTTGTTCTGACGGGGAGGTCATTGGTTGACTTGTATCCGGGTCCGGCGGGGAGGTCATTGGTTGACTTGTATCCGGGTCGGAGCGTTGTTCCGGCGGGGAGGTCATTGATTGACTTGTTTCCGGGTCGGAGCATTGTTCCGGCGGTGAGACCATTGGTTGACTTGTTTCCGGGTCGGAGCGTTGTTCCGACGAGGAGGCCATTGGCTGACTTGTTCCGCTTTCTGCGGTGTCGGGGCCTACTTGCTCTACTTCCTGCGGTGTCGGGGCTGACTTGCTCCGCTTCCTGCGGTGTCGGGGTTGACTTGCTCCGCTTTCTACGGCGTCGGGGTTGACTTGCTCCGCTTTCTGCGGCGTCGGGGTTGACTTGCTCCGCTTTCTGCGGTGTCGGGGATGACTTTCTCCGCTTCCTACGGTGTCGGGGATGACTTGCTCCGCTTCCTGCGGTGTCGGGGATGACTTGCTCCGCTTCCTGCGGTGTCGGGGATGACTTGCTCCGCTTTCTGCGGTGTCGGGGATGACTTGCTCCGCTTTCTGCGGTGTCGGGGTTGACTTGCTCCGCTTCCTGCGGTGTCGGGGCTGACTTGCTACGCTTTCTGCGGTGTCGGGGCTGACTTGCTCCGCTTTCTGCGGTGTCTGGGTTGACTTGCTCCGCTTTCTACGATGTCGGGGTTGACTCTGGGTTGTCTGTGAACCGTGGAGTCTTAGAACTAGGGACTTCATCGTGGCTCCGATTGGTGGTGTCGCGTCCGTATCCCGCTGGAATGAGGAGGAATGCCGTTGCTGATCTCTAGACTGTAGATGTTGCCGTTGAGATCTGGCTTCCCTTTGACAGAGTTTGTTAGGACATGTAGTTCCCTTTTCGTTTATGCCCATGGATTGTATACAGGGGTCAGTATGGACTCGCCTGTAGGGCAAAAGTTCCATTCTTTCATTTTTTTATTTCCCTCCGCAAAGCTCTATCATTTCAGCTTTTTATATCGTGAAAGTCGCGATTGCCCAATCATTTCGGCTATTTTTCGTGGTGCCCAATCATTTCGGCTATTTTTCTTTTTACTCGCTGCTTTTTATTGCGAGTTACCCAAACATTTCGGCTATTTTTATATGCATATATTTTACTTGCTGATTTTTATTGCGAGTTTGGAACTTGAGATCTGATACCAATCTTAGCATCAACATCACTGCGACTGGAATATTGCCAGGAACGAATCATCATTTGCCGTGAAAGGACTTGGAATTTGATACCGATTTAGGCATCAGCATCGCTACAACTGGAAGATTGCCAGGAGCGAATCATCATTTGCCTTCGCCTCTATCGAACAAAGGTGGCTTAGTAGATAGGGTTAGGGTCCTGTCGACTAAGGCTTTTGACTTCATGAGCCGTAAGGGTCTTATTCAGTTGATAAAACTGCACATTTAATATGACATTTTTCTTACTCTTTCTATATAATAAAAGATGTTTATTATAATATATGATACATATAAGGGTTTATCTATAAAAATACTATTTTCATGTGGTTATATATTATAATTAACATTTGGTAGGAAAAAGTAAGCATATAATATCCATGTAACATTTGGCCCATTTAAAATATGCTTACCTTATTAAATGGTTAAGTTAATATCTCAATAAAACAAACTCTACTAATATTATTTGTTGAGTTTGTTGTGCAGAATTTTCAGGGCTGAAATCAAGGAAATCAAAATTGTTAGAACAAACCTGCCTAATTAAGAAATTAAACTAAAGAAATCAAGGCTGGCAGTGATGAAGAAAAGATTTTCAGTTTCCAGAGATTCAAAAGATCACCACGTGTCACCAGAAGAAGCCACAAGAAGAAT
The DNA here is from genome assembly GCA_030015575.1 of Agapanthus africanus. Lineage (NCBI taxonomy): Eukaryota > Viridiplantae > Streptophyta > Magnoliopsida > Asparagales > Amaryllidaceae > Agapanthus > Agapanthus africanus. Next base: position 775,299,251 of record JASDDO010000022.1, read on the forward strand.
CAGCCCAAGATCTCACCATTCCACCGCGGATCCGCGGCCAAACCTACCTATTAGCCGCGGTTCCGCCGCGGTTTAGATGAGTTGGGAGTTGAGATTTCTCTGTTAGAATCTTAACCTCTGGTTTCCAAATTATGAGACTAGGATTCTGGCTCTGGGACTATAAATAAGGGCTGAGAGCCTCTTGGAAAAATTATCAAGCCGACGAGATCACGAAGTCCAAGACGGCTCACGCATCCAGGCTGATCATCAACTGTTCGTCTACCTCCTTAGAAGAGATCGAGAAGCAAACTAGCATTTGTAATCATTTTCTAAGGGAACAAAGTGTAAATAAATTTTGTTGATTAATAAAAGTAGTTGTTTTTCTTATTCTATCTCTTTGTAGTTTTAATATGATTTCTCTCTCCATCTCTTCTTCTCCCAACATGCGCGAGTAATTCTCCGCTTGTTAGGGTTCATGGGCTTAGGATAGGTTAATGGATGATGAAGATCCTTAAACTCTTTTTAAGTCATATAAAGTTTATAAACTCTATCAAAAGAATAGTTAACATCTTAATCGGGCGCGCTACCAATTCATTGCTAGTCTCGACCGCGATTAGAGATTAGATTAACTATTGTTTTGGTAAAGGCTAGATATGAACGGAGTTCCATGTCGAGATAGGGGTTAAGAGTGGGAACCCTTTTCACTCCAGAAACCCTAATCTACATGCATCACCGTCGTTCTAGTTTTAAATCTATTAAAGAATAAAAAGAGTAATCTTTAATTAATCATCCATAACTACTAAATCCTAATGAACCCTACAAACCCCTTTTTATATTAAACTTAGTCCCGTAATTAATCTAGATCTATATTTTGTATCCGTGTTTAACATAGATCTAGATCCTACAACCATTCTTCACCATTCTTTATTCTTCCTCCTTTCTTTCTCAACACGTCTAAAGTAAGAATAAAATATTCAACGTTTTCCAGAGGACGACCCGTACTCACCTCGGTCTAGCTACGCGCGGCACCGTTCTGATTGCGGTTAACTACTACACATAAATCTAGATCAATCAAATGGCGCCGTTGCCGAGGAAACGTACGTAAATTTTTTATTCTTACTATTTATGTTGAATTCTTATTCGATTTATATCATAAGACAAAACAAACTGCATCTTGCATATTGAATGATAAGTGTGCAATTTTTGCGAGGGGATCTGGAGTAGCAGACTTGAGGAAACAGAGAGCCAGAGACATTCATCAAGATCCAGAGGAGCACAGGAGGCCACATAGCAAAAATCATCAAAAGATTCCCTCAAAACACGGCGGAAGCGCTGTAGAAAGGCTATTTTAGCGGCGGATCCGCGGCTTAAGTGAGGAATTAGGGTTCCAAACTTCTCTGGTGAAATTTTCAACTCAATCTCTCTCCTCTGAAATCCAATAAAATATCTTTTCTGCAGGATTCTTTGCAAAATATCGCCGCTCAAAAATCTTTTTGCAAAGTTTTGTGATTGGTTTGTTTTGCATATTTTAATACGGACTTTAAGGGGCAAACACCAAATCCAGATTAGGTGGGGATTTTATCACCCTTCCTAAGCCCCACAAATCACAAACCGAGTATCTGCATCAACCCTACATTAATTTTAAAAATATCTAGACAAGACTCTAAGGACTGTCGCGCTCAATAAGGACAGAGGAAGGTCGTGGGTAATCTATCGCTTATCCGTATTACTTTTGTGGTGTCTAGGCAAGTGTGTCTAAGACAAGTGGTTACTTAATTAGGCCCACTACTTACGTAGTGGATACCTCCCACTTACCTGGCATTTACCTGGCCACAAGAGTAGTAAAGAGGTGGTAGAGGATTGATCCTACTGCTTGTCCTTTGGAAGTCTAGGAGCGGTCTAGAGACTTGATCTAGGTGACCTTAGTTCTAGGGTTGTTTGTGCATTTTGTGTGATTTGTCTAAGTCCGACGCACTTTTCAAAAAAAACCATTTTTAAAAGTACACACGCTGCCACTTGCTCTAAACCCGCTTAGTGCATGCTTGGCTGGACACAGGATTCTAGTGCCCGTCTTGTCCGCGTTCCTGCTATCGACTCCGAAGTCGGTGCTTCTTCATCTTCTTTTCCCCCACCACACACCACATCAACCGAGATGGACAGTACTCCATCAGATTATAACACTACGCTACCACCGCCCGTAGGTGCGCAGAATCCACCGCGCATCTCTCTCTAAGAGAGATGCTATCCTATCCGTGGTCCACTTCCCACTTATCTATCTATTCCACCAGCTAACGGGGATAATTTTGAAATTAAACCCCACTACATCAATCTGCTGCCCAAATTTCAGGGGCTTGAATCTGAAGACGCGTACGTTTTCATCACTAAATTCGAAAACGTATGAGCAATGATGGGTGCTTCACAACTAACTGTGGATGTTATGCGCTTGCGTCTTCTCCCATTCACTCTGTGCGACTTGGCAGAAAAATGGCTTTATAATACTACCGCACACTCTATCACTAATTGGGATGAATTCGTAATAGCATTTCTTAAGAAGTTTTACCCAAACCATAAGACCGCCCATATTAGGAGCGAGATCAACCAGTTCACCCAGCTTCCCAATGAACCATTTTAGAAGTGCTTTGAACGTTTCAAGGATATGCTTGTCCAATGTCCTCATCATGGAATACAAAGATAGGATTTGTGCCGAATTATATATGAGGGCATTAATCCAGCAACAAAGCAGATACTTGAAACAATGTGTCAATGCAATTTCATGTCTAAAGATGACGGTGAAGCTTGGAAATATCTGGAAGATCTCGCTGAAAACACTTTAAAGTGGGAAAGCGTAAGACCACCTTCATCTAGGGAAGGTATTCATCAGCTCGATGTTTCCATCGCAGTAAAATCCGAAATGGCAGCGATGCAGAAGAAACTCGACGCTATTGAGAACAAATTCTCATCGGTCTCCCTAAATCAGGCAACGCTTCCCAAGACCGTGTGTAGTTGCTGTTCAGATCCTTCACACTTGACGGAAGAATGTCTTATGAATGCATCGTTTCAAGGTCACGAGCAAACTAATGCTGCTTTTCAGCAGCGATCTAGAAACGATCCTTATTCTTCCACGTACAATCAAGGATGGAGGAATCATCCTAACTTTGCTTGGAACCAAAACCAACCCCAAAATCAAAACCAATTTCAAAGCAATTATCAAAGACCTCCTCCACAGCAACCACAACCACAAAGTCAGCACCCCTTTCAGTCACAAAATTTTCAAAATCCGGCCAACACTTCTGCATCGCAATTGGCCGGTACTGATAACTCTTCACTTGCACAAATTTTGGATTTGTTTATGAAACATTCCATTCAAATGTCGGCTGATATGAAGTCTTCTATTGATACCATAAAGAAAGACTCCGCCTCCCACGGTGAGAGTATTAAATCAATAGAAAACCAAATTGCACAGTTGAACGCCGCAATGAGTGCGAGAGAGAAAGGGAAACTCCCATCTCAACCCCTACCGAATTCTGGCCACTCACAAAATCATAACGTGGGTGCCGTTACTACGTTGAGATCGGGAAAAGTGCCGAATAACCGAGTGAGTGAGCAATTTGATGATGTTAGTGATACCATTGATACCCCAGCTTCTACTTCTTCCCTTAATTCGTCTAGTCTCCCACCTTCTTCCGAACCTATTCTCCGTTTTCCCCAAGGCTCGAACCCTCAGCCCACTTCCACAAATCTATCTAAAACGATCCCCACTCCAATTCTGGGATCCATTCCATCCCCACAATCCTCTCCAATTTTGGACCCAAACCTTATTGATAAAGCACCTTATCCAAACAGGTTAAGGGGCAACAGACCAAGTCCACAAATGGAGAAGATTGTTGAAATTTTTAAGCAAGTTAATGTTCATACCAGAATATTGCAATTTATACCGCCCATTCTTACGCTCGTTTGTTTATAGGCAGGTGCTTCTAATCAGTGTTTGCGACATAATTGCAGAATACAGGTTCTCGGCTCTGAACAGTGAAATCCATGAAAAGTACGACAAATTCTGGATTACTGCCAACAACTGATAAAACACGGGTCTCCGCTCTCTATCCGTGTGTTGCCACATACCATTTAAGGGACAAGATGGCAAATCGATTGTCATGTCATGCACAAGGCTCAATGGCAACACAAGATCCAAGAAATCTACGCGGAGCTCGAGGAAATCATGACAAAAAGTCCATATCAAATCACCTTTCCCTCAACAGAAATTCTGGAAAAATCGTGAAGAAAAGCTGAGAAAATACATACACCAGAATAAAGGGCACACAGAACCAGGGAAGTACAAGAAAACAGAGACCCTAATCCCACCATAGGGCCGCGGATCCGCGGCCAATAGGGGGTATTGGCCGCGGAACCGCGGCCGTACTGCCTCCTTGTCTGACTAATTTTTGTGGGTAGTTTGGTCTTTTTATTTGTGTTCTGATGGTTGCCCTAGAATTTCAGTTTCCTGCCTATAAATACTCCAGAATTGAGCTAAGCCAAGGGGGTCATTCTTTGTTCTTCTTTCTTTTTAGGATTTAGTCTTTTTCTTCTTCTTCTTCATTCTTTTTCCATGAAAATTGTAGTGAGAGCTTTTTGAGTCGGAGATCAATGAAGATGAGGGCTTTTTGTATCATTCTCTTTTGTTTCTTCTTCCCTTTGAGATTCTTGCTTTCTCTTGATCATTCAATCTCTTCATTGAGCTTGAATGGTTAAGGGTTAGTTATTGATCTCAAGGGTCGTATTTTCTTATGGAATTAGCGCTTCATTTCACATGCGTTCTCTACCCTTCCCTTGATCTTGCAACCTCTTGATTGAGGTTGCAAGTTTAAGGGTTGGCTATCGATCACATGCTTGTCTTGAGTTCTAGTTTCTTGTTCTTTTTATTGCTTATTTATTACTTGCTTTTTATTCCTTGCTTTACTTTCTTGCAATTTATATTCATGCACTTACTTACTTGTATCTTTTCTTTTCTTTGTTCTTTTCTTTTGCTCTCTTTTATTCATTTTGTGAATGGTTGTAATTATTGTTGTTAAGATGAAATACGGTATTGTAAGTTAATATCTTCTTTCTCATTTCCTTTTCCCGTTATTTTCCATTGAACTCCGCCCAAACCATACGCAAGCGCTCCGTTAGGCACCCTACCCTGACAAGGTAACGGTGATTCCTAACCGCGACCGGTTGCGTTCGGTTTGGCCGGAGGCGATAGCAAGAGACAAGAACGGAAGGACAAGGGTAAATAAGCCGTATTCCACGAATACCGCGCTTAAATCCCCTAATCCACGTTGTTGCCGATTGCTTTAGCTTCAATTGGTCAAGACTCGGCTCAAAGGTTTTGAGTACGAATTTCTTTAGCTTACAATCTCGTATCTTTTTCTTAACAACTTTATACTTGCAAATAGTACACATAGGTTAGATTGAACAAACACATACAATTCTTTATTGACTCGTCTAAAACAAGAAAGGACATACAACCATCTCCTTGTGGATCGACCCGTGCTCAACCGGCTAGCTGCATAGCGACACCGTCTTGATTGCGGTTAACTTTAATTCTTTCAATCAAATGGCGCCGTTGCCGGGGAGACGGTAGCGTATTTTCTTTCTTGTTATTCGGGTTAATATTCTTTTTGTATATATTTAAAAAAAAATCTTTTTGTTATTTTTGATCATTTTTGTGGGCAAGTGTGCAGATTTTTGCGTATTTGCAAACTGCGATTGTGGGAGCAAAGTGTGCATTCAAGGCTAAGGTGATTACGAAGTACAGTGCCAAAGATCCGGGTAGTTTGACCCGCGCGAGCGAACTTTCCAAGCTTACCGGATTTGATTCAACGAGGGTTTCCTAACCCAAAAACGTAACGGTACGTATTTCTTAAACACCTTCTTCTCAAATCCGACGCATCCAATATTCTATTCTTTGCAGGATTCTTTGCAAGTTCGCTAGCAAACGCTAAAAATTGACTAACCCGTATTTGTTGCAGTGCCGCGCTTAAACTAAAAAACGATTGTTTGATTCTTTATAGAATTTTTATTGAATTGCGCATTGCATACATTAATACGGACTTAAGGGCAAGCGAACCCCACAACATACGGTAAAGGATTTCATCACCTTTTCCGTGGCCCACAAATCACGAACTTGAGCATAACGTTTACCCGCACAAATTTTAAAAGAAATTAGACTTTAAGCCTTAAGGACTTCGCGCTCACTAGGAGAAGTTAACTGTGTTTAGAACCTCGCTTAACGGCATATTGTTTACGGGGTGTCTAGGAAAGTGTTAACGGCGCAACCGCCAAAAGAGAAAGGGTTATTTAATTAAGGAACTTCGCGAAAGCGTTGGAAAACCTCCCCTTATCTCTGCACTTACCTGGCCTCGTGATCAGTGTATCTTGAGCCCGTTTCTCGACACAGTTTTACTTCGACAATCAAGTTCTGGAGCAGGTATAGTTGACCTAGGTGAACCCTAGAACGATTAGGTGTGTGGTATTTTTGTGTCGTGATTGTTTTTGTCCATATTCTTTTTGTGTGTATATTTCATTCTTCTGTTAATATATAAACTATAAAAAAAATATCACATTCTTTTTCCCCTCCTTTTCTCTACCTTTCTTTCTCTCTCTTCATATCATGGGTACCCCACCTCGAAAAACTCTTGCCGAACTTTTGTACCCACAACCAGACATTACTTCTTACGGTTCTTGCTTTGGCCGAACGTCAAACGATCCCTCCATGCCCAAAATCTCTTTGAAAGATCGCATAGACGCGTCTAGGACAAACACTTGCCCTTCGCAATCCACTATGTATCAACCTTTTCAACCTCCCCCTCCCGCTTATGTTGATACCCCTTTTGCAAGTCGTCCTTTATCCATCGCTGAACGTATTGAACAATCCCGTAGCCGATCTTTCACTCCTTTCACCACTTCAAATTCTTGGGATCAACAATTCCATTCACCTTCCTATCCAAATGTTGATCCTGCTCCTATCCAGCCATTCAATTCCTACCAATCCTACCCTACTTTTTCACCTTCCCTATACATTGCTTCAGAACCGCCATTTGGGAGTTTTCAGTATCCAAACAACTTTGAATCTTTTACTGAAACCCCTTCCCAACCCATGTCTAGTCTGGAACAATCTTTGGAAGACTTTAGGGTAGCGTCGTACCAACAGATGATGGATTTGGATGCGTCCATGGCCGCCCTCATACAACCTAGTGACCCGGTAGCTAGTTTTCAACTAGCTCCAAATTTTCCAATGTATGAAGAGGCGGTAGGACAGGCTGAGAATTTGAGTGGAAAGAGTGAGCTGTATACCCTTCCAAATCAAACCTACCCGTTTCAAATTGAATCCCACAACTCCTGTGTTGAAAGTCTATCAAGTGTTCCAAATGAATTATCAGTTGAAGATAGAATGTTTAATGAGTTGTGCGACTTTGTAGTGTTTGATTTGCCAGATTGTGAAGGGACCTTGCCAAGTGAAACCACACCCAATCCTTTTGACCTCTACACCTCCATCTTAGAACCTGAATTGATTGAAATCCATGCTTTTGATGAGGTGTCTGAGAAAATTGACTTTCACTTGATTAAGGATATTGACGCTGGGACTATTTTGGATGATGAACCCGTAGATTTGACTGAGTTTTTCTCTCCAATTCATCATCCCGAGTCATTAAATGTTTTTCCCGAACAACATATGCGTCTGGACTTTGATGAAATATGCATGGATGAGCTTAACTTTGAGGAGAATTTTGAGGATATTTTTGAGGATGAAACAGTTCTAGATGATGAGTCGGATTTTCCAATTCATCCTGTTCCTTTCACTGACTGTATACACCCTCCAGAACCCTTAACCGATACCCTTCCTCAACCACTTCCCTCCATCCTTTCCATCGTTCCGACCTTGCAAGAACCCGTACCATTTTCACTTCCTGTATCTGGTTTACCGAGTTCGGCGTACCCATGGGTTCTTACGAATCTTGAGGGATTTGACCCAATCTCTCGCCGGGTTAATAGATTAGCACAATCGCTGTTTACACATCGCTCATCACAAATTGTGCTAATCTATTCACTCCATTTCCTCCCTCAAGTTCGTATTCCACTTCTTTTTCCCTTCCGCCATTCTTCTTCCTCTCATATACCGAGACCGTATCCCACTTCTCTCCGCATACGGTCTCGCGTATTCTCCATTTCTTTCCTCTTCACCTTCTTTCACCAGCCACTGCTTTATCACGATAAGATCTTTCAATGGTTGGTACTAACTTTTGGCCTGTGTAAGGCCTTGTATAGCTTGATACTGTTCTTTCCCCCTAAACCTGAACTTCAACGCTTAACAGTGGAAACACTGTTTTACTTAAGTTTGGGGGGGACTCTTTTCTGTATATATTTTTTGTTTTCCTTTTTGTTTTGTATATAATTTGTTTCTAGGGAGCGCCGACAATTTTGACCCTCTTGGTGTAGCCTGACAGTGAGGGCACTGTCAAGTTTAAGTTTGGGGGTGTGCTCGGTAAGCTTTCTTCCTTCGCATTCATTTGTATATTTTGCATTTGCATACCTTATGAAAAACCCACAAAAATTGAAAATTTTCCAAAAAATATAAAAACTTTGTCGTCAAGTTAGCTAATAGGGTAACTTAGATCTTTATTCCGAAAGTTCAGTTGATATGATAGAAATAACTAAATTCTAGGCTTAGGGATTGAAAACCCTAAAAATAACCCTCATTTTGTCTAACTTTGGTAAGTATACGTCCTTACAGTTTTTTTGAGAAATAGGTAATCTTGAGTTCAGTTCTTGAGTTAAGTCAAGATAAAGGGAAAGTATTGATGCTTTACTGGAGGATAAGTCTGAAAAATAGTTTCTTTTCTTGAGTTCAAATTTAGAAAGTATATACCCTACAACTACACTTACACGCACCTTGAAACTTGGGATAGTAGAGGATACCTAGAAATACTCTTGCCTAAAAGCCTAGTATGAAAGAAAAAACGGTATTTAAAGCTAAACACCAAAAGAGCATATTGAAAAATATATCCAGTCTTGAAAAAGAAAAAGAAAAAGAAAAAAATGAAAAAGAAAAAAGAATAAAGTCAAGACCTGGAAACTGCTATTTACGCTTAAAGTTCACACATTCAGTAATCGGTCGTTAGTGCCTCAAGAAGCATTAATAGTCGCATGAAAGGTGTGTGAGCAAATCCGTCCATCCTTAATGAAAAGAAGTAGTATTAGGTATTAGGGCAAGGGTATTATAGCTTGAATTGAATTCTTGAGTGTAGGGGTGCAAATATACACACACGTAGGGGTATACAATCGATGTTTGAATAAGAGATAGAAATAAAGAATAAGACTTGTATTTTCTGTAAAGTTGATAAAAATCCCTGATTTGAGGCCGCACTTTAGAAGGAAAACTCAGGAGAACCAACATCTTTCTAAACTTTTTTGGAACGTATATGAACCAAGGTTAAATAGATAGGAGGTGTGAAAAAATAAGGGTTGGATATTTCTAACTTAGGATGATAGAGTTTCTAACGTAAATACTAAACTGTAGGAGTAGAATCGACGTTAACTTATGACACTAGCTTGACGGGATTTTGTGGGTAGTATCCGCTGAAAACCCTCAGGAGACAACACTCCTCCTACTAGGGACACCTAGAGGTTTAACGACTTGTTGCACGCGCTCAGTGCAATCGCGTTCCCTGCGAAAGTGCGGTTAGGACTTTTTTGTGAATAATTGGTTTTGCTCGGGACGAGCAAAAGTTAAGTTTGGGGGTATTTGTTCATACCAGAATATTGCAATTTATACCGCCCATTCTTACGCTCGTTTGTTTATAGGCAGGTGCTTCTAATCAGTGTTTGCGACATAATTGCAGAATACAGGTTCTCGGCTCTGAACAGTGAAATCCATGAAAAGTACGACAAATTCTGGATTACTGCCAACAACTGATAAAACACGGGTCTCCGCTCTCTATCCGTGTGTTGCCACATACCAGTTAAGGGACAAGATGGCAAATCGATTGTCATGTCATGCACAAGGCTCAATGGCAACACAAGATCCAAGAAATCTACGTGGAGCTCGAGGAAATCATGACAAAAAGTCCACATCAAATCACCTTTCCCTCAACAGAAATTCTGGAAAAATCGTGAAGAAAAGCTGAGAAAATACATACACCAGAATAAAGGGCACACAGAACCAGGGAAGTACAAGAAAACAGAGACCCTAATCCCACCATAGGGCCGCGGATCCGCGGCCAATAGGGGGTATTGGCCGCGGAACCGCGGCCGTACTGCCTCCTTGTCTGACTAATTTTTGTAGGTAGTTTGGTCTTTTTATTTGTGTTCTGATGGTTGCCCTAGAATTTCAGTTTCCTGCCTATAAATACTCCAGAATTGAGCTAAGCCAAGGGGGTCATTCTTTGTTCTTCTTTCTTTTTAGGATTTAGTCTTTTTCTTCTTCTTCTTCATTCTTTTTCCATGAAAATTGTAGTGAGAGCTTTTTGAGTCGGAGATCAATGAAGATGAGGGCTTTTTGTATCATTCTCTTTTGTTTCTTCTTCCCCTTGAGATTCTTGCTTTCTCTTGATCATTCAACCTCTTCATTGAGCTTGAATGGTTAAGGGTTAGTTATTGATCTCAAGGGTCGTATTTTCTTATGGAATTAGCGCTTCATTTCACATGCGTTCTCTACCCTTCCCTTGATCTTGCAACCTCTTGATTGAGGTTGCAAGTTTAAGGGTTGGCTATCGATCACATGTTTGTCTTGAGTTCTAGTTTCTTGTTCTTTTTATTGCTTATTTATTACTTGCTTTTTATTCCTTGCTTTACTTTCTTGCAATTTATATTCATGCACTTACTTACTTGTATCTTTTCTTTTCTTTGTTCTTTTCTTTTGCTCTCTTTTATTCATTTTGTGAACGGTTGTAATTATTGTTGTTAAGATGAAATACGGTATTGTAAGTTAATATCTTCTTTCTCATTTCCTTTTCCCGTTATTTTCCATTGAACTCCGCCCAAACCATACGCAAGCGCTCCGTTAGGCACCCTACCCTAACAAGGTAACGGTGATTCCTAACCGCGACCGGTTGCGTTCGGTTTGGCCGGAGGCGATAGCAAGAGACAAGAACGGAAGGACAAGGGTAAATAAGCCGTATTCCACGAATACCGCGCTTAAATCCCCTAATCCACGTTGTTGCCGATTGCTTTAGCTTCAATTGGTCAAGACTCGGCTCAAAGGTTTTGAGTACGAATTTCTTTAGCTTACAATCTCGTATCTTTTTCTTAACAACTTTATACTTGCAAATAGTACACATAGGTTAGATTGAGCAAACACATACAATTCTTTATTGACTCGTCTAAAACAAGAAAGGACATACAACCATCTCCTTGTGGATCACCCGTGCTCAACCGGCTAGCTGCATAGCGACACCGTCTTGATTGCGGTTAACTTTAATTCTTTCAATCAGTTAACATAAACATTCCTCTCCTAGATGCTATTCAACAAGTTCCGTCTTATGCAAAAATCTTAAAGGAGTTGTGCACTAAGAAGAGAAAAGTTCAAGTGCCTAAAAAAGTTTTCCTTGCGAGTAATGTGAGCACTGCTTTTACACAACAACTACCCAAGAAATAAAAGGACCTCGGAAGTCCAACAATTTCTATTTCTATTGGGGGTAAAAATATCAATCGTGCTCTACTCGATTTAGGTGCTAGTGTTAACTTGCTTCCTTATTCTGTTTATGAGCAATTAGGCATCAGAGAGTTAAAACCGGCGCATTGCACTCTTCAGATGGCCGATCGATCTATCACCCAACCTAGGGGTGAGCTAGAGGATGTGTTAATCAAAGTCGAGGAATTTATATTTCCTGTGGACTTTATCGTTATAGATACACAACCTGTAACGAACCCACGAACCAAATTACGGTGATTTTAGGTCGACCTTTTTTTTGCGACTTCCAACGCTGTAATCAATTGCCGTAACGGCTCTATAAACCTATCCTTCAGGAAGATGTTAATTGAGCTTAAAATTTACAAGTTGGGAAGTGAACCCTCCGAACCCTATGCTCATGTGTGTTCTGTCGAAATAATAGATTTCGACAGTAGCGAAATTGAAGAGCTTCACGATACTGATCTCGACTCCGCTATTACGTTGTTGTCTGGGTCAACATCTAACGCGGAATATGAACCTTTTATGGAGTCCGAGTATCATCCTGTTCTTTCCGATGAGATTATTATTCGGGATATCGATGAAAGCTTTGAAGAAATTTTTGCTGAAGAACTCGCATTCTTAGAAAATACGGGTGGTGTGATGAATCAACCTCAACACAAAGAAGTTGAACCATCACCACTTCTTCTTATCGATAACAAGAATGCGAGTAATCCATCATCATTGTTTCGTCTCTACAAACCGAGACGTAAACCTTTTCCATTACACCTCTTATCTCTTCCCCACTTCTTCACATCAATAGGCGACATGTTCTTCCGCCAACCTTGGTGCTTCATCGATAAATTTTTTGAATGGTTGGTGTTGACTTTTGGTCTTTGCAAGGCTTTAGTTTGACCAATAATTTTAACCCCCCCTCCCCAAATAATTTTAAATGCTTAATACGATTTTACTTAAGTTTGGGGGGGCATATTTTGGCTCTTGAAAGAAATTTTTTATAAGATTGTGAGCCAAAAATAAGTTTGGGGGAGGATTTCACTTTTATTACTTCTTGTCCCCTTTTTCCTCCCAAGTCTACAGGTTTTTGAGCTTAACGGATGACAACAGTGAGGACACTGCTGCAAAAAGGTTTGGGGGAGGTAGATTTGTGCTTATTTACGCGATACTTTGCATTATACTATATATAAGCACAAAAAATTTTTGATAATGAAAGTTTGAAAGTGAAAATTATATATGAAAGATAGGAATAGTTTAAGAAAATTAGAAGTTTTCTTAAATGAACTAGTAATAAGTAGTTATAAGCTGTTGTCCCAAGGGTTAGTAAGATGAAAGAAATTGCCAATCTGAGGATAAAAATAAGTCTGAAAAATAGTTACTATTCTGGAAGCCAAACATTTGAACGTTGATACCCTACTATACGCACTTACACACGTCTTGAAGCTCGGGATAGTAGAGGATATCTTGAAATGCTCTTGTCTAAAAGCTAAAGTATGAAGGAAGTAAAAAAATGAATAAAAGATAAAATGGTGAAGAAAAATGAACACCGGTTTTGTTATCACCGAGGCAGCAATAAAAAAAATACAGCGAGGGTGCTTCATCACCTAGTGCCTTAGACCAAATGGTCTGGGAGTCACTGCTAAGTCTTAGGTGGTGCAAGACGAGGAAAATACTAATACACCTAATCAGCAAGCACATGAGTAATCGGTCGGTTAGTACCTCGAGAAGTATTAACGGTCGCATGAAAAATGTGCGAGCAAATCCATCCAAATATTCATCAAATTAAAAAGTACTGAGGTAGATGGACAAGAGTATGATAGCTTGAATTGAATTCTCCGAGTGTAGGGATGTTCTATACACACACGTAGGGGTATATGATCGATGTTTAGATGAAAGGTAGGAATGAAGAATAAAGACGATGTTTTATTGAGGGATGACGTGATTTCTAACATTTTTTCATGACTATTAAGATAGGGCTCATGACAACTGAAAAGCTAGTATAGTTGGAAACTCTAAGTTTTCAAAGTATTTCTTTTATGATTCTTATCTTTATATGTAACTTTCACCATCTCTCTTTTATTATAGGATTTTGTGGGTGTAATCCGCTGAAAACCCTCAGGAGACAATCCTCCTCCTACTAGGGACACCTAGAGGTTTAACGGCTTGTTGCACGTGCTTAGTGCAATCGTGTTGCCTACGAAAGTGTGCTTAGCTTTCTCTTTTCTTTTTCTCCTTCTCTTGAATAAACTAGTTTGCTCGGGACGATCAAAGATAAGTTTGGGGGTATTTGTTCAGTTGATAAAACTGCACATTTAATATGACATTTTTCTTACTCTTTCTATATAATAAAAGATGTTTATTATAATATATGATACATATGAGGGTTTATCTATAAAAATACTATTTTCATGTGTTTATATATTATAATTAACATTTGGTAGGAAAAAGTAAGCATATAATATCCATGTAACATTTGGCCCATTTAAAATATGTTTACCTTATTAAATGGTTAGGTTAATATCTCAATAAAACAAACTCTACTAATATTATTTGTTGAGTTTGTTGTGCGGAATTTTCAGGGCTGAAATCAAGGAAATCAAAGTTGTTAGAACAAACCTTCCTAATTAAGAAATTAAACTAAAGAAATCAAGGCTGGCAGTGATGAAGAAAAGATTTTCAGTTTCCAGAGATTCAAAAGATCACCACATGTCACCAGAAGAAGCCACAAGAAGAATCAGCCCAAGATCTCACCATTCCACCATGGATCCGCGGCCAAACCTACCTATTGGCCGCGGTTCCGCCGCGGTTTAGATGAGTTGGGAGTTAAGATTTCTCTGTTAGAATCCTAACCTCTGATTTCCAAATTAGGAGATAGGATTCTGGCTCTGGGACTATAAATAAAGGCTGAGAGCCTCTTGGAAAAATTATCAAGCCGACGAGATCACGAAGTCCAAGACGGCTCACGCATCCAGGCTGATCATCAACTATTCGTTTACCTCCTTAGAAAAGATTAAGAAGCAAACTAGCATTTGTAATCATTTTCTAAGGGAACAAAGTGTAAATGAATTTTGTTGATTAATAAAGGTAGTTGTTTTTCTTATTCTATCTCTTTGTAGTTTTAATATGATTTCTCTCTCTATCTCTTCTTCTCCCAACATGCGCGAGTAATTCTCCGCTTGTTAGGGTTCATGGGATTAGGGTAGGTTAATGGATGATGAAGATCCTTAAACTCTTTTTAAATCCTATAAAGTTTATAAACTCTATCAAAAGAATAGTTAACATCCTAATCGGGCGCGCTACCAATTCATTGCTAGTCTCGACCGCAATTAGAGATTAGATTAACTATTGTTTTGGTAAAGGCTAGATATGAACGGAGTTCCATGTCGAGATAGGGGTTAAGAGTGGGAACCCTTTTCCCTCCAGAAACCCTAATCTACATGCATTACTGTCGTTCTAGTTTTAAATCTATTAAAGGATAAAAAGAGTAATCTTTAATTAATCATCCATAACTACTAAATCCTAATGAACCCTACAAGCCCCCTTTTATATTAAACTTACGTCCGTAATTAATCTAGATCTATATTTTGCATCCGTGTTTAACGTAGATCTAGATCCTACAACCATTCTTCACCATTCTTTATTCTTTCTCCTTTCTTTCTCAACACGCCTAAAATAAGAATAAAATATTCAACGTTTCCCAGAGGACGACCCGTACTCACCTCGGTCTAGCTACGCGCGACACCGTTCTGACTGCGGTTAACTACTACACATAAATCTAGATCAATCAGGTCTCATAAAGGTGCTTCTCCCTACGAGTCGTGAGGATCTTGTAGGTGCGTTTTCTCCTTATGAATCGTGAGGATTCTTAAGTGTGTTTTCTCTTAAGAGTCGTAAAGATCTCGCAAGAGCATTTTCTCCTTGCAAGTCAGGAGGACCTACAAGTGTTGTTAACCAGATAGGGGAATTTCACGCCATTGGTGGAATTGGGCGAGGGAAGCCTTATTTATGCCCGTAGATTATATACAAGGGTCAATATTGAACCGTTTGTAGGGCAATCTGGGGAATGTGATGGCTTAAGAACAGGTTTAGATCTCTGTAGCTTAAGGCTTTTGAATCCTATGAGCCATGAGGGTCTCATAAGGGGATTCTCCTTACGAGTCATGAGGATCTCGTAAGTGTAATTTCTCCTTGGGAATTGTGGGGATCCCTAAGTGTGTTGCTCTCTTGTGAGTCGTGAGGATCTCACGCAGGTATTTTCTCCTTACAAGGTCAAGAGGACCTTGCAAGTGTGCATGAATTTCCTTTACGAGTCTGCGCCCTTTCGGGTTTTCACAAACTCGCCGATAACCCTGCTGTTTTTACTCACGGAGTCCTTTTGGGTTTTCATCCGTGCCCATTTCGCTTATGGACATACCGTTTTTTTGTGCCGCGTTAGCCTAAGGATGCTGCGGTTCGTAGTAGTTTATGAACGTTTTGGTCCGCTGTTAGTTTCAGGACTTCTCGGTCCATTGTTAGTTTTAGGACATTGCGGTCCGTTTTTAGTTTATGAACGTTTCGGTCCGTTGTTAGTTTAGGGACGTTTCGGTCCGCTGTTGAGTTTTTGCGGCGAAGTTTTGCCGGATAGCACTTACAAAGTTTGGTACTCAGGAGGACAACGAGCGGACACAAGCGTCGTCATCTATCATTAACCTGGGCTGTGACTTGTCAGGCATAATATTTTTTTAAGAAACCGGCCGTTTATTGGTCGGAATGGTCTTTCGCCATGCATATCCATGAGCAAGTAAGCCCCACCTTGGTAGACTTTGTCTATGATGTATGGGCCCTCATAGTTTGGCTCGAATTTCCCCCGTTTGGCGCGATTAGGGATCATAGGTCTTTTTACAACTAGCACGAGTTCGCCTTGGCGGAATGTTCTCGGCCTAGTCAATCTTTCGTATGAGCGTGTCATCCTTGCTTTGTAAGCTTCTAGGTTTTGCTGCACCGTGAGACGAGTTTCATCAAGGGCGTCGAGCTCCTCGATCCGAAGATGAGCATTCTCTTCATCCGTTATTTCATAATGAACCGCCACTCGTAGAGAAGGTAGCTCTATCTCCAAGGGGAGTACCGCTTCTGTGTCGAATACCAACGCGAATGGCGTTGTATTTGTGGCTGTTTTGAACGTGGTCCAATAAGCCCAGAGAGCTTCATACAGTCTCTCATGCCAGTCCTTTTTATTTTGGACACCGTCTTCTTTACGATCTTTGTTAAGGTTTTGTTGAAAGCCTCGGCTAGACCGTTAGCTCGGGGATTGTAGACCGAAGAGTATCTCCGGTCTATATTATACTGCTGTGCGAAGCGGCTGATTTTGTGACTTCTGTAGGCTGGCCGTTATCGGAGATAATCTGTCGTGGAGTGCCGAACTGATAGATGACGTGTGTCTTGAAGAAATGGAGAATATTCTCCGTCTTCACTTCTCTTAGCGGTACTACTTCTGCCCACTTAGAGAAATAATCGGTTGTCGCCAATATGAACCGATGTCCTTTGGATGACGCCGGTTCGATGGGCCCAATTATGTCGGTTCCCCACATTTCGAACGGCCAGCTAGCCACTGTTGGGTGTAGCAGGTTTGGATGCTGGTGGATGAAGCCTCTATGAATTTGGCACGAATGGCACTGCTTCGTGTATTCGAGGCAGTCCTGAATCATCGTGGGCCAATAGTAGCCCATCCTTTTGACCTTCAGCTTCATCTTTGGCCCGGCTTGATGAGAACCGCAAAATCCGTCGTGAGTTTCTTGGATGACTCTCCTTGCTTCTTCCGATCCCAAGCATCTCAGCCATAGAGAGTCGAACGAACTCTTATATAGAGTATCATTGACGAAGGCGAAAGACGGAGCTCGTTTTATGAGCTGACGTTTTGAGAATGCATCTTCAGGTGTTCGACGGAATTTGAAGTAGTCTATAAAGACTTCTCTCCAATCCTTAGCCTTGTCCTGGCCCTCTATTTGTAGGGTTGTTTGCTTGGTTGCTTCCTTTTCTTCAGAAGACTCCGGAGATATTTCTGCTGGTGCAAGAACCCGACGGCTTTGTACAATGATCATTACATCATCGAGGTTTTCGTCAGCCGGTTCTTTAGCGAGCTTGGCTAACGCATCCGCCTTGCTATTTTCCACACGCGGTATGCTTTCTAGGTCATAGGAAGGAATTTGTGTCAGCAATTGTTGCACTCTCTCGCCGTACTTTACCAACTCTGGCTTTCATGTCTGATAGTCGCCGTTTACTTGACTAACGACCAGCTGGGAGTCTCCGTATATGAGGAGGTCTTCGATTCCCATATCGACAGCGATCTCAAGACCTGCTATCAAAGCATCATATTCTGCTTCATTGTTTGTCCTCGGCTCTGTTAAGGAAAATGCAAAGTGCATTATCCCTCCTTGTGGAGTCACGAAGATGAGGCATATGGAGGAGGTGTGCTTTCGCTTCTTCATGGAAGATGCCCCATCGAAGTAGAGTTCCCATCGGGTATCACTCTCTCCTTTCTCCCTGTCGATCATGTCAAACGCATGTTCGTCTGGCAATTCGCAATTTAGGGGTGAATCGGCAGGTATCAGATGCTCAGCGAGGAAGTCGGCGATGGCCTGGCCTTTCACTGCCTTGAGAGGTCGGTATGTTATCGAGAATTCCATTAAGAGTAGGGCCCATTTAGCGAGCCGTCCCGTTAGTATGGCTCTTGATATCAAATATTTGAGAGGATCCACTTTTGATATGAGACGGACCTCATGCGCCAAAGTATAATGCCGAAGCATTGTTATCACGAAGATTAATGCCAGGCAGTGTTTTTCGATAGGGGAGTAGTTGTTTTCTGCCTCCAGGAGAACTCGACTCAAATAGTAGAGGGCTCTCTCTTTCCCTTGGTCGTTCTCCTGTGCCCATAGCGCGCCTAAGGAACCTTCAAGGGCGGTTGCGTACAGGATGAAGGGCTTTCCCTTGACCGGAGGGGTCAGTACTGGCGGATTCTGCAGGTATTGCTTGATTTCGTCCAGTGCGCTTTGGCATTTGCGATCCCAGATGAACGGGGTTCCCTTCTTCATCAGGTGACTGTAGGGGCAGCATTTACCGGAGAGGTTAACTATGAACTGCCGGATATACGCGAGCTTCCCTTGTAGAGACCACAATTGTTTGAAAGTTCTTGGCGAAGGCATTTCCATAATCGCCTTGATCTTTGACGGGTCTATTTTAATACCTCGATATCGTACGATGAATCCTAGGAATTTGCCTGTGGAAACTCCGAACGCGCATTTCAGAGGGTTCATCTTCAGGTTGTATTTCCAAGGCGTTGAAACACTATCTTCATATGCTCTCAATGCTCCTCGTGCGATTTTCTTTTCATTACGAGGTCATCGATATAGCATTCGACGATCTCGTGTATGAGGTCATCAAAGATCTTTGTCATGGCCCTCTGATAGGTAGCGCCTACATTCTTCAGACCGAAAGGCGTCACTTTATAGAAAAATAGGCCCAGAGGAGTCCGGAAAACGGTATGCTTCTGGTCTTCGGAATGCGTCTTTATTTGATTGTACCCCGATGATCCGTCCATGAAGGAGAAGACTTCATGAGTGGATGTGTTATCTATCATCAACTCGGTGACCGGTACGGGAAAATCATCCTTCGGGCAGGCTTTGTTGAGATCCCAAAAATCTACGCAGATGCGTACCGTCCCATTTTTCTTCATCACCGGGACAATGTTGGCGATCCAGTCGGGATATTGAACATCTTGGATGAAGCCGGAGTCAATTAGCTTCTTGACTTCGGCGTCGATACTCATTTCAAGTTCGATCCGCATTCTTCTTGGTGCTTGTTTGACTGGCTTGGCGTCCGGAGATATTGCCAATTTATGCACAGCTATTTCTTGATCTAGCCCCGGCATCTCGGAATAGTACCATGCGAAGCAATCTTTATACTGCATGAGCACATCTTTTAGCGTAGCCACCTGCTCTTTAGACAGCAGCTCACTGAAGAACGTTGGCCGTGGGTCGTTTGCCATCCCCAAGTCGATTCTTTTCAGGTTGTCCGCCGTGGTGTATATCCCATCTTCCAATTCTTTTGGCGCCGGCGGAAATTCTGAGATCAACTCATCTTCATCCTCATTTTCGAAGCACCGGGAGAGGTCATCCATATTCTCATGCATTTCTTCTTCCGAAAGCGTTATCATGTGACAGGTACGAGCTTGCTTCCAAGACCGATGTTGATCTGGTTCTACCCTCGTCATATACGTTGCTTTTGGCATATGCCTTTGTGGTGGGGCTACCCTCCAACTGTTGGATAGAGCGAACCTGCCGAGTTGATATTGGTCTTCGACCCAGTTTTTGAAGGTGAAGCAGTCTTCAAGAGGATGTCCTATTGCTCGGTGATAGGAGCAGTAATCCTGCTGACAGACCTTGTTTGCTTGTTCAGGGTGCTTAGACTCCGGGAGCGTAGTCATTTGATGTTTTACGATGAGGTCGAAGATTCTCCTTATCTTGTCTCGAAGGAAAGAATAAGCTCGACCCGTATTTTTCATAAGAGATGGATTCCGGCTGACCCTTTCTCGATCGCGTGGCCTTTCGGATCTGTTTTGCCGATATCGAACGTTTTTTCCGTTCTTTAACTTGTTTCAGCCTCTGCGTCTGGCCTTTTTCTTATCTTGGGAATGCATGGCGGGCTGACGGTGAAAGGCATCGTCATCCTCCGTGGTCTGCTGAAGGAGACGTTGCGTCCTGGCTTTCTCGTAAATGGCAATTTCACGGCTGTGATCATCCCGGGCCTTTTGACCCGCTTCCCTTATTAGCCTGTCCATCTGTTCTTCAAACGACGGTCTTGGCATTTTTATGGTAGAACCTCGTTCTGGTTCAGCGTCAACGTCTTTTAAGAGAGCATCCTCTTCTTCATCAAGGTCCTTTATGACATGGCAGCCATGGAACTGCTCCCGTTTCTTAGACTGGACATATCCAAGGCCGATCGTTTCCATTTTTCCGTTGGGCAATTTTTGCTGAGTTCTGGGGACGTTCCAAATCCTGTTGTAGAACTGAGCCTGTCGAGGAATCTGTCTGAAAGGTATGCCTTGGCATTTTAATAACTTTCTCAATCCCTCCGTGTAGTATCTGGGCAGACGGATAGGTTGGAGCCTGTCGAGCGCAAAATTGGCACCATGCCAGACTTCTCTTTCGATTTGAGTCTCCGTGGATCGATAGAATAGGATCGCCTTTTCACCTCTTCGCCTGGGAGGGACGTAGAATATCTGCAGCTCTTGCATACTATATGTCTCAAGCGCATCAAGCTCTCTGTAGTGCTGCCGCGGAACCATGGCAATTTGCAAACTCTGATCATTTCCGGTGAGGACCTGCATCGATGGACGGACCGAGAACACCGTGTTGACTTTGTCTTCAGAGTCACTGCCAAAGACCAGAATAAGGATAGATGGTCCCGGCTTGTTGCATTGGGGCAGTCCCGAATAGACTATCTCTTCTTCCTCCTCGGTATCTGATTGGTTCGAAAGAATGTGTTTGTAGTTAACCGCAATCAGAACGGTGTCGCATGTAGCTAGACCGAGGTGAGTGCGGGTCGTCCTCTGGGAAACGTGGAACCTTTTACTCTTACTTTAGATGTGTTGAAAAAGAGAGGAGGAAGAAAGAATTTGTTGAATGGTTTCTAGATCTACGTTAAGCAAGAATGCAAAAATATAGATCTAGATTATTTTAGAGATGTAGATAATATAATAAGAGGGCTTGTAGGGTTCGTTAGGATTTAGTAGTTATGGACGATTAATTAAAAGTTACCCTTTTTATCCATTAATAGATTTAGAACTAGAACGACGGTGATGCGTGTAGATTAGGGTTTCTGGAGGGAAAAGGAATCCCACTCTTAACCCTTATCTCGACACGGAACTCCGTTCATATCTAGCCTTTACCAAAACAATCATTAATCTAATCTCTAATCACGATCGGAACTAGCAAAGAATTGCTAGCGCGTCCGATTAGGATGTTAATGATTCTTTTGATAAAGTTCCTAAACTTTATAGGACTTAAAAAGGGTTTAGTTATTTTCATCGTCCATTAGCCTACCATAATCCTACGAACCCTAACAAGCGGAGAATTACTCGAGCATGTTGGGATAAGAAGATGAAAAGACAAAGAGAGAAAACATAATGTAAAATGCAAAAACAATTAAATAAAATAACTACCTTTATTAATCGACTTGAACAAACTACACTTTAATCCGTAGAAACTGATTAGAAACTAGTTGCTTCTCGATCTTTCCTAAGGAGGTAGTTGAACAGTCGATGATCAGCCTGGATGCGTGAGCGTCGGGAGCTTCGTGATCTCTTCGCCTTGATGATTTTTCCAAGAGGCTCTCGGTGCCTTTTTATAGTGCAAATCCAGAATCTTTTGCTTCAAAAGTTGGTAAAATATAGCAGAGAATCATGCCCCAAAATTTTGGCAAATGATCCTTCTAGATTGCCGCGGATCCGCGGCCAACAGGGGGGTTTGGCCGCGGTTCCGCGACCAAAGGTGGAGATCTCTTGATGAGTTTTCTTGGGCTTTGTGATTGTGATATGTGGCAATCCTAGGCACCTTCATAATTCAGAAATCTTCTCTCGGTTACTTCCAGACTTGGTCTCCAAGTTTTGCTTCTTAATTTGGCAAGTTTTCTTCAACAACTTGATTTGCTTGATAAATTCTGCATAACAACTTGGAAAATTCTGCACAATAATCTCAAATAATATTTAGTAGACTTAGTTCTACTAGGATTTGGTCAATGAATTTATTTGCATACATTTTTCTACCAAATACTAATTAAAATATATTAACACATGGAAAATGGTGTCTTTTCACATAAACCCTCATATGTATAATATATCATAATAAAGTCCTTTTTTTAATATGAAAATGGTAGGAAAAATGTAATATGAATGTGCAGTTTTATCAACTGAACAGTATCTCTCCCGAAGAACGGAATAGTGGTGATAGCTTTTTGCTTATTCTCCAGTTTGTGGCATCTTTCCGTGTCTTCAAAGTCTGGTAGGAAATACTTTGCATCTTCGTATTTTCGGACTTCATTTACGGAGAATGGGTTTAGTTCCCCCGTCACGGTATACTCGAGACCATCTTTGAAATACTTCATACACTGATGTTGTGTAGAAGGGATGATATTGTACTCGTGTAACCAAGGCCTGTCGAGCAAAGCGTTGTAGCAGGTCTTGGCGTTAATGACATGAAACTTAATATCAGTGACGAGCAGCCCAAAATGTAACGTCGGTATTATAGACCCAAGCGTCCGTGATGACTGGGAGTAGAACCCGAAGATGGTGATTTTATCCCGAGCGAGGTGTTGAACACTCATGCAGATTTTTTTCAGCACCCTCACATTTAGGAGGTTGACAGATGACCCGTTGTCAACTAAGATCTTCCCTATCTTGATGTCATGGCAGTACCTGGTGATATACAGGGGACGGTTGTGCTCGCACAATCCGAGGAGGAGATCTTCGTCGCCAAAAGTGATGTCAGCTGTGTGCACTTCTTCCAGCTTGTCCTTTATCTTTTCTTCGGCAAGGAAAGCTTGAAATTGCTCGGGCTCTTGCAATGCCCTGATCAGAGAATCTCGTGCCTCTTTGGACAGGAGGAGAGTATCCAGTATGCTCAGTTGTGAGGGTATCTTCCTCAAGTGTGCCAGGACATTGTAATCTACTTTGTTTTTCTTAGGCGGGTCCTTGGCTGCCAGCTCTTCGACGAATCGATCATCGAGGGCGATATCCTCAGGGACTTTTTCCTTCCCCTTATCTTTTTTGTTCGATCCCTTATTTGTAGATCCGAGATTCTTTTCGGGCAACATACAACTACGCAGCTGAATGTTTTCACAGTTCTTCATCTCTTCTTCTCCTCCCGAGGTGGGTTCCTTGAAGAAGGGGCCGAGAGTTACTTTTTCATCAGAATCGCTTCCGAAGGTGAGAACTTGCGATCCCCTGGTATCAACCATGTGACAGTTGCCGGCAGTTATTTTGTGCCCATCTATCATGCTTCTCTACTCCCGACGAGTTTTGCGCTTCATCCGTTTGAAATGTTGTCGGTGAGCAACGTATCCCTGCCACCACTTTTTAAAGGCCATGCATTCTTCGGTTAGGTGTGCAATCCTCTGATGGTATAAGCAGTATCTAGAATGTACATCCGCTTCGTCAGGGTGCATACCGCCAGGAGTGTTTCCTTTGAAAGATGGCAGCCTCATTCCCATTGACATGGCTTTAGCGAACCGTTTCCTGGTTTTAAGCCTGCTTTTGTCTGCTTCGGGCGTGCTTTGATCTGGTTGGAGTGCTTTATGACTCATCCCTACCATGACTTCTTTAACTTGATGCCGACGCCTGGCCCTTTCGAATATAGCCATTTCACGTTCGCGATCAGCTTTGTTCTTCTGACGGGCTTCGTTCAACAGCATGTCAATCATCTCGTCTGACGGTTCTAAGGATCTTGGCACCGATCATGCCCCCAGCTCCTCTATGTTATCTTCTGATGCCGAGAGAGCTTCCTTGTCATTTACTGATGAATGAGAGATCATGTGACAACTTGCCACATAATCCTCGGGTTCTTCTGACAAGTCGTTTCCGTCGTCATTGTCGTTATCTCCGCTCTCAATGATATGGCTGAGAAACTTTTGGAGTGTGACCGGGGTTCGCGCCTTCTGGTTATATTCCTCTAGTGCGTCAATATGCCTTTGCAAATCCGTGTGTTTATCATCAGACTGTGCGGGATTTTTGGTCTTCTTTTTCTTCTTCAAAGACTTCGACGGATAGGCCTGGGTGATTTGCCTTTCGCTACCAACTCCCGATATTGGGCATAGTTTCAGCATCCCCTCAATGATCTCTAGCTCTAGCAGGCTTTTCCACCTAATCGCCGGACATGCTTGAAGATCTTTCAGCATTCTTTTAGTTTTTGCCGAAAGAACAACTTCCCATGGAGCTTCCTCTATGAATGAGCATGATGCCCCCGGCGTGTCCACCTTTTTCGGAGCATGTGGTTGTGGCGGGTTTACCTTCTATTTTTCAGACAACACGAATTTTCCTTGCTGGTACTGGTCCTTAATCCAGTTTTTGAAGACATAGCAATCTTCGATTGGATGGCCCAATATTCGGTTGTAGGGGCAATAGTTGGGACTGTTGACGTCACCGGGCTGCAGTGGGCGTTTCGGATCCAGCAGGGTAATGAGTTTGTTGTGCACCGCTAGTTCAAACAATCTCCTCATTTTATCCCGGGGAAACGAGTAAGGACGTCTTAACTTCTCGTCGAGGAATCACGGTTTTTTGCCTTGGCGAGCAGCTGGTTTCGTATCACTCGGCTGTTGCTGAGCGTTGGCGATGAAGGTCGCTTTTCCTTTGCCTTTTTCACTTCGAAGCTCCATTTTTTAGGAGGGCGGTCTACAGCCCATCTAGTCCGTTTGGGCCAGCTTGTCGATCAAGGCTTGGAAAGTGGTCATCTTGAAAAACATCATAAATTGGGATATAGTTGCCTGCGGATCCAGGGTCCCCACGAACATGCCCACGGCGGGAGCTTCTTCTATGCGTTGTTCGCATCTCAACCACAGGTTCTGCCACCGAATCGCATACTGAACCCAAGTCTCTCCTGGCTTCACCCTGGCATTGATCAATACCATGATCGGGGTGCATTCGCTGGCGCTTGCGAAACGCTGGGTGAATAGAAACTCCATTTCTGTGAATGTTTTGATGGAGTCATTCAGAAGCTCCGAGTACTATTCAAATGTCGTCTCTGCTAAGCTGCTGACACACTGGCGAAGCAGCAGTTTGTCGTCACCTCCAGTATTGCCACAAAGAGCCCTGAACTGAGCGACGTGATGATGGGGATTGCCTGTGCTCTTATACACATGAAATTTAGTGATAGTGTATCCTGGCGGGTACTTAATTTGATCGTACCAGTTTAGATAGGGTCGCCCGGTTCTGACAACTTGGCCCGCATTTTCGCTCGCCTGATGAGCCTGTATTTGTTGAGCTATGTAGTCATCAAGCGCGGCTTTCGAGATCATCTCCTCTCTGGCTGCTGATAAAGCCGGAAGAAGGTTTGATATCTCTCGTCTGTCGTCTTCAATGATTATTAGGGGAACTTCGGTTGGAGGGTCCGGCTGGATCATCATCCCCACCATATCTTGGAACAGGAGCGCCATTTGTTTTATGTTAGCCGCTTGTTCCGCGGCTTCTTTATTTTCGAGCATTCTTCGGAAAAACTCGGAGTCGGTTTCCTGCTCCTGTCGTTGATCCGACGATACTTCCGGCCTCTCTTTCTGTCCAGTAAGTGTGGCCATCTTCGTCAGCATTTCCTGGAGTTTCTGTTGTTGCTCCTGTGCCTTTGTTACGGACCGCGTAGCTGGTCGATGGCCTGTAGAAGTACGGTTTTCCTCTTTTCCGAAAGCCATGTAGACGGTGTGCACTACCATGCCTACAGACTTGGGGCGTTTGGATTCAACGCCCTTGAGATTTGTCGTAGACACGGGGATCTTCTCCGGCCTTCTCCTTTTATGGGCGGTCGAAGTTGAGGGGGCTATTGCAGACGATATTTTCCGTGGTACAACGGTGTGATGACCCTCCTCTTGCCGGGCCTTCATTTTCTTCGATCTGCCGGAGAAGTTGTTCCGCCGAAAGACGCAGGAAGACTGACGTCTTGCCTGAATTTGGGGGCAGATGCTATTTGGTTTTATCCGTCCACCTCTCCGTAAATTCCAAGTTGATTTATGGCACCATATATCGAAGGTTTAGATGCATGCGGCCAATGTAGCAGACTTCGTCAGATTCCCCCTCATTGTGAGAGGTTTTTTTATTATGGGGACGCTCTTCCCTGCAGGCGCAAGCCCCTGCAGTTAATTACGCTACCACATCGCGGTAACAACTTTCTCCTTCTTCAGTTGGTCACTTCATGTCGTGTGTATTTGTTTTGCTTTTTGGTTGCCCGTGGATTGTATACGGAGACTAATTTATGTTGTCGTCCGTAGGGCGTGGATTAGTCCAAATCTGTATTTTCTTAGATTTGGGTTTGGGTTGGGTTTAAGGATCGTTAATCTCATTTGAGACTAAGATCAACTTAAACGTTTGTTAAGGATACGTTAGTCTAATTTTAGACTAAGATCAACTCAACAGTTTTTTAAGTATACGTTAGTCTAATTTTAGACTAAGATCTACTTAACGGGATCATTTAAATCCAACAAAAGAGCATTTGGGCTCTATTGTTTTAGTATAGGGACTTTGTGGTCTATTAGTTTAGGGACATTACGGTCCATGGAGTTTAAAACATCATAGTCTAATTTAGAGACATCATAATCTGTAGGGTTTAGTTTAGAGACATTACGGTCCAGAAGTTTAAGGACATCATAGTCCATAGAGTTTAAAGACATCATAGTTTAGTTTAGAGACGTCATAGTCTGTAAAGTTTAAGGACATCATAGTCCATGAGTTTAAGGACCTCACAGTCCGTAAAGTTTAAGAATGTCATAGTCCATGAGTCTAAGGACCGCACAGTCCATAGAATATCTGGTTGTTGGGACCCGTCACCTCTCTGAAGACGTTGAAGGATTATAACGACAAATATCAGAAGAGTGACAAAATGTACCCTTGAACCAATGTTGGTTGGGGGACCTGTAGTTGGATTGATTTAAGGATCGTTAGTCACGTTTGAGATTAAGATCAACTTAAATGTTTATTAAGGATACGTTAGTCTAATTTTAGACTAAGATCTACTTAACAGGATCATTTAGATCCAACAAAAGAGCATTTGGGCTCTTATTGTTTAGTTTAGAGACATTGCGGTCCATATTTAGTTTAAGGACATTACGGTCCAAGTTCAAATGCCAACATGGGTTTGGAAATGCACCAGATAGTTATTGGCCATTGGGACCCATCATCTCTCTGAAAACGTTGAAGGATTACAACGACATATATCAGAGATGTGAAGAGATATACCCTTGAACCAATATTGGTTGAAAGGCTCTGGGTTTTGCGTTAAATGTCATATGAGATAACCAATTTTGGAAGACAAGAGTGTCTTTGAGGTTCAGTCAAAAGGGAAGGTCCTGCCTCTGGAAGACTTCGCTAATTTGGGCTAAAATTGGCTCGAATATAGTGTTAAACACTAAAGTAGACTCGTCTATCACGTGCTCCCACATGATGCACTTAAAATAGTGTTAAACACTAAGGATGTAGTGCATAAAATAGTATTAAACACTAAAAAGAAGCGCTCACATGGGGTCGCGTGAGGCGCTTGAGCGTTGGGCCCAAACTTCCTTTATTTTATTCTCAGAATATGCAAGTAAGTGTTAAACACTTAATCTTCATGGCCATCACGTGTGGGCACGTGATGGGTACCCATGCATTGGATATTAAAAGGATTTGTTAGGGGTCACGTAGGGACACATGAGGGTGCCCATGCATTGCATATTAATCCTTCAGCTTTTTCCATCTTCTCTTTTTTAAAGAGGTGTTTGCCAGAGGTCACATGAGGACACGTGAGTCACCCAAAATCAATTCTGCCCTTTTTATTTTAAGAAGTCTGTTCAAGGGTCACGTAGGAGCACGTGACCTAATCTTATTCGTTCTCTTTTGGTCATTGGAGGGGAGGGTCACATGTTGCCACGTGATCAAGTTGGGTACTTGATCCTTTTTACGTGCAAAGAGAGATGAATCCCTTGTATAAGAATTAAATTCTCTTATAGGGTTAAACCCTAATTTTATTTAGAGGAATTAAATTCCTATATGTTCGAAAGAATTAAATTCTTTAAACTCAATTCTCTTTCTAAGTTTTGGATCTGCATGGCAGAATCTCCCCATAAGATGAGAATTAAATTCTCAACTTATGGGGAGATCTGCTTCTGCAGATCTATTACCATGAAGAAGAACTAAGTTATTATGTTAGGGGTTAAACCCTATTTTTGTTGGAGGAATTAAATTCCTATGTGCTTTGTGAGAGAATAAAATTCTCTGAACTTAGCTCCTCCCCAAGGTTTTAGAGCTGTATGGCAGAATCTCCCCGATGAGAATTAAATTCTCAACTTATGGGGAGATCTGATTCTGCAGATCTTCAACCAATGGAAGAACTAAGTTCTTATTCAGAAGAGTTAAACTCTTAGATTGAGAATTAAATTCTTTTTTTAGTTTGTGGGAGCTTATAGGATGATTTCTTACCTAGGATTTCTTTCTTTTCTAAAGAAACCTTCACTTCTCTCTGGAGAATTAAATTCTCTTCTTTTTTCTCACTGTTGTTGTCTCTCTTTTTCTTCTCTTCTTAGCTCCTATTTATAGGAGAAAGAAAAGAATCAGTTTGTTTAGTCAATCTTTCATTGAAAGATTTTGTTTGATTTTATAACCAACATGATCTTTTAGATCACTCGGTGAATTTTATTCACCATTGGATTTTTAATCCAAAAAATATTTTATTTGTTGTTCCTGGCAAATTTTAGGAAAATATTTCCTTGTACCATTGGATTTTTAATGCAACGGTGCTCCACTTTATAAAGTGCAATCTTTTCTGTTTGGAAAGATCTAGGGAAATATTTTTCCAGTTAGGGTTTTTGATTCCCTTTAATTAGAATTTAATTCTATTGTTCCAGAGGGTCTAAGAACCCATCACGTGTTGGCACGTGACCCATCTAATTAGAATTTAATTCTATTCGCTCAGAGGACTTAAGAGTCCATCACGTGTTGGCACGTGACCCCACCATTTAGGCATTTAATTCTATTATTTCAAAGAGCTCAGTGGCCCATCACGTGTTGGCACGTGACCCCATCTCCAATTGTGTATTTCAGCGCCCATAACTTTGCTCATAGAAGGTCACGTGTCCCCACGTGATGCCCGTTTTTTGAAGATTCTCCCCTTTTTTTGTAAGGGAACAACTAGCTCTTGACCGAAAATTTTGGCGGGAACAAATTCCCCCCACTAATTTGCCCACGTAAGCATGTACGTGGGTGAAGTAGTGCAAAGTTACGCATGACCATAGAATTGAGGGCTTAGAAGACAAGTTTAGTGTCCTTGTAGCCTAAGACTTTTTCATCTTCATGAGCCGTAAGGGTCTCAAGAAGATTTTTTTCTCCCTATAAGTCAAGAGGATCTCATAGGTGCATATTCTCCCTAGAAATCATGAGGATTTCTAAGTGTTCTTTTCTCTTAAGAGTCGTAAGGATCTCACAAGAGAATTTTCTTCCTTACAAGTCAAGAGGACCCGTAAGTGGTTGTTTCCCTCCTTGTCGATGTTCGGCTTCGGAGAGTGTGGCCCATAGATAGTCCATCTTGACCTCTTTGCAGAGCAGCGATGGCTTAGAAAATAGGTTCAGATCTGCTGTCTAAGACTTTTCAACTTTATGAGCCGTGAGGGTCTCATAAAGACTTTTCTCCCTACGAGTCAAGAGGATCCCATAGGTGTATTTTTTCCTTAGGAATCGTGAGGATTCCTAAGTGCGTGTTCGCTTGAGAGTCGTAAGGATCTCACAAAAGAATTTTCCCACTTACAAGTCGAGAGGACTCGTAAGTGGTTGTTTCCCTCCTTATCGAGATTCGACTTTGGAGAGTGTGGCCCATAGATAGTCCATCTTGACCTCTTTGCAGAGCAGCGATGGCTTAGGAAATAGGTTCAGATCTTCTGCCTAAAACTTTTCAACTTTATGAGCCGTGAGGGTCTCATAAAGACTTTTCTTCCTACGAGTCGAGAGGATCCCGTAGGTGTATTTTCTCCGTAGCAATCGTGAGGATTCCTAAGTGCGTGTTCGCTTGAGAATCGTAAGGATCTCACAAGAGAATTTTCCTGTTTACAAGTCGAGAGGACTCGTAAGTGGTTGTTTCCCTCCCTGTCGAGATTCGACTTTGGAGAGTGTGGCCCGTGTATAGTATATAAGAGTCCATCTTAGACCGACTTACAGGGCCCCAGTGCTTAGGAAACAGGTCCTTATCCCCATTGCCTAAGGCTTTTCCCTACGAGTCGAGACGAATCGAGAAGTTCTTGCAAGGACACTAATTTCCTCACAGGTCGAGACGAATCAAGAAGTTCTCGCAAGGGTTTCCTAACGTCGCAGTTAACTCCTGCTAATAGAAGTCTGTTAGGGTCTGTGGTACTAGGGTTTTCTACCCGTCGCACCGCCGCGTTGGCTGGTGTATTCCTCGATGCACAATCTTGCTGTTCGAGTAGCCTTGCGACTGTCGTGTCTCTGATCTCTTCGGGGGCTGGACAAGACGCCTTCAAGCAATCTTTCAGGTAGTATTATTGTCGAAAGAGCAAGCGTTAGGGATATTCCATGTCGCTTTTTACTTGAGGTTAGGCTCAGTTTGGGAGCCCTGATGAGTCATAACTGTTGAAGTCAAAATTTGCACCCCGGTTGACCAAGTCAAAGTCAAGGTCAACCCCAAATCAGGTGGGCCCAAGCCCAAGCAAGTGGGCCAATGCCCAGGTCGAGCCCGAACACAAAGTGTCCAGCCTTCCGCCATACCAAAATAAAAAAATCATGTAACAAATAATTTTTATGTAATTTGTATGAATGTATGCAAAATGGGCATAAAGCCAATATTTTGTAATCCCATGGCTTATGTGCAAAAAAAAAATGGCACATGAGCCATGGGATGGGCAAAATGCCATTTTGTAGAGCCTAAGGGGCTATATGTAAATATGTAAGCCTATATAAGGCAACATGATGATGAATAAAAACAACACTTTTCATTCTCTCAAAAACCTAGGGGTTGTGCCTCTTTCCCCTTTCTGAAGGTTTCAAACCTTCTTCTTTTTTTGTGAATTAAATCAAGAGTTTTACTCTCCCTTTTCCAAAAATAAATAGTTTTCCACCACAAAACCCACAAAGGGGAACTTAGATCTGTCATTAGATCTCAAAAAGAAGAGATTTTTAAATCTCGCATCTCTTGATCCAGCCAACAGAGGAGGAAGAAGAAGAACCCATTTCTTCAACTAAAACATTTTTAGGAGTTTAACTCCACTCTAAACCCTATTTCTGGGACTAAAAGCCCCTTTTTCTCGCCAGCGCCCTGCTTGCCGACACGTGGCGCGCTTGCGCTCAAGCGCCCAACGCTCGAGCGCAAGGCGCCCACGTGCCGACACGTGGCACGCTTATACTCAAGCGCCCAGCGCTCGAGCGCAAGGCGCCCACGTGCCGACACGTGGCGCGCTTGTGCCTAAACGCACAGCACCTAAGCGCACAGCGCTCAAGACGCTGGCCCCACGCATCCTTTAGATGTCGTTTCCCCCTCTCTTTTTTTTTATATATATACATATATATATATATATACATATATATATACATATACATATATATATACAGACACACACATACTCCACGACACTGTCCATGTTAGAAAGAAAAATTTCTAACGGGACGCTGCCCCGCACCCCACAAAGGGGCTGCTAGCCTCCTTGACCCCCAGCTCGCTATCCGGGTAGCGGGACTCCCGTAAAAACTCTGCGTGGCTCCCGATATATCCAAACCCCCTCTAAGACAACACACATGTACACTGCACACTGAGTTCGCATGACCAGTTTAACCCGTTAATCGGAGGTTCCCTCGCCCCAAAGGCGAGGGGTAATTAACGGCAGTTTAGTCCGTGGCTACTGGAGATTCGGATCTCCACAATCATTAAACCCCGGCCTACCCTAGGCAGGGGGAATATGTAGTACGCCTGACAAGCGCGCCGTATTCCCATCTCAATGGGGTGACGAAAAACACCCTACAGATTCTGGCACGCCCGGTGGGACATTTCTCTCCTCCCATATTTCGGGTTAAACGTTCATGCGAACTCAATCAATATACATATCGACTGCCTGTGCTGAAATCATGTTTCTTTATGCAGGTTAACAAATTTCAAATTGCAATCTCCGTTCGCAGCAAAAATGTCTCCAAGGACTAGCTCAGCTCTCGACACAACTCCTGTCTCCTACACGATGAAGATGGACTCCAGGACGGTCCTTCCGGCCAGTCTCGGACGACAATGGGAGGAGGAGCCGCTACCATTTGGCTCTATTATGTTCGTGTCAGCTAACGCCGTCCCAGCTCCTCAAGCTCCGGTGACAGAAAAACCGGTCTCGAAAGGCAAAAGGCCAAACGTGGTGGTCTCGAAGGTGCCCCAACTCAAATGCAAATTGGTGTTTGAACGACTCTCTCTGGCCCCAGCTGGGGGCAAGACCATCAACACCAACAAAGCAACAGGGCCTCTCGAGCAAGCCCCGGCGGTGCCCCTGACAACTGCTCGATCGGGTGTTTTCTCTAAGCTCCCCGCTAATCGACTCACGGTGGCTTTCCAGGAAATGGATGCCCGCCGAGCCTTTAAAATTGAAAAGCTAAGGCAGAAAAGGCTCAGATATAGAGCCAACAAAAGAGCTAGGGCTCCTGCTAGGATGAACCTCATGAGGTTCGAAGAACAGGGTTACCCCGCCGAAGATGGGGAAATGGCTGGGTATGTGGTCCACACTGTCTACATGGTGGGCACGCACAGCAAGAGCAAGGACGGGGCCACCACATCTCAAATCCGATGTGGCTTGAATGTGGTTGCCGCTTCCCAAGAACAGCCACCCTCGCTGGATGATGAAAACCTTCTCGATGAGGATGATAGGCGGAGAGACCCTTCGGTCCATGAGGAATCGGGCTCGGAAAGCGAAGATGAGCCAACTTTCCAGCCCAAGAACGCGGAGCAGCAACTTCTCCAAAAGCTCCGAAAACAGCTCAGAAGCAAAGACAAGAAGATGGCCAAGCTCTACTCCAAAATTGACGACTTGGCGAATGTCGTGATGCAACTCACGGCCCGACTTGCCTCTCAGCCGCCCAATCAAGCGGAGGGCTCTGCTCGTGAACTGGGAAATGGTGTCCCAAAGCAGCCGACGCCTATTCCCTCAAATCTAAAAGTGGGCGAACTACATGAAAATCAGTCGCATCCTATCTCGGGGAATGTCTTGGCTACCGATGACAGTAGCCCGCCAACTCAAGATCAAATCATGGATTTGGTTGCCAGCAAAGTCAAAACATTGGTGGCCGAGGCCGAAGCGCAAAAAGATGTCAGCAGTAGTGGGAGACCATATCCTGCTCAGTATGATCTGGTAGAATTTCCTAGCGGCTATGTCATCCCTAAATTTGGAAGATTTGATGGGACGGGAAATGCGAATCAGCACATCGCCCACTTCAAAGCCTCATGCGGGAATACTGAGGGCAATGATGCGCTTCTCCTCCGCCAGTTCGTTAATAGCTTGACCGATGTTGCTTTCGACTGGTACGCAAGCATACCGGATGGCTCCGTTACTACTTTCGTCCAAATGTAATTTTTATTTCGACAAAGGCTCATAAGCGTCAGCGATAAGATCACCATTGCCGAGCTCGTAAGGACCAAGCCCAAGAACAATGAAAGCAGCGCGGATTTTATAACCCGATGGCGCAATCTCTCCGTCAAATGTGAACCGCCGATAGAGCAGGACCAATCTGTCAGTCTCCTTATCGGAAATCTCAACAATTGGATAGCCCCATTTCTATGCACCGCGGGCCTTAAAACATTCCAAGAGCTGACCAAAAAGGTCCAAATGTTAGAACGCTCAAAGCCCGAGTCTGCTCAGGATCTTCAGTTCACAAACAGACCGAAATCTTGGAGGGACGACAACCGAAAAGGTGGAAGTTCTAACAGCACCGGTTCTCTAAATAAGCAGAGAGCGGGTGGAGCAAAAACTGACCAGTCTCAAGAGCCAACTTTGGAGGAAAGAAGAAATAAGGTCTACTCATTCCGAAGGGACAAGGTCCACAAAATTTTTAAAGATGCTCTGAAGAATGGCCTGCGGCTACCAGAACCAAAAAGGCTAAGTGAAGCGAACAAGACTGATCATCCTAACTTTTGCCCATACCACCGAGTGCTGGGGCACACTATTGAAGACTGTTGCATCTTCAAGGATTGGGTCGAGAAACAATATAAGGCGGGAGAAATATCGTTGTCCCCTGACGTGTTAACAAACGATCAAGCTGCGACCGCCAATTTCATACAAACGGAGACCGAAGTTCTTCGTGAAACTGATTCTCTCAGACATCTGTCTTTCTCTGAAAACAGTCGACCACTACGCCATTAAACTGGGATCAATCGACCTCTAAGTCGTTAAACTGGGAATGTAAAAAAAATAATAATAAATATTAAAAAAATGTGTGTATATAAACAAAAAATGTGTAAATAAAAGAAAAATAAAGAAAAGCCGAAACGATGGGGCAACTCGCAATAAAAATCAGCGAGTAAAAATGAAAATGAAAATAAAGCCGAAATGATGGGGCAACCGCGAATAAATAGCCGAAATGATGGGGCAACCGCGAATAAATAGCCGAAATGATGGAATGATAGAGCAATCGCGGTAAAACAAAAACAAAAACAAACAAACAAAACAAAGACGAATGATGAGTTGCTCCTGGTACCATATTCCAGTGCAGCGATGCAGACGCCACCCAAAATCCAATTTCTCAAAATTCTCCCGGCCCTACGGTTAGTCCTCAAGTTGACTACCGTATACAATCCATGGGCTCAAATAATTCTCAGCATACCCATGCCCCGCCGCAATCACCAGTCCCACGGTTGGTCTCCGTCATTGGAATTATGCTCCATTGGAAAGACCCACTCATGTGTCTTCACGATATATGAGGAGAGCAAACCTTTGTGGGATCCTTACGACTCATAAAGGAAAAACACACTTAGGAGTCCTTACGACTCCTAAGGAGAAAATACACCTGCGGGATCCTTACGACTCGTAGGGAGAAAATGTTTTTATGGGACCCTCACGGTCCATAAAATTGAAAAGCCTTAGGCGATAGGGATCTAAACCTGTCTCCTAAGCCATCGCTCCCCAATCCCCAAGTGGCGAATAATGAGTCGCTCCTGGTACCATATTTCAGTGCAGCGATGCAAACGCCAACCAAATTCCAAATCCTATACCCCAACAGCGAATGATGAATTGCTCCTGGTACCATATTCCAGTGCAGCAATGCAGACGCCGACAAAGTCCCGAAATTTTTCAGGCCCTACGGTCTGGATCATTCATCCTGCAAAACCATATACAATCCACGGGCGTAAAATGATCACAATCTCTCCCAAGTCCTACCGGTGAGACCGCATTCAAAGTCCCACCAAAAATAATAAAAACAAAACAAAGAAAATAAAAAAAGGTATGTCCACAAGCAAAAGGGGCACGGATGAAAACCCGAAAGGGCTCCGTGAGTAAAAATAGCAGGACTGCCAGCGAGTTTGTGAAAACCCGAAAGGGCGCAAACTCGTGAAAAAGAGATAAAATGCACTCGCAAAGTTCTCTCGACTTTGTGAGGAGAAAATTCCATGTGAGATCCCTACGACTCACAAAGGAGCCACACACTTAGGAGTCCTCACGACTCCTAGGGAGAAAATACACCTACGGGATCCTTACGACCCGTAGGGAGAAAATGCTTTTATGGGACCCTCACGGCCCATAAAATTGAAAAGCCTTAGGTGATAGGGATCTAAACCTGTCTCCTAAACCACCAATCCCAAAATTCTCTCAAAGACAGATGATGATTCGCTCCTGGTACCATATTTCAGTATAGTGATGCTGATGTCAACTCAAATCAAACAAATCAAACCAACCAATTCCAACATCGACTTCTGCGTCAACCAACGATACTCCGCCTCGGGGAAACGTTAAGCAGACACTCCGTGCCAGGGGCACATCGACAACAGACACTCCGTCTCGGGGACACGTCGACCAGCCGATACTCTGCCTCGGGGAAACGTCAAGCAGACACTCCGTCTCGGGGACACGTCAACCAGTGACACTCTGCATCGGGGAAACGTCCAACACAGACACTCCGCATCAGGGAAACGTCCAACAACGACACTCCGTAACGAGGAAAGGTCAAGCAGACACTCCATCTCGGGGATACGTCAACCAGCGACACTTTGCATCGGGGAAACGTCCAACACACACACTCCGCATCAGGGAAACGTCCGACAACGACACTCCGTAATAGGGAAACGTCAAGCAGACACTCCGTCTCGGGGACACGTCAACCAGCGACACTCTGCATCGGGGAAACGTCTAACACACATACGCCGCATCAGGGAAACGTCCGACAACGACACTCCGTAACGGGGAAACGTCAAGCAGACACTCCGTCTCGGGGACACGTCAACCAGCGACACTCTGCATCGAGGAAACGTCCAACAACGACACTCCGTAATGGAGAAACGTCAAGCAGACACTCCGCCTCGGGGAAACGTCAAGCAGACACTCCGTGCCGGGGGCACGTTGACTACAGACACTCCTTGCCGGGGACACGTCAACCAACAGACACTCCGTCTCGGGGAAACGTCGACCAGCGACACTCCATGCCGGGGGCACGTCTACCAAATCACTCTGGGCCAGAGAAACGTCTACCACAGACACTCCATCTCGGAGATGCGTCAAGCGTCGAACATCCATGTCGTAAAAAATAGGGGCAGTGCATCCCAAAAAGCGGGAACCAAAGCAAGTCGCCTCTACGCGAAAGAAGATCCATCAATTTTATGCACACGACTCACATGTGTGGTGTGCAATTATTGATGGAGGGCACTTTGTTGAAGTCAAAATTTGCACCCCGGTTGACCAAGTCAAAGTCAAGGTCAACCCCAAGCCAGGTGGGCCCAAGCCCAAGCAAGTGGGCCAATGCCCAGGTCGAGCCCGAACACGAAGCGTCCGGCCTTCCGCCATACCAAAATAAAAAAATCATTTAACAAATAATTTTTATGTAATTTTTATGCATGAATGTATGCAAAATGGGCATAAAGCCAATATTTTGTAAGCCCATGGCTTATGTGCAAAAAAGAAATGGCACATGAGCCATGGGATGGGCAAAATGCCATTTTGTAGAGCCCAAGGGGCTATATGTAAATATGTAAGCCTATATAAGGCAACATGATGATGAATAAAAACAACACTTTTCATTCTCTCAAAAACCTAGGGTTTGTGCCTCTTTCCCCTTTCTGAAGGTTTCAAACCTTCTTCTTCTTTTTGTGAATTAAATCAAGAGTTTTACTCTCCCTTTTCCAAAACTAAATAGTTTTCCACCACAAAACCCACAAAAGGGAACTTGGATCTGTCATTAGATCTCAAAAAGAAGGGATTTTTAGATCTCACATCTCTTGATCCAGCCAACATAGGAGGAAGAAGAAGAACCCATTTCCTCAACCAAAACATTTTTAGGAGTTTAACTCCACTCTAAACCCTATTTCTGGGACTAAAAGCCCCTTTTTCTCGCCAGCGCCCTGCGCTCGAGCGCAAAGCGCCCACGTACCGACACGTGGCGCGCTTGCGCTCAAGCGCCCAGTGCTCAAGTGCCCAGCGCTCGAGCGCAAGGCGCCCACGTGCCGACACGTGGCGCGCTTGCGCTCCAGCGCTAGAGCGCAAGGCGCCCACGTGCCGACACGTGGCGCGCTTGCGCTCCAGCGCTAGAGCGTAAGGCGCCCACGTGCCGACACGTGGCGCGCTTGTGCCTAAGCGCACAGCACCTAAGCGCAAAGCGCTCAAGGCGCTGGCCCCACGCATCCTTTGGATGCCGTTTCCCCCTCTTTTATATATATATATATACACATATGCATACATATGTACAGACACACACATACTCCACGACACTGTCCCTGTTAGAAAGAAAAATTTCTAACGGGACGCTGCCCCGCACCCCGCAAGGGGGCTGCTAGCCCTCTTGACCCCCAGCCCGCTATCCTGGTAGCGGGACCCCCGTAAAAACTCTGCGTGGCTCCCGATATATCCAAACCCCCCTCCAAGACAACACACATGTACACTGCACACTGAGTTCGCATGACCAGTTTAACCCGTTAATCGGAGGTTCCCTCGCCCCAAAGGCGAGGGGTAATTAACGGCAGTTTAGTCCGCGGCTGCCGAAGATTCGGATCCCCACAATCATTAAACCCCGGCCTACCCTAGGCAGGGGGAATCTGTAATATGCCTGACAAGTGCGCGCGTATTTCCATCTTAATGGGGTGACGAAAAACACCCTACAATAACCACTCCGCGCTGGTGTGGGATGATCTTCGATAGTCTTTCAGGTTTTATATAAGTTGCCGTCAAGACCCTGAAGCTAGGAATATTGTCTTTGCCTCATTTGCTGGCATTGCGTCTGCTGTATCGAGACGAACGTCGCGGTTGTCTCTAAGTTGCTGGTGAACCGTCGAGGCTTGGAACTAGGGACTTTGCCATGGCTCCGCTGTTGGTGTCGCGTCTGCATCCTGTTGGAAGAAGAACGCTGGGGTGATATCATGTCTGCTGTATCGAGACGAACGTCGAGATGGTCTCTAGGTTGTTGGTGAACCGGCGGGACCTGGAACTACGGACTTTGCCGTGGCTCCGTTTGGTGATGTCGCATATTCCTGCAAAGACACTGACTTCTCTACGGGTCGACGCGAATCGAGATGCTCTCATCAAGGACGCTAATTTCCCTGAATCGAGGTTTTTTCTAAGGACACTAATTTCCTCGGAGTTAAGACGAGTCGAGGTATTCCTGCAAAGACACCGATTTCCTTGCGGGTCGACGCGAATCGAGATGCTCTCGCCAAGGACGCTGATTTCCCTGAATCGAGGTATTTTCCAAGGACACTGATTTCCTCGGAGTTGAGACGAGTCGAGGTATTCCTGCAAAGACACTGATTTCCTTACGGGTCGACACGAATCGAGATGCTCTCGCCAAGGACGTTGATTTCCCTGAATCGGGGTATTTGCTAAGGACACTGATTTCCCTGGAGGTTGAAACGAATCAAGATATTCCTGCAAAGACACTGATTTCCTTGCGGGTCGACGCGAATCGAGATGCTCTCGTCAAGGACGTTAACTTCCCTGAATCGAGGTATTTGCCAATGACACTGATTTCCTCGAAGTTGAGACGAATCGAGAGATTCCTGCAAAGACACTGATTTCTCTGCGGGTCAACGCGAATCGAGATAATCTCGTCAAGGATGCTGATTTCCCTTAATCGAGGTTTTTGCCAAGGACACTGATTTCCTCGAAGTTGAGACGAATCGAGGTATTCCTGCAAAGACACTGATTTCTCTACGGGTCGATGCGAATCGAGATGCTCTCGTCAAGGACGTTGATTTCCCTGAATCGAGGTTTTTTGCCAAGGACACTGATTTCCTCGGAGTTGAGACGAATCGAGGTATTCCTGCAAAGACACTGATTTCCTTACAGATCGACGCGAATCGAGATGCTCTCATCAAAGACTCTGATTTCCCTGAATCGGGGTTTTTACCAAGGACACTGATTTCCCTGGAGTTGAGACGAATCGAGGTATTCCTGCAAAGACCCTGATTTCTCTGTTGGTCGACGCGAATCGAGATGCTCTCGTCAAGGATGCTGATTTCCCTGAATCGAGGTTTTTACCAAGGACACTGATTTCCTCGGAGTTGAGACGAATCGAGGTATTCCTGCAAAGACACTGATTTCTCTGCGGGTCGACGTGAATCGAGATGCTCTCGTCAAGGACGTTGATTTCCCTGAATCGAGGTTTTTTGCCAAGGACGCTGATTTCCTCGGAGTTGAGACAAATCGAGGTATTCCTGCACAGACACTGATTTCTCTGCAAGTCGACGCTAATCGAGATGATCTTGTCAAGGACTCTGATTTCCCTGAATCGAGGTTTTTGCCAAGGACACTGATTTCCCTGGGGGTTAAGACGAATCGAGGTATTCCTGCAAAGATGCTGATTTCTCTGCGGGTCGACGTGAATCGAGATGCTCTCGTCAAGGACGCCGATTTCCCTGAATCGAGGTTTTTGCCAAGGACGCTGATTTCCCTGGGGTTGGTTGACTTGTTTTCGAGACAGAGCGTTGATCCGGCGGGGAGGTCTTTGGTTGACTCTATATTGCCTGTGGACCGTAGAGTCTTGGAACTAGAGACTTTGTCGTGGCTCCGTTTGGTGATGTTGCGTCCGAATCCTGTTGGAGCGAGGAGGATCATTGTTGCTGATTTTTTTTAGGCTGTAGATGTTGCCGTTAAGATTTAGAACTAGTGACTTTGCCGTGGCTCTGTTTCGTTGTGTCGCTTCCGTGCCCTGCTGGCATAAGAAGGAACGCTGTTGTTGATTTTCTGAGATGCAGATGTTACTGTTAAGATCTGACTATCCCTTTTGACAGGATCTGGTGGGGGACATATGGTTCCCTTTTCTTTTATACCCATGGATTGTATACAGGGGTCAGTATGGACTACCTGTAGGGCAAAAAGTTTCATTTCATTTTTTTATTTCTTTCCGCGATGCTCTATCATTTCAGCTTTTTGTATCACGAAAGTCGTGAATGCCCAATCATTTCGGCTATTTTTCGCGGTGCCCAATCATTTCGGTTATTTTTGTTTTTACTCGCTGCTTTTTATTGCGAGTTGCCCAATCATTTCGGCTATTTTTGTATGCATGCCTTTTACTTGCTGATTTTGTTGCAAGTTTTCCCATCATTTCGGCTATTTCATATGCATTTCTTTTACTTGCTGATTTTGTTGCAAGTATGGAACTTGGAACCTGATGCCAATCTTAGCATCAGCATCGCTGCGACTGGAATATTGCCAAGAGCGAACATCATTTGCCGTGAAAGGGTTTGGAATTTGATACCGATTTAAGCATCAGCATCACTACCACTGGGACATTGCTAGGAGCGAATCATCATTTGCCTCTGTCGATGTCGAACAAAGGTGGCTTAGCAAACAGGGTTAAGATCCTGTTGACTAAGGTTTTTGACTTTATGAGCCATAAGGGTCTCATAAAGGTATTTCTCCCTGCGAGTCGTGAGGATCTCGTAGGTGCGTTTTCTCCTTAAAAATCGTAAGGATTCTTATGTGTATGTTCTCTTATAAGTCGTAAGGATCTTACAAAAGTGTTTTCTCCTTATAAGTCGAGAGGACTTACAAGGGTCGTTCACCGTGTGAGCATATCTCTAGTCGCTGGTGGGACTTTGTTAGAGAAATGTTTATTCGTGCCCGTGGATTGTATACAAGGGTAAATATTGAACCGCTTGTAGGGCGGTCTGGGAAATGTGATGGCTTAAGAACAGGTTCAGATCCCTGTAACTTAAGGCTTTTGAATTCTATGAGCTGTGAAGGTCTCAAAGGGGAATTCTCCTTAAGAGTCGTGAGGATCTTGTAAGTGTGTTTTCTCCTTAGAAATCATGAAGATTCCTAAGTGTGTTGCTCCTTTGTGATTCGTAAGGATCTGACGTAGGCATTTTCTCCTCACAAGGTCGAGAGGACCTCGCAAGTATCTTTTAATGAGATTGCTTCCTTTCGTGTTTTCACAAACTCGCCGGTAGTCCTGCTGTTTTTACTCACAGAGCCCTTTTTGGGTTTTCATCCGTGCCATCTCGCTTATGGACGTACCGTTTTTGTTTTTTGTTTTTACGAGTCTGCGCCCTTTCGGGTTTTCACAAACATCGCCGGTAGTCCTGCTGTTTTTACTCACAGCGCCCTTTCGGGTTTTCATCTATGCCCATTTTGCTTGTGGACATACCGTTTTTTTTTGTTTTGTTTTTTTTACGAGTCTGCGCCCTTTCGGGTTTTCACAAATATCGCCGGTAGTCCTGCTGTTTTTACTCACAGCGCCCTTTCGGGTTTTCATCCGTGCCCATTTTGCTTGTGAACATACCATTTTTTTTATCAGTCTTGGGATGCTGCGGTTCGTAGTAGTTTATAGACGTCTCGGTCAGTTGCAAGTTTTAGGACATTGCGGTCCATTGTTAGTTTAGGGACATTTCGGTCCGTAGTAGCTTTGAGGCGAAGTTTCGCTGGATGCTCTATGAACAACTAGGTTTCTCCTTGATAGACCTTGTCACATAATCCAAGGATTTTGGCACTGCTCCTGCGCCCAGCTCTTCTATATTATCTTCTGATGCTGAGTGAGCTTCTTTGTTATTTAGCAACGAATGAGAGATCATGTGGCAACTTGCCACATAATCTTCTGATTCCTGTGACGAGTTGTCTCCCTCATCATCGTTTCTATCTCCGCCCTCCAGGATATGGTTAAGAAATTCTTGGAGTGTGACCGGGATTCGCACCTTTTGGTTGCATTCCTCCAGCGCGTCAATATGCTTTTGCAAGTCCGTGCGCTTGTCATCGGGCTTCTTCTTCTTCTTTGACGGTTGGGCCTGAGTGTTTTGACCATCGCTACCAATTCTCGGCGTCGGGCGCGGTTTTAGCATTCCCTCAATGATCTCAGGCTCTAGCGGGCTTTTCCACCTGATAGCTGGGCATGTGTGAAGATCTTTCAGCATTCTTTTCGTCTTAGCTGAAAGAGCAACCTCCCATGAGGCTTCTTCTATAAAAGAGCACGATACCCCCGGTGTGTCCACCCTTTTAGGAGTGTGCTATTGTGGCGGATTCACCTTCCAGTTTTCAGATAGCGCGAACTTGCCATGTTGGTATTGGTCTTCAACCCAGTTTTTGAAGACGTTGTTCCCCTCCGAACGCAGAGACGCTACCGCGCAGGTCCGTCTTGCCTGAAATTCGGGACAGATGCTAATTGGTGCTATCCGTTCACCTCTCCGAAGATGCCAAGTTGATTTATGGCACCATATATAGAAGGTTTAAACAGATGCGTCCGATGTAGCAGACTTCGTCAGATTCCCTCTCGTTTGAGTGGTTTTTTATTGTAGGGACGCTCTTCCCTGCAAGCGCAAACCCCTGCAGTTAATTACGCTACCGCATCGCTGTAACAACTTTCTCCTTCTCCATATAGTCACTTCATGTCGTGGGTGTTTGTTTTGTGTTTAGTTGCCCGTGGATTGTATACGGAAACTAAGTTATGTTGTCGCCCGTAGGGCGTGGACTAGTCCAAATCCGTATCTTTCTTAGATTTGGGTTTGGGGGTTTGGCTTTAAGAATACGTTAGCCTCATTTGAGACTAAGATCAACTTAAACGTTTGTTAAGAATACGTTAGTCTAATTTTAGACTAAGATCAACTTAACGGGATCGTTTAGATCCGACAAGAGAGCAATTGGACTCTATTGTTTAGTTTAGTGACATTGCGGTCGATTGCCAGTTTAAGGACATGGGGGTCCAATGTTAGTTTAAGGACATCTCGGTCCATTGTTAGTTTAAAGACATCTCGGTCGAGGTTAAGGACATCATAGTCCGTGGATTTAAGGACTCCACAGTCCGATGTTAGTTTTAAGACGTCACGGTCGAGGTTAAGGACATCATAGTCCGTGAGTTTAAGGATCTCACAGTCCGATGTTAGTTTAAAGACATCACGGTCGAGGTTAAGGACATCATAGTCCATGAGTTTAAGGACCCCACAGTCCGTGAAATGTGTGGTTGTCGGGACCCGTCACCTCTTTGAAGACGTTGAGAAATTACAACGACAAATATCAAAGGAGTGAAGAGATGTACCCTTGAACCAAGGTGAGTTGTTTGAAAGAGCAGATGTGCTCAGTTCAAGATAAGTTGAGAACTTATGGCCAGAATTGGGCTAAGTCCAATTAAAATATTTTAACATTTTATTTTTGTTCTGGCTATTAAGCCTTCATTTGGGCTCAGCCCTTTTAATAATACTAAGCATTGGGCTCTGACATCTTTTGTCTTCATCAGAACAAATTGTGTTCTGATAGTGCACCACGTGGCGCGCCAGGCGCTTTGCGCCAGCTAAAGAGCGCATTGCACTTCTGTCAGGTAGCGCACACGAAGATGACACGTGTCGCGCTTAGTGCTAAGCGCTAGTTTGTTAGCGCATTGCGCTTTTAATTCATGAGCGCTCTGCGCTAGTTTGTTGGCGCGCCAGTGAGCGACACGTGGTGTTCTTGGCGCTGAGCGCCGATCCAAGGAGCGCAAAAGCGCGGTTCATGAGTGCAAGGCACTTTTCAATAGCGCAGGGCAATCTGATCGATTTTAAGATCAAAGAACAAATTTATGTTCTTCAAAGGAGGTTTGCCTCAAGATCCAAGAACAAAAGTTCTTGTTTTTATAAAAGGCTTTGCCTTTATAGATCAAAAGATCTGTGAATGA
The DNA here is from genome assembly GCA_030015575.1 of Agapanthus africanus. Classification (NCBI taxonomy): domain Eukaryota; kingdom Viridiplantae; phylum Streptophyta; class Magnoliopsida; order Asparagales; family Amaryllidaceae; genus Agapanthus; species Agapanthus africanus. Next base: position 775,343,890 of record JASDDO010000022.1, read on the forward strand.
AGTATTTTACTTCTTTTAGTTTTTTATGATTAGATCTTTTTGATCTTTTTTATTAAAGACCTTGGTCTTTTTCTTAGATCTCTGATCTTTTTTAGAAGATGGTTCTTTTTTTTACGAGATGGCTTCATCTCTATTATTCAAGAACATAGTTCTTTCTTTACCTTGAAGATGAAGAAAAATCTCTTTTTTTCTAAGAGCTTGCTCTTTTTTTTGCAGAGGGTTTTTCTTTCTCTTTTCTATCTCTGAGACTTGAAGTCTAAGGGCCTTTATATAAGGCCAATTGATTTGTTAAATCAGTTTTAAGAGATCTTTCTCTGATTGATTTGGGAATATTTCCCACCGTTGGATCTTTGATCCTAAGGCTTCTGCTTTACAGAAGATAATTTTCTTGTTTTAATAAGATTGGAAAGATCTTTCCATAACAGAATTTTAGTTCTGATTAATTAATAATTTATTATTAGTAGATCTTTTGATCTGACAGTGGGGGAATTTTTAATTCCAGCGCTGGCGCACCTTGAGCAAGCGCACCTACGTTCGACGCGTGGCGCGCAGCGCAACTGCGCTAGCGCACCCGTGTTTGACACGTGTCACGCAGCGCAGAGCGCAGCGCAACTGCGCTAGCGCACCCGTGTTTGACACGTGGCGAGCAGCGCGCAGCGCGTAGAATCTGAAGCGTTGCTTCAATTTAAATTTTGAATTTTGAAGCAGAGTTTTGCTCTGATTGGGGATGCGCTGCCTAGGGCGCAGCGCACCTGGCACTAGCGCTTCTGCGCTTGACACGTGACGCGCAGCGCGCAAAGCGCTGAATCTGAAGCGTTGCTTTAATTTTAAATTTTGAATTTTGAAACAGAGCTTTGCTCTGATTGGGGGAATCGGAAGCGTCGCTTCATTTCAAATCTTGAAATTTGAACAGAGCTTTGCTCTGATTGGGGAGAACAGAAGCGTCGCTTCATCTCAACTCTTGGAATTTGAACAGAGCTTTGCTCTGACTGGGGAAACAAATGCCCCCCTACCGTTGCGCTTACGTGGCCCAAACTTGAGTGCAGCAGTGGTAGCATCTCAGCCGTTGGATCAACTTTTGGAAGTTGAAGCGGTTCTGAATGCCTATAAATAGGACCTTTGGTCCCCTGGATGATTTTCATCTCCTCCTTGAGAATTATCTCTTCGTCAGAGCATTGCTCTCCTGTTGAAAACTTTTAAGAGCCAGAACTCTGTTAAAATTTAGGTCAAGTTTAAAACCTTCACTAAATTAGGGTTTTACCCATTAACAGAGCTTTGCTCTTCATAGATCTCTGATCTAACGAGAACCCTTTTAGGGTTCCACTACAAGAGCTTTGCTCCCATAGATCTAAAGAGATCTTTTGTTGGGGTTCCTTAACCCATGCAACAGAGCTCTGCTTTTTTGTTAGATTTTCTTAATCTTGGATGAAGAACTCTTAAGAGTTTTTTCATGGATCTTGAAGATCCCAGAATTTTTTAATTTACAATGATTTTAATTAATTCTTGATGGATTTTTCCATCATCATTACAGAGTCAGGCTCTTAGCATTCTCAGGGAATCTCTTTTAAATTCCTTTCATAATAGACTCTGACGAATGTCATCCCTGTTTGTAGAGCATTGCTTTCAAGGAGTTTAACTCTTCGACTCGAAAGGTCGCTTATCAAATGAGATTCCCTTTTCGGGATTTCTCACAAATTCGAATTTATTAGGTGTCATAATTAAGATTTGTTGCCTGTTTTTTAATAAGAGTTTGCTTAATCAGTCTGTCCGCTAATTCTTGTTGATTTTCTTTTTCAGGAGTTATGGACGCCCATATGTACGACCTCGACGAGATTATCTCGTACGAAGACATCCGCTCACTCGGCTGTTCTCAAAATCGATAATTCACAAACGCCGAGTGTGCCGAAATCAAGAGTCGCTTTGACGCATACAATGGTCGGCTGCTTCCTCGACGTTCCTCTCTCCTGAAGCTTATTGTGGGAGCGATCTGGGAAGCGCTTCCTTTATTTTGTACCGGCGTGCCGCTTAGGGCATTGGATGCCGCCGAGAATATGGTGCATTCGGTGTATCTGATGAGTCTAATCTCAAAGAGAAGGCGAGACAATCTTGTTGATCTCCTACATCAGGCTTTTCAACAGTCGGCCATTCTTGCTGCCTAGCGGAGGGTGGAGGACATCCGTGGGGATCCCGAGGCTTATGATCGCGAAAGAAAGCATACTAGGATGGTTCGAAAGGCTTGGAAAATTCTAGACAAAGTCACTTTTGAGTTCCTTAATCCATGCCCTGGATCTGAGGTTTTGCCATTGTAATTATTTTGATAATGTTTCTGTTTACTGCTTTCCTAATTGTAAGAGCTTTTTTTTTGAAGTATGAATGGCAAGTTTCTCATTTCAGCTTGTTTTATGTACTAAATCTTTTGCGCATGCATGAATGGGTACGCCTCGAACACTTAATTAAATGCAGATCAGATGTTCTTTCTGTCGCTTTCTTCTCCTTGCTGTGTTGTTGCCTTGTGATTTTAACAAGTGCGGTCTGTAGATAGTATATAGCTGTCAATCTTGTGCTCTTTGTAAGGTAGTGATGGCTTAGAAAACAGGGTTAGGATCTGTCACCTAAGACTTTTCAACTTTATAAGCCGTGAGGGTCTTATAAAGAATTTTCTCCCTACCGGTCGAGAGGATCCCGTAGGTGTAATTTCTCCTTAAGAATCGTGAGGATTCCTAAGTGTGTTTTCTCTTGAAAGTCGTAAGGATCTCACAAAAGAATTTATTCCCTTACGAGTCGTGAGGACCCGCAAGTGATTGATGAAGTTGTCCTTATCCGCATTTCACGGAGTCAAGGGTTGCTCTGGATGCTTTCCACGGGTTCACTGCCGTGTTCTGTGAGGACCAGACTCCGCTCTGGACGTTTTCCAGGATACCGTAGTTTAAAGACCTCGCGGTCGAGGTTAAGGACATCATAGTCCATGGATTTAAGGAATCCACGGTCCGTTGTTAGTTTTAAGACATCACGGTCGAGGTTAAGGACATCATAGTCCATGGATTTAAGGAATCCACGGTCCGTTGTTAGTTTTAAGACATCACGGTCGAGGTTAAGGACATCATAGTCCATGAGTTTTAAGGACCTCACAGTCCAATGTTAGTTTTAAGACATCACGGTTGAGGTTAAGGACATCATAGTCCATGGGTTTAAGGACCCCACAGTCCGATATTAGTTTAAATACATTACGGTCGAGGTTAAGGACATCATAGTCCATGAGTTTAAGGACCTCACAGTCCAATGTTAGTTTTAAGACATCACGGTCGAGGTTAAGGACATCATAGTCCGTGAGTTTAAGGACCTCACAGTCTAATTTTTGCTCTGGATGCTTCCTACGGGTTCACTGCCATGTTCGGCGAGGACCAGGCTCCGCTCTAGATGCCTCACACGGGGTCATTGCCGCGCTCTGCGAGGACCAGGATCCGCTCTGGACGTTTTCCACGGGGTCAAGAGTGACATAAGCCGCATTCCACGTAGCCAGAAATTTTTTGCTCTGGATGCTTCCTACTGGTTCACTGCCATGTTCGGCGAGGACCAGGCTCTGCTCTGGATGCTTCACACGGGGTCATTGCCGTTCTCTATGAGGACCAGGATCCGCTCTGGACGTTTCCCACGGGGTCAGGAGTGACATAATCCGCGTTTCACATAGCCAGGAATTTTGCTCTGGATGCTTCCTACGGGTTCACTGCCGTGTTCGTCGAGGACCAGGCTCCGCTCTGGATGCTTCACACGGGGTCATTGCCGTGCTCTGCGAGGACCAGGATCCGCTCTGGACGTTTCCCACAGGGTCAGGAGTGACATAATCCGCGTTTTACGTAGCCAGGAATTTTTGCTCTGGATGCTTCCCACGGGTTCATTGCCGTGTTCGGCGAGGACCAGGCTCCACTCTGGATGCTTCACACGGGTTCACTGCCGTGCTCTGCGAGGACCAGGATCCGCTCTGGACGTTTTCCATGGGGTCAGGAGTGACATAATCCGCGTTCCACATAGCCAGGAATTTTGCTTTGGATGCTTCCCACGGGTTCACCGCCGTATTCGGCGAGGACCAGGCTCCGCTCTGGATGCTTCACACAGGGTCATTGCCGTGCTCTGCGAGGACCAGGATCCGCTCTGGACGTTTCCCACGGGTCAGGAGTGACATAATCCGCGTTCCACGTAGCCAGGAATTTTGTTCTGGATGCTTCCCACGGATTCACTGCCGTGTTCGGCGAGGACCAGGCTCCGCTCTGGATGCTTCACACGGGGTCATTGCCGTGCTCTGTAAGGACCAGGATCTGCTCTGGATGTTTCCCACGGGGTCAGGAGTGACATAATCCGCATTCCACATAGCCAGGAATTTTGCTCTGGATGCTTCCCACGGGTTCATTCCCATGTTCGGCGAGGACCAGGCTCCGCTCTTGATGCTTCACACGGGTTCACTGCCGTGCTCTGCGAGGACCAGGATCCGCTCTGGACGTTTCCCACGGGGTCAGGAGTGACATAATCCGCGTTTCACGTAGCCAAGAATTTTTGCTCTGGATGCTTCCCACGGGTTCACTGCCGTGTTCGGCAAGGACCAGGCTCCGCTCTAGATGCTTCACACGGGTTCACTGCCGTGCTCTGCGAGGACCAGGATCCGCTCTGGACGTTTTCCACGGGGTCAGGAGTGACATAATCCGCGTTTCACGTAGCCAGGAATTTTGCTCTGGATGCTTCCCACGGGTTCACTGCCGTGTTCGGCGAGGACCAGGCTCCGCTCTGGATGCTTCACACGGGGTCATTGCCATGCTCTGCGAGGACCAGGATCCGCTCTGGACGTTTCCCACGGGGTTAGGAGTGATATAATCCGCGTTCCACGTAGCCAGGAATTTTTCTCTGGATGCTTCCCACGGGTTCACTGCCGTGTTCGGGGAGGACCAGGCTCCGCTCTGGATGCTTCACACGGGGTCATTGCCATGCTCTGCGAGGACCAGGATCCGCTCTGGATGTTTCCCACGGGGTCAGGAGTGACATAATCCGCATTCCACGTAGCCAGGAATTTTGCTCTAGATGCTTCCCACGGGTTCACTGCCATGTTCGGCGAGGACCAGGCTCCGCTCTGGACGTTTTCCACGGGGTCGGGAGTGACATAATCCGCGTTCCACGTAGCCAAGAATTTTTGCTCTGGATGCTTCCCACGGGTTCACTGCCGTGTTCGGCGAGGAACAGGCTCCGCTCTGGATGCTTCACACGGGGTCATTGTCGTGCTCTGCGAGAACCAGGATCCGCTCTGGACGTTTTCCACGGGGTCAAGAGTGACATAATCCGCGTTCCACGTAACCAGGAATTTTTGCTCTGGATGCTTCCCACGGGTTCATTGCCGTGTTCGGCGAGGACCAGGCTCCGCTCTGGATGCTTCACACGGGGTCATTGCCGTGCTCTGCGAGGACCAGGATCCGCTCTGGACGTTTCCCACAGGTCAGGAGTGACATAATCCGCGTTCCACGTGACCAGGAAGGGTTGACTTTATCCGCATTTCACGGAGTCGGAGTTTGACTCTCGGTCATCTGTACACCGCCGAGTCATGGAACTGGGAGTTGCTGCTGTTCCTCTTTGCTTGATGTTGTGTCCGTTGTAATAAGACGAATGTTGAGATGATCTCTAGGTTTTCTATGAACCATTGAGATTTGGCCTCTCCTTCTGATGAAGCTTGGGGAGGAAGGGTATGATTCCCTCTTTGTTTGCGCCCCTGGATTGTATACAAGGATTGACATGATATCACCTGTAGGGCATAAATTTCATTTTTTTTATTTCTTTCCGCGATCCTCTATCATTTCAGCTTTTATATCATGAAGGTCGCAATTGCCCAATCATTTCGGCTATTTTTCGCGGTGCCCAATCATTTCGGCTATTTGTTTTATTTTTACTCGCTGCTTTTTATTGCGAGTTGCCCAATCATTTCGGCAATTTTGCATGCATACATTTTTTACTTGCTGATTTTGTTGCAAGTTGCCCCATCATTTCGGCTATTTTGTATGCACGTATGGTTTGCCAGCTTTTTGCTTGCAAGCTTGGAATTAGACACCGATTTCGGCATCAGCACCGCTACAACTGGGATATTGCCAGGAGCGAATCATCATTTGCCTTCGTCGATGTCGAGCAAAGGTGGCTTAGTAAACAGGGTTAGGATTTTGTCGACTAAGGCTTTTGACTTCATGAGCCGTAAGGGTCTCATAAAAGTATTTCTCCCTGCGAGTCGTGAGGATCTCGTAGGTGTGTTTTCTCCTTAGGAGTCGTGAGGATTCCTAAGTGTATAATCTCTTATAAGTCGTAAGGATCTTATAAGAGTGTTTTCTCCTTATAAGTCGAGAGGACTTACAAGGGCAGTTCACCGTGCAGACATATCCTTAGCCATAGGTGGGACCTTGTTAGGAAAATGTTTATTCACGCCCGTGGATTGTATACAAGGGTCAGTACTGAACCGCTTGTAGGGCAGTATCGGAGGTTGTGGGGCTGCTTAAGAACATGTTCAGATCCCTGTAGCTTAAGACTTTCAAATCTTATAAGCCGTGAGGGTCCCATAAGAGGGTTCTCCTTACGAGTCGTGGGGATCTCGCAAGTGCAATTTCTCCCTAGGGATCGTAGGGATCCCTAAGTGTGTTGCTCCCTTGTGAGTCGTAAGGATCTCACGCAGGTGGTTTCTCCTTACAAAGTCGAGAGGACCTTGCAAGTGTCTTTTAATGAGATTGCGCCCTTTCGGGTTTTCACAAGACTCGCCGGTAGCCCTGCTGTTTTTACTCACGGAGCCCTTTCGGGTTTTCATCCGTGCCCATTTTGCTTATGGACATACCGTTTTATTTTTTCTTTTTTTTATTCTCTTTTTTTTTATATATCAGCTTTGGGACGCTGCAATCCACCGTAGTTTATCGACATCTCGGTCAACAGCTAGTTTTAGGACATAATGGTCCATTGTTAGTTTAAGGACGTTCCGGTCCACTGTTAGTTTTAAGGACGTTTTGGTCCGTTGTAAAGGAAGCCGGTTACTACTTATAGAGTTTGGGCTTAGGAAGATAGCGAGCGGACATAGTCGTCGTCATCTATCATTGACCTAGGGCGTGACTCGTTAGGCCTAGTATTTCTTCACGAAGCGACCGTTTATCGGCCTGAAGGGCCTTTCACCATGCATGTCCATGAGTAGATAGGCTCCATCCTGGTAGACCTTGTCTATGATATATGGGCCTTCATAGTTCGGCTCGAATTTTCCCCGCTTAGCGCGATTAGGGATCATAGGTCTTTTAACCACTAGCACGAGTTCACCTTGGCGGAATGTTCTCGGCCTAGTCAATCTCTCGTATGAGCGCGTCATCTTTGCTTTATAAGCTTCCAGGTTTTGTTGCGCTATGAGCCGGGTTTCGTCAAGGACGTCGAGCTCCTCGAGCCGAAGGTGAGCATTCTCTTCGTCCGTCAGCTCGTAATGAACTGCCATTCGTAGAGAGGGTAGCTCTATCTCGAGGGGGAGTACCGCTTCTGTACCGAATACCAATGCGTACGGCGTTGTATTCGTGGCCGTCTTGAACGTAGTTCGGTACGCCCAGAGAGCTTCATGCAGTCTCTCGTACCAGTCTTTCTTATTCCGGGACACCGTCTTTTCACGATCTTCGTCAAGGTCTTGTTAAAAGCCTCAGCTAGACCGTTAGCTCGGGGATTATAAACTGAGGAGTATATAAAAGTCTATGTTGTGTTGTTGTGCGAAACGGCTGATCTTGCGGCTTCTGTAGGCTGGTCCGTTATCGAAGATAATCCGTCGCGGAGTGCTAAACCGATAAATGACGTGTATCTTGAAGAAATGGGGGATATTCTCCGTCTTCACTTCCCTCAGCGGCACTGCTTCTTCCCATTTGGAGAAGTAATCAGTTGTCGCCAAAATGAACCGATGTCCACTGAACGATGCTGGTTCGATGGGGCCGATTATGTCAGTCCCCCACATTTCGAACGGCCAGCTAGCCACTGTCGGATGTAGCAGATTCGGATGCTGATGGATGAAGTCCCCGTGAATCTGGCATGAGTGGCACTGTTTCGCGTATTCGAGACAGTCTTGGATCATCGTGGGCCAATAATAACCCATCCGTTTGATCTTCAGCTTCATTTTCGGCCCGGCTTGGTGAGAACCGCAGATTCCATCGTGAATTTCTTGGATGACTCTTTTTGCTTCTTCAGGTCCCAGGCATCTTAGCTACAAAGAATCAAATGACCTCTTGTACAGAGTATCGTTGACGAAGGCGAAAGATAGGGCTCGCTTCATGAGCTGATGTTTTGAGGACGCATCTTCAGGCGTTCGACGGGATTTGAAGTAGTCTATAAAGACTTCTCTCCAATTCTCAACATTTTCTTGGTCTTTTATTTGTAGAGCCGCTGGCTTGGTCATTCCCTTTTCCTCGGACGTCTCTGGAAATATTTCTGCCGGTGCGAGGACTCGATGGCTTTGAACAACGATCCTCACGTCATCGAGGTTTTCGTCAGCCAGCTCTTTAGCGAGCTTGGCTAATGCATCCGTCTTGCTATTTTCCGCACATGGTATGCTTTCCAAGCTGTAGGAATGTATTTGGGTCAGCAGTTGCTGTACCCTCTCGCCGTACTTCACCAGTTTTGGTTTGCACGTTTGATAGTCGCCGTTTATTTGACTAACGACCAGTTAGGAATCTCCGTATATGAAGAGGTTTTCAATCCCCATGTCAATGGCGATCTCGAGACCTGCTATCAAAGCTTCGTATTCAGCTTCATTGTTTGTTCTCGGCTCTGTTAAGGAGAAAGCAAAGCGCATTATCCCTCCTTGTGGAGTTACGAAGATGAGGCCTACCCCTGATTTGATTATGGGGGTGCTTTGCTTGCGTTTCTTCTTGGAAGGCACTCCATCGAAGTAAAGTTCCCATCGGGTATCATTTCCGTCGATCGTGTCAAACGCATGTTCGTCTGGCAATTCGCAGTTCAAGGGAGAATCGGCAGGTATCGGATGCTCAGCGAGGAAGTCGGCGATGGCCTGTCCCTTCACTGCCTTAAGAGGCTGATACGTTATTGAGAATTCCATCAAGAGCAAGGCCCATTTAGCGAGCCGCCCCGTCAATATGGCCTTTGACATCAAATGTTTGAGAGGATCCACCTTCGATATGAGACGGACGTCATGCGCCAATGCACAGTGCCTGAGCTTCGTTATCGCAAAGATTAATGCCAGGCAGTGTTTTTCGATGGGAGAATAATTGCTTTCTGCCCCCAACAGAACTCGACTCAAATAGTAGAGCGCTCTCTCCTTCCCTTGGTCGTTCTCCTATGCCCATAATGCGCCTAAGGAAGCTTCAAGGGCGGTTGTATACAGAATGAGAGGCTTTCCCTTGACCGGAGCGGCCAGTACTGGCGGATTCTGTAGGTACTGCTTGATTTCGTCCAGCGCGCTTTGGCATTTGTGATCCCAGACGAAAGGGGTTCCTTTTTTCATCAGGTGGCTGTAAGGACGGCATTTGCCCGAAAGATTGGCTATAAATCGCCGGATGTACGCGAGCTTTCCTTGGAGAGACCGCAATTGCTTGAGAGTCCTTGGCGGAGGCATTTCCATGATCGCCTTGATCTTCGACAGGTCTATCTCGATGCCTCGGTGTCTGACGACGAATCCCAGGAATTTGCCCGAGGAAACTCCGAACGCGCATTTGAGAGGGTTCATCTTCAAGTTGTATTGCCGGAGGTGCTGAAATACGATCCTCAGGTGTTCTAGATGTTCCTTGTATGATTTGCTTTTCACCACGAGGTCATCGATATAGCATTCGACGATTTCATGTATGAGGTCATCGAAGATCTTCGTCATGGCCATTTGGTAGGTGGCGTCGGCGTTCTTTAGACCGAAGGGCATCACCTTGTAGCAGAATATACCCAAATGGGTCCGGAAAGCGGTGTGCTTCTGGTCCACGGGATGCATCTTTATCTGATTGTATCCTGACGAGCCATCCATGAAGGAGAAGACTTCGTGAGTGGATGTATTATCTATCATCAGCTCGGTGACCAGTACTGGGAAGTCGTCTTTCGGGCAGGCTTTATTGAGATCCCGAAAGTCCACGCATTTGCATACTGTCCCATTTTTTTTCATCACCGGGACAATGTTGGCGATCCAATCAGGATACTGAACTTCTTGGATGAAGCCAGAGTCGATCAGCTTCTTGACCTCGGCGTTGATGCTCATCTCAAGCTCAAGCCGCATTCTTCGCGGTGCTTGTTTGATTGGCTTGACGCCTGGGGATATTGCCAGCATGTGGACGGTAATCTCTGGATCTAGTCCTGGCATCTCGGAATAGTTCCATGCAAAGCAATCTTTATGCTGCATAAGCACGTCCTTTAGTGTAGCCACCTTTTCTTCAGACAGCAACTCACTGACAAATGTCGACCGTGGATCACTTGTCATCCCTAAATCAATTTTCTTGAGATCGTCTGCAGTGGTATGTATTCCATCTTCCAGCTCTTTCGGCGCCGGTGGAAATTCCGAGATCACCTCGTCATTATTGTTTTCGAAGCACCAGGGGAGGTCATCCATATCCTCGGGCTCTTCATTTTTCGACAGCGTAATCACGTGACAGGTACGAGCTCGCTTCCAAGACTGATGTGGATCTGGTTCTACCCTCGTGGATTTGGGTTCATGCTTCTGCGGCGGGGTTACCCTCCAGCTGCTGGATAGAGTGAACCTGCCTTGCAGATATTGGTTTTCGACCCAGTTCTTGAAGGCGAAGCAGTCTTCAATAGGATGCCCTATTGCCCTATGATAGGAGCAATAGTCTGGGTGTGAGATCTCGTTGACTTGCTCGAGGTGCTTGGACTCCGGAAGTGTGATCATTTGATGTCTTATGGCAAGATCAAGTATTTTCTTTGTCTTATCTAGGGCAAAAGAGTATGCTCGACCCACCTTCTTTATAAGAGATGAATCTTGGTTGCTCGGTTCTTGATCGCGTGGCTTCTTGGTCCCGCTCTGCCGCTGTCGAACGCCTTTCCCGTTCTTTGATTTGCTTCTGCCTCTGCGTCGGGCCTTTCGTACAACGGGTTGACAGGGAGGAGCATTTTCATCTTTCGCAGACTGTTGAAGAAGGCGTTGCGTCCAGGCTTTCTCGTAGATGGCCATTTCGCGATTGTGGTCGTCTCGAACCTTTTGACTCGCTTCCCTTATAATCTTGTCCATCTGTTCTTCAAACGACGGACTGGGTATTTTTACGTCGGGAGCTCTTTCTGGTTCAGGGTTAGTATTTTCCCAAAAAGCATCTCCCTCTTCATCAAAGTCATGTATGACGTAGCAGTCACGAAGTAGCTCCCATTTCTTGGATTGAACATACCCAAGCCCGGTCGTTTCTATTTTCCCGTTGGGCAATTTCCGCTGAGTTCCAAGGACGTTCCAAATCCTGTTATAGAACCGTGCTTGTCGCGCAGTTTGCTTAAGGGGTACACCTTGGCGTCTCAAGAGTCTCCTTAGCCCGTCTGTGTAATATCTAGGCAAACGGATGGGCTGGAACCTGTCAAGTGTGGAATCCGCGCCGTGCCAGATTTCCCTCTCCACTTTAGTTTCCGCGGATCGGTAGAATAGGATCGCCTTTTCACCTTCTCGCCTGGGAAGGATATAGAACGTCTGCAGCTCCTCCACATTGTAAGTATTAAGCGCGTCTAGCTCTTTATGATGCTTGGGCGGAATCATGGCAACTTGCAAATTTTGCTCTTCATCAGCGAAGGTTTGTATTGAAGGCCGAGCAGAGAATATAGCATGGACCTCATCTTCCGAATCGCTGCCTAAGATCAACATAGGAGCGGACGGTCCTGGTTTGTTGTACTGGGGTGGCCCTGAATAAACTATCTCTTCCTCTTCCTCGATATCACTCCCGAAGACCGGAATGGTGGTGATAGCTTTGTTCTCCGGTTTATGACATCTCTCTGTGTCTTCAAAGTCTGGTAAGAAGTATTTTGCATCTTCGTACTTTCGGACTTCATTCACGGAGAATGGGTTCAACTCCCCCGTCACAGTGTACTCGAGACCATCCTTGTAATATTTCATACACTAATTTGTGTAGAAGGGATAATGTTGTACTCATGTAACCAGGGCCTGCCGAGCAAAGCATTGTAGCATGTCTTGGCATCGATGACGTGAAATTTAATATCTGTGACGAGTAGTCCGAAGCACAACGTCAGTATCACAGACCCGAGGGTCCGCGATGATTGGGAGTCAAAACCGGAGATGGTGATTTTATCACGAGCGAGGTGCTGAACGCTCATGCAAATTTCCTTCAACACTCGCACGTTGAGGAGATTGACGGAAGACCCATTGTCGACCAAGATTTTGCCTATTTTGATATCGTGACAGTATCCTGAGATATAGAGGGGACGGTTGTGCTCGCACGTCCCGAGGAGATCTTCATCTCCGAAGGTGATATTGGCTGTGTACGCTTCTTCTAGCTCGTCCTTCATCTTTTTTCGGCGAGGAAAGCTTGGAATTGCTCTGGCTCCTGCAGTGCCTTAATCAACGAATCTCTTGCTTCTTTTGATAGTAAAAGGGCGTCGAGAATGCTGAGCTGCGAGGGTAACTTCCTCAAGTGCGCCAGAATGTTGTAGTCCACCTTACTTTTCTTTGGCGAGTCCTTGGCGGTCAGCTCTTTTATGACTTGATCATCTAAGGCGATATCCTCAGAGACCTTTTCTTTTCCCTTATCTTTTTTGTTTGTGGGTCCGAGATTCTTTTCTGGAAGTGTACGATTGCGCAGCTGGATATTTTCGCAAGTCTTCGGTTCTTCCTCTTTTCCCAAAGTGGACTCTTTAAAGAGAGGGCCAAGAGCCATTTCCTCGTCAGAGTCGCTCCCGAATGTGAGAACTTGTGATCCCCCCGGCGTTAATCACGCGACAATTGCCGGTGGTTCTTTTATGCTCCTCGGTCGTATTTCTTTGCTCCCGGCGAGTTTTGCATTCCATCCGCTTGAAATGTTGCCAGTGAGCGACATACCCTTGCCACCATCTTTTAAAAGCGTTGCACTCTTCAGTGGGGTGCGCAATCTTCCGATGATATAAGAAGTAGCTAGGATGTGTTTCTGCTTCACCAGGGACGTTTCTTTCGGAGGGTGGTAGCTTCATTCCTATTGATATGGCTTTAGCAAACATTTTCCTCGTCTTGAACTTGTTTTTATCCACGATGGATGTCCCTTGATTCGGCGGGAGTGCCTCGACTCTTTCGGCCAGTCGCCGGCGTTTGGCCTTTTCAAAGATGGCCATCTCACGCTCCCGATCATCTTTACTTTTTAGAAGAGCTTCGTTTAGGAATGCGTCGACTATTTCGTCTGTTGGCCCTGGAAGTTCCGGTTCAGGACCTGCCCCCAGTCTCTTGGTGCAAGGAGCCTCTTCATCGTCTATCAATGAGTGAGTGATCACATGACAGCTTGCTACGTAATCCTCAAATCCATCTGATGAGTCTTCTCCATCATCTCCGTCTTCAAGGATGTGGCCGAGGAATTCTTGGAGCGTGATCGGAGTCCGCACCTTCTGGTTGTACTCTTCCAGCGTGTCGATCTGTTTCTGCAGGTCCGTGTGCTTGTCATCAGGCTTCACGGGCTTCTTGGATTTCTTTTTCTTCTTTGAAGATTTCGACGGCTGGGTATGCGAGTTTTGGCTGTCACTACTGATCTTTGAAGTTGGGCGCGGCTTCAGCATCCCTTCAATGATCTGGGGTTCCAGCGGATTCTTCCATCTGATCGCCGGGCATATTTGGAGATCATTCAGCATTCTTTTGGTTTTGGCTGAAAGAGCCACCTCCCATGGAGCTTCCTCAACAAAAGAGCATGTTGCCCCCGGTGTGTCCGTCTTCTTAGGAGTGTGCGGTTGTGGTGGGTTTACTTTCCACTTCTCAGACAGCGCAAACTTGCCTTGTAAGTACTGATCCTCGATCCATCCCTTAAAGACGAAGCAATCTTCGATTGGATGGCTTACCGTTTGGTGGTAAGGGCAATAATTGGGATTATTCACTTCGCCGAGTTGCGATGGTCGCCTTGGATTTGGCAAATTGATAAGCCTGTTGCACATCGCCAGCTCGAATAGTCTCTTCGTTTTATCCCATGGGAACGAGTAAGGATGCTTCATTTTCTCATTATAATAGCGCCGTCTCTCTTCCAGTTGATCCGTCAGTTTCGGGGCACTGGGCTGCTGTTGGGTATTCGCAATGAAGGTCACTTTCCCCTTACCTTTTTCGTTCCGTGGTTCCGGCTTCGGACGAGACGGTCTATGCCCCATTTGGTCCATCTGGGCTAGCTTGTCGATTAAAGCCTGGAATGTGGTCAGTTTGAAGAACATCATGAACTGTGAAATAGTTGCATGAGGGTCAAGAGTGCCCATGAACATGCCCACCGCTGGTGCTTTTTCGATGCGTTGTTCGCACTTCGACCACAGGTTCCACCATCGGATTGCGTACTGAACCCACGTCTCGCCCGGCTTCACCCTGGCATTGATCAATGCCGTTATTGGGGTGCGTTCACTGGCACTGGTGAATCGTTGGGTGAACAACAACTCCATTTCTGTGAAAGTTTTGATGGAGTCGTTTGGAAGTTCGGAGTACCATTCGAACGCCGTCTCCGATAAGCTGCCGACGAATTGGCGAAGCAAAAGTTTATCATCGCCACCGGTATTTCCACAAAAAGCCCTGAACTGGGGGACATGTTGATGGGGATTGCCTATCCCCTTATACACATGGAATTTCGGGATCGTGTAGCCCGGCGGGTACTTTATCTGATCATACCAGCCTGGATACGGTCGCCCTGTTCTAACAATTTGCCCAGCCGCTTCATTCGCCTGGTGAACTCGTATCTGCTGAGCGATGTAATCATCCAGGACGGACTTGGAAATAGTTTCCTCCTTGGATGCTGAAAGAGCTGGAGGTGGATTTGATGTTTCTCCTCTATCATCTTCGATTATTACTGGAGGATCTTCGGCTGGGGGATCCGGCTGGATCATCATGCCCACCATATCTTGGAATAGAAGGGCCATTTGCTTTATATTGGCCACTTGTTCTGCAGCCTCTTTGTCCTTCTTCTCAAGCATTCTCCGAAGGAACTCGGCATCGGTTTCCTGCTCGTGGCATTGTTCCGAGGATGCCTCTGGGCTTGCTTTCGGTCCTGTGAGCACGGCGATAGCAGTCATCATCTCCTGAAGCTTCTGCTGCTGCTCTTGGGCTTTTGTCATGGATCGCGTAAGCGGTCGATGACCCATGGAGATACGGCTATCCTCTTTTTTGGATGCCATATAGACGGTATGCACCACCATGCCCCCAGACTTAGGGCGTTTAGGCTCAGTGCCTTTGATATTTGTCGTAGACATGGGGATTTTTTTTGGCCTTCTCCTCTTATGAGCAGTCGAAGTTGAGGGGGCCGTTGCAGTGGGTACCCAAGTAGCCGTCACCTTCTGTGGCTTATCAGGACGGTTTTCTTCCTGTCGGACCTTCAGCTTCTTCTGCCGGCGGGGATAGTCTTGATCAACCACCGACTCTCGGACTTGTCGCCAGATTTTGTAAACTTTAGAAGACAGTCGTTGAGGGGACTGTTCCGGCTTCATTTCTATGACGGTCTCCACCGGCGGCGGAGATCTTTTTAGTACGGCGGTAGGCAAATTCCTGTGCACCTTGTTTAGCAGCTCAAAGCTGTTCCCGGTTGGAACAGCAGCATTAATTTCCACCGTTGGAGCCGGTGGAGTTAGCCCATAGGGGAAGTTGCCCCCGGCCTTCCTTACTCGGCGCCAGTGGCGACGTCGAGCGCGTCGAGCTGTTGGGGATGGTTTGGCGATGGGGATGGCTTTGTCTTGCCCCCTGTCCAGATGAGGCGCCACTGGTGCCAGCCTCTTGAAGACTGGCGTCTTTTGAGTAGCGGTATCCAATCTGTCAAAAACAGACCTTCGAGCAGGAACGGGAGCCGGAATAGTCAGTCTTGTAAAGACCGACTCTTTGGCAGGAGAAGCCGCCTTGACGACTTCAGGTGCAGAAATGGCTATCTTCTTTGGGATGGCCACTTCAGGTGCCATGGGCTTCTTGGCAGGCCCATCGAAGTTCAGGCTCAGTCTGGCGAAGACCGAGGAGTTGGAGCTGGACGACCCGTTGAGAGGGGCCGTGGTAGTAGCAAGCCGATCGAAGACCGACTTCTTGGGAGCTTTCGGTGCTGACATAGGAGCACTGAAGATCGTTGGCGAGAGCATGGTCCCGAAAAACAATCCTGTGGTGGCTTAGGTGTCATCTTCCACCGGCATCGTGAACAGGGAAGCCGCCTGGGGCCCGTAAGCTATGCCTCCAGTTGAGGCAGAACGTGGGTTGCATTTGCATGTGGAACACTTCGAGCAGGTGAATGCCATTGATCTTTGCTTTCTCCACCAAGCAAAACGCCAAATCTCAGTATCTCGAACCCAAGGGCAACCATTAGCAAACCGCGATTCGTTCGCGAACACGACACACGAAGTGTGGAGTGGAAAGAGGAAAAGGTCCCACCGGGCGTGCCAGAATCTGTTCCCCTCCGAACGCAGAGACGCGACCGCGCAGGTCCGTCTTGCCTGAAATTCGGGGCAGATGCTAATTGGTGCTATCTGTTCACCTCTTCGAAGATGCCAAGTTGATTTATGGCACCATATATCGAAGGTTTAAACAGATGCGGCCGATATAGCAGACTTCGTCAGATTCCCCCTCGTTTGAGGGGTTTTTTATTGTGGGGGCGCTCTTCCCTGCAGGCGCAAGCCCCTGCAGTTAATTACGCTACCGCATCGCGGTAACAACTTTCTCCTTCTCCATATGGTCACTTCGTGTCGTGGGTGTTTGTTTTGTGTTTGGTTGCCCGTGGATTGTATACGGAGACTTATGTTGTTGCCCGTAGGGCGTGGACTAGTCCAAATCCGTATCTTTCTTAGATTTGGGTTTGGGGGTTTGGGTTTAAGGATACGTTAGCCTCATTTGAGACTAAGATCAACTTAAACGTTTGTTAAGGATACGTTAGTCTAATTTTAGACTAAGATCAACTTAACGGGATCGTTTAGATCTGACAAGAGAGCAATTGGGCTCTATTGTTTAGTTAAGTGATATTGCGGTCGATTGCCAGTTTAAGGACATGGGGGTCCAATATTAGTTTAAGGACACCTCGGTCCATTGTTAGTTTAAAGACATTTCGGTCGAGGTTAAGGATATCATAGTCCGTAGATTTAAGGACTCCACAGTCCGATGTTAGTTTTAAGACGTCACGGTCGAGATTAAGGACATCATAGTCCGTGAGTTTAAGGACCTCACAGTCCGATGTTAGTTTAAAGACATCACGGTCGAGGTTAAGGACATCATAGTCCATGAGTTTAAGGACCCCACAGTCCGTGAAATGTGTGGTTGTCGGGACCCGTCACCTCTTTGAAGACGTTGAGGAATTACAATGACAAATATCAAAGGAGTGAAGAGATGTACCCTTGAACTAAGGTGAGTTGTTTGAAAGAGCAGATGTGCTCAGTTCAAGATAAGTTGAGGACTTATGGCCAGAATTGGGCTAAGTCCAATTAAAATGTTTTAACATTTTATTTTTGTTCTGGCTATTAAGCCTTCATTTGGGCTCAACCCTTTTAATAATGCTAAGCATTGGGCTCTGATATCTTTTGTCTTCATCAGAACAAATTGTGTTCTGATAGTGCGCCACGTGGCGCGCCAGGCGCTTTGCGCCAGCTAAAGAGCGCATTACGCTTCTGTCAGGTAGCGCACACGAAGATGACACGTGTCACGCTTAGCGCTAAGCGCTAGTTTGTTAGGCATTGCGCTTTTAATTCATGAGCGCTCTGCGCTAGTTTGTTGGCGCGCCAGTGAGCGACACATGGCGCGCTTGGTGCTGAGCGCCAGCCCATAAGCGCAGTGCTCTGTTTTAAAAGCGCAAAGCGCAGATTGTGTCTATGGTTGACACGTGGCATGTTTTGGCGCTGAGCGCCGATCCAAGGAGCGCAAAAGCACAGTTCATGAGTGCAAGGCACTTTTCAATAGCGCAGGGCGTATCTGATCGATTTTAAGATCAAAGAACAAATTTATGTTCTTCAAAGGAAGCTTTGCCTCAAGATCCAAGAACAAAAGTTCTTGGTTTTATAAAAGGCTCTGCCTTTATAGATCAAAAGATCTGTGAATGAAGTATTTTACTTCTTTTAGTTTTTTATGATTAGATCTTTTTGATCTTTTTTATTAAAGACCTTGGTCTTTTTCTTAGATCTCTGATCTTTTTTAGAAGATGGTTCTTCTTTTTACGAGATGGCTTCATCTCTATTATTCAAGAACATAGTTTCTTCTTTACCTTGAAGATGAAGAAAAATCTCCCTTTTTCTAAGAGCTTGCTCTTTTTTTTGCAGAGGGTTTTTCTCTCTCTTTTCTGTCTCTGAGACTTGAACTCTAAGGGCCTTTATATAGGGCCAATTGATTTATTAAATCAGTTTTAACAGATCTTTCTCTGATTGATTTGGGAATATTTCCCACCGTTGGATCTTTGATCCTAAGGCTTCTGCTTTACAGAAGATAATCTTCTTGTTTTAATAAGATTTGAAAGATATTTCCATAACAGAATTTTAGTTCCGATTAATTAATAATTTATTATTAGTAGATCTTTTGATCTGACGGTGGGGGAATTTTTAATTCCAGCGCTGGCGCACCTTGAGCTAGCGCACCTACGTTCGACACGTGGCGCGCAGCGTAGAGCGCAGCGCAACTGCGCTAGCGCACCCGTGCTTGACATGTGGCGTGCAGCGTAGAGCGCAGCGCAATTACGCTAGCGCACCCGTGTTTGACACGTGGCGCGCAGCGTGTAAAATCTGAAGCGTTGCTTCAATTTAAATTTTGAATTTTGAAGCAGAGCTTTGCTCTGATTGGGGGTGCACTGCTTAGGGCGCAGCGCACCTGGCGCTAGCGCTTCTGCGCTTGACACGTGGCGCGCAGCGCGCAGAGCGCTGAATCTGAAGCGTTGATTCAATTTTAAATTTTGAATTTTGAAACAGAGCTTTGCTCTGATTGGGGGAATCGGAAGCGTCGCTTCATTTCAAATCTTGAAATTTGAACAGAGCTTTGCTCTGATTGGGGAGAACGGAAGCGTCGCTTCATCTCAACTCTTGGAATTTGAACAGAGCTTTGCTCTGACTGGGGAAACAGACGTAGCAGTGTTCAATCGGATGGCCCAATACACGGTGGTAGGGGCAGTAATTGGGATCGTTGACGTCATTCAGTTGCGGTGGGTGTCTCGACTCCGGTAGAGTAATGAGCCCATTGCGCACTGCCAGTTCAAACAGTTTCCTTGTTTTATCCCTGGGAAAAGAGTAAGGACGTCTCAACTTCTTATTGAGGGATTGCTGCTTGTTGCTTTGGCGAACAACCGGTCTTGGGCCACTCGGTTGTTGTTGAGCGTTGGCGACGAAGGTTGCTTTCCCTTTCCCCTTCTCATTCCGAAGATCCGTCTTTGAGAAGGATGGTCTATGGCCCATCTGGTCCATGGCCCATCTGGTCCATTTGGGCCAGCTTGTCAATCAAGGCCTGGAAAGTAGTTGGCTTGAAGAACATCATGAATTGAGATATTGTCGCCTGCGGATCAAGAGTACCCACGAACATGCCTACCGCAGGAGCTTCCTCGATGCGTTGTTCGCACTTCGACCATAAATTCCGCAACCGTATCACATACTGCACCCATGTTTCGCCTAGCTTCACTCTGGCGTTAATTAATGCTGTGATGGGGGTGCACTCGCTAGCGCTTGCGAACCTTTGTGTGAACAGTAACTCCATTTCTGCAAATGTCTTAACGGAGTCGTTCGGGAGCTCGGAGTACCATTCAAACGCTGTCTCCAACAAGCTGCCAACAAACTGGCGAAGCAGCAGTTTGTCGTCACCTTCAGTGTTGCCGCACAGAGCCCTAAATTGAGCAACGTGCTGGTGTGGATTCCTCGTCCCCTTATATACATGGAATTTAGGGATCGTATATCCCGACGGGTACTTTATTTGGTCGTACCAACCCGGATAGGGCCGTCCAGTCTTAACAATTTGCCCAGCCGCTTCATTCTCCTGACGAACTCGTATCTGCTGAGCGATGTAATCATCCAGGGCGGCTTTTGAGATGGTCTCCTCTTTGGCTGTTGAACTAGCCGGAAGAGAGTTTGACGTCTCCCCTCAGTCGTCTTCGAGGATAATCGGAGGATCTTCAGCTGGAGGATCCAGCTGTAACATCATCCCGACCATGTCTTGGAATAAGAACGCCATTCGTTTTATGCTGGCAGCTTGTTCCGCTGCCTCTTTGTCCTTTTTCTCAAGCATTCTCCGAAAGAATTCAGCATCTATTTCTTGTTCACGACGCTGCTCCGATGATATCTCCGGGCTTGCTTCTGGCCCAGTGAGTGCGGCCATCTGTGTTAGTATCTCCTGGAGCTTCTGTTGTTGCTCCTGAGCCTTTGTTACGGATCTGGTGAGTGGTCGATGACCCGTAGAGATACGGCTATCCTCTTTCCCAGATGCCATATAGACAGTGTGCACCACCATGCCCCCAGGCTTGGGGTGTTTGGAGTTTGCTTCGGGTACTTGAGCTTTATTGGGCCTTTTGTTGTAAAAAGCCGCTTTGGTTTTGGGAGGAACCACTGTATCAGGATCCGTCTTGGGATAAGTCCCCTTCACCTACTTCCACACCTTATATATAGATGAGGAAAGTTGTCTCAGGGAGTGAACTGGTTTCTGCTCTCGTGGGATCTCCATGGACTGCGGAGATTTCTTCAATATTGTGGTAGGAGAATTTTTTCTGACCCTTCGCAACAATTTGAAGCTGTTCCCGGTTGGAACAACATTCACCACTGGGATTGAAACAGGACCATACAGAGAACTGCCCCCAGCTCATTTTGTATGATGCCGATATCGACGTTGACCATTTCTTACGGCCGGGATTTGATTAGCCTCAGGATTTTGCCGAGCCTACCCCCTATTTCCTTTAGGAGCTTGAATATTCTGCCCCCTGCGTCGACCTTGGTCCTTGGCAGGTACCAGTTGTTTGAGAACTGATTCCATCGGCAAAATTGCAGCTTGGGGAACCAGCCTGTGGAAGACAGACTTCCTCTGAGCTTCCTCCATCGGCGTTAAGGTACCGAGGGTAGGAGGTGGGAGTATCGACCCAAAGAGAAGCCCGTTGATTTCTTGAAGAGCCGGATTGCAGAGATTTGAGGCTGCAAGTGGCCCGTACTTGACTCCACCAGATATGACAGAGCCTGAGTTGCTAGGGTGGGAACAAACGACATTCTTCATAGAGACGAAATGCCGGCTTCAGTATCCACTCCCCTAAGGGCAACCAAAAAACATATATACCGCGATTATTTGATCGCGGAAAAAACACGACACATGAAGTGTGGAGTGGAAAGGGGAAAAGGTCCCACCGGGCGTGCCAGAATCTGTTCTCCGCCAAAAGACGCGGGAAGACTGACGTCTTGCCTGAATTTGGGGGCAGATGCTATTTGGTTTTATCCGTCCACCTCTCCGTAAATGCCAAGTTGATTTATGGCACCATATATCGAAGGTTTAGATGCATGCAGCCAATGTAGCAGACTTCGTCAGATTCCCCCTCATTGTGAGGGGGTTTTTGATTGTGGGGACGCTCTTCCCTGCAGGCGCAAGCCCCTGCAGTTAATTACGCTACCGCATCGCGGTAACAACTTTCTCCTTCTCCAGATGGTCACTTCATGTCGTGTATGTTTGTTTTGTTTTTTGGTTGCCCGTGGATTGTATACGGAGACTAATTTATGTTGTCGCCCATAGGGCGTCGATTAGTCCAAATCCGTATTTTCTTAGATTTGGGTTTGGGTTGGGTTTAAAGATCGTTAATCTCATTTGAGACTAAGATCGACTTAAACGTTTGTTAAGGATACGTTAGTCTAATTTTAGACTAAGATCAACTCAACAGTTTGTTAAGTATACGTTAGTCTAATTTTAGACTAAGATCTACTTAACGGGATCATTTAGATCCAACAAAAGAGCATTTGGGCTCTATTGTTTTAGTTTAGGGATTTTGCGGTCTTTTAGTTTAGGGACATTACGGTCCATGGAGTTTAAAGACATCATAGTCTAGTTTAGAGACATCATAGTCTGTAGGGTTTAGTTTAGAGACATTGCGGTCCAGAAGGTTAAGAACATCATAGTCCATAGAGTTTAAAGACATCATAGTCTAGTTTAGAGACATCATAGTCTGTAAAATTTAAGGACATCATAGTCCATAAGTTTAAGGACCCCACAGTCCGTAAAGTTTAAGGATGTCATAATCCATGAGTTTAAGGACCGCACAGTCCGTAGAATATCTGGTTATTGGAACCCGTCACCTCTCTGAAGACGTTGAAGGATTACAACGACAAATATCAGAGGAGTGACGAGATGTACCCTTGAACCAATGTTGGTTGGGGGACCTGTAGTTGGATTGATTTAAGTAACGTTAGTCTCGTTTGAGATTAAGATCAACTTAAATGTTTGTTAAGGATACGTTAGTCTAATTTTAGACTAAGATCTACTTAACAGGATCATTTAGATCCAACAAAAGAGCATTAGGGCTCTTATTGTTTAGTTTAGGGACATTGCGGTCCATATTTAGTTTAAGGACTTTACGGTCCAAGTTCAAATGCCAATATGGGTTCGGAAATGCACTATATAGTTATTGGCCATTAGGACCCGTCACATCTCTGAAAACGTTGAAGGATTACAACGACATATATCAGAGATGTGAAGAGATGTACCCTTGAACCAATATTGGTTGAAAGGCTCTAGGTTTTGCTTTAAATGTTATATGAGATAACCAATTTTGGAAGACAAGAGTGTATTTGAGGTTCAGTCAAAAGGGAGGGTCCTGCCTTTGGAAGACTTCGCTAATTTGGGCTAAGATTG
The DNA here is from genome assembly GCA_030015575.1 of Agapanthus africanus. Lineage (NCBI taxonomy): Eukaryota > Viridiplantae > Streptophyta > Magnoliopsida > Asparagales > Amaryllidaceae > Agapanthus > Agapanthus africanus. Next base: position 775,366,805 of record JASDDO010000022.1, read on the forward strand.
ACTCGAATATAGTGTTAAACACTAAAGTAGACTCGTCTATCACGTGCTCCCACGTGATGCACTTAAAATAGTGTTAAACACTAAGGATGTAGCGCACAAAATAGTATTAAACACTAAAAAGAAGTACTCACATGGGGTCACGTAAGGCGCTTGAGCGTTGGGCCCAAACTTCCTTTATTTTATTCTCAGAATATGCAAGTAAGTGTTAAACACTTAATCTTCATGGCCATCACGTGTGGGCACGTGATGGGTACCCATACATTGGATATTAAAAGGATTTGTCAGGGGTCACGTGGGGACACGTGAGGGCGCCCATGCATTGCGTATTAATCCTTCAGCTTTTTCCATCTTCTCTGTTTTAAAGAGGTGTTTGCTAGGGGTCACATGAGGACACGTGAGTCACCCAAAATCGATTCTGCCCTTTTTATTTTGAGAAGTCTGTTCAAGGGTCACGTGGGAGCACGTGACCTAATCTTATTCGTTCTCTTTTGGTCATTGGAGGGGAGGGTCACGTGTTGCCACGTAATCAGGTTGGGTACTTGATCCTTTTTACGTGCATGGAGAGATGAATCCCTTGTATAATAATTAAATTCTTTTATAGGGTTAAACCCTAATTTTATTTAGAGGAATTAAATTCCTATATGTTCAAAAGAATTAATTTTTTTAAACTCAATTCTCCTTCTAAGTTTTGGATCTGCATGGCAGAATCTCCCCATAAGATGAGAATTAAATTCTCAACTTATGGGAAGATCTGCTTCTGCAGATCTATTACCATGAAGAAGAACTAAGTTCTTATGTTAAGGGTTAAACCCTATTTTTGTTGGAGGAATTAAATTCCTATGTGCTTTGTGGGAGAATAAAATTCTCTGAACTTAGGTCCTCCCCTAGGTTTTAGATCTACATGGCAGAATCTCCCCGATGAGAATTAAATTCTCAACTTATGGGGAGATCTGATTCTGCAGATCTTCAACCAAAGGAAGAACTAAGTTCTTATTCAGAAGAGTTAAACTCTTAGATTGAGAATTAAATTCTCTTTTTAGTTTGTGGGAGCTTATAGGATGATCTCTTACCTAGGATTTCTTTCTTTTCTAAAGAAACCTTCTTTTCTCTCTGGAGAATTAAATTCTCTTCTTTTTTCTCTCTGTTGTTGTCTCTCTTTTTCTTCTCTTCTTGGCTCCTATTTATAGGAGAAAGAAAAGAATCAGTTTGTTTAGTTAATTTTTCATTGAAAGATTTTGTTTAATTTTATAACCAACATGATCTTTTAGATCACTCGGTGAATTTTATTCACCATTGGATTTTTAATCCAAAAGATATTTTATTTGTTGTTCCTGGCAAATTTTAAGAAAATATTTCCTTGTACCATTGGATTTTTAATCCAACGGTGCTCCACTTTACAGAGTGCAATTTTTTCTGTTTGGAAAGATCTAGGGAAATATTTTTCCAGTTAGGATTTTTGACTCCCTTTAATTAGAATTTAATTCTATTGTTCCAGAGGGTCTAAAAACCCATCACGTGTTGGCACGTGACCCATCTAATTAGAATTTAATTCTATTCGCTCAGAGGACTTAAAAGTCCATTACGTGTTGGCACGTGACCCCACCAGTTAGGCATTTCATTAGACTTTAATTCTATTATTTCAAATAGCTCAGGGGCCCATCACGTGTTGGCACGTGACCCCATCTCCAATTGTGTATTTCAGCGCCCATAATATTGCTCATAGAAGGTCACATGTCCCCACGTGATGTCCGATCACGTGTGGACACGTGATGCCCGTTTTTTGAAGATTCTCCCCCTTTTATGTAAGGGAACAAGTAGCTCTTGACCGAAAATTTTAGCGGGAACAAATGCCCCCCACTACTTTGCCCACGTAAGCATGTACGTGGGTGAAGTAGTGAAGAGTTACGCATGGCCATAGAATTGAGGGCTTAGGAGACAAGTTTAGGGTCCTTATAGCCTAAGACTTTTTCATCTTCATGAGCCGTAAGGGTCTCAAGAAGATTTTTTTCTCCCTACAAGTCAAGAGGATCTCATAAGTGCATATTCTCCCTAGAAATCGTGAGGATTTCTAAGTGTTCTTTTCTCTTAAGAGTTGTAAGGATCTCACAAGAGAATTTTCTTCCTTACAAGTCGAGAGGACTCGTAAGTGGTTGTTTCCCTCTTTGTCAATGTTCGGCTTCGGAGAGTGTGGCCCATAGATAGTCCATCTTGACCTCTTTGCAGAGCAGCGATGGCTTACGAAACAGGTTCAGATCTGCTGCCTAAGACTTTTCAACTTTATGAGCCGTGAGGGTCTCATAAAGACTTTTCTCCCTACGAGTCGAGAGGATCCCGTAGGTGTATTTTCTCCTTAGGAATCGTGAGGATTCCTAAGTGTGTGTTCGCTTGAGAGTCGTAAGGATCTTACAAGACAATTTTCCCGCTTACAAGTCAAGAGAACTCGTAAGTGGTTGTTTTCCTCCATGTCGAGATTCGACTTTGGAGAGTGTGGCCCATAGATAGTCCATCTTGACCTCTTTGCAGAGCAGCGATGGCTTAGGAAACAGATTCAGATCTTCTGCCTAAGACTTTTCAACTTTATGAGCCGTGAGGGTCTCATAAAGACTTTTCTCCCTACGAGTCGAGAGGATCCCGTAGGTGTATTTTCTCCTTAAGAATCGTGAGGATTCCTAAGTGCGTGTTCGCTTGAGAGTCGTAAGGATCTCACAAGAGAATTTTCCCGCTTACAAGTCGAGAGGACTCGTAAGTGGTCGTTTCCCTCCTTGTCGAGATTCGACTTTGGAGAGTGTAGCCCGTGAATAGTATACAAGAGTCCATCTTGGACCGACTTGCAGGGCCCCAGTGCTTAGGTCCTTATCCCCATTGCCTAAGGCTTTTCCCTACGAGTCGAGACGAATCGAGAAGTTCTTGCAAGGACACTAATTTCCTTACAGGTCGAGACGAATCGAGAAGTTCTCGCAAGGGTTTCCTAACGTCGTAGTTAACTCCTGGTAATAGAAGTCTGTTAGGGTCTGTGGTACTAGGGTTTTCTACCCGTCGCACCGTCGCGTTGGCTGGTGTATTCCTCGATGCACAATCTTGATGTTCGAGTAGCCTTGCAACTGTCGTGTCTCTGATCTCTTCGGGGGATGGACTAGACGTCTTCAAGCAATCTTCCAGGTAGTATTACCGTCGAAAGAGAAAGCGTTAGGGATATTCCATGTCGCTTTTTACTTGAGGTTAGGCTCAGTTTGGGAGACCTGATGAGTCCTAACCACTCCGCGCTGGTGTGGGATGATCTTCGATAGTCTTTCAGGTTTTATATGAGTTGCCGTCAATACCCTGAAGCTAGGAATATTGCCTTTGCTTCGTTTGCTGGCATTGCATCTGCTGTATCGAGACGAACGTCGCGGTTGTCTCTAAGTTGCTGGTGAACCGTCGAGGCTTGGAACTAGGGACTTTGTCATGGCTCCGCTGTTGGTGTCGCGTTTGTATCCTGTTGGAGGAAGAACGCTGGGGTGATATCACGTCTGCTGTATCGAGACGAACGTCGAGGTGGTCTCTAGGTTGTTGGTGAACCGTCGGGACCTGGAACTAGGGACTTTGTCGTGGCTCCGTTTGGTGATATCGTATATTCCTGCAAAGACACTGACTTCTCTACGGGTCAACGGGAATCGAGATGCTCTCATCAAGGACGCTGATTTCCCTGAATCGAGATTATTGCTAAGGACACTGATTTCCTCGGAGTTGAGACGAGTCGAGGTATTCCAGCAAATACACTGATTTCCTTGCGGGTCGACGCGAATCGAGATGCTCTCACCAAGGACGCTGATTTCCCTGAATCGAGGTATTTGCCAAGGACACTAATTTCCTCGGAGTTGAGACGAGTTGAGGTATGCCTGCAAATACACCGATTTCCTTGCGGGTCGACGCGAATCGAGATGCTCTCGCCAAGGACGCTGATTTCCCTGAATCGAGGTATTTGCCAAGGACACTGATTTCCCTGGGGGTTGAAACGAATCGAGGTATTCCTGCAAAGACACTGATTTCCTTGCAGGTCGACGCGAATCGAGATGCTCTCGTCAAGGACGTTGATTTCCTCGAATCGAGGTATTTTCCAACGACACTGATTTCCTCGGAGTTGAGACGAATCGAGAGATTCCTGCAAAGACACTAATTTCTCTGCGGGTCAACGCGAATCGAGATGCTCTCGTCAAGGACGTTGATTTCCCTGAATCGAGGTTTTTGCCAAGGACACTGATATCCTCGGAGTTGAGACAAATCGAGGTATTCCTGCAAAGACACTGATTTCTCTGTGGGTCGACGCGAATCGAGATGCTCTCGTCAAGGACGATGATTTCCCTGAATCGAGGTTTTTACCAAGGACACTGATTTCCTCGGAGTTAAGACGAATCGAGGTATTCCTGCAAAGACACTGATTTCCTTATAGGTCAACGCGAATCGAGATGCTCTCGTCAAGGACGCTGATTTCCCTGATCGAGGTTTTTGTCAAGGACACTGATTTCCTCGGAGTTGAGGCGAATCGAGGTATTCCTGCAAAGACACTGATTTCTCTGCGGGTCGACGCGAATCAAGATGCTCTCGTCAAGGACGCTGATTTCCCTGAATCGAGGTTTTATTCCAAGGACGCTGATTTTCTTGGAGTTGAGACGAATCGAGGTATTCCTGCACAGACATTGATTTCCTTGCAGGTCGACGCGAATCGAGATGCTCTCGTCAAGGACGCCGATTTCCCTGAATCGAGGTTTTTGCCAAAGACACTGATTTCCCTGGGGGTTGAGACGAATCGAGGTATTCCTGCAAAGATGCTGATTTCTCTACGGGTCGACGCGAATAATCTAATTTCCCTGAATCGAGGTTTTTGCCAAGGACGCTGATTTCCCTGGGGTTGGTTGACTTGTTTCCGAGACGGAGCGTTGATCCAGCGGAGAGGTCATTGGTTGACTCTATATTGTCTGTAGACAGTAGAGTCTTGGAACTAGGGACTTTGTCGTGGCTCCATTTGGTGATGTTGCGTCCGAATCCTGTCGGAGTGAGGAGGATCACCGTTGCTGATTTTTTTTTAGGCTGTAGATGTTGCCGTAAGATTTAGAACTAGAGACTTTGCCATGGCTCCATTTTGTTGTGTCGCTTCCGTACCCTGCTGGCATAAGAAGGAATGTTGTTGTTGTTTTTCTGAGATGCAGATGTTACTATTAAGATCTGACTTTCCCATTTGACAGGATCTGGTGGGGGACATGTGGTTCCCTTTTCGTTTATGCCCATGGATTGTATACATGGGTCAGTATGGACTACCTGTAGGGCAAAAAGTTTCATTTTATTTTTTTATTTCTTTCCGCGATACTCTATCATTTCAGCTTTTTGTATCGTGAAAGTCGTGATTGCCCAATCATTTCGGCTATTTTTGTTTTTGCTCGCTGCTTTTTATTGCGAGTTGCCCAATCATTTCGGCTATTAAGGATACATTAGTCTAATTTTAGACTAAGATCAACTCAACAGTTTGTTAAGTATACGTTAGTCTAATTTTAGACTAAGATCTACTTAACGGGATCATTTAGATCCAACAAAAGAGCATTTGGGCTCTATTGTTTTAGTTTAGGGACTTTGCGGTCTATTAGTTTAGGGACATTACGGTCCATGGAGTTTAAAGACATCATAGTCTAGTTCAGAGATATCATAGTCTGTAGGGTTTAGTTTAGAGACATTGCGGTCCAGAAGTTTAAGAATATCATAGTCCATAGAGTTTAAAGACATCATAGTCTAGTTTAGACACGTCATAGTCTGTAAAGTTTAAGGACATCACAGTCCATGAGTTTAAGGACCCCACAGTCCGTAAAGTTTAAGGACGTCATAGTCCATGAGTTTAAGGACCGCACAGTCCGTAGAATATCTGGTTGTTGGGACCTATCACCTCTCTGAAGACGTTGTAGGATTACAACGACAAATATCAGAGGAGTGACGAGATGTACTATTCCCCTCCGAATACAGAGACGCGACCGCGTAGGTTCGTCTTGCCTGAGATTCGGGGCAGATGCTATTTGGTTTTATCCGCCCACCTCTCCGAAGATGCCAAGTTGATTTATGGCACCGTGTATCGACGGTTTAGACGGATGCGGCCGATGTAGCAGACTTTATTAGATTCCCCCTCTTTCGAGGGGTTTTTGATTGTGGGGACGCTCTTCCCTGCAGGCGCAAGCCCCTGCAGTTAATTACGCTACCGCGGCGCGATAACAACTTTCTCCTTCTCTAGAATTTCACTTCGTGTTATGGGTGTTTGTTTTGTTTGTGGTTGCCTGTGAATTGTATACGGAGACTAATTTATGTCGTCGCCCGTAGGACGTAGATTAGTCCAAATCCGTATTTTCTTAGATTTGGGTTTGGGGTTTTGGTTTAAGGATACGTTAGCCATATTTGAGGCTAAGATCAACTTAAACGTTTGTTAAGGATACGTTAGTCCAATTTGAGACTAAGATCAACTTAACGGGATCGTTTAGATCCAACAAAAGAGCATTTGGGGGCTCTATTGTTCCAGTTTAGGGACATAGTGGTCCATTACACATATGGCCGTCGGGACCTGTCACCTCTCTGACGACGTTGAAGAATTACAACGTCAGATATCAGAGAAGTTCAGAGATGTACCCTTGAACCAGAGTTGTTTGGAGGATCTATAGTCCAATTTGGGACTAAAGTCTGTTTAAAGGTTTAAGAATACGTTAGCCATATTTGAGGCTAAGATCAACTTAAATGGGATCGTTTAGATCCGACAAAAGAGCATTTGGGGGCTCTATTGTTCCAGTTTAGGGACATGGTGGTCCATTGCCAGTTTAGGGACATGGTGGTCCAACATTCCCATTTTAGGGACGAACATTGGTTTAAAGACGCATTAGTCCATTAGTTTAAGGACCCCACAGTCCGTATTGTTGGTTTAAGGACGCATTAGTCCATGAGTTTAAGGACCCCACAGTCTGTATTGTTGGTTTAAGGACGCATTAGTCCATGAGTTTAAGGACCCCACAGTCCGTATTGATGTGTGGTTGTCGGGACCCGTCACCTCTCTGAAGACGTTGAAGGATTACAACGACAGATGTCAGAGGAGTTCAGAGATGTACCCTCGAACCGGATGTAAATTGATTTGAGAGAGCTGTCGTGCTCAGTCAATTTAATTTGAGGACTTACGGCCAGGATTGGGTTAAGTCCAGTTGAAAATATTCAACATTTTATTTGCATTTGGCCTGTTAGGCCTTTGTTTGGGCTCTGCCCCTTTTTAATAATGCATTGCATTTTTATTAGGCCTGTTAGGCCTTTTCAATTGGGCCCTGTCCCTTTATTTTTATAATGTAGAGCATTTGGCTTCTCAATTAAATGCTTAGCATTTATTTTGGCCTGTTAGGCCTTTTTAATTGGGCTCTGTCCCCTTTTTATAGTGCAGAGCATTTGTTTTGGTCCATTGGACCTCTTAATTGGGCTCTGCCCTTTAATAATGCGCTGCATTTAATAGTCTGACAGTGTGCCACGTGGCCTGTCAGGTACTTTGCGCTGATTGAGGAGCGCAAGACGCAAACTGATGTGGAGGTGACACGTGTCACGCTCTGGTGAGCGCAAGCGCAGTGCGCTGCGCTATTGCGCTGCTGACACGTGGCGCGCTCTGGCGACTTGCGCCAAACCAAGAGAGCAGTGCTCTGTTTTTAGAAGCGCAGAGCGCAGATTGACACGTGGCGCTCCCTGGTGACTTGCGCCAATCCAAGGAGCGCAACAGTGCAGATCAGTAGTGCAAGGCACTGTTTAAAAGCGCAGAGCGCATCTTGATCTATTTCAGATCAAAGAACAGAATCTTTTTGATTCTAAAGAGGTTCTTCCTCAGGTTTTAAGAACCAGTGGTTCATCAAAAGGCAATGCCTTTATACAGAAGTGAATTACTTCTTCTTTTTTATTATTCTAAGAATTAAATTCTTTAAAATGAAGAAGATGATCTTCTTCTTTTCCAAAGGTTTACCTTTTTTCTTTTTTGAGTTCTTTCTCAAAGTTTTCAGAGGATTTCTGTGTTTTTCTCTCTCTGTGTGTGTTTTAGACTTGGAGTCTAAGGGCCTTTATATAGTGCCAATTGATTTGTTAAATCAGTTAAAGAGATCTTTCTCTGAGTGATTTAGGGATTTTTCCCCACCGTTGGATCTTTGATCCTAGGGCTCTGTTTTACAGAAGAGAGTCTTATTGTTTTTAACAAGATTTAAAAAGATCTTTCCAGAATTTTTCTGTTTAAATGTTGGCACAGCTGGCGCAAGCGCACCAGCGCTTGACACGTGTCGCGCAGCGCAGAGCGCAGCACAACTGCGCTGACACGTGTCGCGCAGCGCCGAGCGCAGATCATCTGAAGCGTTGCTTCCTTTATTTTAATTTAAATAGAGCTTTGCTCTGATTAGATGTGCTGTCTTGGGCGCAGCGCTGGCGTGTCAGCTTTTGACACGTGGCGCGTTGCGCGCAGCGCAAGGAATCTGAAGCGTTGCTTCAATTTTTTGAATTTTTGAAATTCAAACAGAGATTTGCTCTGATTGGGGGAAACAAATGCCTCCCCACCGTTGCGCTCACGTGGCGCACACGTGAGTGCAGCGGTGGCAAGATCCCAACCATCGGATCAACTCAGGAGTTGAAGGGGCGCTTGAGCGCCTATAAATAGGACCCTTGGTCCTCAACAGATGATCACCATCTTCAAGAATTTTGATTTTCAGAGCCTTGCTCTTGTTTTCAAGAACTCCAGAGCCTTGCTCTCATTTCCAAAGTTAGAACTTTTAGAAAAACATTAGGTAAAATTAATCTTAAATTAAATTAATTTTAATTAATCTTAACTAACAGAGCCTTGCTCTCATAGATCTTCTGATCTAAAGAAAACCCTTTTGGGATTTCACCAACAGAGCCTTGCTCTCAAGAATCCATAGATCTAAAGGGATCTTGTTTCAGGGTTTTTAACCCATGAACAGAGCTTTGCTCATAGACAAAATATAGATCTTTTTGATCTAAAAATGAAGAACTCTTAAGAGTTTTCATGGATCTTTAAGATCTCAAAATTTTTAATTTTTAAGAATTAATTTTCCTTTGATGGATTTTTCCATCATTATCACAGAGCTAAGCTCTTTTAATCTTTTAAGGAATTTTATTCCCTTGAGACCAGAGTTTGACAAGTGTCACTCTGTGACAGAGCTTTGCTCTGAAAGGGGAGATTTTCTCCTTGTCTCTAAGGGTTTCTCACTTAATAAGAATATTCTTTTGGGGATCTCCTCATTAATTGACAGTCTCATCCAATGATGGGGCTGTCTTATTAACTGATGCATTGTCATCTAGATTTTGTGGGTCCCCCTTTGGTCCCTTATCCACTGCATTGCAGTGTGGTACAAATCTTGAAGTTCTAAGTGTCAGGCTTTTTTTTTAAAATTAAATTAAGATACAGACGGCTGAATCTCGTTTTTCTTTGCAGGCAATCATGTCTGCTGATCTGTCTTTCCCGTTTGTTCGCTCAGAAGAAGGATTTCCTGAGGCGCCGGTGGACCGGGAGGTGCTCGCTCTCATTAAGGATCATGACCCCGAGCACAAGAACCTTCACCTGTGGGGTAGGTGGTATAATGAAATTATCAAGGGTCGCGGAAGCTTCGGTTGCGCGATGCCGTCTGAGCCTATCTCGTCGATCCCCTATGCGGATGAACCCCCGGTGGAGTATGCCATGGAGGTCGTGAACTGGAATTCGGAGGATCTTCTCCAGCCTTCGATCGCTGCCATTCCCGTGCAACCGCCGCCGGCCGTGGACATTCTGGGGCGACGCATATGTCAGGGTGAGGCACGCCCTTAGGGACAGGCTTATAACCTCGGATTGACCCCTCGACAACCGGCCAGATATTTGCAGTGGGCCAGGTACATCCTATCGGCGAAGAGGACGCATCTTATGAAAATTGGTCTGTACTCCGCAATCTACGTCTCGCTTTTTGAGTACCCTGCTCCTCCGACGTGGTGGGTCAAGGCATTCATAGAACAATGGAACATCCCCACCCATACCTTCCTTTTATCGGACAGGGAAGTCTCCATCTCCCTGGAAGAGTTTGCTGAGATCTCGGGTTTGCCGGTGAGAGGGGAGCATTATGAGGAGCTGCTTCCTCATGACGAGTATGTCTTTGCCACCAAGACGTTGGTAATGGGCCTAACGCCGGAGAATGCTATTCAGCACCAGTTTCCGAGCCTGGTGAAGGTGCTGAATATGTATGAAGGTCTCTATTTGGAATCGGGCGTCCGGGGAGTTAGTTTTGCAGACTTTATCGTCCGCTTCCTTCGACCGGAGATTTTATCGCAGCGGAGTGAAAAGTTCGCCAAGCTCGACGACCCTTTCGGCTTCGGCTTAGATCGTCGACCAATATCGAAAGACGATCAAAAGGATTTCTATCTCCCCGATGCCGCCATCATGCCCTTATTAGAAATCGTCGTCCCGGGCATTGATGAGGAGACCTTCTTTTTAGGGTTTCTAGGATTGTGGCTGTGCTGGTTCGCACTCCCTATGCACCTGCGGTACATGCGGCCGTCCGTTTTCTACCCAGCGCATCGAATGGTGGCTGGCCTACAATTGTCTATCAGAATCGCCAGGCTGGCTCACCTATACAATGGACTCGGCGTGGCGGCGGACGCTAATGAACCTGGGGTGCAGCCTGCCAATTTCCCAATGCACTGCTTCACTTCGTGGATGGAAATGCATGTGCTCGGGGTATTCGGCATCCATAAGAGCCCTTCGTTTTTTTAGAGGTGCAGACTCCCAAGAGTCATGCGGCTGATCGGCGCCTCGATTGTGGATCCGCCTCCGCGGGAGGCTAGGGGGCTGCTCCTTCGTCCGCACCTGGTCGGAGCGAGGATTTCTTTCATGGACAAAGTCGTGACTATCGGCTAGGAGACCTCCAAGGCGGTGTTGGCGCTGCATGATGGTTTCAAGGATGGGGCCTCCGTATTGAAAGCCCGGGAGATTCTTCACTTATACTCCATCCGGCCGGGTTTCCTGGTGTTCAGGCAGAACGACATGGTGCTCTTCATGAGGTACAACCCTCACCGGTTCGCCCAACAATCAAGCTACAACCAGGGGGTCCCACTGGAGGCATTTTTAGAAGAGCCCGCGGCCACCATGGAGGGGATACGGAACGCGATGCACCATTTCATGCGGCTGAACATGGGCTCCCACTTTTTTATCAGCGAGCCGAGCTGCGTCCCCCGGGTCCTCCACGTGTACGTGGCTTGGTACACGCACGCAATGGGTACAGTCATCCGTGAAGAGAAGCGCATGTTGGTTGACCGCAAGGGTACGCCTCCCGGCAGTGACCGCAAGGCTCCCCTGAAGCCAAGGACCCCTGTCATTCCTCCGCTGAAAAATGTTGGAGCTGGACCACCACGCGTGTTGATCCCTCCGCGCAAATTACCTCGTGCTACCGCGGATGTGCCACCAGCGCCCCGTGCTCCAGTGGAGACGGTGAATGTGGTTTCGCAGGAGTCCGGCGTGGGTGAGGACATCGGGACCCGCCGCCCTAGGGTGCCTGCAAAGCGCAAGTTGATCTTGGGTGCACCCGGGGCTCGCGTGCAGAAGAGGAGGAAGAAGTCGCTCCTCTCTCTCGATGCTATCCTCGGCTTAGAGCCTCAGGCCCCCCTCACCGAAGGCCTAAGCGAGTATGGAAGCAACGAGGGCTTCTCGGTAGATCCAGCAAACACCGATCTGGAGGCCGCCATCGCGGCTTCTGAGCGATCGGCAAGGCTTGAAGCTTGGTTGGCTAAACCTGCTCAACCAGGTAATAATTAGTTGTACTCTTCGTCATTTCATCGTACTTTTATCATTATCTTTGACTAATGCTTTTCCCCCTTTTTTAACAGGCGTCACCACTGAAGAAGCTATCGCTGCTTCCCTCAAAACTTTCCAGGAGGAGGAAAGGAAACGCACTCTGTCGGGCGTTGGTATGTCTCGGCTCGCTGAGTCTTTATTCTCTTTCTTTTTTTTATAGCCTATCTAATCTTCTCTTTGTCTCTTTGCAGGGGCCGTGCAAGCCGATGCGGGGACTCTCCCCGGGCCAACTACCGATGTCCCGGTCTCTTCGGGGGTGCCGCGAGAGACCCGACTCAAGAAGCCGATGAGGGATGTATTGAAGGCTCTGGAGGCAACTCTAAACGAGGACGATAACGTCTTAATGGAGGCTTCCAAGAGGTCCGTCGTGACGGCCCGGGAGGAGAGGAAGCGCTTGAAGTGCGAGGCGAAGGAGCTCAGAGCTGCTTTGGCTGTAGGGGCGGGCCCAAGCACCATTATTCCCGCTGCTTCTCCTTCCGAGGAGCCTCCGGTCGCCTTGTCTACCGCTCATAGACAGGCGGCGCGTGTAGTTCGGGAGGCCAACGATCGATCCACCTCAGGTAATGTGTCTTTCGAGACTTTGTGGTAAAAATTGTAAACCTATCGGTTCTTATATATCTTGTCTTGCAGGGCCAAGTCCAACCGAAGGGGAGGCGGAAACCATCGAGCCTAAGGGGACAGTGGAAGAGGTACTGGCTGAACCCAAGCCGACGGTGGGCGACGTAGCCGAGGTTGCTGGACCCGAGGTAGCAGCTGATGAGACAGTCACGCCTACTGCGCCCGAGATGGTTGCCGATGTCGAGCGCGAGGTAGCGGCAAATGAGACGGCTGCTATAACCGAGCCTGGGGCAGCAGCGGACGGAGCACCTGAGACCGACGACCCCATGGCAATGGTGGATGAGACGGCCACGACCGCTGAGCCCGAGGGAGTAGCGGGTGAGACAGGCATGATTCTTAAGGACGAGCCGGCTGCTCTTTCTCAAGAGTCTGGCAATGCTCCGATCATTGCTCTCCCCGCCTACGGTCCTCCGTCATCTCCTGGCCTTGCGAGCACGACGACGGCTCCCGTAGAGTCTGGCGATGAGGCGTCGGAGGTGGTCTCATATCAATGGAGGGAGACGCCGCCGTTTCGGCTGGATCATCATCAGGTAAATTTCGGGTTACCGTCCTTCTTTTTATCTTGCAATCCTTCCTGACAGGTTTACCTTTGTTTTTAACGCAGGTGCGGCCAGTGCTGACGCCCCATTGCTCGAGGGAGCGTCGTCAGCCACTGCCTTGACGGTGGCTACTTCTCTACCTTCTCTCGCGCCGTCGCAAATGTTGGAAGATATGGATTTGTAATCCACTAGTCTTATCTTTTGGCCGTATAATTGATGTACTGATGTTGCATTATTGCGTCTTTGCAGGAGTGCTTTTTGATCATCTTTATCAGGTGCTGCACCCACACTTCTCCTTCCCATCGGAGCGTGCTTCCTCCAGTGGCGCTAGTGAGTATAGTTTTCAATTAATGCTCTCCCTTTTTCCGATAATGAACTTGTTTCTAATTCTTCCTTGTCCCGATTGCAGTGCTATAGATCGAAGGAGGAAATGCAGGATCAGTCGCACCACCGGTCCTCCCGGCTTTGCCACCTGCTGCAGCCGGTATGGTAGACTTTACTGCTTACGGGTCTCCTGTATTTTTAGGTTTGTCATCTGATTGTGACTTGTTTTTGCAGCTATCGTTCTGGTTCCGGTCCCTTTCGAGTCTCGTGTCATCATGCCGGTCGGACCCTTTTCCAGACGTCCGTCCTCGAAAGGCGCCGCGAATAGTCTACGCATGGTGAGCGACTATATTGAGGAGCTTGACGTGGAGACTCCTACACCTGCCGCAGATTTTGCCGTGGAGGTTAACCTAATGCTGGAGATGCTTGTAAACTTCCATAATGAAGGCATCGTCGCGTCTTAGGTTAACCACTGCCGGGAGATTGAGGCCCGCCTGCATCAACTGGAGCTTATGCGTCCTGCCCCCGAGGTTTTGGCTACGAGTACTCAACGGGCGGCATGGATCGAGCAAAGCGCTTCTTACTTCCGCTATCTGGAACAAGAAGCGGCTTTAAGGCGGAAGGAGTACCAAGAGACCACAGACGAGTCTGCTCGATTGCGTGTTGAGGTCGACGTGAACGCTGCCCGGGTGAAGGCTATCTTTGAGGGTCTTCTGCAAAGTATTTCTGACAAGCTAGCACTGAAGCGGAAGCTCGATACCGTCGAGCGTGATGCCCAAGGTCGCGAAGCAGCTCAGCAGGCAGTTGAGGAGAAGCTTTCATCCTACATGCGGCAGCGGGCCCAGGTGTAGGCGGAGTTGGCTGCGGCAGCCGGTCAAGAGAGGGCGGTGAAGGAAGTGCGAGAGCAGCTTGCAGATTTGTTGAAGACGCTTCCTTCTCCGTGAACATTTTGTATCATTTGCAATTGTAAATAAAATGTATCTGTTTCTTTTATTCTTTACCACAATGTATCTTGTACTCAATCAAATTTATGACTAAAAGATATACATTCTTCAAAAATGTCTTGTGTCATTTCTCTGCCTTCTTCTTCTTTTATTATCAGCATGTTACCTTAGTAAACACGGTCAACAGATGATAGAACGAGCATCCTGTCTTGGCTTCTTCAAGAGGTAGTGACGGCTTAAGAGGCAGGTTTAGATCTGCTGCCTAAGACTTTTCAACTTTATGAGCCGTGAGGGTCTCATAAAGACTTTTCTCCCTACGGATCGAGAGGATCTCGTAGGTGTATTTTCTCCTTAGGAATCGTGAGGATTCCTAAGTGCGTTTTCTCTTATAAGTCGTAAGGATCTTATAAGAGAATTTTTCCCTCTTACGAGTCGAGAGGACCCGTAAGCGGTTGTTTCCCTCCTTGTCGAGATTTGGCTTTGGAGAGTGTGACCCGTGAATAGTGTGCAAGAGTCCATTTTGGATTGACTTGCAGGGTCCCGGTGCTTAGGAAACAGGTTTTTTAATCCCCGCTGCCTAATGCTTTTCCTCACGAGTCGAAATGAATCTAGCATTTCTCGCAAAGACATTAATTTCCTCACAAGTCGAGACGAATCGAGCATTTCTCGCAAGAATATCCTAACGTCACAGTTAACCTCTGCTCTTTACGACAGAGGTCCGTTAGGGTCTGTGGTACTTAGGGTTTTGTCCATCGTACCATCGCGTTGGCTGATGTATTCCTCGATAGGCAATCTTGCTGTTCGAGTAGCCTTGCGATTGTCGTGTCTCTGATCCCTTCGGGGGCTGGACAAGACGTCTTCAAGTAATCTTCCAGGTAATATTACCATCGAAAGAGCAAGCATAGGGATATTCCATGTCACTTTTTACTTGAGGTTAGGCTCATTTTGGAGAGCCCCGATGAGTCATAACCACTCCGCGCTGGCGTGAGATGATCTCCGATAGTCTTTCAGGCTTTATATGACTTGCCGTTAAGACCCTGAAGTTAGGAATTTGGCCTTTGCTTCGTTTGCTGGGGAATTCTATTATCTTTGACTCATAAATTATCCACCCGTATTCTTCACACTTCCTCATCATTTAACTTAAGATTATATATATTCTGCAGACTTACTTAGCTTTCGGCATATTTTAAGTTTTCCTTCTAGGGTTCCATCTCCACTTAGGAATTTTTATCAACTCTATTAAAGATACAAGTTCTATTCTTCACTCCTTTCTCTCATCTAAATCCCAATCGCATATCCCCACGTGTGTGTATAAATCACCCTTACACTTGGAAATTCAAATCAAGCAATCATACCTTTGTCCGTTGTCCAAAGTACTTATTAGTTGGTGAATTTTTAATTGAATTTTGCTTACACATCCTTCATGCGACCGTTAATACTTCTTGAGGTACCAACGACCGATTACAAGATGAGTTTGCACATTAAAGCGTAATTCCTAGTCTTGCAACACCCAAGGCTTTAGCAGTGACTCCCAAACCAGTTGGTCTAAGGCACTAGGTGATGAAGCACCCTCGCTAAATATTTTTCTATTTTTACAGCCTTAAGTAATCATAAAAACCAGTGTTCATTTTTTTTATTCTTTATTCACACTTTTTTTTTCTTTTTTTCATTGTACTAAGGACTTTAGACAAGAGCATTTCAAGGTCTCCTCTACTATTCTAAGTTTCAAGGTGCGTGATTGTGCAAATTGTAGGGTATACATTTTCAGAATCTAGACTTAAGCTAGGAATTATTTTTCAAACTTATACTCTAATAAAAATATCAATACTTTTCCTTTGTTTTGACTTAGCCCAAGAAGTGAACTCAAAATTTGCCTATTTCTAAATAAACTACAAAGACATATATTTTCTACCGCTAACCTTTAAGGAAGGTTATCTTTAGGGTTTTTAATTTACTAAGTCTAAGATCTAGTTGTTCCTAGCTAGTTAACATTTTTGTCAAACTCAAGTCAAATATGGCCAAAATTGAATACAATAATTTTTATAATTTTTAAAAAAATTCAAATTTTTATGGGTTTTCAAATAAGTATGCAGATGCAAAAATATGTACAAATGAATGCGAAGGAAGAAAACGTACCGAGCATACCCCCAAACTTAAACTTGACAGTGTCCTCACTGTCATGCTGCACCAAGAGGGTCAAAATGCTGGCACTCCCCTGTTTATTTATTTATAAAAAAAATTATATTTTTTTAATGTTTTGAAATTTATTTTTTTTTTATAGAAAAAGAAAACAAAAAATATATATACATATATACAATAAGGTTTCCCCCAAACTCAAGCTTGGCCTTACACAAGCCAAAGATTAGCACCAACCATTCAAAAATCTTATCGTGGTATGGTCGAGTTGGTGAAAGAATAGAGTGGAAAGAAAAGAGATAAGAATCACACGAGACCGTATGGGAAGAAGGGTAGAATATGGTCTCGGTGGAGGAGATGAATGGCGGAGAGGAGAAAGAAGTGGAGTACGATCTTGAGGGTGTAAATCGAGTGAGTAAATTAGCGCAATTTGTGATGACCGAAGTATTAAAAGTGATTGTGCTAATCTATCAACTCGTCGTGAAATGGGGTCAAATCCCTCAAGATTCGCAAGAAAGCATGGGTACGCCGAACTTGGTATTGGAGATGAAAGCGTAACGGTCTCTTGTACAGTCGGAACGATAGGAAGGACGAAAGGGAGTGAGTTAGGGATAGTGTTATTCTCACCTAAGTAATCTGTCTCGAACTTGAAGGATTCCATCAATGGTTCGAAACAACTGTAAGCAACCGAGTCTGATGGTTCGACTAACTCATCTGAAAATGTAAAGGACTCAAACTCGGGCGGTGAGTCATCAACACGTCCGAAAAAGTGAAACACTCGTACGTGTTATCGGCTGTGAGAAATGTGTCAGATTCAAAGGAAAAATTTTCAAGCTCACAGTCCTCAAGCATGATCTTATGCATGATCGGAACGATGGAAAAGAGGGAGGGTGATTTAGTTAAAGGGTCAAGAGGATGGATTGGAAAATCAGACACATCGAACAAAAATGATTCAACCTCAATATGATCCTCAAAACTCTCCTCAATACTATCCTCATAGTTCTCCTCAATATTTAACTCATCCATACCATTCTCATGAAAATCAAGACGCATATGAAGTTCGGGAGAAACATCTAATGACTCGGGATGATGAGTTGAACATAAAATTTCAATCAAATCGACAGGTTCATCATCCGAAATATTCCCGGTGTCTATATCCTCAGTCAAGTGAAAATCAATTTTTTCTGACACCTCATCAAAAGCATGGATATTTATCAATTCAGGTTCTAGATTGGAGGTATAAAGGTCAAACGGATTAGGTGCGGTTTCACTTGAAAGGGGTTCTTCACAATCAGGAAAATCAAGCACTACAAAATCGCACAACTCATCATTTTGGACACATGTTTGAAAATTGGAGTTGTTGGATTCAATTGGGCATGGGTAGGTTTGATTTGGAAATCCTCTCACATTCTCACTCTGTCCAACCGCCTCCTTATACATTGAAAAATTTGGAACTAGCGGGAAACTAGCTACCGGTTCACTAGGTTGCATAAGGGCGGCCACGGACGCTTCCACATTCCTAGTCATTTTGTTTGTTGCGGCAATATAAGCTTCCAACGACTGTTCCAAACTAGACTTGGGTGGTGAGGGGGTTTTGGGAAAAGATTCGAAATTGTTTGGATACGTGAAACTCCCAAATGGCTGTGTAGAAACAGGGTCTAGTGAAGGTGGGAAAGTCGGGTAGGACTGGTAGGAAGTGGATGATTGGACAGGATTAGGGTCAACATGTGGATAAAAAGGTGAATGGACTTGTTGATCCCTAGAACTAGATGTATGGAGAGGGGTGAAATATCGGCTACGAGATTGAGCAATACGCTCAGCAATGGACATCGGCTTAGGAGTTACAGCAGAACTTGGAAAAGTGGTGTCAACGTACGAAGGTGGTGAAGGTTGACATGGTTGACACAAAGTGGGTTGCAACGTCAAACTGTTTCTCCTAGACGCTTCTATTTAATCTTTCAAAGATATTTTGGGCATGGAAGGATCGTCTTTAAATCGACCGAAACAATTGACGTACGACGCAAAGTTAGGTTCGGGATATCAAAGTTCGGCAAGAGATTTATGATGTGGGGTACCCATGATGAGAAGAGAAAGAAGGTAGGTGGTAGCGGGGTGCAAGGATTTCTTCGCGACAAAAGTTGCAAGTTTTTTTTTATAAAAATTTTCCTCTTATTTTTTATTTGTTTTGCAAAAATTTTCGATAAAGGGCTTAGATACAAATGCAATCAACCAGAAATGCACAATCAGGCCTAGATCTAAGGTCACCTAGGTCAGCTAGACAACTCCTAACTGTTCCAAAGGGCTAGAAATAGGACCTCAAACCGCCTCTTCACCGCCAATTGCGGCCAGGTAACTGACAGGTAAGTGGGAGGCTCCCCGCTACAAGTAGCGGTCCTAATTAAGTAACCACTTACCTTGACACACTTGCCTAGACACCGCAAACTCAGGTTAGGATAAACCGCAAAGTCGGGTTAGGATAAACGGCTGATGCCTATAACTAGTCCTCTGTCCTATTGAGCTCGAAGTCCTTAGGGCTGAGTCTAGTATTTTTTAATTAAGATATGGTCAATGCAAATGCCTTATGTGATTTCTGGGGTCCTGAGAAGGGTGATAAAATCCCCACCCAATCTGACTTGGTCAAAAGCCCCTTAAAGTCTGATTAAAGATATGCAAAACAGTAAATCACTTGCAATCAAATCTTTTTTTTTATTTTATGCGCGGCGCAAAGAATCCTGCACAAAATCAATTATTGGAAGGGAGTAGATTTTTAGCGCAAAGAATCCTGCAGAAGATTTGGAAAAAAGATATATTTTAGGTTGCAGAGGGGGAAAAATAAAACAAACAGTGAAAATTTCGCGCGATGACGTCAGCATGACGCGGCGGTTCAGCGGTGGGAGCGCGCTTGCGCGGCGGAATGGCGGCGGTACGGAGGCTTCAGGTCTCCAAAAAAATTGTGCTGTTCTGATTTTCCAACCTCTTTCTGTTATGATGTATCTTTTTCTGTTTTGAACTCTGGATTTTTCCAGATCCGTCTCGATTGTAGATCCTGCAAAATTCAAACAAAAAATACCCTTCACAAAATACAAAGATGATAAATTTTTATATTTTTTGATTTTTCAGTTTTTATGATTTTTTAATTTTATATTAACCCGAAATTGCAAAAAGAAAATGACACGCCATCCCCGGCAACGGCGCCATTTGATTTAATCTCAAAAACTATCTATTACCGCAATCAAGAACGGCGTCGCATGTAGCTAGCCGGTGAGTACGGGTCGATCCACAGGGATGTTGTGAATTTCCTAATCGCTCTTACGAGTTAATTCCAAACGGTGTGAATGGATTAATTAAATCTAAAAAAACTAAATTAATCTAGGGCAATTGAATTAAAGATCTAACTATCTAACTAGGACAAGGAATTAAATTTAATCTAGGGCAGAGAATGAAAAATTACTTAGGGCAAGAATTGAAATCTAAACTAGGGCAATTAAATAAATCTACTTACTTTACAGATGGCTCTCTCCAAACATTTACACAGGGTTGTCAGATCTGAATAGATGATATGAAAAGAGGCATCGATGCTCTCCAAAAGATTTCTAAATTTTATTCATAAAAAGAGGCATGAGGGAGGCATAGCCTTTACAATGATTTAGAGTTCCTATTTATAGAGGATAGGAAACCCTAGGTTACAATTGATTCGCACGTCTACATTTACCAAAATATCCTTAGGAAGACCTAGTCAAACTAGACTCCAAGCTTTGGTAAAATTTTATGTCTCGTCTCTTTAAAAGGAAGTATTGGGCCTTGAAATTTCCTTTGTGGGCTCTTCTGTCTTTGGGCTTCCTTATTATTTGGTTCTTTTATTAAAATAGCTTCTATGTTTCTTCCAGATCTCCAGTGAATAATTACGGTGGACTTTTAACCGTTCGCTTTGTAATCTTGGACCTTGCATTGCCTTATACTTTGTGAATTTTATCTTTGATGTGGGCTTAATCAAGAGTCTTCTGTTTGTTGGTCAAAGTCCACTTTTGCATCGTCTTTTCATCGTTTTCACTGTTTTCTGTCCAAGAACCTGTAACCTGTAATATATAGCAGACATGAATCAAAAGCACCTGTTTATTTATAAAACAAATAAGAATGGGAAATATAATAATGTAATATTATGGTACGAACATTCACCACATGAGAACATTTCGCACCATTGGTGGAACTTGGTGGGGGAGACATTTATTTGTGCCCGACGATTGTATACAAGGGTCAATATTAAACCGTTTATAGAGCAGTCTGGGAAATGTGATGGCTTAAGAACAGGTTCAGGTCCCTGTAGCTTAAGGCTTTAGAATCCCTATAAGCCGTGAGGGTCTCATGAGGGGATTCTCTTTACGAGTCGTGAGGATCTCGTAAGTGTAATTTCTCCTGAGGAATCATGGGGATCCCTAAGTGTGTTGCTCTTTTGTGAGTCGTAAGGGTCTCACGTAGGTATCTTCTCCTTACAAGGTCGAGAAGACCTTGCAAGTGTCTTTTAACGAGATTGCATCTTTTCGGGTTTTGACAAACTTGCCGGTAGCCCTGCTGTTTTTACTCACAGAGCCCTTTCAGGTTTTCATCCGTGCCCATTTCGCTTATGGACGTACCGTTTTTTTATTTACTTTTTTATTATTATTATTTTTTATTATTTTTTTGCCACGTTAGCATAAAGATGCTGCGGTTCGTAGTAGTTTAAGGACGTTATAGTCCGTAGCTAGTTTCAGGACATTTCGGTCCGTTGCTAGTTTAGGGACGTTTCGGTCCTCTGTTAGTTTAGGGGCGTTTCGGTCCGTTGCTAGTTTAGGGACGTTTCGGTCCGTTGCAATTTTGATGCAAGGTTTCGCTGGATTCTACTTATAGAGTTTGGGCTTGGGAAGATAGCGAGCGGACATAGGCGTCGTCATCTATCGTTGACCTGGGCCGTGACCCGTCAGGCGTAGTATTTTTTCAGAAATCAGCCGTTTATTGGCCGGAAGGGTCTTTCGCCGTGCATATCTATGAGCAAGTAGGCTCCACCTTGATAGACCTTGTCACATAATCCAAGGATTTTAGCACTGCTCCTACCCCCAGCTCCTCTATGTTATCTTCTAACGCCAAGTGAGCTTCTTCGTTATTTAGCGACGTATGAGAGATCATGTGGCAACTTGCCACATAATCTTCGGGTTCTTCTAACGAGTCGTCTCCCTCATCATTGTCGTTATCTCCACTTTCAAGGATATGGTTGAGAAACTCTTGGAGCGTGACTGGGGTTTATGCTTTCTGGTTGTATTCCTCCAGTGCGTCAATATACTTTTGCAGATCCGTGCGCTTGTCGTCAAGCTGCGCGGGCTTCTTGTTCTTCTTCTTTTTCTTCGAAGATTTTGACGGCTGGGCCTGGGTGTTTTGCCTTTCGCTACCAACTCCCGATGTTGGGCGCGGTTTCAGCATCCCCTCAATAATCTCTGGCTCTAGCGGGCTTTTCCACCTGATCGCTGGACATGCTTGAAGATCTTTCAGCATTCTTTTAGTTTTTGCCGAAAGAACAACTTCCCATGGAGCTTCTTCTATAAATGAGCATGATGCCCCCGGCGTGTCCATCTTTTTCAGAGCATGTGGTTGTGGCGGGTTTACCCTCCAGTTTTCAGACAGCGCGAATTTGCCCTGCTGGTACTGGTCCTCAATCCAGCTTTTGAAGAAAAAGCAATCTTCGATCGGATGGCCCAACATTCAGTAGTAGGAACAGTAGTTGGGATTGTTGACGCCACCGGGCTGCAATGGGCGCTTCGGATCCGGCAAGGTGATGAGCCTGTTGTGAACCGCTGGTTCGAACAGTCTTCTCGTTTTTTCCCGGGGAAACGAGTAAGGACGTCTTAACTTCTCGTCGAGGAATCGCTGTTTGTTGCCTTGGCAAGCAGCTGGTTTCGGATCACTCAGCTGTTGCTGAGCGTTGGCGACGAAGGTCGCTTTCCCTTTGCCTTTTTCATTTCGAAGCTCCGTTTTCAAGGAGGACGGTCTATGTCCCATCTGGTCCATTTAGGCCAGCTTGTCGATCAAGGCTTGGAAAATGATCTGTTTGAAAAACATCATAAACTGAGATATAGTTGCCTGCGGATCGAGGGTCCCTACGAACATGCCCACAGCAGGATCTTCTTCTATGCGTTGTTCGCATCTCGACCATAGATTCCGCCACCGGATTGCATACTGCACCCAAGTCCCTCCTGGTTTCACCCTGGCATTGATCAATGCCGTGATCGGAGTGCGTTCGCTGGCGCTTGTAAAACGTTGGGTGAATAGCAACTCCATTTCTGTAAATGTTTTGATGGAGTTGTTCGGGAGCTCCGAGTACCATTCAAAAGCTGTCTCCGCCAAGCTGCCGACGAACTGGCGAAGTAGCAGTTTATCATCGCCTCCAGTATTGCCGCATAGAGCCCTGAACTGAGCGACGTGCAGATGGGGATTGTCCGTCCCCTTATACACATGAAATTTAGGGATCGTGTATCCTGGCGGGTACTTAATTTGATCGTACCAGCCTGGATAGGGTCGCCCAGTTCTGACGATTTGGCCAGTTGATTCATTTGCCTGATGAGCTCGTATTTGTTGGGTTATGTAGTCATCAAGCGCAGCTTTCAAGATCGTCTCCTCCCTGGCTGCTGATAAAGCCGGAATAGGGTTTGATGTCTCCCCTCTGTCGTCTTCAATGATTATTGGGGGATCTTCGGCTGGAGGGTCCGGCTGGATCATCATCCCGACCATATCTTGGAATAGTAGCGCCATTTGTTTTATGTCAGCCGCTTGTTCTGCGGCCTCTTTATCTTTCTTTTTGAGCATTCTTCGGAGGAACTAGGCATCAGTTTCCTGTTCTTGGCACTGATCCGACGATACTTCCGGGCTTTCCTTCTGCCCAATGAGTGCGGCCATCTTTGTCAGCATCTCCTAGAGCTTTTGTTGCTGCTCCTGAGTTTTCGTCACAGACCATGTGAGTGGTTGATGACCCGTAGAAGCACGGCTTTCCTCTTTTCCAGAAGCCATGTAGACAGTGTGCACTACCATGCCCCTAGACTTGGGGCGTTTAGGTTCAGTGCCCTTGAGATTTGTTGTAAGCATGGGGATCTTTCCTGGCCTTCTCTTTTTATGAACGGTCGAGGTTGAGGGGGCCATTGCAACAGGCATCCATGATACCTTCTGCGGTATGCTGCGGGATGGTCTTCCTATTGCCGAACCTTCATTTTCTTCTGTCGACGGGAGTATTCTTTGTCAATTACAGAGTCTTGGACTCTTCGCCCGACCCTGTGGATTTTGGAGGACAGCCTCTGAGGGGGCTGCTACGGGTTCACCTTTGTAACATTTTCAGTGGGTGGAGGAGACTTTTTCAACAAGGCGGTTGGAGAGTTCTTGCGCACCCTCCTGAACGGTTCAAAGCTATTCCCAGTTGGAACAGCAGCATCAACTTCCACCATCGAAGCTGGTGGGGTAGGTCCAGAAGGAGAGCTGCCCCTAGTTTTCCTCACTCGGCACCAGTGGCGACGTCGAGCATATCTTGCAGATGGGACTGGCTCAGTTGTAAGTGCACAGCGGCGCCCCAGCCGTCAATCCGACGCCGGAGTGCGGAAGCGGTGATTTACTTTAAATTTTTGAACCGGCACCACCGCGCACTAAAAACCCGGATCGTGCCATTAATCTAGTCCTAGCTAACTAAAGAACGGGTAGAGAAGTATACCGAGTGATCCGTGTCCTCCGGTCTTCTCGTCGTCGTCCCGATCTCCCGCGGAATCTCCGGTCTCCATCACGTCGCCGGAAGGGCACCACATCGCCGGCTTCTTTTACGGGCTCCCACCTCTGGTCCGAGGCAACTCGGGCACGAAGTTGGCGAGTCGACGTGCCCAAGGTTTGCTGTAGGTTGACTGTAGAACTCTTTTGTCTCTAGGGGTTGTAGCTGCCATGTATATGGTGGAGGAAAATGAAGTGTAAACTTTTGAGGTGAACCAAAAGAATTTTGCAAGCAAATATGAGATGGAAAAATGGCACACCAAAAATTGTGTCAACCCCCAAAGGGAAAATGGTCGGCCACAATTTTTGAATGGGAGAGAGAGAGCAAAGACAAGGGGGTGGGTAAGCAATAATGCTAGAATGTTATCATGAGGAATAATGATAACCCAAAATCTCATACCAAAAACCCAACACTCAACCATCAAAACAAAAGTCAAGCAATGATGGATTAATCAAGTCAATGGATGGTGCACCCATCATGAAAACCATCATGATGCAACAAAATGCAAAGAACACCCTCCACAAATGCTTATTTAAACAAATGCAAATGAGCCCTCCTCCACCAATTTTCGGCCAATGAAAGATACAAAGAAAATTGGCCGAAACAGAAAACAAACTGGCAACTCCAAAAACTGATCCCGTAATAAATTACAGGAAAACCCCGCTACTGTATATACATACCCGCATCTGTATTCCGACCGAATACAAATGCAATGAGACAAAATCTACACTGTACAATACTAGGATCCGGCTTAAACCAAAGCCCACTAGTATAAACCGTCCGATCCTGACCCGTGCAATACCGCACGTATCTGATCGAACCCTGCCATATCTCCATACGGCCTCTACAGCGTTTCGCCCGAAAACTTGAGCAACTGAATGTGGAGGACTCTAAAGACTCGTCAATACTATGACTGTGGATTTAACCACTAGCACGTCAGAGGTATTAGCCATACGTGACGGTCTACCAGCTATTGACCAAAAGGCACGTCTGTGAGCGAACTCAGCCTGACACCCTACTGAGCCTGTCAATGACAATATCCGTACAATCCGGTCCGTTCGTCTATGAGCATCGCATGGCGGGCCTAGGGGGTTGGTAAAAGTCAGACCTCCAAAAGCGGTACAAGTCGTGTCGGAGTGTAGCCTAGAACACCCTGAGATACTACTGGAATACCTACCAGTAAATCTCCTGCCTTGGCTAAGGACTTTCATGTACTGGCTCTCCTAGACACAGCGCGACCTCACCCCCAATACCGGGAGAGACGAACCCCTGAAGATCCGCTCACTGCCTCCATGTGGCTCGGGACTGTACCCAACTAAAACCTGTTTGCACGTCTCCTTTGAGCGTGGTAGGGTAGTAATCAAAGTACAGTGGGAACTCACACGAGACAAATGACGATCCCCAGGTCGATGAACTAACCTGTACACATGTCACCAGGGAACTGCTATCTGACGTCAGGTATAAGACCAACTAGCATGTTCCCGGCGAGTCCTGTCCGGTGTACTCATAACCCAATGAGCACCTGTATACATCTTAGGTGAACCAACTGACACCAATGGCTTGTGAGACTGGCCACCGCCCCTCGTCAGGGTCTCGACTGTATACACTAGTCTACTCTGGAGTATCGATGCCCTGTCTCGAAACTCCCATGACTAGGGACCTTTTAAGGATGTGCTTATAGACTACCAGCTCCTACGTATATGATCGCCCTCATACTGCTGGCAGTCAAGCATCAATCCTAGGGGCTCTATCAACGTGTAATAGCGACCTGTCAGGTCACCTAAAGCAGTACACGATGATAAAGATAAACCAGATAGCATACTATCATCTTGAGTAAGACTGTCCTCCTGGGATAGGTCCTCCCTCAATCATTGCAATCACGTGCCTGTGATCCAATAATTGACTCTGAGGGCACTATCTCCAACAATCTCCCACTTGCACTCAAGTCTAATTATTACGATTTCGCATACTCACAGCCCGTGTGATACCGAATACCCAACTCCCCTACTAGTCAGTCTCACAAAGCTCGTTTGCGAAACTATTGCGTTCGAGGAATAGCCTCAGTGAGTGGATCCGCTGTGATGTTTCTTTCTATGTCTCTCTATATCTCAAGTTCGCGGAGAAACCCATCTTCCGAAATGAGCAATACCTGTCTTAGAATATGTCTGGATATCTGATGGGACCTAGCTCATAAATGAACTCCAAATCCAAACTTCTTAGACTATATCGTCAACTGAACTTAATCAGTATCCTGCGCCATGCCTCCCTCAGTATCGCCTTGGACCACCTGTCCAAAATACTGCCCCTCGTCAGAAGGAAAACTATATTC
Organism: Agapanthus africanus; assembly: GCA_030015575.1. Taxonomy (NCBI): domain Eukaryota; kingdom Viridiplantae; phylum Streptophyta; class Magnoliopsida; order Asparagales; family Amaryllidaceae; genus Agapanthus; species Agapanthus africanus. The sequence continues at coordinate 775,393,314 of JASDDO010000022.1, forward strand.
TGACAACCTCCTTGTCGTCCAGGTCACCTTGAAAGCCTAGAATGATAACTGTCTCCCGAATGAGGCTGTCGTTATCATATCCCTAGAACATGTGCTTATGTTCTAAAACTGCTTCCGACTGTTTCTCCAGGATTGGATCAATGTCAACTTACTGCATCTAGTGCAAAAACAACATCTGGTGTGGTACTTGACATCTCATGATTGACTCAATTGCCTAAGCAAGTGATCTGCCAATCATGCACATCCCTCTCCCCTTTAGTCTCTAAGACACCTTTAGAGAGGGTGACTCCATCACCTGCAGGTACACTACCATGCCAGGGGTCGTCCATTCTAAAGCATCTCTAGAATGCTGTCTAAGTACCCTGATTGGGAAACCACCCAAATCTAGATCTAAAACCATAGATCCAGTAACCAGAATGTCTGATATAATGTCCACGTCCCATGTGGAGAAACCACTGTGTGACGACCAAAGTATAACCGATCGTAGTATAGGAATATCACTTCCTACTCTGTGTATGTCATCCAAATACCAGGACATCACACCCTACTACCTTCTTAACAGATCCATCCCCTATTCTGATGAAGTCAAACCTATGACTGTCATGTCAGAAATAGATGATCTATCTCCGCTACATCTGCTTTAGTCTATAAATAGACATAAGCCACCTGTCCACCAATGCTTCCGCTGCTCCCACTGACTACGACAACCCTCTGGCAGAGTCATATAGACGTACACTTCTAAAGCTAGTTCAGAACGACGCTATACTCATCCTCCTGCCGGGTCTCACAGTCTGAACAACAGCAATGGCAAGTCTGGGTAAACAAGAACCTCCCTGTCACCGTCCTTGAGGCTACCGGAGTACCTCCCGGTGCCTGAGGTTACCCCCCGTATCTGTGGAGTGGCTAATGGAATGTCAATCCAGATTGAATCTTTAGGTTCTTATCAAATCTTCAGCAATCGTTTGCGGTTCTGGAATCACTTCCAATTATACCATACTCCCACTACTGTTTTCTCAAAAAATCCATTTTTATTAAAACTGTGGCGAGTTAAGAACAATATCACTATTGATCTTCCAGATGGTAGAAAGTCAACCCTCTTCATAGCCTGGGTCAACCCACAAACAGCCATTACAGAAACGTGCCTTGAGTTATCCAGAGTCTGGTTTTAAGCATATGCCAGACAACTCCCCGTACCTTAACATCGTTAAGATACGAACTGTTCTATATCCAATATAGGACCAGAGGCACTGATTTAATTGAACCAGATTCAAATCATGCAGTTGTCTCCAGTGCATGTCAACTAAATGGAAGGAGGTCGATCAGCGTTACTCAACTTAGGAATGTTTCCAATTATGAGTAACCTGAAAGAGAAGCAAGTTCTCTTAATATCCATTACTTTCAACTGAATACCATACACAAGTATCTACATCTTCGATCACCTTGAAGAATCCCGATACTTGCAACACCTGGTTCTCTACTTTATTCATATACCTATAACTTCTCAAAACTTGGACCCTGTGTTTCTACGAAACACCTGTCTAAAAACTAAAGAAGTCATAAGTAAACTGAATATAGTACAAGGACCATCCCCTCTGTCCTAATGGACACTGGACAATATACAATACTCTGTACAAGTCCCTTGAGTCTAATAACTCACTCCCTGTGTGTCGTAGGTTGAAAACTGTACTTATGGTTAAGAAGAATTACACCGTTGTTTAATGCTCCTTACCTAACCATCCACTGATATAGGTAAATGTCATAGACATAATTTCAAAAAGGTATATCTCACTCTATAAAAATAGACGTACAGATATATCAATTTGAAATTGGTGCACTAGAACGGATATTCAAAACCAAATATTTGCCGTCCGGCAAACAGCCTAGGTGACTTCCTCAAATATCACCGATTACAACGAATCCTGATATAATGAGGATGATCACCTAATTCCCAATAACTTACTCGCACTCATCATCTGTAAAACCATACAGATGTGAGAATCATACCTGGTAAATACATACCCTGGAGTAAGTATCTAATCGGGAAATCAGTTTTCCTTTAACAGTACACAGTGAAACTGAAACATTGAAATGTTTTGATGGGGTATCCTGGTATTCCTAGTAATGCCTCTTCCATTATCAGATTCACAACTGTAACCGTATAAATCTCTTCCACCTCTCCAAATCCCTTCATATGTCTTTAGTCATTACCTTCTGTACACCCCTTTAGGCCAAATGGTTTTCTTCCTTCCCTACCGTTCGGCACCAGCCTATGGTTTGGAAGAAGACTATCCAATAAGCATAATGGGTGTACTGTCCCAATCCTAGGAACACTCGCAATGCGAGAGAAGGTGAGGATAAAAGACACCTGAATAAACCTTATTCCTATTTCTCCTGAACCAGAATCCATCCCCAAACTGGAACAAGTTCCTTTCGAGTTCGTATATAACCATACGATGGAATATCCAATAAACTGTGGATCTTCGTAGTGATACGGAGTGTCCTGGAGAAATACAAAGGTGAAGTGGGAGTGGTAATGAAATACTTGGTTTGGTCGTGAATATCAGTCGCAATTTACTTTGCCCTCTTACTAATCCCTTTCTTTGTCTTTACACAATACCTTCTATACACCATCGCTAGGCTAATTGGTTTTCTTCATTCCCTACCGGTCGGCACCTGCCTATGGTTTGGAAGAAGACTATCCAATTTGCGTAATAGGTGTACTATGTCCTAAACCAAGGAGTACTCACAACTTGAGAGAAGGTAAAAGGAAAAGACAACTGAATAGTCCTATTCGTTTTCTCCAGAACCGGAAACCATCCTCGAATAAATCCCTTCGAGTTCGTATATAACCATACGATGGTTTTGTCCAATGGAAGTGGACGTTCGTAGTAATACGGGGTGTCCTGGAGAAAAGGGTAAAAGTAGGAGTGGCAATGAGGTTTGCAACTCTGACAATCCAAAAGCCAGTGTTTAAGAAGGTTCGGTCAACTTGGTCACTGAGTCATAGTCTAGGGTCGGGTCAATGGTCGCTGCCAAAGAGAGAGAGAAAAGAAACACTCAGCGTGCACTCTAACCTAGATCAGAATGGTTACCAATTTATCTAATCAGGAAACCTCCCACTGTACCGTCAAATTCTCCTCCAAACCTGAAAGAAGAATTAGTCGGGATCACCCGAGGAGTAAACCAACTCCTCAGTGGGAATCGGGATCCAACTATCATCGCATGATAACGTGACGGAATCCGCTCACGTTATCACACTACAGAAGGTATGCGCATATCTGGCAAGTTTCAGTTTCTTTAGAAACTCCCGATGTGATTTTTGCCCCATGCTCTTATGACCTTGACTTTGGCCAACAAATCATAAGTCACATGTCAAGTTCTACCCGTCATTCTCCAGGTTAATTTGAACCCACCCGTACAAGCCCTTGACTTTGGCCAACAAGGCTATACGACTGTCCCAAACCAACGAATCTATCTATGCTGCATATGAATACCCAACAGCTACCAAACACTGTGCCTTGACTTTGGCCAACAAACACAGCTTGAATACTATTGACTACCCATATGAAACGACGGAGGGCTACGAATGGTTTCTGGCGAAAACCTTTAACGTAATGAACTTGATATCGTTGAAGGAACTGGATAGCTTTATAAAAATATAGTGACGAAAACCTTTGCTAAAGAGGTCACTCCCGGTGAAGGGATCTCGGCTCTTTCCCCGTAGAATGAGGTGCAGGATATTCCAACTGAATACCACGATGCAAAGCAAAAGTAAACGACTATAGTGAAGTATTGCCCTAACGCAAACTTCTGTCCAAAGGGTCACTCCCGGTGAAGGGATCTCGGCCCTTGCCTCGTCGACTGAGGAGCAGGATATTCCAACTAAATACCACTGTGCTAAACAAAAGTGAACGTCCTTGCAATAACAGCTTTTTGAAAAATGTTCCAACAACATCAGATTAGGTTTGTTTTTAACTTGCATTGATCCGAATCAACGCAGTCCCATCAATTGATCACACCAATAAAGAACGAAAATAATGACGTACGTATATGCCATCCGCATTCGCCACTGGGTCCCGTCATTACCCGTTAGGTTAGCTAACTAACGACAGAGCGGGGACTGGACTAGCGCGGATGCAAAACATATACAACATCTACTAGTATATATATCAATATATAATATTTCGCTCAAGGCGTGATAAAATGCAACATCACAGAAATGTACAGCATCACAGAACAATACAGATATCTGGGATCCCCGGGTTTCACAGAGCCGCTACTGAAACTCGACATTCCCCTGGTCGCGTGGATAGCCTGTGCAATGAAATCCTAGACCCCTACGGACGCGGCAAGTTACCCGCCAAAACCTGAAGCGAGGCAGCCCCCTTCAGCAACGTGAATGGACCACCCAGCACTTCACGGAATCCGGTAACTTGGGCACCCCTCCTGGGTCAACCTGTACCCCCTACGAGTGCGGCGAATAGCCCGCCAATTCTAGAGTGAAGCCCCCTCCCTCTCAATGCCATGAGATGCGGGCCCGTTGCCTTCTAGAACCTGGCTATCCGTGCACCCCTTCACGGGGTAATCGTAGTACAGAAAGTAAAATATACATACAACGGGTACATCGACCGCAACCTGGTCGTGCCCCAAAAGAATAATATACAGACAAGCAGTGACGGCAGTCCACATGTCGGACGCTCGTCCCGCAATATCAAATGTACATAATACAACAAAAACTGTACTAGCATTGCATCCAGGCTATCCCCCACGACCAATCCGCAACATCACAGCACAATCACAGAACATCAAATGTCACGTTCGCAAATCCGTCCTAACCGGGCTATAGCAGTTAGACAGGATTTACCGATCAAGTGACATTCACGGTCGCAGATATAATGTAAATACTGTGAACTAAGGTGTTTAAAATTTTCGATCGAGTCAAATTTTACCAAGTGGGCCCCAAGCACTACTGTAGCACTCAAAGAAATCTGGGCCCAAAAAAATAATATTCCAAAACCCCAATTTCCCTGTAAGAAGATCACTGTGCAAAAATGGTGCACTGAAGACACAGTACTGCGGCGGAACCGCGGCCAGAAGGGGGGTTTGGCCGCGGTTCCGCGGTCATCCTACTGTATCAGTTCACCAAATTTTCACAGATGTCTTATCTTTCCTCTGCACATCATTCTGCAATGACCTGAAAAAAATTTCGACCCAGAAAAAAATCGACAGAAAACTGATGCTATTGAAAACGCGGATTTTGGAATTTTTTTGTTCGATCGGAAATGTAAACACATTAGACAAAGCTAGACTAGGTTAATGGCGAGGCTCTGATACCACTGTAAGTGCACGGCGGCGCCCTCGGCCGTCAATCCGACGCCGGAGTGCGGAAGCGTGATTTACTTTAAATTTTTGAACCGGCACCACCGCGCACTATAAACCCCGGATCGTGCCATTAATCTAGTCCTAGCTAACTAAAGAACGGGTAGAGAAGTATACCGAGTGATCCGTGTCCTCCGGTCTTCTCGTCGTCGTCCCGATCTCCCGCGGAATCTCCGGTCTCCATCACGTTGCCGGAAGGGCACCACATCGCCGGCTTCTTTTACGGGCTCCCACCTCTGGTCCGAGGCAACTCGGGCACGAAGTTGGCGAGTCGACATGCCCAAGGTTTGCTGTAGGTTGACTGTAGAACTCTTTTGTCTCTAGGGGTTGTAGCTGCCATGTATATGGTGGAGGAAAATGAAGTGTAAACTTTTGAGGTGAACCAAAAGAATTTTGCAAGCAAATATGAGATAGAAAAATGGCACACCAAAAATTGTGTCAACCCCCAAAGGGAAAATGGTCGGCCACAATTTTTGAATGGGAGAGAGAGAGCAAAGACAAGGGGGTGGGTATGTTGGATATAGTGCCCTCTAAGTCAATTATTGGATCGCAGGTACGTGATTGCAATGATTGAGGGAGGACCTATACCGATAAACAGTCTTACTCGAGATGATAGTATGCTATCTGGTCTGTCTTTATCATCATATATAGATGTTGATACAGCCCATAGGATTCTTGTTTGACTACCAGCAGTACGATGGCGATCATATAAGTGGGAGCTGGAGTCTATAAGAATATCCTTAAAGTGTCCCTAGTCGTAGGAGTTTCGAGACAGGGCATCGATACTCCAGAGTAGACTAGTGTATACAGTCGAGACCCCGACGAGGGGCGGTGGCCGGTCTCACAAGCCACTGGTGTCAGTTGGATCACCTAAGATGTATACAGGTGCTCATTAGGTTATGAGTACACCGGACAGGACTCGCCGGGAACATGCTAGTTGGTACTATACATATCGTCAGATAGCAGTTCCCTGGTGACATGTGTACAGGTTAGTTCATCGACCTGAGGTCGTCATTTGTCTCGTGTGAGTTCCCACTGTGCTTTGATTTATACCCCACCACGGGTCAAAGGAGTCGTGCAAACAGGTATATTTTGGGTACAGTCCCGAGCCACATTGGAGGCAAGTGAGCGGATCTTCAGGGATTCGTCTCTCCCGGTATTGGGGGTGAGATCGCGATGTGTTTAGGAGAGCCATTACACGAAATCCCTGGCCAGGGTAATCGAGATATACTGGTAGGTATACCAGCAGAATCTCAGGGTGTTCTGGGCTACTCTCTGACACGACTTATGCAGCTATTGGGGGTCTGACGTTTACCGACCCCTTAGGCCTAATATGCGATGCTCATAGACGAATGTTCCGGACTGTACAGATATTTTCACTGTCAGGCTCAGTAGGGTTTATAGATGAGTTCGCTCGTCAGCTTCCCTTCCAATCAATACATAGGCAAAACGTTACGTACAGTTAGTACCTCTGACGTGCTAGTGGTTATACCCGGTGCCAGTGTACTGATGAGTCATTAGAGTCCCCCACAGACACTTTCCCAAGTTCGGGCGAAACGTTGTAGATGCCGTATGGGTTTATGGCAAGATTCGGAAAATTCACGTGCATTTTCGCACGTGTCAGTTTTCGGGCAGATAATACTGGTAGGCTTTGGTTTAAGCCGGAACCCAGTATTATACTGTGTAGATATAATATCTTTGTCTCAGTTGCATTTGTATTCGGTCGTAATACAAATGCGGGTATGTTTATACCGATACGGGATTATCCTGAAATTCGTTTCGGGATGATTTTTGGAAGTTGCCAGTTTCCAATTTTCTATCAGCCGTATTTGACATTCGGTTAAATGCGAATTTATCCTTTCGTCTTTTGGGTGAGTCATGGTTCTAGAAGATTCTAGAAATGGTGACTAGGATTACTGACTCATCATTTGCATTAATTGTGAGGTGAGGTGGATTAATTCATTTAATGTGTTCATACCACTCATTCTTTGCATATGATAAATATCCTTGATATTTTTCCTTACACTCACTCTCCTTGCTCCTACACTCACTCTCCCTCTTCTTTATATATATGGCCGGCCCCTCTTGTGAGAGGATGATGGTTTTTCATTTGCTTGAGAGAAAAGATTATGATAGTTTAGGGTATGGAAATCTCATACAGTTCAATTTCCATTTACCCGATTCCAATTGGCAACTTCTTTTAACCGTTCGTCCATAGCCTTGGACGTAACGAGACAAAGTATTCTACTCATTCTCTACTTCATCTTGGTCGTCTCTTTTAGCAAACTTGACGATCGAGTTGCCTCGGTTCAGAGGTGGGAGCCCGTTTAAAGATCCGTCGATGTGGTGCCACCTGGACGACGAGACCGGAGATCGAGCAAGTTCGGATCAGTTGCAACATAGCGTGGGATGATGGTTGAAGACCGAAGGACTCGGATCATTCGGTATAACAATTCTACCCTCTTTACAATTTGTTAGTTTAGCTTTAATGGACGATCCGGGATAAAGTACGCGATAGCGCCAGTCGTAAAAGTTTTGTTCCGCATATTGGCGTCTGTTAGACGGCCGGGGCGCTGCCGCGGACTTACAGTGGTATCAGAGCCTCACCATTAAGCTATACTAACTTGTGCTAACGCGTTAAAAAGATCGATCGAACGAATTTCGCGAAATCACAATTTTCTGTACATGATGTTTCTGTCGATTTTTAAAATGTTCTAAAATTCATTTTGAGCATTTCAGAAAATCATGCAGGGTTTTTGAAGAATACTAGTGAAATTTGGACACGTGATCCCACAAAACGACCGCGGATCCGCGGCCCAAACCATGGTTTGGCCGCTGATCCGCCGCGCTTTTGTGGGAACAGTGCGCCAAATATTTTCAGTGGGTTTCTTATGGGAAATGGTGGTTTTTGGTATATGTCTTTTGGGCCAAAATTTTGTTACTGTACACCAGATGTATGTGGGGCCCACTACGGGAAATTTAGTCGATCGAAATTTTAAACTTGTTAGTTTTTCAGTACTTTCATTATATCTCCGACCGGGAATGTCATTTGATCGGTAAACCGCATCTGATTGCTATAGTTCTTTTAGACGGGTTTGCGAACGTGACATTCGCGTTGATGTTCTGTGTTGTGCTGTAATGTTGCGAATTTGTCGTGGTGGATAGCAGGGTGCAATGATAGTGTTGTTTAAATTTATTTGTACATTTGATATTGCGGGGCGAGCGTCCGACTTGTGGACTGCCGTCACTGCCTGTTTGTATAATATTCTTTTAGGGCACGACCAGGTTGCGGTCGATGTACCTATTGTACTATTTTTATTTCTGTACTAAGTTTACCCCGCGGTGGGGTGCACGAATAACCAGGTTCTGGAGGGCAACAGGTTCGTATCTCATGGCATTGAGAGGCAAAAGGACCACACTCTAGAATTGGCAGACTATTCGCCGCACTCGTAGGGGGTACAGGTTGACCCAAGAAGGGGTGCTCAATTTACCGGATTCCGTGAAGTGCCGGGTATTCCATTCACTATGTTGTGGGGACTACCTCGCTTCAGGTTTTGGTGGGTAACTTGCCGCACCCGTAGGGGTCCAGGTTTCATTGCACAGGCTATCCACACGACCAGGGGAACGTCGAGTTTCAGCAGCGGCTCTATGAAACCCGGGGATCCCAGATTATCTGTATTGTTCTGTGATACTTATTACTTTTCTGTAATGTTGCATTTATCATGCCTGGAGCGATTATTGTATATTAGTATATATACTATTAGATGTTGTATATGTTTTACACCCGCGCTAGTCCAGTCCCCGCTCTGTCGTTAGTTAAGTAACCTAACGGGTGATGACAGGACCCAGTGATGAATGCGGATGGCATATACGTACATTTTATTTTCGATCTTTTCTGGTGTGATTGATTGATGGGAATGCATTGATTCTTTTCAATGCAAGGATAAAACAAACCTATATTTGATGTTGTTGGAACAAATTTTAAAATTATTACAAAGACGTTTCCTTTTGTTATGCATATTGGTATTCAGTTGGAATATCCTGCACCTCATTCCACGAGGAAAGAGCCGAGATCCCTTCACCGGGTGTGACTTCTTTAACAAAAGGTTTTCGCTACTATATATTTTTATAAAGCTATCAGGTTCCTTCAAACGAGATCAAGTTCATTACGTTAAAGGTTTTTCGCCAAAAACCAGCCGTAATCCTCCGTCGTTTCTTATGGATGGTCAGTAGTATTCAAGCTATGTTTGTTGGCCTACGTCAAGACATAGTGTTTGGTAGCTGCTGGGTATTCATTTGTTGCATAGATAGATGCATTAGTTTAAGTCAGACGTACACCTTGTTGGCCTACGTCAAGGGCTTGTACGATGACTTAAGTTGATCAGGACAACGACGGGTAGAACTTGACATGTTGCTTATGATTTGTTGGCCTACGTCAAGGTCATAAGAGCATGGGGTAAAAATTACATCGGGAGTTTCAAACATACAAGAAACTTGCCAGACTTGCGCATACCTTCTGGAGTGTGTTAACTTGAGTGGCTTCCATCAAGTTATCATGCGATGATAGTTGGATCCTGATTCTCACTGATGAGTTGGTTTACTCTTCGGGTGACCCCGACTAATTCTTCTTTCAGGTTTGGAGGAGAATTTGAGAAAACAGTGGGAGGTTTCCTAATTAGATAAAATGATAACCATTCTGATTTAGGCTAGAGTGCACGCAGAGTGTTTCTTCTCTCTCTCTCTCTTTGGCAGCGACTTTTGACCGACCCCAGACTATAACTCAGTGACCAAAGTTGACCGAACCTTCTTAACATACTGGCTTTTGGATTGTTTATAGTTGCATAAGTCATTGCTGCTCTTTCTTTTACCCTTTGTATTTCTCAGAACACCCCGTATTACTACGGACATCCACTTCCATTGGATAGATCCATCGTATGGTTATATACGAACTCAAAGGGACTTCTTTGAGGATGGATCCAGGTTCAGGAGAAATAGAACTGGTTTATTCAGTTGACTTTTATTATCACCTTCTCTCAGGTTGCGAGGGCTCCTTGGTTTAAGAGAGTACACCTATTATGCTTACTGGATATTCTTATTCCAAACCATAGGCTGGTGCCGAACGGTAAGGAATGAAGAAAACCAATTAAGCCTAAATAGGGTGTGCAAAAGGTAATATGTAAAGACAAGATAAAGGAATTAGAAAGAGGGCAAAGTAAATTGCGACTATTCATATTCACGACCAAACCATGTGTTTCATCGCTGCTCCTACTTCACCTTTGATTTCTCCAGAACAACCCGTATCACTACGAACATCCAATTCCATTGGATAAATCCATCGTATGGTTATATACGAACTCGAAGGACATTTTTTCGAGGATGGATTCTGGTTCAGGAGAAATAGGAATAAGGTATTATTCAGTTGTTTTTATCATCACCTTCTCTCAAGTTGCGAGTACTCCTAGGATTAGGAGGGTACACCCATTACGCTTATTGGATAGTCTTCTTCCAAACCATAGGCATGTGCCGAATGGTAGGGAAGGAAGAAAACCATTTAGCCTAATGTTGGTGTACAGAAGGTAACGACTAAAGACAAATTAAAGGGAATTGGAAAGATGGCAGGGAAATATACGGTTAAAGTCATGATATGGATTATGGAAGAGGCATTACTAAAGAAAACCAAGATACCCCTACGAAACATATTTATGTTTCATATTCACTGTGCATTGTTAATTGAAAACTGATTTCCCGATTGGATACTTACTCCAGGGTATGTATTTACCAGGTTTCATTCTCACATCTATATGAGAATACAGATGTTGAGTGGGAGCAAGTTTTTGGAAATTAGGTGATCATCCTCATTATATCGGAATTCGTTGTAATTGGTGATATTTGAGGAAATCGCCTGGGTACATTTTTCAACCTACGATGCACATGTTTTGAGTTATTCAACTCAGTGGACTTATACAGAGTAATGTATGTTGTCCAGTGTCCGTCAGGACAAAGGGGGTTGGTCCTCGTACTATATTCTGTTTACTTGTAACTTCTCTAGTTTTTAGACAAGTGTTTCGTAGAAATATAATGTCTAAGTTTTGAGAAGTTGTGGGTATAGGAATAAAGTAGAGAACCAAGTGTCACAAGTATCGGGATTCTTCAAAGAAATCGAAGATGTAGATTCTTGTGAATGGTATTCAATTGATAGTAATGGTTTTTGAGAAACTTGTTTCTCTTTCAGGTTACTCATAATTGGATAGATTCCTAAGTTGAGTAATACTGATCAGCCTCTCTCTATTAAGTTATTATGCACTGGAGACAGCTGCATAATTTGAATCCGGTTCCAATTAAATAAGTGCCAAAGTTTCTATATTGGATATAGAACGATTCATATCTTAACGATGTTAAGATAAAGGGAGTTGTCCAGCTTATGCTTAAAACCATATACTGGATGACTCAAGGCACGTTTCTGTAATGGCAGTTTGTGGGTTGACCCTAGCTTCCACGAGGGTTGATTTTCTACCATCCGGAAGATCAATAGTGATATTGTTCTTGAATCGCCACAGTTTTATTAAAATTGATTTTTTCAGAAAACAGTAGTGGGAGCATGGTAGAACTGGAAGTGATTCCAGAACCGCAAACGATTACGAAAAGTTTAATAGGACCTTTATATTCAATCAGGTTTGACATTCCAATAGCCACTCCGCAGATGTGGTGGGTAACCTCAGACACCCGAGAGGTACTCCGGTAGCCTCAAGGACGGTGACAGGGAAGTTTTTGTTTACCCAGACTTGACACTACTGTTGTTCCAGACTATGAGACCCGGCAGGAGGAAATGTAAAGCGTCGTTCTAAACTAATTTTAGAAGTACACGTATATATTATTCTGCCAGAGGATTGTTGTAGTCAGTGGGAGCAGCGGAAGTATAGTGGGCAAGTAGCTAGTGTCTATTTATAGACTTGAGCAGAAATAGCAGAGATAGATCATCTATTTTTGATGTGACAGTCATGGGTTTGACTTCATCAGAATAAGGGATGGATCTGTTAAGAAGGTAGTAGGGTGTGATGTCCTGGTATTTGGATGACATACACAGAGTAGGAAGTAAAATTCCTATACTGAACGGTTGTACTGAGGTCGTCACACAGTTGTTTCTCCACAAAGGACATGGATGTAATATCCGACATTCTGGATACAAGATCTATGGTTTTAGATCTAGATTTGGGTAGTTTCCTAATGTGGGTTCTTTGACAGTATTCTAATAGTATTTTAGAATAGATGACTCCTGGCATGGTGGTGTACCTGCAGGTGATGGAGTCACCCTCTCTAAAGGTGTCTTACAGACTAAAGGGTAGAGGAATGTGCATGATTGGCAGATCACTTGCTTAGGCAATTGAGTCAATCGTGAGATGTCAAGTACCACACCTGATGTTGTTATTGCACTAAATGCGATAGCTTTATATTAATCCAATCCTGGAGAAACATTAGGAAGCAGTTTTAGAACATAAGTGAATGTTCTACGGATTTGATGACGGCAGCCTCCTACGGGAGACGGTTATTATTCCAGGCTTCAAAGGTGACATAGATGACAGAGTGATTGTCAAAGTTATAGTTTTTCCTCAGACGAGGGACAGTATTATGGACAGGCGGTCCAAGAGGATACTGTGGGAGGCATGGTGCTGGACACTGATTAGTTTCAGTGATCGATACAGTCTAAGAAGTTTGGATTTGGAGTTCATTTATGAACTAGGTCCCATCAGATATCCAGAAATATTCTAAGACACGTATTACTCAATTCGGGAGATGGTTTTTTCCGCGAAGTTGAGATATAGAGAGATACAGAAAGAAACACCGAAGCAGATCCACTCACTGAGGCTATTTCTCGAACCCAATAGTTTTGCAAACGAGCCTTGTGAAATTGATTAGTAGAGGAGTTGGATGTTCGGTATCACACGAGCTGTGAGTACACGACATCGCAATAATTATCCTTAGGTGCAAGTGGGAGATTGTTGGATATAGTGCCCTCTAAGTCAATTATTGGATCGCAGGTACGTGATTGCAATGATTGAGGGAGGACCTATACTGATAAACAGTCTTACTCAAGATGATAGTATGCTATCTGGTCTGTCTTTATCCTCATATATAGATGTTGATAGAGCCCATAGGATTCTTGTTTGACTACCAGCAGTACGATGGCGATCATATAAGTGGGAGCTGGAGTCTATAAGAATATCCTTAAAGTGTCCCTAGTCGTAGGAGTTTCGAGACAGGGCATCGATACTCCAGAGTAGACTAGTGTATACAGTCGAGACCCTGACGAGGGGCGGTGGCCGGTCTCACAAGCCACTGGTGTCAGTTGGATCACCTAAGATGTATGCAGGTGCTCATTAGGTTATGAGTACACCGGACAGGACTCGCCGGGAACATGCTAGTTGGTACTATACATATCGTCAGATAGCAGTTCCCTGGTGACATGTGTACAGGTTAGTTCATCGACCTGAGGTCGTCATTTGTCTCGTGTGAGTTCCCACTGTGCTTTGATTTATACCCCACCACGGGTCAAAGGAGTCGTGCAAACAGGTATATTTTGGGTACAGTCCCGAGCCACATTGGAGGCAAGTGAGCGGATCTTCGGGGATTCGTCTCTCCCGGTATTGGGGGTGAAATCGCGATGTGTTTAGGAGAGCCATTACACGAAATCCCTGGCCAGGGTAATCGAGATATACTGGTAGGTATACCATCAGAATCTCAGGGTGTTCTGGGCTACTCTCTGACACGACTTATGCAGCTATTGGGGGTCTGACGTTTACCGACCCCTTAGGCCTAATATGCGATGCTCATAGACGAATGTTCCGGACTGTACAGATATTGTCACTGTCAGGCTCAGTAGGGTTTATAGATGAGTTCGCTCGTCAGCTTCCCTTCCAATCAATACATAGGCAAAACGTTACGTACAGTTAGTACCTCTGACGTGCTAGTGGTTATACCCGGTGCCAGTGTACTAATGAGTCATTAGAGTCCCCCACAGACACTTTCCCAAGTTCGGGCGAAACGTTGTAGATGCCGTATGGGTTTATGGCAAGATTCAGAAAATGCACGTGCATTTTCGCACGTGTCAGTTTTCGGGCAGAGAATACTGGTAGGCTTTGGTTTAAGCCGGAACCCAGTATTATACTGTGTAGATATAATATCTTTGTCTCAGTTGCATTTGTATTCGGTCGTAATACAAATGCGGGTATGTTTATACCGATACGGGGTTATCCTGAAATTCGTTTCGGGATGATTTTTGGAAGTTGCCAGTTTCCAGTTTTCTATCAGCCGTATTTAACATTCGGTTAAATGCGGATTTATCCTTTCGTCTTTTGGGTGAGTCATAGTTCTAGAAGATTCTAGAAATGGTGACTAGGATTACTGACTCATCATTTGCATTAATTGTGAGGTGAGGTGGATTAATTCATTTAATGTGTTCATACCACTCATTCTTTGCATATGATAAATATCCTTGATATTTTTCCTTACACTCACTCTCCTTGCTCCTACACTCACTCTCCCTCTTCTTTATATATATGGCCGGCCCCTCTTGTGAGAGGATGATGGTTTTTCATTTGCTTGAGAGAAAAGATTATGATAGTTTAGGGTATGGAAATCTCATACAGTTCAATTTCCATTTACCCGATTCCAATTGGCAACTTCTTTTAACCGTTCGTCCATAGCCTTGGACGTAACGAGACAAAGTATTCTACTCATTCTCTACTTCATCTTGGTCGTCTCTTTTAGCAAACTTGACGATCGAGTTGCCTCGGTTCAGAGGTGGGAGCCCGTTTAAAGATCCGTCGACGTGGTGCCACCTGGACGACGAGACCGGAGATCGAGCAAGTTCGGATCAGTTGCAACATAGCGTGGGATGATGGTTGAAGACCGAAGGACTCGGATCATTCGGTATAACAATTCTACCCTCTTTACAATTTGTTAGTTTAGCTTTAATGGACGATCCGGGATAAAGTACGCAATAGCGTCAGTCGTAAAAGTTTTGTTCCGCATATTGGCGTCTGTTAGACGGCCGGGACGCTGCCGTGGACTTACAGGGTAAGCAATAATGCTAGAATGTTATCATGAGGAATAATGATAACCCAAAATCTCATACCAAAAACCCAACACTCAACCATCAAAACAAAAGTCAAGCAATGATGGATTAATCAAGTCAATGGATGGTGCACCCATCATGAAAACCATCATGATGCAACAAAATGCAAAGAACACCCTCCACAAATGCTTATTTAAACAAATGCAAATAAGCCCTCCTCCACCAATCTTCGGCCAATGAAAGATACAAAGAAAATTGGCCGAAACAGAAAACAAACTAGAAACTCAAAAAACTGATCCCGTAATAAATTACAGGAAAAGCCCGCTACTGTATATACATACCCGCATCTGTATTCCGACCGAATACAAATGCAATGAGACAAAATCTACACTGTACAATACTAGGATCCGGCTTAAACCAAAGCCCGCTAGTATAAACCGTCCGATCCTGACCCGTGCAATACCGCACGTATCTGATCGAACCCTGCCATATCTCCATACGGCCTCTACAGCGTTTCGCCCGAAAACTTGAGCAACTGAATGTGGGGGACTCTAAAGACTCGTCAATACTATGACTGTGGATTTAACCACTAGCACGTCAGAGGTATTAGCCATACGTGACAGCCTACCAGCTATTGACCAAAAGGGACGTCTGTGAGCGAACTCAGCCTGACACCCTACTGAGTCTGTCAGTGACAATATCCGTACAGTCCGGTCCGTTCGTCTATGAGCATCGCATGGCGGGCCTAGGGGGTTGGTAAAAGTCAGACCCCCAAAAGCGGTACAAGTCGTGTCGGAGTGTAGCCCAGAACACCCTGAGATACTACTGGAATACCTACCAGTAAATCTCCTGCCTTGGCCAAGGACTTTCATGTACTGGCTCTCCTAGACACAGCGCGGCCTCACCCCCAATACCGGGAGAGACGAACCCCTGAAGATCCGCTTACTGCCTCCATGTGGCTCGGGACTGTACCCAACTAAAACCTGTTTGCACGTCTCCTTTGAGCGTGGTAGGGTAGTAATCAAAGTACAGTGGGAACTCACACGAGACAAATGACGATCCCCGGGTCGATGAACTAACCTGTACACATGTCACCAGGGAACTGCTATCTGACGTCAGGTATAAGACCAACTAGCATGTTCCCGGCGAGTCCTGTCCGGTGTACTCATAACCCAATGAGCACCTGTATATATCTTAGGTGAACCAACTGACACCAGTGGCTTGTGAGACCGGCCACCGCCCCTCGTCGGGGTCTCGACTGTATACAGTAGTCTACTCTGGAGTATCGATGCCCTGTCTCGAAACTCCCACGACTAGGGACCTTTTAAGGATGTACTTATAGACTACCAGCTCCCACGTATATGATCGCCCTTATACTGCTGGCAGTCAAGCATGAATCCTAGGGGCTCTATCAACGTGTAATAGCGACCTGTCAGGTCACCTAAAGCAGTACACGATGATAAAGATAAACCAGATAGCATACTATCATCTTGAGTAAGACTGTCCTCCTGGGATAGGTCCTCCCTCAATCATTGCAATCACGTGCCTGTGATCCAATAATTGACTCTGAGGGCACTATCTCCAACATCAGTTACGGGGGTAGCTTCATCATACCCCCTATTCTGGTGAAGGGCTGCTGTTGGTGCCAGTCTATCGAAGACTGACGTCCGCTGAGAGGGAATGGTCAATCTTGCAAAGACCGACTTTTTGGCAGGGGAAGAATTTTTAACAACCCCGCCTGCAGCAGGAGTTGGAACAGCCAGTCTTGCGAAGACCGATCCCTTTGCAGGAGAAGCCCCTTTGACGACTTCGTCTGTCGGAGTTGGAATGGCTATCCGCTTCGAGATAATTCCTTCAGGTATTGCAGGTTTATTTATAGGCCCACTGGAGCTCGGGCTTATCCTATCAAAGATTGATGCAGTAGACTTGGAATTGGACGACCCGTTGAGAAGGGTTGTGGTAGTTGTAAGCCGATCGAAGATCGACTTCTTCGGAGCTTCCTATGACGGCATTGGGACGCTGAAGCTTGCTGGTGGGATCATGGTCCTAAAGAATAGTGCAGTGGTGGCCTGAGTCACCTGTTCCACTAGCATGGCGAAGATGGAGGCCTCTTGGGGCCCATAAGTCACTCCTCCAGTAGGGACGGTATAGGAGTTGCTGTTGCACTTAGCGCAGTTGGAAGCCATTGATCTTCTTTTCTCTGCACGGGAGCAAGACACCAAATCTTAGTACCTCGAATCCACAGGCAACCATATTAAACCACGATTCATTTGTGAACATGACACATGAAGTGTGGAGTAGAAAGAGGAAAAGGTCCCACCGGGCATGCCAGAATCTGTTCGCCCCCGAAAGACGCGACCGGGATGTTAGGACGTCTGGCCTGAATGTTGAGGGGCAAATGCTATTTGGTTTTATCCGTCCACCTCTCCGAAAATGCCAAGTTGATTTATGGCACCGTATATCGGAGATTTAGACGGATGCGGCCAATGTAGCAGACTTCGTCAGATTCCCCCTCGTTTGCGAGGGGTTTTTGATTGTGGGGACGCTCTTCCCTGCAGGCGCAAGCCCCTGCAGTTAATTACGTTACCGCATAGCGATAACCACTTTCTCCTTCTCTAGATATTCACTTCGTGTCGTGTGTGTTTGTTTTATTTTTTTTGGTTGCCCGTGGATTGTATACGGACAATAATTTATGTTGTCGCTCATAGGGCGGGGATTAGTCCAAATCCGTATTTTCTTCGATTTGGGTTTGTTTGATTTAAGGATCGTTAATCTCATTTGAGATTAAGATCAACTTAAATGTTTGTTGAGAATACATTAGTCTAATTTTAGACTAAGATTGACTCAATGGGGGTTCAGGATCATTTAGATCCGATGACAGAGCATTTGGGCTCTATCGTTTTAGTTTAGGGACATTGCGGTCCATTGGGTTTAAGGACATCATAGTCCGTGTTTAAAGACATCATAGTCCGTAGGGTTTAAAGACATCACAGTCTATAGGGTTTTGGTCTAACAGTTTGGGGATGCGCCAAAAATTATTGGTTATTGGGACCCTCCATCTCTCTGAAGACGTTGAAGAATTACAACGATATGTATCAGAGGTATAAAGAGATGTACCCTTGAACCAATGAATGTTCATCAAGAATTTGATGATCTTGTTTGGGACTGAGTCCAATTTAAAAGCATATAGGTTGGGTTAAGTTGGGATTTAACCAACTTTGGGCTGAGGCCACTTGATTATTTATTTGGGCCCGGTCCCCTTTCTGCCTCAACAGTGCTGGGCACTGAAATAGGTTCTGACACTTGTAACACCCTAGTTCATTTATACCAGTTCTATTTTTTGGGTATTTCTGTATTTATGGCTATTCTTAATTTATTGTTGTTTGGGTGTGAATAGTATAATTGCGTCTGTAATTGCTTCCGACCCGACCCCCTTGCTGGGAACCCGTCTTGATTCCTGTTTATGATTTATCCCGGCTAATTACGAGGATCCGTGCACTTTTAATATTGTTTATACTGCATATGGCATTATATCCGGCATCTGCATTTTTTAGTATAACAAATAAAGTCAAATAAAATATTTTAAAAATATCCAGTATGGCCTGCATCATACCCCTAACCCTGTCGTAGCATACATACATCTTGTTCTCGTTCCGTTTAGTGAAATGGACTCGTTTGGATGGCTACGTGCACGCTACGTGTATCTGTTCTTGGGGGTATGCATTTTCGTTACCCGGATATTGTATTTTGATTTTGGTTGATACGTATATTGTCCGTATTTTAAAACTAGATTTTTAGACCCGACCCAAACGTATTTTGAAGTATTTTTGTATTAGCCAGAAAACTCAAAATTTATTTTATAAAATCCTTTTATATACTAAACTGTTTTCATATGTTTCTTAACAAAAAATATATTCAAATATATTTTAAAATCCAATCTAAACCACTCTCGCCTTTCTCTGCATGTTATATAATATATATTTTTTTAAATTTTTTTTAAAACCCTATTTATCTTGAAAACCTCACACGTCTGCTATCCTTTCTTCTTCGTTTGTTTTTCCCGCCTCCGCCTCTCTCGTCGCGAACCCACGAAACCCTAGCCCTCGCCCGCGCACGTCGCCGACGACATCACCACCCTCGTCTCTTCGCCCTCGTCACACCCTCATCCACCTCCTCTTCTCCTCCTTCATCCCCGATCGAGCCTGCAACCATCACCCGACCCAGCCAACCCAAGAAACCACCATTCCGATCTTTCCACCGGAGCTCCGACTCATCGCCGTGGTCACCCCTGGCTACCTCTAACCCGAGCCAACCTAGACCCCCGACACCCGAGCTCCTGAACCCTGCACACCCTGATCCCCCGACCCCAGAAACTCTACCACAAACCACCGCCGGCACCTCGCCGTCGACGGCTCATTGTCGTCAACGACTCTCTCGTCTTCCTCTCTGAACCCAGAGCACCTAACCACCACAGTTTCTTTCTTTCTTTCTTCTTCTTCTTCTACTTCTTTTCCTTCTCTTTCTTGGTTCTTGTTTTCGGCTCACCGCCAGAGCCGTGCTCGTCGCTGACGATCCAGGCGACCCAGTGGACATCTCCAGCCAGCGTGGTCACCTTCTTGATTTGCTTGGTTCAGCTTTGTATGCCCGCGTGTGCGTAGCGGCATTTACCGACATCGTATGTGACGTATACACTTCGTCGTGAGATCCGTTCAGGCAAGTTTATCTTGCTACATGCTATGCTATTAAATATACATCCGTATGAATAAAAATATTACATGTTTATTTCTTTGTGCATCCATATTACAATTTTATAGTTTTTCGATACCCGTATGCATCCATACCGTTATTTACATATCTAGTCGCATGCAAGTTTATCTTGCTACATGCCATGTTATATAATCTACATCCATATGAATAAAAATATCACATGTTGATTGCATTGTACATCCATATTAATGTTTTAGTGTTTTCGGATACCCGTTTGTATCCGTAACATTTATTATACATTTAATTGTTAGTGTTTATGCCCAAGAGGCCATTACTGTATCATACTAGTTTGTATATTACTTAATGGAAGCTTGGGATATTCACAGTTGTATTGACAGTCTTGCTAAAAATGGTAGTATGCTACTTGGTTTGTGTCTACTTTAATATGTGCATATGTTTCTTTTAACGTGTCGCTTATACATATTAGTAGAGCCCTTAGGATCTTTGCTTGATTACCAGCGTTGTGATGGCAGTCACACTAGTGGGGGCTGGGTAGTCTATAAGCAACATCCTATACAGGTCCCTGGTCGTAGGATTATCGAGATAGGACATCGATACTCCGGAGTAGACTGGTGTATACGCTTCTCATCCCAGCATAGGGAGATGGTCTGTCCCACAGCCATCGGTACGTCGTACTGGAGATAGTATGCAGGTGCTCGTTAGGTTACGGGTACACCGGACAGGACTCGCCGGGAACTGCAGGTTGGATTTATACCCATCGTCGGATAGCAGTTTCCAGGTGACATAAGTACAGCTTAGTCCGTCGACTTGATACTGCTACTTCGCCTCGGGTGTGTTCCCACTGTACTTAGATTACTATCCTACCACGACTCAAAGGAGTCGTGCAAACATGTAGTAGTTGGGTGTAGTCCCGAAGTACATGGAGGCAGTGGCGGTTAGACAGGATTCGTCTCTCCCGATATTGGGCGTTGATATCGCGCTGTGTATGGAGAGCCATTACGCAAAGTCCCTGGCCAGGGCAAGCGAGATTTACTGGTGACTTCCAGTAGTTTCTCAAGGTGTAATGGGCTTCACTCCGACATGACTTATACCGCTATTAGGGGTCTGACGTTTACCGCCCCCCTAGGCCCGATATGCGATAGTCCTAGACGAACAGACCGGACTGTACGGAGATTGTCACATCAGGCTCAGTAGGAGTTCGGATGGGTTTCCTCATCGTCCTTCTTATCGACATCTACCTGGGGACCGTTACGTACAGCTAGTACCGCTTGCGGCCTGTGGTTAAACCCACTGCCAGCGTAGTGTCGAGTTTTTAGAGTCCCACACAGAGAGTTTCCCTGCACCGGGCAAAAGGTGTAGAGGCCGTATGGTTTTACGGCAGGGCCGCGGTGACTTACGTACACTTGTGCACGTATTATGATCGGGCAGATAATACTAGCGGGTTTTGGTTTAAGCCAGATTCTAGTATTATACAGATGGATTTATTCAGTCAAAGATTATCCGTGTTTTCGGAAATATGGATGGGAGGGGCAGTCTCGTAATTTGTCGGGAAGCTTCTAGAAGAAGATGACTCATTTGTTTTTATTTCTTTATGGATTAAACACAAATGAGGTGGAGAGATGAGTTGTAAGTTTTCATTAAATGCTTAATGACTCATGAGGTGATTCACCATTTAGGATTAAATGAAGCTTGCTAGGTATTTCTAGATATTTGATCAAGAGATATTTGTATGCTTCATTATATTCTTTCATGAATTATTATTCATAGGATTATCACAAAAGCTTTCTCTCTCCTCAAGTCTTCATCTTCTTCCTAAAAACCCTAATAGCTCTCATGAGTTGAGAAACCTAGGGTTTAAGTGACTAACTAATCCATCTATTACTCTACACTCTCTAGGACTTCTAGATTAGCGATCTAGAAATCGTAGTTATCTCAGATTTGAGATAGAATCTCGGACTACAGACTCTCGAGTGGATCGTCTTTGACTCGAGGAGGCCGTTGAGGTGTCGACATTTCATAGAGCCTACGAGATGTGGAGGACAGCGATGAAGACCCGAATGACAAGTAACGTGAGGTATAACTTCGAATCCGAGTAGTTAAACCTCTCGTAGTTTGCTAGTAATGGTTTAGACACGATCCGTGTGCTCAAGTCCGTGTTACGAAGCTTTGATAATTGTTTTTCATATATTCCACCTCCCCGCGAGCTTGTGGGGTGCGTGACATGGACTTACACTGGTATCAGAGCCTACTAAACCTTTACTAGCTTGTTAGCAACTAATTAGAATTTCGATCGTCGGAAAAACGCGAAAACATAACCCCGGACCCCTCAAGTTTCTGTAAATTTTAAACGTGTCGAAAAAATTATTTGATAGGTATGAAAATTCATAGCAGGGAATTCTAAGAAATCTGGGGAAATACGAGCTTCTAACTCGGTGATAAGGCCGCGGAACCGCGGCAGATTAGTGCTATCCGCCGCGGATACGCCGCCGAGTCAAATCCGAGTTGACTCGGATTTACACAGTAACTCTTGAATTTGGTGTTTTGTTTTCCTGTACTTTTTGTTTCTGCCCAGGTCATTTCAGTGCTGGCTTGCATTTGGGGTAGAGACGGAAAAAGGTTGTCGATCGATATTCTAAGTTATTTGCTAATCGGGTTTTATCTGTAACGTTTAATGTGTTCGTAAACCTCCCCTAATTACTAGTATGTCGGTTAGCAGGGGGTTGCACATTTCTGTAATGGTTTTTACTGGTTTGTGTATATGAACTTCATTGGATCGTTGTGATGATTAGCCGGGGTTTGAGATGGGTTTTTATATTCATTCATTCGATCTAAATTAATATGATGTAATATTCTTTTGCGGGGCACATCCGGGCTGAGGTTGTAGCCACCGTTGTATTATTTCATTTACTGTTTTTTGCTCATAGGATAGACCCAAGGTGGGGTGCACAAACTACCGGGTACTTTGAAGTGTTTAGTGGCCTACTCACATTGTTGAGGGAGACCGCTTCACTTCGGGTACTTGGCGGGTAATTTGTCGTACCCGTAGGGGTCTAGGGTGGGGTAATGGCTATTCATCACAACTGTGTAATCCGTCTTTCGTTGCAGGCTCAAAAGAAACGCGGATTGCTTGTATATCCAATAATGTTCATCAGTGATCTGGAATGCCTATTATTGCGTCTGACGAATGTACAATATCTATATATGATAGTTATTAGACGTCACTGATGTTTTGCACCTGCGCTAGCCCAGCCCCGCCTCTGTCGTTAGTTAAGTAACCTAACGGGTGAATGACGGGGCCCAGTGGCGAATGCGGATGGCATAAGAGCACGTTGTATTTTCGTTGTTTTCTGCAATGATAGGATAAATGATGGGACGCATTATTTTAAAGCAAAGAAAACAATCCAAAGTTGAATCGTTGGAACAAATTTAAAATAAACCACTCAGTTATTTTAAAAGAGCAGATTTTTTAATTGCAGAACTTTAACCACTCCTTTTAAAAAGCTATCAGGTTCCTTCGATTATATCAAGTTCACTACGTTCACGGTTTCGCCAAAACCAGTCGTAGCCCTCCGTCATTTCATATGAATGGTCAGAAGTATTCAAGCTATGTTTGTTTGGCCCTTAGTCAAGACATAGTGATTGGTAGCTGCTGGGGTATTCATTTGTTACATAGATAGATGAGTTAGTTTGGGACAGTCGTATTACTTTGTTTGGCCCTTAGTCAAGAGTATATACGGGTGGGTTCAAATTAACAAGATGATGATGGGTAGAACTTAACATGTGACTTATGATTTGTTGGCCCTTAGTCAAGGTCATAAGAGCATGGGGCAAAAATCCACATCGGGAGTTTCTAAAGAAACTGAAACTTGCTAGTGTTGCATACCATTTGGAGTTTGATGAATGTTGGTAGGATTCCTTCAGCATTATCACACGATGATATTTGGATCCCGATCCTACTGTGAGTATCCGCTACTCATCAGGAGATTCGTCACTTAACGATCAATGCTATAAACCAAGTAGGTGTCTAGAACAGTGTTAGCGAGGTTACGCGTCCAGAGAAAAGAGGTTATTTAATTAAGGAACTTCACGAAAGCGTCGTTAAACCTCCCTCGAAGTACCGACACTAGCCTGGCTGAACGGTTAAGCAAGTATTGTACGGTTAGATCAGTCCTGGCTAATTCTTCTTTTATGGTTTGAGGAAGGATTCGAGAAACAGTGGGAGCCATCCAGTTTAGATAAACTAAAAACCAATTTAAACTTGCAAGAGCATCATGCTAAAGTGTTTTCTTCTCTCTCTCTCATTGCAGCAACCTTGTGACCATGACTAGGTTACATCTAGATAACAAGTTGACTGAATCTGACTTATATGACTGGCAAAGGTCTGTTCAGATGTCCAGTGCCTATGACAAGCTGGACCACCCTATTACTACTCAAGCCCCGCCGTCCCAGGTCCAGTTTCCACCGTCGCGGATATGGACATCCGTCAGACAAGGGAAAAGGATAATGCGAATGCCAAGTGCCTCGTGTTGGCTTCAGTTGATGGTGTATACCAGAAGCGGCACGAGAAGATGGACTTAGTTTCCATCTTTCTCCATAACAAAGATTTATATGGAGAGTAATCTCGTATCGCAAGATATGAGACCTCGAACGAATTGTTTCAAGCGAGGTTGGCTGTCGGGTCATCTGTAGGGGACGATGTCCTTACGATGACTAGCTATATTGATGAGCTCAAGGACCTGGAGACCACGTTGGGAAACAAGTCATACGCTGACTTATTTCCACAGTCCCTACCCTCTACTTACACCCTGAAAGAAACCAGGAAGACACCCGCTCTGCTTAATGGGGGACCTTCTTCTTCTGCATCCAAAGCAAAGGGTGAAAAGAAGAAGACCTCCACAAAGCCGATATACGGTATCAGTGAAGTAGAAGGAAAGGGAAGAGCAAAAGTTTCGGGACTTGGTGTAGGTAAGGAGGGATGTTCCTATTGTTATGGGAACGGGCATTGGCAGGTGGATTGCAGGGCTTTGGAAGCCAGTAGCCAGGATACGAAGCATGTTGTGGCTTCGGCCTCGAGTGTGTATATGATTGAGAACTGTTTATCAATTAACTCTACTTCCTGGGTACTAGATACCGGATCAGGATCTCATATTTTTAATTCATTTCATGCTTTGAGAAACTGTAGAGTTATCAGGGTAGGTGATTTGTCTCTCAGAGTTGCAAACGGAATAAGCATGGACGCTGAATCCGTGGGAGAATATCGCCTAGGTTTGACAAGTGGGCAGATATTGATTCTACGTAACTATTTGTATGTACTTAGTTTGACTTGTAATATCATATCAGTGTCCTCACTTTCGAGAGAGGGATATGACTTTACATTCGTAAGCGATGTAGTTCACATCCACTTAAATCAAGTTCTGATTGGGTCCGGTATATTAGATGACGGTATATACGTATTGAATCAAGCTCAGGTTTTCAATGTCCAGAACACACTTAAAAGAAAGTCTCCAGAAATAAATCAGGCTTTCTTATGGTATTGTAGACTAGGTCACATCAATGAAACACGATTAACTAAGTTACATAGAGAAGGATATTTGAATCCGTTCGAATATCAATCTTATGCTACTTGTGAATCTTGTCTCATGGGAAAGATGACAAAGACTCCGTTTACTGGACACAAAGTAAGAGCGAGCGAGCTCTTAGGACTCGTACACAGTGACGTGTGTGGTCCAATGTCTACACATGCGCGAGGTGGTTATTCCTACTTCATTACTTTTACGGATGATTTCTCTAGGTATGGATATATCTTCTTGATGAAGCATAAATCCGAGGTCTTTGAGAAATTCCAGGAATACAAGAATGAAGTGGAAAACCAAACAGGCAAAAGTATCAAGACACTGAGATCTGATCGAGGCGGTGAATACTTAAGTGCCGAGTTCCTGGGTTACTTAAAAGAGAATGGAATTCTCTCTCAGCTTACTCCTCCATACACACCACAACACAATGGTGTATCAGAAAGGAGGAATCGAACCCTATTGGATATGATTCGTTCCATGATGAGTAAGGCTGAGTTACCGCGATCTTTCTGGGGTTATGCACTAGAATCAGCTGCATATCTTTTGAACCAGGTTCCAACCAAGACTGTGCCTACCACACCATATCAGATGTGGAGTGGGAAGAAACCCTGTCTTAAACATTTTAGGACATGGGGATGTCCAGCTTTTGTAAAAAAGCAGCATGCGGACAAGCTCGAGGCACGCTCAGTACAGTGTAAGTTTGTGGGATATCCAAAGAACTCCAAGAGGTATTATTTCTATTACGCAGAGGAACAAAAGGTTTTTATTTCTCGTCATGCCCACTTCTTGGAAGCTGAATTTTTAGAAAATCAGAAGAGTGGGAGCGCAATAGAACTGGAAGAAATTCCAAAACCACAAGCTGTTACTGAAAGTATGGTAGAACCAGAAATTTCTGAAAAAAAGGGACATACCAGCGCCTATATGCAGAAGTAGTAGGCAGTCTCATCCGCCCGAGAGATACTACGGTTTTCTCATAGACGGGGATCGAGAAGATTGCATCATTGATAATGATGACCCTACTAGCTTCCAGCAAGCCATTCAGAGTGGCGACTCGGTAAAATGGCTGGATGCAATGCGGACCGAAATGGAGTCCATGTACACTAACAAAGTATGGACTTTGGACACTGCTCCAGATGGGGTAAAACCCGTAGGATGCAAATGGATCTTCAGAAAGAAGATTGGTGTAGATGGACAGGTTGAAACCTATAAGGCTAGACTTGTTGCAAAGGGTTTTCGTCAAAGACCTGGTTTGGACTATGACGAAACATTTTCTCCAGTGGCTATGCTCAAATCCATTCGGGTCCTTCTTGCCATTGCTGCCTTCCACGATTATGAGATCTGGCAGATGGACGTAAAGACGGCTTTTCTAAATGGTAATTTGGAAGAATGCATCTATATGGATCATCCAGAGGGATTCATTCAGAGTGGGAGCAGCGGTAAAGTGTGCAAGTTGCTTAAGTCCATTTATGGACTAAAGCAGGCATCGCGGAGTTGGAACATCTGTTTTGATGATACTGTCAAAGAATTCGACTTTATCAAGAATCCAGATGAACCATGCATATACAGTAAGATTGTAGGGAAAGCTGTAGTATTTCTCGTCTTGTACGTGGATGACATTCTCCTAATAGGAAATGATATTCCTATGCTACAGTCAGTCAAAGGATTCTTATCACAGAAGTTCTCCATGAAGGACCTGGGTGATGCCACCTACATTCTGGGGATCCAGATCTATCATGATAGATCAAAGAGGATGTTGGGACTTTCGCAGTCCAGGTACATAGACACCATATTGAAAAGATTCAGTATGGAAGATTCTAAGTGCGGTAACCTACCGGCTTGTCACGGAATCAACCTCTCCAAAGAGATGTCTCCCAAGACTAATTTGGAAAGGGATCGCATGTCGATTATACCCTACGCTTCTGCGGTAGGCTCTATAATATATGCGATGTTATGTACCAGACCAGATGTAGTATACGCACTGAGCGTTGTAAGCCGGTATCAGGCAAACCCAGGGGAGAAGCACTGGATAGCAGTAAAAAACATTCTTAAGTACTTTAGGAGGACTAAGGAAATATTCTTGGTGTATGGCGGAAAAGACCTCTAGATCGAGGCCTTTGCCGACTCCAGCTTCCAGAGTGACAAGGATGACTCCAAGTCCATGTCGGGTTATGTCTTTACCCTCAATGGAGGGGCGGTCTGTTAGAAGAGTTCCAAGCAGGACACCGTTGCTGACTCAACGATGGAAGCGGAGTACATAGCTGCTTGCGATGCCGCAAAAGAAGCTGTCTGGATGAAGAAGTTCCTCACAGAACTTCAGGTGGTTCCTACCAGTGTTGGTCTAATACCTCTGTATTGCGACAACAACGGCGCTATAGCTTTAGCGAAGGAACCCAGGTCCCATCAGAAGTCCAAACACATCTTAAGGCGGTATCACCTGATCAGGGAGATCGTAGATCGCCGGGAGATCGAGGTAAAGAGAGTAGATACAGAGAATAACACTGCTGATCCATTCACAAAGGCCATTCCTCAGACGCAATTCGAGAGACTATTCGAGATGATAGGTCTGCGATATGCCAGTACATGGCCCTAGTGCAAGTGCGAGATTGTTAGTGTTTATGCCCTAGAGGCCATTACTGTATCATACTAGTTTGTATATTACTTAATGGAAGCTTGAGATATTCACAGTTGTATTGACAGTCTTGCTAAAAATGGTAGTATGCTACTTGGTTTGTGTCTACTTTAATATGTGCATATGTTTCTTTTAACGTATCTCTTATCCATATTAGTAGAGCCCTTAGGATCTTTGCTTGATTACCAGCGTTGTGATGGCAGTCACACTAGTGGGGGCTGGGTAGTCTATAAGCAACATCCTATACAGGACCCTGGTCATAGGATTATCGAGATAGGGCATCGATACTCCGGAGTAGACTGGTGTATACGCTTCTCATCCCAGTATAGGGAGATGGTCTGTCCCACAACCATCAGTACGTCGTACTGGAGATAGTATACAGGTGCTCGTTAGGTTACGGGTACACCGGACAGGACTCGCCGGGAACTGCAGGTTGGATTTATACCTATCGTCAGATAGCAGTTCCCAGGTGACATGAGTACAGCTTAGTCCGTCGACTTGATACTGCTACTTCGCCTCTGGTGTGTTCCCACTGTACTTAGATTACTACCCTACCACGACTCAAAGGAGTCGTGCAAACATGTAGTAGTTGGGTGCAGTCCTGAAGCACTTGGAGGCAGTGGAGGTTAGACAGGATTCGTCTCTCCCGGTATTGGGGGTTGATATCGCGCTGTGTATGGAAAGCCATTACGCAAAGTCCATGGCCAGGGCAAGCGAGATTTACTGGTGGCTTCCAGTAGTTTCTCAAGGTATAATGGGCTTCACTCCGACATTAGGGGTCTGACATTTACCGCCCCCCTAGGCCCGATATGCGATAGTCCTAGACGAACAGACCGGACTGTACGAAGATTGTCACATCAGGCTCAGTAGGAGTTCGGATGGATTTCCTCATCGTCCTTCTTATCGACATCTACCTGGGGACCGTTACGTACAGCTAGTACCGCTTGCGGCCTGTGGTTAAACCCACTGCCAGCGTAGTGTCGAGTTTTTAGAGTCCCACACAGAGAGTTTCCCTGCACCGGGCAAAAGGTGTAGAGGCCGTATGGTTTTACGGCAGGGCCGCGGTCACTTACGTACACTTGTGCACGTATTATGATCGGGCAGATAATGCTAGCGGGCTTTGGTTTAAGCCAGATTCTTGTATTATACAGATGGATTTATTCAGTCAAAGATTATCCGTGTTTTTCGGAAATACGGATGGGAGGGGCAGTCTCGTAATTTGTCGGGAAGCTTCTAGAAGAAGATGACTCATTTGTCTTTATTTCTTTAAAACACAAATGAGGTGGAGAGATGAGTTGTAAGTTTTCATTAAATGCTTAATGACTCATGAGGTGATTCACCATTTAGGATTAAATGAAGCTTGCTAGATATTTCTAGATATTTGATCAAGAGATATTTGTATGCTTCATTATATTCTTTCATGAATTATTATTCATAGGATTATCACAAAAGCTTTCTCTCTTCTCAAGTCTTCATCTTCTTCCTAAAAACCCTAATAGCTCTCATGAGTTGAGAAACCCAGGGTTTAAGTGACTAACTAATCCATCTTATTACTTTACACCCTCTAGGACTTCTAGATTAGCAATCTAGAAGTCGTAGTTATCTCAGATTCGAGATAGAAGCTCGGACTACAGACTCTCAGGTGGATCGTCTTTGACTCGAGGAGGCCGTTGAGGTGCCGACGTTCCATAGAGCCTACGAGGTGTGGAGGACAGCGATGAAGACCCGAAGGACAAGTAACGTGAGGTATAACTTCGAATCCGAGTAGTTAAACCTCTCATAGTTTGCTAGTAATGGTTTAGACACGATCCGTGTGCTCAAGTCCGTGTTACGAAGCTTTGATAATTATTTTTCATATATTCCGCCTCCCCGCGAGCTTGTGGGGTGCGTGACATGGACTTACACTAATTGCATGCTAGATCATATTATTTCATATTACTGTTATATTAGCACCCCATGCGTGATAATGTGCATCCTACGTAGTCATGGATTTGTATATGTAATCCCTGATAGATATTTGTGCATCCGTGTGTTACTGTGCATCCGTACCTTTATCGTGCACCCGTACTCGCTACAGTTTTATTATGAGCATCCGTTTGATACCTGTGCACTACCTGTCATGACCTGATATACCACTACTTGACATATTACCTGATCCTGTTTCTAATGCCGACAATCCTGACATGTTGTCCTGACGGACGTATCTTGTTGTCTGCATAGACAAACCTGTACCTGCTTGACCTTGTGTTGGCATTAGCTCCAGACTTATCAATACCTGACTTGAACACATAACTTGGGGGTAAGGGGAAATCAAGGATGAAGCCTGACTTGTAACTCAACAGTTCGACGCTTATACTGATCGGTTTTGGGGGTAGGCCAGTCCCGGGATGATGATGCTGACATCATTCATCTGTACATGTTTCCTGTTTTGTGCTTAGCGGCACGTCTCGGTTTCAGCCCGAGAATCCGGACCATGGTCCCGGGCATGCACGGGATACTATTGAGTTACATCGACGATTCAATAAATTGATTTCAAAGACTTGAGAGTAATTAACCCAGTAGCATAGATTACTCACCGCATGCATATACACTTCACTGTTCCATGTTCATGTTGCTGGTATACACTCATTACTGTTTATGCTCATGCCTACATATCTTGTTACCTCTTGATTATATTTTATTGTTTGCTATTATGACGCACTGATGTCTGGGTTTTGCATGGGCCAGATCCTTTATCTCTTTCACAGGCCGACCAGGAGTACTTCAGTCAACAGGCCGAGCAGTGAGGATCAATTTGGTATTTAGTTTAGTTTAGTTTTCTTTCAGTATTTTCATTTCCTGATGTGAGCCCGTATTTGGGACGTACTTTCCAGATGTTATTGCTTATTGGATTTATTGCTTCCGCACATATATTATTTCTTGACTCGTTTATTCTGGCATATGGATATGTACTAGATAGTTCATTTTTATTTTACTGTTTTTGATATCTTATAGACAGACGTAATGTGACTGTGGAGGGATGCTTCCTAACTACGGGTAGCATGGTTGGCTCTGTCACATGCCGATCTTAGCGCACTCTGGGAAGCGGGGCGTGACAACACCCTTCATTCTTTTTGTTTTATTTGTATTCTTTTATATGAGTGTTAAACACTTGATAGCGCTCACGTGAGGGGCACGTGGAGCACTTGGCGCTGAGCGCCAGGCAATGAGTGCAGAGCACTTTTTATTAAGTAGCGCCCATATGAGGGGCACGTGGAGCGCTTGGCGCTGAGCGCCAGGCAATGAGTGTAGAGCACTTTTTATTAAGTAGCGCCCATGTGAGGAGCACGTGGAGCGCTGAGCGCCAACCAATGAGTGCAGAGCACTCTTTATTAAGTAGCGCTCACGTGAGGAGCACGTGGAGCGCTTAGCGCTGAACACCAACCAATGAGTGCAGAGCACTCTTTATTTAGCAGCGCCCACGTGAGGAACACGTGGGGTGCTCGGCGCTGAGCGCCAGGCACTATTTTTGTTCTGATCAGTTCAATACTCTGAGAATTAAATTCTCATTTGTGAGAGAATTTGTCTCATAAATCTAAGAACTAAGTTCTTCCTTTTTTTTGATAAGATGCTGTGATATCTTTTACTTTTATGAAAGACTTTGTCTTATAGATTTATGATCTAGGAAACGAACTAAGTTCTCTTTTTTTTTATGAGATACTATGATCTCTTTTACCTTGAGAAGAAATTTCTCTCGTCTTTTAAGTTTGAAGTTTATGGGGGGGTTCTTCTGTTTCTTCTTTTAATTTGAAACTTATGTGGAGGTTCCTTTATCCAAGACTTGAAGTTTTGGGTCCTTTATATAGTGGAGGCTGATTTGTTGAACCGGTTAAGAAAATCTCTCATTGAGAGATTTCTAATTGATTTGGGGATGTTTCCCGCCACTGGATCTTTGATCCAAGGACTTTTCTTTTACAGAAGACATTTTTCTTGTTTTTAACAAGATTGGGAAAATATTTTCCCATACAGAACTTATTCTGTATCTTGGTGATTTTTAATCACCCTTAGATCTTTGATCCAACGGTGCTCTGATTTACAGAGCACAATCTTTCTTGTTTAGAAAGATTTGAGGAGTATTTCCTCAACGGAATTCGATTCTGTAATTTGATGATTCATTATATTCGTTGGATCTTTGACCCAATGGTGGAGAACATTTAGTTCTAGCGCTGGCGCTCTCGTGCTTTGCACGTGAGGCGCTGCCTCAGAGTCTTTGACTCTTGGCGCTGGCGCTTTTGGCGCTGGCGCTCTCGTACTTTGCACGTGAGGCGCTACCTCAAAGTCTTTGACTCATGGCGCTGGCGTTCTTAGTGCTGGCGCTCTTGGCGCGAGCGCTCTCGTACTTTGCACGTGAGGCGCTTCCTTAAAGTCTTTGACTCTTAGCGCTGGCGCTCTTGGCGCGAGCGCTCTCGTGTTTTGCATGTGAGGCACTTCCTCAGAGTCTTTGACTCTTAGCGCTGGCGCTCTTGGCGCCAGCGCTCTCGTGCTTTGCACGTGAGGCGCTGCCTTAGTTCAAATTTCAAATTTTGAATAGAGCTTTGCTCTCTGATTGGGGAAAACAGGTAGTAATCAAAATATAGTGGGAACACACTCGAGGCGAAGTAGCTGTGTCATGTCGACGGACTAAGCTGTACTCATGTCACCTGGGAACTGCTATGCGATGATAGGTATAATACCCACCAACAGCTCCCGAAGAGTCCTGTCCAGTGTACTCATAACCAAATGAGCACCTGCATACTATCTCTAGTACGACGTACTAATGGCTGTAGGACAGACCATCTCCCCCGCTGGGATGAGAAGCATATACACTAGTCTACTCCGGAGTATCGATGCCCCGTCTCGATAATCCTACGACTAGGGACCTATATAAGGATGTGCTTATAGACTACCCAGCCCCCACTAGTGTGACTGCCATCACAACGCTGGTAATCAAGCAAACATCGTAAGGGCTCTACCAATATGTATAAGCGATATGCTAAAAGAAACGCATGCACATATTGAGGTAGAAACAAACCAAGTAGCATACTACCATTTTGAGCAAGACTGTCAATATAACTGTGAATATCCCAAGCTTTCATTAAGTAATATACAAACCAGTGTGATACAATAATAGCCTCTAGGGCATATATCACTAACACTTTCTACCATGGTCCGTGATTTACTAACCGTTCCAGTGTCCACAGTAGCGTCGGAAAGTGATTTTAGTACATGTGGCAGGAATTTAAGCGAGAAGAGATGTAGTTTGGCGTACGACACAATGGAGTGCATGATTTGTTCGTAAGATTGGGAAGCAGCAGCTGTCAGGAAACAAAATGCAATCACTTTGGACTCGGATTATCTACCTGTGGAGCTTACAGGATTGGACGAGACCAACACCGAAAGAGGAAGAACCACAACCGGCGCCGACGAGTAGTGTGTAAGATCTGTAATAGTAGAAAAAGAACTATATAGATCTGATTCTCTCTCATTGAGGTCAATATTTGGGAGGGATACGTAGGCAGCCCGAGTGGGTTCGATCTTTAATATAAAAAAAATTGTATTATGAAATTGTAATTTGATTAAGATTTTTTTTAATAAAAAAACTTGTCTAAATTTCAAAATTTTAAGCCTGATTTTAATTTTAGATTTTTAAAAAAAAAATAGCAACAGCGAATTTGCCTCGCCTCGCCTCACAAAACGGCGAGGCAAGCGGGTTCTGGTTTCGTTATTGTTTCCCTCGCCTCGCCTAGCCGGCGAAGCGAGAAAAATTCGCTTCGCCGGTTAGGCGAATCAAACGAATTCCGAAGCAAATTGCTTCGGCTCGCTTCATTAGTGATGCTTACCTTCATGTCTCCCACTAATAACACCATGACTCTAATGATCAAACCGCAATTTCCCTCGTAATCTTCATCTTCCTTTTGATTTGGACCCTTATACATTGGGCGATCGAAGAACTTTCCTCCTTAATTTTCATTTTTCCACTTACACACGGCTTCCAATTTAGCCCACATTGCATTCCGCTGCCTCGTGGCTAGATAAGGTTGAAAAAGAATAACCTTATTTCATTTCCAATTAGATGATTTGAAGATTTATTCCTAAACTTTAATTTTGAATTGGTGATCTAATTAGGAATTTTAGATAAAGAAGAGCGAAGACGGGTGAGCTGGGTTTTTAAATAACCCTCACACGACTTTCTCCGTTAACTGGTTAACGGAATGAGGGAAAAGGGTTTGTGTGTTGGGGGTAGGGGTGGGAGGAGGGTTTTACTTATCAAGTTTTTAGTTTTTTTTAAAGGTAATAAGTAATTGTCAAGTTTTCGGTTTTATTAAGGATATTTACCAAAAACCACCGTGTGGTTTCATACATTTACATAAAACCCTCGTGTAGCTTAACTTTTGACGAAAAACCCCTATGTGGTTTGCTCCATTAGCGTAAAAACCCTGTGGTTTTGGAAAAACCCAATACTGTTAATTTTTTTGGATATTCTTGAACCATATTCATATATGACATATTTTTGGAAAAACCCAATATTGCTAACTTGTAAAAGTATTTTTATACACAAAATACCTTTCTCAGCCACTTTATAACAACAACCAAATAAAAAAGTAACTTTTTGAAACCGTAAGATGAGAAGGAGATTTTGGGTATAAAAGTACTTTTACAAGTCATCTTGCATGTGCTGGGGTCGAAATTTACACCCCACTGCCGAAATAAAAAATCAAAATAAAAAATAAAAAAGTCAAAGTCAACATGGTCAAAGCTGAAATCTCATTTTCTCTCATGCAAAACCCAAGCTCAAAATTCAAGAACAAAAGAGTACTTTTGGGTATCAAAATAAGGAAAAGTTGAGGGCGACCGCACATGAGAGAAGGCCTTTGAACTTATCCCTCGGGGAAACCCTCGAGATGCGGATTTCGATCCGTACTCCCTTTTTTTGAACGTGGAATTCCATCTGAGCTTCACCTAAAACACAGAAGCATAGATTTTGGTCTATATTCTCCAAATAAAAATAAAAAAGACAAATAAACTTTTATGCCGTCGAAATTTTGTCAAAACCCCAGACTTAATAAAACCAAGCAAAAGAAGGAAAAAAAGAGAAGAAGAGATCCCGAAGAAAAGCCGCCCGGCCATGGGCACCCGGACGTGGTGTTGGGTTTCGGTCACCGCGTCGCAGAAGCCGCGGCTGAGGCGGAAGCGAAAATAAAAATTTTAGCGGATACCGAACGCCTGTAAAAACCAGGATACGGTCCAATAACCTAAACTAGCTAACTAAGAGTGCAGGGGTTGAGAATTTACAACCTTTTTCGTGTGTCCACCCAATTGTGGAAGACCCCTCCAAGCTCGTAGCCGCCAAGATCGCGCTTTAAAATCGACCATCCTCGCCGAAGATGATCCACCCGAGAGAAATCGAAGGAGGCTCTAACCGATGGTCCAGACTTACTAGATGTAGATGGTCGGTGATGCAGGAATACTTCACTAAAATTTTCTCTTTAGAATCTATGCTCAAATAAGAGCAAGAAGAAGAAGGAGAAGAGGAGAAAATGGTTTCTCATACTTGCAACCATGAGCATGAAGCATATGTGTGGAATGAAAATTCATCATCAAGTGTAGAAAAAGAAAAATGGCTTGCACTTTACAACCATGCATAAATAGTGCACCCAAATGATTTTATCAATATAAAATCCAAACCATACTTCTCTACATGTTTTCACCCATGCCTCATTACACCTCATTTCCTTTTATTTTTCTAAATAGAAAAATAAATATGAGGTGTCCTTCTTCTAGAAGTATTCCCGTATAAATACAGAATACTTCATCCGGTATACGTATCGCTACATATACGCGTATCCGTATAAAAAATACGGATAGCACCAAAGAGAGAAAATGAATAGCGAACAATAATACTAAAATATATATATCAAAATACATATATAAATTATTAAATCAAATCCTGATTTAATAATCCGGCTTGATCCTAAGCCGGCTAGTACTATCAACCGTCCGATTAAAATCCGAGTATCCCGTACACGTATTTAATCGGACCCCTGCACGTACCAACGTACGGCTCCTATATCTGTCGCCTGAACCGGAAAAACCCTCTGTATGGGACTCTAAAGACTCGACAATACGCTGCCGGTGGGTTTAACCACAAGCACGTCAGCAACACTAGCTGTACGTAACGGCTACTCAGGTACTTGTCGAAAGGGGGGTCGACAATCAAGTATGTCCTTACCCTACTGAGCCTGAATGTGACAATCTCCATACAGTCCGGTCTTTTCGTCAAAGATTATCGCATATCGGGTCTAAGAGCAGATAACGTCAGACTCCTATCAACCCGATAAGTCATGTCTGAGTCAAACTCATCACCAACAGAGATACTATTGATCAACTATCAGTAAATCTCATCCACCGTAGCCACAGATTTCATGTGATAGCCGACTGAACACAACGCGACATCAACTCCTAAAACCAGGAGAGACAAATCCCTGACAGTCGACCACTGCCTCCATGTGGCTCGGGACTATACCTAACTAAAACCTATTTGCACGACTCCTTTAAGCCGTGGTAGGGTAGTAATCAAAGTATAATAAGAACTTACACGAGACAAATGACGACTTCAGGTCAAAGGACTAACATGTACTCATGCCACCTGAGAACTTCCATCTGACGATAGATATAATACCATCTAGAAGTTCTCGGCGAGTCCGTCCAGCGTACTCACCTCCAGTGAGCACATGTATACTATCTTAGGTAACACAACACCAATGGCTTGTGAGACAGGCCATCACCCCTCGTCGGGGTCTAGAAGCGTATACGCTAGTCTACTCCGGAATATCGATGCTCAGTCTCGATATTCCCACGACTGGGGACATTTAAGGCTGTGCTTATGAACAACCCAGCTCCCACATATATGATCGCCATCATAATGTTGGTTGTCAAGCAACAATCCTATGGGCTTCATCAACGATGAAGACAAACCAGATAGCATACCATTATCTCGAGTAAGACTGTTATACTCGTATAGGTCCTCTCTCAATTATCATAATCACCTACTTGCGATCACAATAATTGTCTTGAGGGCACTATATCTAACATGTAGGATGTCAGACGTGGGCAGCCGGACATAAGCACCCGGACATAGACACCGGCATATCGGGTGCCCTTCCTGGGGGCACCCGGGTTCCCCTCTTGGAGGCACTTAGCACAGGGGGTTTCCAATCGCAAGTTCATAAACGCATGTATTTTGAAGGTGAGTTCGCATGATACGCATGACTCGTCAATTGGATGCGTTTTCATATCAAAATAAGAGTTAATTAACAGCAGTTTTGTCCGCGACTGCTGGAGATCAGAGTCTCCACAATTAATAAAACTCTGCCTACCATCGAGTAAGGGGAATCTGTACACGCGTGACATGCAAGCACATCTGTTTCCATGGATGGAAAACAAACTCTATAACATGTCATATATAGATATGGTTCAAGAATATCCAAAGAAATTAACGGTTTTGGGTTTTTTCTAAAACCACATGGGGGGTTTTCACGAATGGAGCACACCAGATAGGGGTTTTTCCTCAAAAAATAAACCACGTGGGTTTTTCCGTAAAAATGTGAAACCACCAGTGTTTTTTTCGTAATACCCTTTTTTAATAATTAGCTAAGTTTTGTGGGGTTTTAAGTAAAAAAAACCATTTAAACTAACAGGCCATTCAATGGAAATGGTAGATATGCGATTGGGCGAAAGTAGGAAGCGGATCCTGTGGGCCCTGGGTTAATAATGAAGTTGGGGCTCCACTAGTAATGCAAATTTCCGGGTCGGATCCCTCACCATTACGAATATCCAGAACCCATTTCCTCCTCCTATAGCTAAACCCATCTCACCCTTTCTTCAATACAACTCCAAATGTTTCGCTTCGCTTCCAGAAAATCAACCCAACTCATCGAATCCACCCTCTCTCAAAACCCTAATCTTCTCCCCAAAACCCTAGCTCCGTTCCTGATCCTCAATCGCCATGCCGTCTCCTCATCAGCATCGAGCCCTAGCCTCTCGATCTGGCGACGCAAGAAGGAGATGGGGAAAGAGGGTCTCTTTGTTGTTCACGAGCTCAAGAGATTGGGATCGGGGCCGAGGCTTGAGCGATTCATGAAGACTCACGTTTCTCGCCTCCTCAGAACCGATCTGCTGGCTGTTCTTGCTGAGTTGCTGCGGCAAGATAACGTCTTTCTCTCGATGAAGGTAGACTTCTTGAAATAACGGCGTACCAGTTGAAATATTTAAGATGGTAAATGTTTTTTCTATATGGAGGTAAAAGTTGAAACTTTTATTCTTTCCTGCATAATTTTGAAGAAGCTGCCGAGTGTTTTTAAGAACTAATTACGTCCATAAAAAGTTGGTGGTAGCCCATATAGTGGATACAGATCATACATTGAGGAAAAGCCGGAAAAGTTGATTTGACGATGTAAAACTGATAACTGAGCTAGTCAGCATGAGTGACAAAATTTGAGGTAATGGAGCAATGAGGAGCATAGATAGGCCTAAGCAAACATGGATGGATGCAGTTAGAAAAGCATCTTTTTAGTTCCTATAGAGCTAAATAGAAGAAATGCTTTACCTAGTAATTCCAAAAGTTAGGGTTAGACGACATATTGTTGTTGTAAGGTGTCTGTTAAGGTGAAGGTGAGAAATTTGAACTGTGGAATTCCTCGAGGTTCTTGATCCTAATTCAATTTTTTTCTATTAGGAATACTTCTAATATAGAAAAAATTCGAGATTAGATTTTCACCATCTACTTTAACATGCTTCTCAGCAATGTGATTGTAATTG
Source organism: Agapanthus africanus (assembly GCA_030015575.1). NCBI lineage: Eukaryota > Viridiplantae > Streptophyta > Magnoliopsida > Asparagales > Amaryllidaceae > Agapanthus > Agapanthus africanus. The sequence continues at coordinate 775,432,531 of JASDDO010000022.1, forward strand.
TTTGACATTTGTTAGTTGCAATGATCTCAACAAAGGTAGCTTTTAATCTGAAAGAACTCTTCCAGACGGTTTAAGGTAGAAAATGAATTGAATTGCTAGAATTAGTTCCTTCTTATGGAAAAGGAAATCAGAACTATTGAGTGATCTAGATATACATATAAGTTCCTGTGACTAGATTATGTGTTCCATTGAATTTGATAAACATATAAAATTGAAAACTTTCGGATCTAATTTTCGACTTCCATATATTTTATTAAGTGAATTTATCACCTCTAGTTTAACATCAGGCCGACTTAAGGGCTTAAGGGTGCCTTATCTTGGGTGCTCGAGTCAGGACATGTATCCGTCTATGTTAAGTGTAATTGGGTGCCCAAGCTAATTTTTCCGTCACCTTACCTGCGCCATCAAGGGGAGCCGCCTCTTAATCGTTAATACAATACTATTTTAGAGGAATATGCTTAGTGGGGTAATATATCCAACTGAATACATAGAATGTAGGAATAAGATGGGTCGATCCGACCCTTTTCATAGAATTCAACAAGCTCGTCAGCCTCATGGTAAGATTCATGGTTGAAGTTGCAGTTGCCTCTTTTACTCTTTTTCCATATTTTTTGTATTTCTGTTGAGCTTTTTCAAGGAGATCAAAAAAAAAAATTGAAATAATTATTATTCTGAAACCATTTTATTCTAGAGAGCTACTCTTAGAAATCTAATTTTGTCAATATTCTTTAAAGGAAGTATATTTAAGATTTATTAGTTACTCAAAATATTGCATATATTACATGAATCTATAGTTTAGGAGGTAACCTCATTTTCCATTTGTAAACTAATCTCCCAAAAAAAGGAGCATCATTTAAAATCTTTATTTCTATCCAGAATTGGAACCAATTCAATGAACTCTACTTTTTAGCATCCCATCTAATCAACTTGGATCCATTTTTGCCTCAAAAGGAGAAAAATGAATTTCACTTCCTAAATCTTCATTATTTGTCATGGAATTTAAATTCATTGTCAACGGTAACCAAATAGGCCCTAAACTTTAATGGAATATCTATAATGACAATAAATTTCTCTCAGAGAATCATGCATTCCTCGTTATGAAGGTAAAATTTAATTGACCTTCTCACTTGCGAAATGGGTGCAAAATACAAATAAGCTATCGGAAGGAATGGAGATAAATCATGATCACATATTGTTATACTAGGTTGATCAAAATATCCAGATTTCGTGCCAAATTTCGGGCATATATCAAGTATTTGTTTTCCACGAAAAATTTAAAAATATCATATTAATAATTTGGTGCAGGCGCAAAAGTATTTTAAGCCATAATCATTTAAATAGAGAATTCCTCCATTTGTTTAATGATTTAACTTTGGAACAAAAGAATCTGGATCTACATAAGGCCTTCATCTTTATTTCTTGGTTCGCACCTAAAAGAAAATCTATTTAAGTAAAAGAACTAAATCCCGAAAAGTACCTTCAATAGCTTAAATATATTGACTCTATTGCGTGGTAAAGCAACCATTCTAAGTATCATTTGTCTAAAACAAGGTATAACACACTGGCAATACCAATGTATTCGCGTCTAATCCTGAAAAATTAGACATTAAGATTTAGAATAGAAACGGTTCAAAGATAAATGCCAACAATTTGAAGCACTGATCCAAACCACAATAGAGTTAAAAGGCATAGATAATCATAAATATGGAGTCTTAAGGTTGAAATGTAGAAGAAGTGTTCACCTCAGCGAATCGTCAGGAATTATGTCTTAAAAGGTTGGGTGGAAGAGTTTGATCCCTGCTAGTAGGATTGAAGATCGTATATCCTAGTTCTCATGAAAGGCACCAAGTCTTGGCTGATATATTTCTCCATCTCAACATCTGATGTTTTTAAGCCTTTTACGGGGAATAAGCTAGCCATATTAGAGGGAGTTGAATCTGTTTGCTTTCTTAAAGTTTAAACAATTACGACTACATATAGAGAAACATTCTTCAGTTACATCCTAAACAATTTGCTTTGCATATACATTATATTAATATATCTCTTCATAGATCCGAGATAGTTTTGTGTGTTCACCATATACTTTTTGCATGTTCATTCATTTCACTATGTATATGCTTAACATATTTATTCACCAGCGTGATTGATTGTTGCATGTATTTATTTCCCATGTTGAAAAGTATATTTCTATTCGCCACAGTACATTAATATCCACCACATATATGCAAACCGTGCTTTCTTTCTGCAACGCATCTGAGCAATCTTTTTTAGCATTTAACGGAATGAAATTTGTGGACTCTTGCCGATCAGCAGGCAAGCCATTGCCTGCCAGTGCCACCATAGCCTAGTGGTACAGCCTCTCCGGCTTGCACCAGGTTAGGGCCTCTCTCTCTCTCACACGCGCGCGCGAAGGGGGTAAACAATTGCCTGCTGAACACAGGACCAGAAGAACTCTTACCTAATTTTGTGCTTGGTTCAAGTTGAATTTGTTTTCTGCTATTCAGTGTTTTAACTGCTTTTTTGCTTTGACATCCTGAGAATTGGAATGCCATGCTTCAATTTTGAAGTTACCATTTACGTTTTTCATGCATTTGTAGTGTATTTCATGTCTGAAACTCCAAAACTAGCCAGTGTGTACCACGATACTGTAATACACGTCATTGAAAGATTCAGGGTGTATCTATATAGAATAAAATTAGCTTATATTTTGATATTTCAGGAACTCTAATCAGCTCAATGTTTTTATTGTTATTTATGTGTCATTTAGTGGCACATAAGGCAAAAATGCTGCCATGGCATTACATGTATTATATTTGGTGCTTGTAACAATGCTCTCTGTATATATATCCTTCTTTATTTATTAGTTAAATCCATCCATTACCTAGAGTTTCTTCATTACCTGCACAAGTTTTAAGATGTTCTTTCTTCCACCAATTATCAGAGTTTTGATAATTAAATATTTACCGGAACATCTCAAGAATCCTCTTTAACTTGGTAGCCTATATTAAAAACCTATATGATAATGGATTCTGAAAAGGATTAAGAAGAAAATACTTTTATTGACTTAAGAAAGATAATAGTCCATGCAACTCTATATATAGAGAGTTTTAGATAACCTCTCCTAACAAATATATAATAACTAATCAAACCGACTAACTAAATATAACAACTGAATATTTATATCTAAAACAATATTCATAATACTCTCATGCAAGCTGGAGCGTAGATGTTAATCATGCCAAGTTTGGACAGAAGACGAGCGAAAACTGGTCGAGAAAGAACTTTGATAAGAATATCTGCTAGTTGAGTTGTAGAAGAAATATGTTTGATGCAACCATCTTATTTGTAATTTTGTCCCGAATGAACTGACAATCTATCTCGATATGTTTGATTCGCTCATGAAAAACTAGATTTTCAGTAATGTGAATTGCGTCCTTTTTATCACATAAGAGTGTAGTCGGAAGAGAAGAAGGAACTCTAAGATCTATTAAAAGGAAGGCAGGTCATACTTACTTAGCATCTGTGTGCACCATAGACCTATACTCAGTCCCGCAGAAAAACGAGCAACCAGATTTTGCTTTTTGCTTTTCCATGTAACCAAGTTCCTTCCCAAGAAGACAATAGCCACTCATGGAACGACGATCATCAACAGATCCAGAAAAGCCAGCATCTGGAAAGGCTATGAGCAACAACATAGATGGTTTGTAAAGAAGATCATGTCCTGGAGAATCTTTGATGTATCTGAGAATATGCTTAACTGCCTTAAGGTGAGAAGTCAGACTTCTGCATATATTGACTCACTGAACTGACGACAAAGACAATGTCCGGCCGAGCGACAACGAGATAAATAAGCTTCCTAATTAGACGTCGATATCGTCCTGGGTTAGGTAGTGGAGGATCTGAGGGAGAGCTTAATCGAAATAGTTTGACTGAAAAATCCATAGTGGTGTTTGCAGGTTTACATCCCAGAAATCCTCTCAGATAGAAGATCAGTGCATACTTGCGCTGAGAGAGCTGCAATCTACCAGAATTCCATTATACTTCAATTCCAAGGAAATATCTAAGTGGCCTAAAGTCCTTGGTATACAAGTGTGAAGCCAAATGTTCTTTCATCTTGAAAATACCAGCAGAATTATCTCCAGTAATAATAATAGCATCAAATACACCAACACAATTATCCTGAGGACAATAGTGGGTGAAAAGAGATGTATCGGCGCAACTACGTTTGAAACCAATCTGTCGTAAAATCATGCTAAAATTTTCAAACAAGACACGTGGTGACTATTTCAGTCCATATAATGATTTGTGTAGAAGACAAACCATAGACTCCTCCGGTCGTTCAAACCTAGAAGGCTGTTGTTAGGGGTGTAACCGAGTTGAGCTTGAATGAGCCAACCTTTGTCTAAGCTTGGCTCGGCTTAGTTTATGCTAGCTCAAGCTTGGCTGGAGTTCATTTTGAGCTAAGCGGGTCTGGCTCATGTTCGGCTCGTTGGCATACCGAGCCTTAAACAAGCCAAAGTCAAGCTCCGACTCTATCAGGCGATCTCTGAAAGAAAAACGACAAAGAGGTGTTTGATGAAGGCTGAAGATAGGTCAATGACCATTATAGGGGTTTCAGAAGAGAACATGAAAGTATTTTGTAAGAGACTGGACCGGAGATAACAATCATAAAGCCTAAAGACCCAGTGCTTTAAGATATGGAAAGATTTAAAACAATTAACATCAAAAGCATGGAATGGGTCTAAGTCCTGGGTTTTATATTCACCTCAGTTGCACTGTATATAATGTCCCTTAATTGAATTAAGTGCCCAGAGAGTTGTATATGATCTGCTCTATATTACATATTACTGTTTTTCAAACTGTTTAACCTAGCCAAACTCGAGTCAATACCGAACGAGCCTGGCTGAGCTAGAGTTCGGCTCGTTTAATAAACAAGCCAGGCTTTCTGGCTCATGTTTGGCTCATAATTAAGTGAACCGAGCTTGAACGAGCTGATACCGAGCTGAACCCTATCGAACCCGAGCTGGCCCATTCAATTACCACCCTTAGCTGCTGCATATAAATAGTCTATGATAGATCGTCATCAAGAAAGCCATTTTTCACATCAAGCTGATGAAGAGGCCATGCCTTAGAAACAGTCAAGGATATAAGAACACGAACCGATGGTAATTTGGCAACTGAGGAGAAAGTCTCAACATAATCCAAACCATACTGTTGAGTAAATCCTTTGGCTACCAATCGAGCATTGAGACGGGTTAGTATTCCTATCTGGATTTTGCTTGACAGTAAAGACTCATCGACAACCAACAACCTTCTTATCTGAAGGCGGATGTACCAATTTCCAAGTCTGATTAGAGCGCAGTGCGACAATCTCTTCTAATATAGATGTATGCCAACCTGGGTGAACAAGTGCTTCTTGAAAAGAAGGAAGAGTGACGATAGACAAGGAAAAAACAAACTGACGAGCAGATGAGGTCGGTGTATGATAGGAAACGAATTAGAAATCGGATGTGTAGTAGTATAGGAATGCTTACCCTTGCGTAAGACAATAGAAAGAGAGAAATCTTCGTCGGAATGCGGTGGCGGCGGAGGGTCAGGAACTGTAGACTGTATTGTTGCAGAGAAATTGTTAGAAGAATCGTCGGGGGAGGTGGCTGGACAACTTTCGTACGACGGTGGTGCACCTGTGGATAAGGGACTATGGGCTGATCACTAGGGAGCACAGGTTGAACAGATGAATCAAACTCTGGGGAAGATATGTGTGGAACCGGAATAGGAGAAGTTGGTTCCTTAACAGGTGGTGGAAAATAGGCTTGATCTTCTAAGAAAATCACATCACATGAAGTACAAGCTTTGGATATGGCAGGGTCAAAGCAAACATACCTTTTTGGGATCGAGAGTAACCTACAAACACCATACATATAGCTTTAGGATCAAGTTTGTCCATATGAGGACCGAGAATATGGGAATAGTATAGGCAACCAAACACTTTCGGAGGAATAGGAAAATGGTTGTCCTGTGGAAACAAAATAGAGAAAAGAGTATGGTTTATCTTCTACACAAATCGTTATATGGACCAAAGCAGTAACCACATGCTCTGATACCATGTAAAGAGTTTTGAGAAGTTAGAATTGAGAGAGTGATGGACTTTTTATAGGTACACATGCGCCTTTGATAAAAATAGATTTCAACAATAAGACTTAAGTTTTGTTGAGATTTGACCAATCTTATATCTTATACACGTGTTTCTTTTGTTGTTTCCAATATGAGATTATCTTTTAAAATCCCATCATTTGGTTTTTACTTTCAACACTTTTCTTGTACGAGAAGAGTTACGTGCAACCATATTTTTTTCTTGGTGTGCTTGTCACGTGGAAAGTACGAGTAGAGTTATGTGCAACCATTATTTTTTTTGGTGTGGTTGTTACGAGAAAAGTACGTGTAGAGTTGCGTGCAACCATCACTTTTCTCTCTAAAACCATTGGCTCAGATACCATATAAAGGATTAAGAAGAAAATACTTTTATTGACTTAAGAAAGATAATAGTACATACAACTATATATATAGAGAGTTTTAGATAACCTGTCCTAACAAACATATAATAACTAATCTAACTGACTAACTGAATATAACAACTGAATATATATATCCATAACAATATTCATAACAGATTCAACTAAAAGTTAATTAATAAACTCCGTTAATTGCTCGAAGTTAAAAACCTATATGATAAGGCATAATCTATGTTCAAAGAGCAATGTTATTAGAATCAATGTTCAAGAATCCTACTAAACTCCGTAGCCAATATCAGTTAATTGCTCTAAGTTCATGAGAAATGCATGCAGAACATTCAAAATTTGATGAAGTTTACTTGAGGATACACTCATGAGAAACGCATGCAAAACATCTCATACAGTTTCCAGAAGTATTTTCTAGCCCCCCCCCCCTCCCCCCCTAAAATAGTCAATAATTTCTACACAACTTATCTGTATTTTCATTTCCCATTAGCTCTTTCTCTTGATGAATAGGAAAATATTTATGACTGAAGATTTCAATATTGAGGATATCCATCTTGCAACGAATGTAATCTGTTGCATTTGCCTATGGTGTTATATCTAATACAAATTTTGCATTACATAATTGCAGCTTAGATGGCATCGCATATGCATATGAAAAATCCACTTTTTTCTTAATTATATGTTGTGGGTTAGTTACTAAAATGCATTGTCTTTTTCACAGATATATCAGGTTGTGCGAAAAGAAATTTGGTACCACCCGGACATGTACTTTTACCGAGACATGCTTTTTATGCTTGCGAGGAACAAAAGGACCGAAGAAACAAAGAAGGTGTGGGCCGATCTTAGGAGTGAGCAAGTCTTATTTGATCAGCACACATATGGAGACATAGTGAGGGCCTTTTCAGACGCAGGCTTGATCAATTTGGCCATGGATTTCTATGATGAGATGCGGAGCTCTCCAGATCCTCCGCTCTCTTTGCCCTTCAGGGTTATGTTGAAAGGCCTGGTTCCATATCCTGATCTTAGAGAAAAGGTGAAGGAGGATTTCTTGGAGCTGTTTCCTGATATGCTTGTGTATGATCCTCCTGAAGATTTGACCGATGAGTAGTAATAGAGGAACTGTTTTTAACGCTAGTTGGATCAACCTAGGGTACAGATTCGATTGTGAGATTGAAGGATTATGGTCCAAAGTCATGATTAAAGCAAAATTCCTGCAAGGGTTGATTGCACGAAACACCACTATAGTTTACCCGGAAAAAATGCACTTATACCGCCACAGGTGATGTATTTAGCACAAACACCCCTTGGCTCATCGACTAAAACCCCAAGGACCACAATTCTACCCTAAACAATGAGAACAGCTTTAGAGTTAAACTAGACAAGTATAATCCTTCTAGAATAGATATGAGTGTTTTTAAGAGTTTTGGCTGACAAGTGGGGTGTCTGTGATTGAGGGGGTATAAGTGTTATACAAGCTAAATTACAGTGGTGTTTTGTGCGGTTATAAACATCTCATCAAAGAAGGGATATTCTCTACCAATGTTACAGTTGGTAGGAGAGAAAACTAGGCTTCAGATGTCTCAGTGTTTTCATACTCGATGTTAAAAGCTTGATATGCGAGGAACCCTATGTATTTTGTATGGTGATGGTTCCTCTTGTTATTTACGATTATGTATTTCGTATGGTGATCATTTCTCTTGCAACATAACTTTTTTGGATCTGAGGAGTTGTTCAATATATTTTCTGTCCAGGGAGTTTTGCCTTTTGTCTGAGGAGTTGAGAGTCAATTTTTCCCAAAAAAAATTGTATCATGCATAATTTTTAGGCTATACAGTATACAGTCAAGACAAGAAAAAAGCATGATATAAAGTCAGACTAGTATCCTATCAATATGTTTTGAAATCATCACATCAAAGATAAACATCAGATCACATCATCAACAACAAAGTACCAACGGTAATATTATTCATAACCATAATAACTAATTTAACTGATGCTGTTTGTCTGTAAACAAAGATAATAATTTTCCATATGTATGTGGAATGAAAGATTACCAGAAATACATGCATTTTCAGAAATAAGATGACTGGGAATTTAATTCATATAAACTTTTCATTTATGTTGCAATCATATCATCTTGTTCAATTATCCCGAAGATATATCTTAGAATGTGCTTGATAGGAGGTAATCTAGGTAGTAATCCTAGATTATCATAAAACATTTCCAGGAATGAGAGGAATGAGCTGACCGTGAATTTAATTCATATAAACTTTTCATTTATGTTGCAATCATTTCATTTTGTACTTTTAGATGGGGGCCGTGTACTTTATTTATTTAATAATCCTCTCTCTATCTATCTCTCTCTAAAATCCTCAAATCCAAATCCCATTTTTTCACCAACCAAACAAAGATTACAAGGATCTACAAATCCAATACTAGGAATCCAAAACCAACCAAACAACAAATTACCAAATCCAGAAATTTCAACCGTACTATTTTGGAATCCAAATTCCATATTCCTGCAACCAAATAGGCACTTAAGGCACACAACATCAATTATATTAATTATTATGGTTATAAATATTCTTACCGTTGGTACTTTGTTGTTGATGATGGTGATCTGATGTTTATCTTTGATGTGATGTTTTTAAAACATATTGATATAGAATACTAGTCTGACTTTCATGCATTTTTCTTCTCTAGACCGTATACTGTATAGCCGAAAAATTATGCATGATATAATTTTTTTGGAAAAACTGACTCGAACTCCTCAGACTTAAAATGGCAAAACTTTCTGGACAAAAAATATAGTGAAAAATTCCTCAGATTTAAAAAGTTATAGGTTCAACAACCTACAGTACAACTAACCATATTTTACATTTTAATATCCATATTAGCCTAGTTAATTTCTGACAGTAACCGCTATATTTAGTATATAAATGCTACACCGAGAAGATAACAACTAACATTTAGCAAGTAAATTGCTATACTTATTAGATAACAATTAAGCATGATAAATGTAGCAATTATCTGCTACGGGTATCAGTTATCATTTAGCAGCTTTCTGCCAGAAGTTAATAAAGTTAATATGAAAATATAAAAACGTAAAGGGTGACTGGTTGTACAATAAGAACTTAAACCTATAACTTTTTGGACGTAGAGAGTTTTTCACTAGATTTTTTTGCTCGGTTGTAACATTTTGGAAAATTATAAATATTAATTTATAATTTTAAATATGAATATAATAAGTTTACAAAAAATTGATATCGCTTATGAAATTGGGTATCGGAATTATATCCGTAAAAATGTAATTATTTTGGTAAATATGAAGAAAAGTGTGATATCATAAAAATGATATTTTTAATTAGTTTAACATGACATTGTATTTTACATTAAGATAATGATATATAAGTGTTAGAATAAGTATTTCATTTTTTTTAAACATGGAATTAGATTTTTATATGGAGGGTTTTAATTAAAGAAAAACGGTTTTCTTTTGTTTCTTTTTATTTAAAATGAGGATGGGTTTATGTTAGCTAGGTTTAACCCTCACCCATGCTCACATTCCTCCACCTCCTTCTTCTCACTTTACGCCTCCTCCTTCTCAATTGACGCCTCCACCTTACAACCCTCCATCTCATGCTTTCTCTACTCACACACTTAGAAATGCTTTAGCTTCCTTAAACTGAACCATAGGTTTCTTCAAATTCCAAACAAAAAATATTTCTAAGTATCCATCACCATAAGAGAAAGCCATGATTTCCTTCAGGAAAGTTGTTCACACCTTCAAGCTTGAACCATCTTTATCCCTAAGAGCTTCCATCATACAGTCCTTGAGCTGGATTTCTTTGTACTACCTCTCTATAGATATATCTACTTCTTTCCATATGATTTCAATTCTGTTTAGTATCTATTTTTGTATATAAATATCAGAAATTTGAATACTTGTGATTTTGGTGGTACAAATATTGAATCTGGAACTATTAGGATAAACCAATAGAAAAACTAACAAGACCATAGTATCATGAGACCACTAGGAGACTATACCTAAATCCCGAGCCCCAAACTCCATAGTTAATCCAGCAACATCCTCGTTTTAGCCAGCGCCGTCGGCTCCTTGGTAGAGTTTTGTGTTGGGTTTTTCTCT